>OX421949.2:1217500-2417500 GCA_949128155.2 Xanthia icteritia
TATCGTAGCGATGAGTCACTGCGTCGATAGCGGACTGTTGACCCCAATTAGAGTCTGCGTGATCGCGCTAACGATATTATCTCGACTTGATTAATGTACTGATGTCAGAGACGATTCAGTTTGTACTGAGATTTTGTCGTTCTGAAGGGTGATATGACATTTGAAGGGTGAATATTTCAGCTGGGCATTAAAGGCATCTTTTAAGAGAGGACGTAAATTGATAGCAAATAAGCGATTGTGATTGTTTTGGCTTGAGCAAGGTATGCAATCGAGACACGGTATGCAGGACGCTTTCTCACAGACATCATTTTCACACGAATAGCAGTAAAGATGGATTTGGAAAGTGAATAGATTCGCGTCGGATGAAACAGTGGGACTGCAGAAATACCATAAGCCTACTGGCTAAATAATTTGTGTACGATATATCTTACAAAATATGTATCTACAAGCAATCCACCCGAATTTACAATCGTACCGACAAACATAACATGTCTTCACTGCAGTTCTATAAACTTACATAAACAAACACACGTCGATATGACTCAAGTAAATCTTTTCTGTTTGTTGGCCGTCTGTGTTTACACCATAGTCGAGACAGCCTGGTGAAATGTCCGAGAAATCCGCACGTTCGGACGGTATTTAATATTATATTATGAGTAAACATGCTGCGATGAAGATATGAAGTTTGTGTTGAGTGCAAGGGATAAGCGTAGCGAAGCATCCGCTAGTGAAAGAAAGCCATAAACATAATTCAGACTATTATGATCGCTAGATGTCAATCTTCTTCTCGTATTACACATCTATGGGAGTTGGCAATAAGGTTCTGATAACCATCTACAAGATAGTTATAAGGTTGCTCCTTGCTAGATTACCACCGTATCTACACAGTTATATTTACCAGTCTAGGCATTCCAAGTCGATGTTACTGTACTTGCTGTAGGTCCTGCTAATGCTGTTATCTCCTTGGAAGCGCGGTGATGGCGTGCAATTAGCTGAAATCAAGAAGGCCTGTTAGTTGATCGAGACTGTTTGCCCACGCCCTCTTAACTCTATAAGTTCGTGCCAACACCCTTTACAAGTACAGTTCCATCGGGAAATGTATATGTATAGTCTGGTGAAAATGTTTCGCGAAAGCTGCACGTTTTAGGCGGAAACACGAGGAGTAAACATTGCCTCTGTTCCATATAGCTGTGTCGGGTAAATTGCGTTTATTGTACCTATGGTGGGTGCCCTATAAAGTTCTGTTCCGGAAACTTTCGTATTCATATTTAGAGAAGAATTTTTTGCTTTAATTTAAACTGACCCTGAAACCCGCACGGTTCGCACGGTTTTTACTACTTGACAAAATGTTGAGATTTCCTTATTAATGTAAGTTTCATATTAATATATTATACACATAAACTTTCCGGAATAAATTCTCTAAATTACGGTGAAAAACGCATAAAAATCCGTTGCAGAGACAATAACAACGCGATAACAGAGACAGACTGCACGAAAAGCGACTTTAATTTTTAATATGTATAGAAGTCGGAACAGTATCTGCCATTTTCCGTAATGTTTCGTTTGTTCAGTCATATATCCGTCTGCCTCAAGATTTTATAGAAAATGTAAGTTGTGAGTTTCTATCGGGATGATATAATTTTTCCAGTGACCACGGTCTAGGGGTCAAAGGAAAGGGTTTGATTTATACCAAGACTAAGATATCCTTCGCAGCTCATAAATATAAATTACTTTGACAGTGTGTTTTGATTTGGTCCTTTGAGGCGAGGTCTATAAACTCTTACATTTCTTGCAACTACCCTGAATCTAATTCACTTTAATAACGATAAGTGACAATTATGCTACAGATCCTTACTTCCTACGTGTGTCATAAGACGTCTAAATGATTACGCCAAGCGGATGGCAACGGTCGCCGCTGCCTCCGCCGTCCTGCGCATAAAGTCAAATGATTATGGAGTTAGATTCTCCCTCCTAAGTAAACGAGAAAGACGTCAAATGAAAAATAGTCTATACGTCTGAAACGTGTAATTTATGAATGTTATTAATCATTAGTCTCTTTTATTTGACCTATCACGATCACATAAATAACGTTCCTAGTCTGAGAACTCGAAGTTTTAACCCTGAAAGAAACATTGAGTCCAATCTAATGAATTATTTTATAATGAAATCATAGTGCTATCTAGTTACACTTGGTGCTTTATAAATGATGAATGATGAAGCCTTCTGACAGGAGAAGATCTTTGTACACGACCGCCCAAAAAAAGGAGTGTTATATTTTCAGGGTTATGTATTTATGTGTGTGAGTTTTTATAGATGTAGTGGTGTTGGTGGCGGTATTTATTAGGTAACCCATAATATTACCAGGCTTTTTGGCTTCCTATCATCCCGTTACATTCCGTTTCTTTTCTGGCAGAATTTTTCATTCAAACCCTGTTCAATTGTTAATTTCTGGTAGGACATGTAGATAGGGCTAGGGCCGCTCCGGGACTAGACACCTAGCCTACATTATTCTGTCACCTTAAGCTTTATAAAATATTAAACAGTTTCTCTCACCGTCGCGCGTCGTCGGCGTCGCGTGCGCATTAGTCATTAATAATCACGATCATCTAACTAATGACATTATTGTGTTTGTTTCAGGTAAAGTGATGCTGTGTTTACTTTTAGACCGGCTTGGTCATCTAGACCAGGTGGTGACTTCATCATGATGACGTAATACAGGTAACTAGGTGATGTGGTGACACAAGGAATGGGTGATTGGAGGTAATCATGGATGAAGTTGTGTTAGGAAGCTGTATGTGATTGGTTACAGAGGTACGGAGATACTTGATGGTGATAGAAAACGGTTTTTGAGGGTTTTATTTTTAACTTGCAATCATCAAATTGAGTCCCAATTTTTGCTTACACGTTTATCTATACTATTTTATTTTTTTCTTCTAAAACCTTAGGCTTAATTTACATTGCCATGGAATGGAATGAAAGCGAGTTTTTGTAGCGCTATGTACATAGCAAAATGAACTTTATGTGAATTGTCTAAAGAACAAAACTAGATACGAACTTTGGGACAAACAGAGAATGCGCGAGACTTCTCCAGAAATCAAGCGACCTGTTATTTGGCTCGTATCTAGTTTGTACGTTACACTATTGACATAAAGTTCATTATGCTTTGTACAAAAAAAATCGCTTCCATTCCGTTCCGTGGCAATGTAAATGGGTCTAAAATAGTAAGAAATGCCCCATGTTCGCATCAAGCGTATTACGGTAGTTGGTAGTTTAGTTCCGACGAGACCGCACTATCGCAGTGACCACAAAATGTTGCTTGCGGACAGTGACGTAATGCTTTAATTATTTTAATGGCGACTGACAAAATTAAATGTAGTTTAAGGGTTATGGTGAAATGTCGTGACAAGGAACGACAGTTTATTCCAAGAATTTTTATATTAATTAAACCTCGAACACTACCACATTAACCTACATGTATGGTGGTTTGTTTTTATAAACAAAGTGTTGGCAAATGAGCTTCCACGTATCATTACTACTAGTACTAGTAACTACATTTTTGCTTAACACTTTGAGGGACATAGCATATTTTATATTATTATCTTCCTAGTCTCTCAATCTTTTGTAATTAAATTATCTCTAGAACCTGCGCTCCTCTGTTAATGCAATTTATACAGTAAATGTGTGAGCAGTGCATGAAGTCGCATTTGCTATGAAGTAGCTTAGATTCGTTGTCTGAAATGAAATGAAATGAAATGAAATGAAATGAAATTGTTTATTCTGTAAATAGGATATTGGAATCACTTTTACACGTCATCTTAAAAAAATAAGTAATTAAAAATTAGCTAGATGAGTTCGGCGTTTCCTATCTGACTACTCTGAGAAGAAAGGCCGAAACAAACTCAGAGGTCATAGTCTCTTTTAAAGTCCAGACATAATCTTGGTCAGGCCATATGAGGACCATGTAGATTAGTGTCTGAAATGGTCTTTTGAGAAAAGAACCACACAGATTTGAGTGGACCTGTCCTGTCAGTGCAAGCATTTGTCAGTAATCGTGGAGCTCAACCCAGAACTTAAGGAGCTCAACTCGACGAACAATACCAAAGAAAGGACATTTGGGTAGGCCTCATAAACTACTCAAACTGCCAGACTATCATTAAAACTAAATAAGAAAGAAAAAATAATAATAATTAAAAAATCCACATAGTCCTCACATTCACAAAAATTTTAAAAATAAAAAAAAAATACTTTACAAAGTAATAATGTCATTTTGTATGTAATTTTTATATAATACTGGTATTGATTTTATGATTTTAGCACAAGGCTTAGCAGAGCGAGCAGCTCAATCCCAAGCTTTTTTATCATCTAAATAATCTAAAATTTTATAGTACCCTTTTTTGCAAAGTTTGGTTTTAATACAGCTTTTAAATCGTTTAATGGGTAAGTTTCGAATGTCGATGGGAAGTTTGTTGTAAAAGCGTATACATTGACCCATGAACGAGTTGCCTACTCTGTGGAGACGAGTGCGGTGTACAGCGAGGTTGTGTTTATTCCTCGTATTTAAACTATGAATATCGGAAATCTTTTTAAAATTAGATATATTTTTGTGTACATACAATAGGTTTTCAAAAATATATTGTGATGCTACAGTCAGAATATTTATTTCTTTGAATTTCTCTCGTAGGGAATCTCTCGGACCTAGGTTGTAAATGGCTCGAACAGCCCTTTTCTGTAGAACAAAGATAGTATTAATTTCCGAACAAGTTCCCCAGAGAAGAATTCCATATGACATAAGACTATGAAAATAACTAAAATAAACAATTCGGGCTGTATCTACGTCAGTTATCTGCCTAATTTTTTTAACAGCATAAGCGGCCGAACTTAGCCTTCCTGACAATTTTTCTATGTGTGGGCCCCACTGTAATTTACTGTCAATAGTGATTCCAAGAAAAACTGTCGACTCAACAGGGTCCAGCTCTATTCCATTAACTTGAACATTGGTATTTAGCTGCCTGACATTTGGCGTTGCAAATTTAATGAGTTTAGTCTTTTTTTCATTCAGGAGAAGATTATTTACATTAAACCAATGCACAACTTTAGAGAGCGCATCGTTCACTAGTTCAAAGTTGACTAACTGACGTTTGATTTTAAAAATAAGGGAAGTATCATCTGCGAATAATACGATCTTATGATTATCCCTTATGTGATAAGGTAAGTCATTTATATAAATTAAAAACAAGAAAGGACCTAGAATTGAACCCTGCGGAACGCCCATGGTGACCGCAGATCCTGCAGATCTCTTGCCATTAACATCGACCCTCTGAATTCTGTTGTTCAGATAAGAAGTCAGAAGGTCGAGAGCCCTGTCCCTCAAACCATAGTGGTAAAGTTTCCTGATGAGAGTATCATGATGTACGCAATCGAAGGCCTTGGACAAGTCGCAGAAAATGCCAAGAGCATCTTGCGACTCCTCCCAGGCCTCGAATATGCTCTTCAGTAATTCCACGCCCGCGTCTGTGGTTGAACGACCCTTTGTAAAACCAAACTGTTTCAGATGAAGTAAATGATGAGAATTGAAATGTCTTAACATTTGTTTCAAAATTAATTTTTCAAAGATTTTGCTCAATGTAGGTAATATCGAAATAGGCCGAAAATTCGTAGGATCAGTTGTGCTGCCAGACTTGAACAGTGGAATCACTTTGCTTAGTTTCATCAGATCAGGAAATACACCAGATGCAATACAAGAGTTAAAAACAATTGCTAAAAAGGGTGAAATAACATCAATTATTGAAGACATGGTATGTACTGACAATCCCCAAAGGTCAGCAGTTTTTTTTACATCAAGGTCTTTAAAAGATTCTATTATGTCTTTAGCAGTAGCAATTGTAAATTCAAAAAGTTTTTCACATTCTGGTACACATTCTTTTAATATTGAGTAAGCAGAAGTTGAGGACGACGATGACAGAGTTTTGGTTGTTAAAATGGGAATATTAGTGAAGAAATTTTCAAACTCTGTTGCCACCTCCACGTCTGCCTTAATATCTACATCATTGATTTTTAGATGGAAGTCACGATTCCGTACTGTCGTTCTTCCCGTTTCAGAATTAATAATATTCCAAGTTGTTTTAATTTTATTCCCAGAAGATATTATTTTATTTTTAATGTGTATGGCTTTTGCTGAGGAACAGGCTCTTTTAAAAGTTTTAGAATATTTCTTAAGAAATTCTTTAAAAGTTTCATCATGGTTATAAGTTTTTTCATGGTACAATTCAAATAACCTTTGCCTACTTTTGTAAATACCTGGTGTTGCCCAATCACTAAATATGACGCGGTCACAAACAGGCAATGTTTTTGAGGTGAAAACCTTCCTAAACTCACAATTGATGAGGTTAAATAGTGACGTATAAGCTCGATCCGGGTCGTTGTGATAAGGCAAACCCGGTAGTTTTTCCATTACATTATTTTTAAATTGCCCTAGGCGACTTTTATTTACAGGAACAAAACTCACTAGTTTTCTTTGAGCTCTGACTGTTTTCTGAGGGAAAGTGACCAACTGGCCACAGTGATCAGAGTCCAACTCATTTATTATTAAATGGCTAGAAGGTGTTAAGTTCGTAAAAATATTGTCAATACAGGTAGCACTAGTGGCAGTTATTCTAGTCGGCTCAAAGAATGTATTGTACAAATTATATGACTTTAATAAAGTTATAAATTTATTTACTATAGCAGATTTTTCCAGTATATTAATGTTGAAATCTCCACAGACAACAACTGTTTTATTACTGTTACTAGTCTTTAATAATACTTCTTCCAAATATTTCTCAAAAATATCATATGAAGCACATGGGGGCCTATACACGCTCATTACAATGAACTGCTCAAGCTCAATGCAAGCTATTTCAATAACTCGCTCAACAGAGAGGCTCACAATGTCCTTACGTTCTTTAAATTTCATATTGTTACGAACAATTATTAGAGAGCCACCACGTATCATTTTAACTCTGCTGAATGAGCTGGCAACCTGGTGGTTGTTAAAGCTGAACATGAACTGGTGGACTTTTAACCAATGTTCAGTTAAACATAGAATATCAATATAACTACAGTTCATGAACAGCTCCAATTCTAATTCCTTACCTATCACACCCTGAATATTTTGATGAACTATTTTTAGAATATTATTATTACATTTATTTAAGTTACTACAATTTGATGGATGTGATATTAAACCAGTATTAAAATTTTCTTCATTTATGAAGCAAGAGGTTTCCTCTATTGTCCTAATTTCTAATTTAAATAATCAATGTCATTAGTTGTTGCCAAATTATTGGCAGAATTGTTTAGAATGTCTTTGCATCGCTCAAAAGGAGCAAGTTGTTTAGCCAAGTTTTTGGCTGAAATACAAAAAAAATATGATAGTGACTCAGCTATCTGTCTCTTGTAATAGTTGGAAAGATAGTACATAAAAATATTATATCTATCTTTTGTCAAATACAAATTGTTACCAACATAATTGTTGGTATCAACTAAATGAAATAAATTATTATTAAATGTCAAGTTATGTAATGTCATATTCATTGAAAATCTTAAGTTATTTTCTTCCTGTGGCAAACTGTTACTGTAAGGGAATGTAAACAATACAATTTTTCTTAAACTAAGATTACATAATGTTCTATAGTATTGGAGCAATTCTCCTTTGTTCACATTTCCCCTGTTACCCATAAAAATTAATAATATAGTGTCCTGGTTAAAGTTACATTTAATAATTTCTTTCATAATATGAAATAAAGAACAACCAGGCATACAGTAATTTATTATGGAGTGTCCCGGATATTCATTTGTCAACAAGTGGCCAAAGTCCTTTCCAATCTCATCGCAAAACAATACTATATCACTCCTTACAATTTGTTTACATTGTTTATTGGAACCAATAATAGCAGGAAATTTCAAATTAACACAGGGCTGCGGTAAGGTGGTATTGCATGTTGTCAATGAATAGTCCGGTGTAAGTACATTGGATGGTGTTTGACACTGCTCACAGTTGTTTGTTTGTGAGTTTACCAGCTCATTCATTGCCAACACATATTCCCTCATCAGATCTTCAGAGGTATTATATTTGCTAGTCATTGAACTAAGTTTTTCCTGTAAATGGTCTAGTTCAGATTGCAAGTACTCCGTGTCAATGTTGTATCTCCTAGTACTTTGCTCCAAATTAAAAGAATACATATCTAATTGTTTTAGTAAATTCAGTCTTTCTCTATTAAGTTTAACATTTTTAATAAAGAACTTTTGTCTTTTAACCATCTTTTGTGTTTTAGTAATGTATTTATTAATTTTAATATACTTTTTGAGTTTATTTTTACTGGTGACTACCCTCAATGAATTACATGACTTTGAATCATCATTACCTGTTAAATCTATTGTGTACGAGGGGTTTATGGCAGAAACCATTGATGGGGCAATAGGCATCAACTCATTGAACAGACTTTGATTCAGCGAGGCAGTGATGTTATGATTTGTGGTCTGAAGTTCTGATATTTGACTTTGAGCCTCATGTAGCCGCTGTTGTAGTAAATGTTTGTGACTAAGAGCTTGTTCATACTCTACGCTACACTGAAGACACTGACACTGAAGTCTAAGATGCTCACTTAAATAGAAATGATTTTTATTGTTTCCTAGTAGGTATACTAGTGTGTAACTTGTTTTGATCCTGACATCAGGGCACTGATATGTATTAAGCTACACAAGCCCGTCGTAAGTCGTAGTCCCCATAGTTGTTCAAAGGTTAAATTCTTCTAACTGTACAGACAGCTGTGCTGCTGGGGAGTTTGTTGTGCCACTTCTTCTTCCCAGCTAAAGCACTAGGAAGTGGTGAAGGGCGGGCGTTTTGGGGGACTGTCTTATGTCATTTAGACATTCAAAAAGTGCTGATTCTTAGCCTAGTTTGAATGACTATTGATTTTAAAGTTACGACACAAAATTAATTTGGTACTTTGTGGGGGTCATGCTGTCTTTCTAAGTTTCCTTTACCAGGTTCTTTAATACATTACATAAACTGAAAATGGGTATGTAAATACTAAGTTATTTAATAAAGACGAAGGTATACTTATGACAACCCCAAGCGATATGTCACTAGATATAAATGTCCTCTTATAGCTATATTACTAATGAAATGACGGTATCAAATAATTGATCATTGCCATAATAAATAAAAGACAAAATATAAATCCAATCCGAAACTGCCTATTAGCTTACCATAAAAACGATTCAAATTACAATAATTTTACGAGTTAATATTTATGACGTCATTTATAACTATAACAACGACATAAAGCTAGATGACGTAAAACCATCATAAACTGCGCTGGTCCCCTTCCAATAGGAAACGCTCCCGCTATGGAAATTGCATGCCACGTACCCCGTTGCGGTGTATGTAATTTATACATGGTGTCACATCATGGCTGTTTTAATTTTAACCTTACGTGGTGCGGATTAAGTTCTATTTCCGTGAAAAAGAGGTGGAGGAATGCGTGACTCGTGGTGCGTTTTTATTGGGTCCCTTGAAGAGATACGTAGAAAGTTTATTTTTGCTTCACCTCACCCTTATTATGTTTATTGTGACTTGTACCGAAGGACCAACTTTTTTCATAAACATAACTACGACACTAATAGATAAAAAAACTGACATATTTTGAGCGTTATATTTTGACAGTTTTTAGTCCAAGGTTCAAGTAAGGTGTAAATGTGATAAAAACTTACTTAAACAAGTGAAATTTATCGTTAATGTTACGAAGAACAATATGTTTAGAAGACAAAAAAAAATCTTTCGCAAACTTTTATTTCTACGAAAAAGTCAACAATACCAAATATCACGTCTTACAAACAAACAGTTAAAGAATTCGGTCCTAAGAGACTGATCAGTCGATCAGTCCCCAGACGAAGTTAGATCGATCGTGCGTAACGCCGCCCCATTAGATAAACAATCACGACTTTAGTTTTAACGTAGTAGGGATGTCGACTCCCAATTATTGGGATTTGTGGGTAAATCTCACACTCATATCTTTAGAAATATTCAAAAAAATTAAACATTATAATCTTGCCAGCGAGCATGTTTTTTTTAATTTTTGTAAATCCGAAGCTCGTAGTTTTAATTGCGACTTCTTCGCTCAAGATGATCTGTAAACGAGGATTTTACCGAAGATTCAATCCTGCAACGCGAAGGCGTCAAAGAAAGGGTATTTACAAGGCAGATGTCCGTGAGGGGACACCCTAGAAGAACACATAGTAACCTTGTTTGTACTGTTCTTCGGAAAGGTCAGGTGCGTAGTACTCGCAACTGGCGTGCGTGTATGACCAGACGTATGAACGTAAACGAGGCAAAAGGAGTATGTAAGGATCGTAGTAGGTGGCGTTCTATAGTTTCTGCCTACCCCATGGCAAGGCGTGAGTTTATGTATGTATTCAAGCCCGCTTATGACGCTGAAAGCTTGGAAGCTTCATAATAGGATCACGTCAGAATAAAACACAATCTCTTTTAAACCACGTCCATAACACCCCTATATCAGACAGGGAGGGTTTGAGGAAGGCTGTCTTCACCCCTCACAAGGGGAGGATTGCGCCTTTCATTTTTATAACCATAATACTATGCGATGTCACGCTAAGTGACGTAGTTTTGAATTAGGCTATTTTGTCAGGAACTGCTTGTTTTGTCGTCTTTGGGGGACTATTTTTTGTTATGATATTATAGGGTTGATAAGTGTAGGATATTTGAGATGAGAGGCACAAAAGAGTGGCAAATAATGGTTGCAGTGCCCTGACAGGGTTCATGTACAAAAACTGACAATTATTATTAATCTTTTGTAAAATGTGTGATGTACAAAAGAGCAAAACAAAATACCTACAGGAAGTTGGCCTAATAAAATGATTTTCATTGTTTTCTCATAGATACGTTTGGCAATGAAGCCTTCAATCGTACGTAAATATACAAACTGCAATTCAAAGTTTTCAAACTCACAACAATACAATGGTCTCCGCAGCCTCCACGAGGCATAATGAGGCGTTACATCTCCGACAAGTTATTCATTTACATGTCATTCTCCCACGTTTGCGCTCAGAGTGCTTTTCAAGCTACAGCCACAAGCACGTCATTAGAAAAAACCTACGTAGAAAGATCCCATACTGGTCTGCGAATGAAAATGTTGATCTATTTTGTGCCGTACAAACGAGAAAATTCTGCAAAAACAATCCTGAAAATAAACAGATTATTTGGACAAGCGGCCCGAAAACACCGAGATACAAACCATATTTTGCCCACAAAATATGTAACCGGTCCCGCGAGTAAGCTGAAATCGTCCTGTACCGTAATAAATTTACCACGGCAACAGGAAATGTGAGAGGTAATTCTGCTCTTGGAATAAATTTAGGAGTTCCGGTAATGTGAGGAATGTCGCCTGAAATATGAGGACGGTTGTGGGTGTAAATAACAGTTTTTTGATCTTGTTTCCACTCGTATTTCCCAACTCTTTCGACTGCAAACGTATAATTTTGCAAGAACTAATTTTGAACCATGAATTGGGTTAACAAATCCTTGTTTACAGAACTTTTACTAATATTGCAATTTGCAAATTGAAGATCTTGACAATACACCATAAAGGTTGTCATACAACCGTATCGTTATTCCCTGCTGCCTCGTAAATGCTTTACAATTTGTAAAGTACCTTGATTTTCAATTTATGGCTGTCTACCAAATTATGTAGATCCTTACCATGGCCATCGCTCACTGGTGTTTACTCTGTGCCTCCCTGTTTGACTAAAATGGCGACCTTTGCCACCCCTTGCCGCGCCGTGCCATGGAATTTTATTTGCAATTCCCTCGGTACTATCGGTACTCCACCCTCATATTTATTTAGTAATAGGCCGATTTGAAGTGATATTTAGACATTTTGTAAAATTATGTGGCCGAAATTGAATTGTAATTTCCTTTCTTCCGTTCTTGTTACATCCAATAGACCAAGAGCTCAATGGATCTTATTCCGAGTCGGTCGTCCCAATAACTATTTAATTTTGTTGAAAATTGAGTCCTCTTGATTGAGAACTCCTGATTGGATTTTTAATTGACTTGGCAACCATGGAAATACAATTAAACAACCCTTATCTGAAAAAGACTCTAACAAATGAACCGACAGTGATATCCCAAAACATTTCGCTCCCAAATTAACGTCGAAACAAATCGACAGAAAACCCGTAACAGTATCAGTTTCAATTAGCGTGTTCCAACGCTGCGCGCCGTGATTTAATGACGTATCTATTCAGCCGCCCGGTCCGGAACGGCTCGTGACCCGGAGGCTGTCGACCGGACGTAACCCGTATCTCGCCGCCGAATCCCGGACACACGTACGACGATCAATATTGCGTTAAAATCTAGACAGGTGGTGGCAAAGTTTGCATGCACTAAGGTGTATTACTTGTGTTAAATTATAGAAAAAAAATAAAAAACCGGACGCCGTTGCATTGATGTCATAGTCCATCTATCATTATTGCTGTGTTAAAATGCCAGATTTCCAGAATCGACTGCTAAAGTTCCTTCTTAAGAAATGTATATTTTGTGGTGACGCGAAACGACTCTTATTTCGGGATCCGGGTGTTAAAACCCTGAAGTTCTTTGTAAATCATAACACAATGTTGGAAGAATTTAGATTTTGATTAAAAGATTGTGCTAGCGTGATCACTGAAGTGCAGTTCAGGAGTCGTGAAGCGTGCAAACAATAACGTCTCGAAATCTCTGACTGAATGTGACTTGAGTGTGCTTGAAGAAACTGACAGTGAGTTGAATACCGTCTGGCAAGTAAGTTGAATAGTATCCTTCTATTGAATACCTTCCACTGTGGATACACCAATCATTTCTATCCCAAACACTTTCTTTTGTCAGCGGTGACAAAAGCAGGCGCGCGGTGCAGAAGTTTGAATATATCCAGGAGGAGATTGGAAAAGTTCGCAGAGATTGTGGGAGGATGACTACCGTTTCTTATCATCCGCGTGTTGGGAATATTTTATTAAAATGCCAAGATAATCAGAACTTATAATATTAGTGAGAATTGAGCTGTAGATTATATTTAAAAGACATAGATTGGTCCAGAGGAGCTTGTGGCTAAGTAATAACAGCCGCACGGGTCGATCCATCAGGTTAAGCTGCGCTTGCCGGGATGGATGACCATCTTTACATACCGATACTCCTCCGTGCCTCGGAAAGCCCGCCGTTGGCCCCGGCTGTCATTCGTGGATCTGTGACAGTCGTTACGGGAGTCAGAAGCCCGAAAGTCCGACAACTAGTTTTACCGAGGGGTATCGTATTACCCAGTTACTGGGTTGTGGAGGTCAGATAGGCAGTCGCTCCATGTAAAATACTGGCATTTAGCTGCATCCGGTTAGACTGAAAGTCGATTCCAATATAGTTGGGGAAAGGCTAGTCAGATTGATTGATTGGTCCCGAGTGTAATAATACCTCCATGAAGGTTCTGTCGTATATTGTGCGCTGAAATTGTCAGCAATTACATGTATTTTCGGCGAGAGTTAATAAACTTAAAAGCACGGTAAATAAATTGACCGATAGTTCATTTATGTAAGTGTGTGGTTAGCGGAATTTCGGTAAAGTGAGAGTCATTGCGTGATGGTACGATATCACTGTCTGTTAGCTTAAATTCTTGTACCGCTGGTGGCTAAATATAAACTCTCATAGTTATTTCGGATAATATCATCCACTTCTTCAAGCTAATTCTAAGCGACCGCGACGTTTTCATAGAAAAGGTGGCATTTGGCAGAATATTCTACCGAAACATAACTTCATTCACCAAGTGCTTGTCGGAAGTTTTGTCTCGAAAGTCAGCTTCTAAATTATAATATTCTACCGTAATATTACGACATTATGCTCATTCTACTACACTTATTCTAATTTATTTGGGCTGCCCGCAGCATGTGTTCTTCCCTACATCTTAAAAATGCAATGTATATTTTAAGTGTTTTATTTTGATTTATTATTTTGCTTTTATCTTATTTTTTGTTGGTTGATTATACCTAGTTTAGTTTATGTTCTCCGGTTATACAATAATCACTGTGTACTATCCATAGCTCTGACAATACCGACCTCCAGGATACAGGCAAATGCCTAGTTTGGGGGGTCACTGTCCAATATGTTCTAGTACATTTTTGAATAAATAAATCCCGCTTGTCAAAATCTTCAACTTTTCAATCCTTCCACGATTTCTTACCGTAACACAGATGTTACCACGTCCTGAACAGACTATGCCCCGTCTGCTAGTGTCCCAAATGTCCGTGCACCTGCACCCGTCACGATCTGAGCAACGCCTCTGAAGCCGCAATAAATGTGGCCACCAAATGGGCCCATACAGTATAAGAAACAGAGATGTACCGTCGAAACGAAAAGGTGTTACCACAATAAAGAACACAAAATATGACTTTTGCCTTCACCTACTTTCCTATCTATTCAAAACTCTTTGACTGTAAGCCAAAGACGGCTGAGTTATCACCTGCACACAGTGTAACAAGTAAAATGCGCTGGAGTACAACAGGTAGGTATGTTATGACTTATGACAAAGTGGCACTGAACCCGTTGTAATTGATTCACAAAGTGTTGGCGTGCTGCCAACGCCCCTACTATGGCGCTTTTTAAAATAAGTTTGTATGAATTTTACAGGTTATTACGTTGAAGTTTCGCGTTTTTGGTGTTTCTATGCGGTTTTTTAGCGCTGTTGATCATGTAAATTCTGTGGCTTTTGGTCTTTAAACCAGGACCAATGCTGTTTCTACCGTATCAATAACAAGTTATTTTTTCATCTGGTTTTGGTGTTTCGCATCCTGGTATTTTAGGATTCCTTTCTGGGATTTAAATCTCTGTCTGTCTGTCTGTCTGTGCTGTGTACTTCTGACCTCTCAGCATCCTGCTTTGACGTGATTGAAAAGCAAAAAACCCCGTTAAATCCAGGCACTCCAACTTAGCAACATCTTCCAACAACGAGGAAATTGTCCTAAAAAACGACCTCACTCGTAGAAACTGGGGCACCAATAATTTAGTTATGTGAAAAGTTAATCCAGTTTATTGAACGCGGGTTTAAAGTGCGGGCTTTAGAATGGGCTCAATTTACTGTTATGGGGAGAGTTCTGTTAATTGTTCCCGTTGCTGTAGAATTTTACAATAGTTAGTAGGAATACTGGGAATGGATTAAAAAAGGTTTTCTTGGGGGCGCACAGTGGAACGAATGTATGGGAGAGGTTGGACGTAGACATCTCCGACAAAAAAGAGTTAAATTATGCCAAACTAATGATGCCATCTTATTTGATTACCTAATGCCTTCATAACTTGTTCTGATAAATTTCTTCATAACTCCCATATTTCAGAAGTTATTTGAGAAAATGTGATATTTTACTATGAAAATGAGTGTATCGAGCTCTCTCCCTCCTGATTCCGGCCTTGTTTCAAGTAGCGGTCTCTAATATCATAATGCTAATACTAAAAGCTATATTTAACACTAAGACACATGGTGCGCCAAATGTGCACTTTCTGGGATAAAACGAAATGAAAAAAAAAAAAAAGAAATGGTTTTTCCCCATTTTTATTTACTTTAAACTGCAGACAGACGTATTTAGAGGTTATAATACATATATATATATATATTATATACTGTTTTTAAAATCTTGTGTACTTATTATTTACAAAAAAAATCATAAGAACAGATGAGATTATGACTTTTTCACATAATATTTTATTTATATATGTTTTACAATAACGATAAAAACACTGTATTTTAGATATAAGTTGATAAGAAAATAATAAATTACCTAGTTTAATTAATAGTACAATAAATAATTAAGATGTAAGCTCTAATTTACTAAGTTACACATTTTAAAACAATATCAATATTTAATTATCATCGTCATCATCATCATCATCATCATCAATTAATTCAAATTCAGAATCGATATCCGCTAAATCATTTATGTTAACAAATTCGATATCACTTTTCTCAGAATCCGTAAGCTCATAAAATTCCTTAAAAGAAGATTTTTTTACAAACTTATTTACTTTTGGACGAATGCTTGTAACAAGTGGATCAGAAGACAGTAAAAGATTGTGCATAATATCTTCATTGCATGAGATACTGCTATGCTTTCGAGAAGGCCCCTCTATTTTTTCGAAAATCTTTATGTCTGGCCTCAGATGCCTCTTCGGATAGAAAACCAATGGGCACAATTGACAAGTTCTGAACTATGTCTGGCCCACATGCATTAAAATTTTATGAAGCGAAGAAGGCATATAATACCATGGGTATAACTCCACGTAAAGCTTAGCAGTATCAAAGCAGAACTCTCGGAATTTAGTTACGTTGATCTTCTCCCCTGATGAAATACACTGCAAGATCACACAGATTTTTCTTAAAAGCATAGCGTCTATTCCGGTCAGTTCAGCAGATTATGTGTAGTTTTCAAAAAATCTCCTGGCCGAGTTGCCATTATTGGTGGATCCACTGCCTTGTTTCACAACATCGAGAAGTAAGCCCGTTTCTCTTCTTACAGCCTCTTGAACTGTTTTCTTCCTATCATCAACTTGCTGTTTTGCTATATCACCCTTTGCTTGCCATGACTTTATGTCTAATTTGTAGGAAATGTGTAATAAGCATTCCATTGAGTGAATCCAAGCGTGAAGGGAGCTTAAGCTATATTTATAATGTCCACGTTTGCGTGTTTATCTTTGATTAACTCTAAATTATTCATCTCTTTAGGACTAGCTTTGCATATGTCACACACTGAAGCTGCTGTATCGGATATAATGGAATGAATTTTACCATCAATCATTGTCAACAGCAGTTGGTGTTTGACACTAATTCCATAAGTGATGGTGGATGGAGTTAATGCTTCAATCTCGGCTTCGATTTCGGCCATCTCTCTCTGCACATTTTCTTTGGTTTCCTTTATAAACTTAAACAATATTGGCCGGCAAAATGAAGTGGAAGATGGTCGCTCGTTTTCCCAAATTGTTACATCTTTTGAGACGAGCCGCAGTGGTACAAGACTAATCATAAAATTACTATTAAGATCGATTTGCTCATCTTCACTCGTCCTTTGATGATAAATGCTTTGGCTAGATGATCCATCAAAACCCCATTTGCTGGTCAAAACGAGCTGTTGATTGGGATCAACAGGGGTTTCTAACGACCTAATAAGTCTTCTTGAGGTTAAATCCATCAAGCCTTGTAATTTGATTTTTGCAGAGCTCTCTGTAACTGTGAGATCTTCTTTGGCCAAATAGCACTTAATTTTTTCTTTAACCAACATGTAGTAACTCGGGTATACCTTCTTGGGTGTTGAAATCCCGAAGAGCGCCATTTCGATAAATTCATCGATACATAAAGAGCCAATGCCTTCAAAGGGGATATTTCCCGTACCTGAATCGATTTACCTTCAATGTAGGCTTTGATTTTTGAGGCCTCTTCGGGATTCTCCATTAAGTATTTAATTACATCAGCTGTATCGCTTTCTCCTGCCTTTCGAAGCGCCCTTTCGGCCGAAAACATAATTTCAGCGCTGCTACTGCTGCATGGAAGAGTATCTTCAGTGCGTCTTCTTTTTTGCCTTACTAAGGTCCTCAAAAGATTTACGAGGACTAGGATGTGTACAAGTTGAAGCATCAGATTTAGCAGGAGAAATTATGGGCTCGATGACGTCACTTACATTTTCTGTAGAAGATTCAATATTTTCATTCAGAAATTCCGGCCACTGAATTGCAGCCTGTAGCCAAATCTCATGTTTCTTCCGAAACTTATCTGTGCTTCTTCCAGACTGTGTCCATTTTGCATAAATGCGGTAGCAAAATCGACGACACCAGTCTTTTAAAACTGTTTCAGAACTTTCACATAATTGAACACAACTGTTATCTTTTAAAACACTGAACAAATAGTTATAGTCGCGTAAATCTTTATATGCGCGTGCGCATAAAGCAACGTGAAGATCAAGATTTGTATTAAAATTTGGAAAATGCATTGCAAGATTAGCGTGGCTACAACGAGGTATAAATCAACACTGATTTTAAAGTTACTAATAGTGACCTATTTATATTTACTCGAGGTACCCTCATTTGTTAAATATTGCAAGGTAATTAATTTGAAAATGATGCATGCTAAATTAGTGTATTGAGAGCCATTTAGTAATTAAATAATAGCAATCTTCTTATCAGTAATCATTAGTGCATCAGTTTTATATGTAAACCTTAAGTCCCTAATCACATATCCTAATTAGCTTATATCTTCTCTAATCGGCTGCTCAGAAATGTTATTGTAATAAGGTAAACCTTTAGAAAAACGGTTTTAATCAACAAAATAAACAAAAAATAATATTTTTGTATTATAGAATAAACATCACTCTTTATCCCAGAAAGTGCACATTTGGCGCACCATGTGTCTTAGTGTTAAATATAGCTCTTAGTATTAGCATTATGATATTAGAGACCGCTACTTGAAACAAGGCCGGAATCAGGAGGGAGAGAACTCGATACACTCATTTTCATAGTAAAATATCACATTTTCTAAAATAACTTCTGAAATATGGGAGTTATGAAGAAATTTATCAGAACAAGTTATGAAGGCATTAGGTAATCAAATAAGATGGCATCATTAGTTTGGCATAATTTAACTCTTTTTTGTCGGAGATGTCTACGTCCAACCTCTCCCATACATTCGTTCCACTGTGGGGCGGTGGCTCAAACAAGTTAATGAAATCGTAACCTGCCTGTACGCGGGTAACTAGGACTGACCGACTTCAGTCCGTTCCGAGTTCAGTCGGACTCGCGATTGAAGTCTGATCAAGTCTCTGATCCCTTCATTTTCTATCAAATCTAATGAACCTATTGTGTAGCGAGATTAGAATACATTTTAAATTAAATATTTGACTATAAAAGCTTAGGGTGCACTCAAGAAATCCGATATACACGAACGATGCTGCCAAAAAATATTGAAGAATGATGGCAGAGAGGTACAGGGGTCATTATATTCAAAAAGGCGAATTTGAGTGTTGTAGTTTACAAATTCGTTTAATTATACAGGGGAATCTGTTTACCATAACTTCTTCCTTCCTGTGATAAATAATAAACTCAGTATTAAATGCTATGTGAGTTCATGTAGTACCTAAGGTCTTGTTTGACCGATATGTTGATGTCGCGATTCGTCATCGTTCACAGGGCAGCAAGGTACTACCTAGTACGTGGGTAGTAGGAATATATGCTTTTGTAGTATCTATCTGTTTGGTGGCACCGTTTTTTGATTCCCGGGTGTATCAATATTAGTTGGACTACAGACAAAAAATATTAATGGGCCCCGTGCCTGTATTGGCTGTGGTTAGGTTCTGCTCTGGTTTAACCGACGCTCTAGGGTGACACATTGGTTTTGTTTTTGTAAAAGTCCCCTATTGTAAACAGTGAATCTGAAGTAATCTTACAGTTTGAATCGGTTATCGCATATGCTGTATCTGCGCTACTCAACCGTGAAGGCACGACCATTGTGAAATATCTACGCAATAGTGAGTATCGTTTAATGAAAGAACGCAGTATATTCGTATTCAGTAGGTAGGTGCTACTCTGGAATATTCCAGCGCCAGCGACTTCGTTCGTGTAGGCTTTAAATTTCCGGAATGATAAGAATCACGTTATTCTAGGTGTCTAAGGACTCGTCAATTTCAAGGAGTTTATTATTGGAAGTGTAATAAACAGAGACAGAATCCCAATACTGATTTTATTAGTGGTTTTATGCACAAGAAAAAACTTTGAATGTGTGAGTGGGTTTTCAATATTGATTTTGAATCGCCCAGTTTTAACACTTGTGCCAATACAACTATTTTGTTTTTTCAAACATCATACACGACTTGGAAATGTCTGCGTGTTTGACTGTTTGATCGATTTGTCGTAGGGTATGCTTTTGTGTGTGCGTGTCTGCGTGACTGATGCTAATTTACTACTTAGATACTAATGGTTTGTGTGTGTGAATGGATACGGGTACTGCGATAACAATGCTAGTATTGCATTGACTGGCAGGTGATTCAAGGATATTATTTAATACACATATAACGATGAAGAGATTTTTCGTTAACAAAAATAAAGGCCGTCTCATAGGACCAATTATTTCGGTAATGCGCCCGCGTATCAAATGAAAGCAAGTCGACTGCAGTAAAAATGAGGTTCGAGTCTTCATTGGTATTTAGTACAAGGCAAAATATCTTTAGAAACTGTAAAAAGAAAACGAAATGTTAGCCGCCTAAGGGCCACCACGAACTTACGATTTTCTTTCACCACCGGCCAAATAAAAATTGCCTCCGCCATCCATGCGACAGGCACATCGATGAAAGTTAAAGCGCGTTTGACAGATGAACAATGAGCGAGCGACGTGGAAGGGACCCATTGTCGACCATTGTGTGGTAATGTGGGGAAACCTGGCGCTTGAGCACCAATCAACATGGATTATGCTGCCATTGATGAACTACGTGAGTTATCGTTGTTCATTTTGTATGTTGATTTCGGAATTTTTGATGGATATAAGGATAGTGAAGTGAAGCTATGGGTGAAGGATAAAAGTGTACGCCAATTGCAGAATAAGCTTTCAGAACTCGAAATTTATCGTGCGTATTATCTTCTTGCGTATATACTTCTTATAGTAGCGAACATCATCATCTGCGTAGCCTCTTCCCAACTACGTTGGGGTCGGCTTCCAGTCTAACCGCATGCAGCTGAATACCAATGTTTTACATCTGGCGACTGCCTATCGGACCTTCACAATCCAGTTACTTGGTAACATGATACCCCTTGGTAAAACTGTTTTTTAGACTTTCAAGCTTCTAATTACCCGTAACGACTGTCAAAGATCTACTAATGACAGCCGGGACCATCGGCTTAACGTGTTTTCCGAGGAACGGAGGGTTCTCGGTATGTTATGGATGGTCACCCACCCACGGGCCGACCTCGGCAAGCGTTATTATTTAGCCGCCAGCCCCTCATAGTAGCGAACAAATTTATCCAAATAATTTTTGTCGTGTTTCCAAAAATGGATTGGCACAGTAGGTCCTTAATCTGACTAACAATTGGAGTCGTGACCCTTCGAATCCCTGGGATTACTGTCACATCTGTTTATCTCCAACAAATAACTCTGTAGAGATGGGTCAGTGGTGCATTCGAGTAACCATTAAAAGGAAACACAAAGAAGTCGTTTGTGTGTGCCCACCCTATCGTCTGGCTTTCTGTCTGTCTGGCCACTAATCTTACATCTTTTTACTCCCCTTTTATTTTGGTAATTGTTTTGGTTTTAGGGTACGGCCATACCTGACCGAAAATACGTCGCGTTTTTAAGTCGCTTGGTCATCTAACGGCTTTATGCAATGTTTGATTTAAATACTTTTTCGTTTTTCATTTAATTTCTTAAGCCCCATAGATTTAATATTGCTTTGTAAAGGCTATGAAAAGTTTAGCTTTACCAGGTAGATATTCGAGCAGCACGCAAAAAACTATCAGCTTTTCTTTATATTTATGTCATTAGTTATTATTTAATTGTACATCACACACAACGTGTGTTGTGTTATGTTTTTGTGTAGTGTGCACTAAATAAATGTTTTTTCGACGAGTATCTATCATTTCGACAGTAAAAGCTACAACTACTAAGCCATAATATTTCACCGGTCCACGGATGTTCGCATTTTCGGTTAGATGTGGGTCTATCCTTAAAACAGAAACCGGTTTAGTAAGTTTCGGGGCTAGCTCGTATTTTACCCGCTGTCCCGAGTCTCGCAACTTTGATTATGTGAGTAAATTCTAAAGGCCTTCTTTATGTATTTAATTTGTAAAGATATATTAGTATGTGATCGTGTAGTTACAATTTTATGGAGACGTGGCTAATATTGTTTGGTCTTGGGGTGTTTTATTTGTATTGCTGTAGGTACTTATTTTCTGAGAGTTGTCGGAATTTTAATGAAGGATTGGCCGCTGGGCTCATGTTATGAGTAAAGACATGGCAAGCTTTTGTAGGGTTATTCATACTTTAGTATAGGTTCATTTTGAATTAACAAATAAGCGATAGTTTCTGGCAGTGACTATGTTGCTTGTCTTTAGGGATACAGTAATTTTGCTTAGGAAACGTTTTTCTGGCAATGCATGATTATGCTCCTTGCTATGTAATGCAATAAATTAAAATAAAATTAATGGACGCACAATAAGATCCTGGTTTGATATAACTTCATCAGTAATCGACTATACATTGCTAAAAAAAAACAACATACAACACAATAGTCCTTAGTTAAATAAAGTACAAGGATTAATGAGCAGACAGACTTGTCAAAATTCCGTCTCGCTTTGTATTAAAAGATCTCAGATTTCCAAGTACCCAAACACTTCTCTTATAATAGGCACTTTCTGACACTTAATAACACTACAAGTCTACTACTCATAGTTTTTCTACCATACAACCCGTTCCTGCAACGTGATTGCTGTGCGAGCGGTCGCTGACCCCGTGACGTCACGCCTAACTGTGCAGGCCCTGGCGAGTACTTTGATAATAGCTAGTAGTACATAGTACCTAGTTTGTATGTGATTTGTTCGTAGAATAGCGAAACTAAAAGGGTAATGGTAGGTACGTTGCCTGACATCCATCCACATAGTTCCATGTACGGGTACTTTGTCAGTAGGTGCCATGCCATATGCGCACTGAGACTCATTTTGAGAATGAAATGGCTAGAAGTTTGTCAGGCAGTAGGTAGTAGCACTGACAAGAGATATAGTCAAATCTCGTAGAATATAATGACACGTCTCATGTATTGTGACAATAGGCTGTAATTCGTAACTAAGTGCCAATTTCGCCAATTAAACTGAACACGATCAGCACGTCTAAACCGAGTTCAAGAGCTGTCAGTTTCATCATTGTTGTGGAATATTGACACTGACAGCTCTTGAACGCAGTTAGATGTGCTGATCGCGTTTAGTTTCATTGGTGAAATCCCCCTTCAGTCAATTAAGTATCTTGGCAGCCTCTGGTTTAGTAAACCAATCCATTCAATTACTTAAAAAGCCACAAAATAAAGGTCATACAGACTATACCTGTCTCAGGTGACTCAATTCTAAACTAACGTCTTCTGTTCTTATTTTATCTTCGTTAGCACAGTTTCGCAAAATTCTATTTATTTCGCGGGGATGAATAGAATTGGGTCAAGTTTTATTTACCCTGCGGTCAATAGTACCTGAAGAGGGAAGCTTAGATTCGTAGAGGGCACAAAAATTATTCTACTTACCTCGGTCATAGATTGGAATAGTGAAGGTGGTCGCTGATGTCTATTTAACTGAGTATAGCGACAATAGTTCACAGGATCTTGACGATCAAGAGCTTATGTTCGCATTCTGCAAATTCGCATATCTTATTATTATAGACTAGCTTCTGCCCGCGAAATTACTTGATTTTATATAAAGTATATCCGATAGCACTCGGCAATACTGTAGTTTCCCATTAGTGAAGGAATTTTCGGAATCGATTGAGCAATATTAGTGTAGAAACAATACATATGAGTATTGACATACAATGAGCATTGACATATTTTAATTTTAGCCGAGGAAATAAAGTTCCAAAGTCTTCAGTCAACCCACAAGTACTCGGCTTACTCTTTGACGACGCTCAGTCTACGTTTTTCCGTCCGCGAGAACTAGGTTAAAAGTGTAAAGCCATAAAACTACCAATTTAAAACTAATCTACATGTAATATACTCCATTAGTATTCCTCCATTATTATGCAGTGCTAGTAGAAAAAATCTCTCGTTTCGTGGAACCATGTTCATTCTCATAAACACGCGAGCGCATTGTTTAAGTATTTAATCAGCGCGCATTGTCATGCAAACGTGTGCGCGATCCTGCGCGATTGTGCGCTAATATTCTTTGACAATTGCTGGCTGAGCGCGTCGTGTGAATATAGCTTAATGAAAAGCTTAGCGGTGTTGTTCGTAAACTTGATGAATTTTTTAAATAATATGCTTTCTAGCTGCTTTATTGTAAACTCGAATATGTACTGCTTGCTTTGTATCAGCGTCCAGAAAAATGTTCTAGATTCAAGCCAAGACATCTGCTGCCTTCCTTCAACTTTGACTTTCAATTGGCTTGGCTCATGTAACGTACGTAACATTTGTAAACTAAGCTAACAATGGTTTTAAATTCGAAGATCATGACCGGTGTTTAAATCTTAGTAGATTATGCGATTGCAAATAAAAATAAGTCAATCACTTAGTTCAATTTTATTATATCATCTAGTCCTACATCCACTTCTGATCATAAACCCCAACATAACAAGACTTCGAATTTATTTCTAGACATTTTACAACAAGCACATTTGTTTCCGGACCTAGTGTGCAACACATGTCCACAATTTGTCACCAGCAACTTAGTCTAAACGACCGAAGACTTCATTCTGTGGGTTCTCACGCTCATAACAAAATCATCAGCATGTATTGTCCCGGGAACTGCGGCAATGACATCATTAATTTCATGTTGGACGTTATTAGCAGGCTGTAGTCTGTTATCATTGTTAATCAAGTCACCTTGACCATGTCTTGCCTTTTTGTAGTATTTAATTTCTTGAAATGGTTCACATTGTTTCTCCCATACCAGAGGTCGTTTCAAAAAGGTTTATTTTTTACCGTATGCTACCAAACTTTCGAAGGTCGTACCTTCGTGTCATCCAATATTTATTAATGAAGCCCTAGGAGGACTTGAGAGCCAAAGCTAAATAGGTCACTCCAAAAACCCTATAATAATTAATCAGATATAAATAGACCAGAAGTATATAGGACTGCTTTATCGGTTTATGGCGCACCCCTTATAATATGGATCTTGAACATAACTAATGATATGCGAGTGTACCATACACCTTTGCTTATCCCTTCGGGGATATAGGCGTGGTATTATGTAACTTGTAAGTCCATAGATATTACCTTCACATTAAGACACTAATAGACACTATACATAGATCGACTGCAGACCCTAATATATATGACTAAATAGGCAATCTGTATTCTGTGAGGTGTAGAATATGTTATTATAATGAATGGCTACATAGAAGTGTCAACAGAAGCTGTGTTGACTGTAGACTCGTAATTAAAACCTCGTGGTTACTCATTAGAATTCTCTGAAGTGATGTTGTTGCGCCAGACATTCTTGGTATTAAACTGTCTGGACTACATTGCATAGCAGAGATTTTTTTTTATTAATCAGCCTATTCCCAACAATGTTAGGGTCGGCTTCCAGTCTAACCGGATGTAGCCTAAAATTTGAATCATTTAATAATATTGCAGGGGCAAAAATTCATACTTTTCTTTTGTTTAATTTCTATTGCCACCTGGGACCAAAAGATTGAGTCCAATAAAGCTATGGGATACCACAGTTTTATTTAACCAAATTTAATTTCAGAGTTTCCTTCGAGCGCCCTTTAAACAACACTTCAAACGTATGCATCCGACTTTATTAAACTTTTCCAATCTCCCGGCAGAATAAACAAAACTGGGTCAGTTCGTGAAATCCTTCCAATATTCCTTTACTGTTGATATTCTGTGTGAAGTTGAGGCGTGCCTACAAATAGTGCTAGAGTGTGCTCCTGAGGGTAAACAGGCGATCCCAAAAATAAATGTCACGATTGCGAGCCGCGCCTTCGCGGTTAGGTCATAACATGACCATGGTTGTTACCGAGGACAAATGGGTTATTTAACTGTAGTTAGTTTTGGTTTCGGTTTTCCTATCCAAATTTTAGAGAAACGAGGATAATGACGTTTTCGGCGTTTGGTCCTTCGGGAACCGACTCAAAGGACTGTTTGCCTGTTGATTGGTAAATGTGATGTTCGTTGTAGGGCGGAGCAATCATGGGATTATATCGATCTATAATAGACTATTATACTCTTGCTCTTTGCCTTTCCGTAGACGCTTTGACGATTCGTGCTAGTATTTTGAACATGGTTCTTTGAGACTCTTAGAGGAGTAAGCTATGATTACCTAGTATTTGATGTAAATTGGAAATGATTTGCACGAATTATAAGGGTTGTTAAGTGCAGCTTGGTGAAATTATTAATATAATTTTATCCTAAAAGGAGGCATAAGAATCGCCAGAAATAAATTAAAGTTTAAAATAAATGGTGAATATTCTTGGTGTTTTCGCCAGCCCTGTCCGTAGTGTTAATTAATAATCACATGTTGGTCGCTTATGTCATATTAAGTGAATTATTTGGGTGGCGATGGCGTGGCCAAGGCCGGCCGCAAACGCCACGCGCTCGCGATATTAAACTTATGCGTTAATTGTAGTATAATATGTAGTTTTATGTTATACCTATGTTTCGGTTGTTGTGTGGTTATGATAAGCAAAGTGGAAAATTTAACAATTACATTTTTGTTAAATAGAGCAAAGCGTAAACATAATATATGAGAAATATATTATCTGGTGTAGTCTTCTGGCTCTTAGTTGAAGAATGCATTTTTAAATGCTTCATTAGCCTGTCTTAAATGCTGTGAACAGTGTAAGCTGTCCCTTTAAGAGGGAACAGGGCCTGCGAGGAATTTGAAAAATAGGTAGGTCCTGTATTTGAAGAAACTATTGCTTTCGTCTTACCTCAAGTCTGCCTCCGTAGAATGCGATATGGGACAGCTGCAGTTCAGACCGACTATATCACAAAAAAAAAATTACAAAATCGACGTTTCCTATTCCTCTTTTTTCTCTTCGAAAACTGAGCCAATTCAATTATTTTTTACATTAAAATTTCTTTTTTTTTTTTTTTCTTTTAAAAACGTTGCCCCACACTAGGAATTTCTCCTGTGTCGTGGGTGCGTTTACAAACATTTAAACTCACATACACAAACAGCCAGACCCGGAACAACTAATTGTAGGTCATACAAATATTTGTTCCGTGCGGGAATCGAACCCGCGACACGCAGCGCAGCAGTCAATCGCTTAACCACTGCGCCAACCGTGCCGTCAATTTGAAGAAAGAGTATGTCCCTAGACATACTCTTTCTTCAAATTGACGGCACGGTAATCACATGTTGGTCGCTTATGTCATATTAAGTGAATTATTTGGGTGGCGATGGCGTGGCCAAGGCCGGCCGCAAACGCCACGCGCTCGCGATATTAAACTTATGCGTTAATTGTAGTATAATATGTAGTTTTATGTTATACCTATGTTTCGGTTGTTGTGTGGTTATGATAAGCAAAGTGGAAAATTTAACAATTACATTTTTGTTAAATAGAGCAAAGCGTAAACATAATATATGAGAAATATATTATCTGGTGTAGTCTTCTGGCTCTTAGTTGAAGAATGCATTTTTAAATGCTTCATTAGCCTGTCTTAAATGCTGTGAACAGTGTAAGCTGTCCCTTTAAGAGGGAACAGGGCCTGCGAGGAATTTGAAAAATAGGTAGGTCCTGTATTTGAAGAAACTATTGCTTTCGTCTTACCTCAAGTCTGCCTCCGTAGAATGCGATATGGGACAGCTGCAGTTCAGACCGACTATATCACAAAAAAAAAATTACAAAATCGACGTTTCCTATTCCTCTTTTTTCTCTTCGAAAACTGAGCCAATTCAATTATTTTTTACATTAAAATTTCTTTTTTTTTTTTTTTTCTTTTAAAAACGTTGCCCCACACTAGGAATTTCTCCTGTGTCGTGGGTGCGTTTACAAACATTTAAACTCACATACACAAACAGCCAGACCCGGAACAACTAATTGTAGGTCATACAAATATTTGTTCCGTGCGGGAATCGAACCCGCGACACGCAGCGCAGCAGTCAATCGCTTAACCACTGCGCCAACCGTGCCGTCAATTTGAAGAAAGAGTATGTCTAGGTTCCTATCATATATTTTATGTTAAAAACTTTTCGAATTTGTCTGGTAGTCCTCTAATCACGGCGGTAAAAATGGGGCATTTTTGTAATTTTTGGAGGGTCATGTTTTCTTTACCAATAAGTTACAGAAAAAACGGAATTAACAGGGAAGTGTCTACAGCAGACCTTGATTTTATGAAAACAAAAAGATTGTTCTAGAAGCATTATTCAGGAAGAAAAAAGGGGAATACATTTGTATGGAGAATCGCAGGCCCTGTTCCCTCTTAATTTAAATTTTTTGCCGAATGGTGTAGTGTAAAATATAATTGTACAATCGAAGCCATCTGAACATAGCTTGGTGTCTCTTCATTACTTGCGTTGGTACTGTTTACCACCTAATGTTTAGAAGAGCCATTTCCATTTCGTATTGGCGCTTTATTTAACCCATCGGCTAGTAAACTTTAAACATCACGTCCCCACAGACTTATAATTTCAATGAAAATTCAATTACTCCTATATACAGAATTTTATTATCAAGACATGCTTACAAAGTCTTTGTTGTGTAAAACTGTTTAGGAGGAATTCCGATGCGGTGTAGTGACGTATGAGGTATTGTGCTGTTGTGCATTTGAGGACATGTCGATGGTTCCCGTGGTGGTCTCAAGTTTTAATTGTGGTGGTTGTTGCTGGGCGAGACTGGTATTGTTAACACAATACAAGACAATTTACAATACGAGTAAATGGTCTCAAACAGGAAAATAGGCAGATTCACAGGCTAAATTGTGCAAGGGGAAACATTTTCACAAAAACCATATTACATAGGCCTAAAAATATGAAGGTTCGGTCAAATTTTATTTGGGACCGACCAGATATTTCTTTCCGTATATTTCTCAATTCGTATTACAGACAATGGAAACGAATCAAAGTAATAAAGAATAAACAGTAATCCCAAAGAACCCAGTTTTGTATAACATCGTCATTTGCCAACATTCCGCGTTCCTCAATTCCGTGATCAATCGTTGCGTGCAGCCACAACTCATCAATTTCACAATAATGGTGTAAACTCCCAAGTTTTAGGATGCCTCCACCAAAACGAACGAATAAAGTTTAGTTTTAAATTCCAACTTTGTTCCCGATGAGGGGGATCAATGCTTTGATGCGTTTTATGTGTTCCTCGGAATTGTGAGCCGCGACCGTGTTTGAATTTATTTTGTGGGTTTCGTGCTAAAGAAGTTTAAAACTTTAAAATTCGAGAGAATTGAGTGTTTAGGAATCTTATTCTGGTGGACCGACCAAAATACGAATAGCAGGATTCTTGGCATATTGCCATAATCGGCTTCACTTGAAAGCACTGATTGTTGGGTCCCCCTCATCTATTAAGCCCTGATTGTCCCATTGTTGACCAATCGTCCACCCTCCTCTATTAGTGGTGTCTTTTAGCTTGTGATTACAGTTTCTTGAAAGCGTCAAGTTTGTCTTCAACTTTCTTTCTTAGTAGTCCTCGTCTCCATCTTTTTTAGCAGTAATTCTGACTGGCATGCATACAGCAGTGCTATTCTGTAAAAATCCCATGGTGAAAACTTAGGTGAAGTGAGCTGTCAATAGTGTACATCCCTAGCATTAGTGGAATGACAACTCACTTCACGCTCACTTCACCTAAGTTTTCACGGTGAGACTTTTACAGAATAGATCGGCTGATACGGGTAAGATGCGTGCTTTATGGTAAACTAGCTGTTGCCCGTGATTTCGTCTGCGTGTATTTTGTATTTCTGGCTAGCCTGTGTCCTTCTCCAGGTCCCAGGATACCTATCTGTCAAATTTCATAATGATCGGTTCAGTGGTAACAGACTTACTTTCGCATTTATAATATCACTAGCGACCCGCCCGCCGCTGTATGATACACATTCTTCCGGAATACATTCTCTAAATTGTGTTGAAAACCTCATCCAAATTACGTCGCGTATTTTAGAAGAACAACGCGGACATACAGACAAACGCGAAAAGCGACTGTTTTATAATATGTATAGATAGTATTATTATCGATTGGTAAAATGTAAGAACGGGAGCTGTTCATATATCTTCTTAATATATATAAATCTCCTGTCACGATGTTTGTCCGCGATGGATTCCTAAACTACATAACCGATTTTAAATTAAATTGGCACACCGTGAGCAGTCTGGTCCAACTTGAGATATAGGATAGCTTAGATTTTTAACTATAGTCGCAATTTTATTTTATTGCAAATTATTTGTCTATATAATTAATTGACTGTCACAATTATCTGTTAACTCCAAAAGATTCTAACAGATGTCGATACTTTTCGACTGGATTGAGTAAGTAATCAATAGATGGCACTGCTATGGTAAACCGACAAACGTGTCATATAAGCTACAATTCAATAGAATGATTACCACGTGTTATTGAGGCTAAAGTATAAATTAAATTTGTTTTGTAGTAAACGAAATACCGAAAAAATTCAATTATTTCTACTTTTTTAATTTTTGGTGTTAGCATAGCCAACCACGTGTTACTTAGACCGAAGTGATATTCCGTGAAGTTCGAGGAAGTATCTTATGAAGAGAAACTTGGAAAAATTGCCGGAAAAACGTAAAAACCCCACTTTTCTTTATCTAATACAAACTGTTCCTAGCTGTCGTTGCCATAAATCCTAACAAAAAGTACTAGGCTTGCATGAATTCACGATAGTATTTAAGTTTTTGGAAAATCCACTGGAAAAGTAGGTAAGTAGGAAGGAAGTTTGAAAGCGCTTGGAAAAAAATGAATAAAAATTAATTAATTTAAAAATGAATCCCTATTTCCCTTGGTCAGGCATCACGCGTGAACGGCTGGACCGATTTCGCTAATTCTTTTTTTGTTGTGTTCGTTATTCTCAGGAGAAGGTTCTTAGGATAAGTAGGTGAAGGTAGGGTAGGTAGGTATGTAAGTAGGTAGGTAGGTAGGTAGGTAAGGTAGGAATGTAAGTATGTAAGTAGGGTAGGTAGGGTAGGTAGGGTAGGTAGGTAGGTTTGGTAGGTAGTGTAGTAGGTAGGGTGGATAGGTAGGGTAGGTAGGTAGGGTAGGTTAGTAGGGTAAGTAGGTAGGTAGGTAGATAGGTAGGTGCGCCATAGATACTTAAGTACTTAGTGCTCCCGTGCGAAGCCGGGGCGGGCAGCCAGTTATATTATACTACACATTATGTAACGTGAAGCTGGACGTAATTAGCGAGCACCCCATATTTTTTTCCTAATAATTCTTTCATTTGAATTTTTGAACAGGAATAATTCGCGTAAGGTGATTATTATTTTATGAACATAAACAAACAGATCAATTTAGTCCTCTCCTCATATCTCGGCCCACACTCCCCTCTGTTTGCCAACAGGCGTCAGTTGTCTGTCAACACGTCTGCCTACCCCATAGTGTCGGACGCCTGAATAATGTATTAGCGACCGTCGGTCTGTTGCTGTGCATCGATCCAGACCGAATATATACCAAAGGAAGAAGATATTTTTGGAACAGAAAGGATTTATGTAATTCGAACTATTAAGCAATTGTTGTGTCAGGAATATATTTGATTTAGTTCTAGCCATTTCTATATCTAAAGACCAAGAAAACAACTGAGAACTTTTATTAAGTTATCTTTAGCATGTTCCATCTTTGCATATTTCTCCAGGGCATTTACCAGATCCAAATATTTATACTTCAAAGCGAATCCTCGAATAAAAGCCATGTTAACGTAAATTAAAAAAGTAAATTATACGGATTCAATTTTCAGTTATCTTCCTTTTAAGCTCGATGCTGAGATATTAAATTGGCCGGAACTGAAATATTAGCTCTTTTACTAGAAATAGAATCGAGATCGAGGCTGAGATATGCTAAAGCTAGACATGAAAAGCGAATGATATTAAGTCCAACATGGACTCTGGCGCCGCCATGTTGTTGTAGAAAGCCTTCGTATGTGGATGTTTTGAATAACTTCATGACTTTCTGAAGCTAAGTTATTAGTTCCTGCTTTAGTCGGGAATATGAATCTATGAGCTGGTTTATTTTCTAGTTTAAATTGATCGAGTTGGGTATGTGACTGGAATTCTATTATTAAGTCACGTTTGCTTTTGCGCGGATATGATTACTCAAGTTATAAGGCTTATAAGCGTTATCCGAAGTTCTAGATGGAACTTTCCTTTCGTGACTTGCTAATTCTGGAAAGCAACGCGGAATGAAAAAGGAATTGTGGTTCTGTTTGTAGTTATGCTACAAATCACATATGATTAAAAGCTCTGCGACTCGAAACATTTGTCGTGCTTATAAATTAGCTAAAACCTAGGGATCAGCATGATTTGTTTGCTACCACATCTTCCTCTAGCATTCCAGTAACGCATAGTGACTCCTGAACAAACACGTTCAAAGCAATCGTAAATCACAACGAGTCGTAACCGCGCGTAACCATCGGTTGAAATTTACTGCTCGGACGATATACGGCCCGTAACCGATGGGTATCTGGTGGAAGCCAGCTGAAGTGTCGGATGTGTTATCGTGTATTTTTGGGTCTAACTATGAAGTTGCTCATCTTGAAAATGTTGTAATGCTGGAGATGGATACAAATGCTCCAAAAGTTTTGAAATATATTGTTGAAATGGCAGCTAAAGCAATTAGACTTAGCTGTGTTAATAAACACGAGAATTACTAAATGATTTAAGTGCTACAGTTTGCAGGACCGTACGGGTAAGATCCCGATATACAATACTAAACATGGAAAAATGACGTAAAAAGGTAGAGCACTGCAAAAAAGCTCACATAACATCACGCCTCTATTCTCCGAAGGGTTAGGCAGTGGTGTAGGTACACCACATTACACCGAAATTCCGAAAAAGCTTGTTTTCCTAGAGCAATTAGAACAGAGAATACTTGAGGATATCGGATGTGAACCTAGAATATTTCCAGACCTAAAATACCCACTTGTTTTAATCTAATACCCCACATTACTCAACGATAAATCATAGTGGAATCATACAAATAAAATGTTGGTTTAATAATATTTTTTGTGCTACTGAGTTACGAGGATGATAGCACAAGCGCACGTGTTGGGTGATTCAATAGGTTAGTTGTAATATACACACATATATTTATAGAGTTTATAAATAATCAGATCACTATGAAGGTACCGCTATGTATAGAACTACATGGTGAGCTATTTGTGTCCCTGACAATGCTATGCTATAGGGTTTCCTTGCCCTTAGCGTGATAGGTTCAAGTTTAATTCTGAAAGCAAGTTGTATAACTGTTCACTCATATTTTCTAAGCTTTGAGCTAATTCGAAGAAGTTTATTAAATAATCCAATCTAGGTAGCACATGAAACTGCATTCGGTTTATTCATTTAGGAGCAACGATGCCACAGATGGTTAAAGTCTGCGAACTTTTAAAACATCTCCCTTTAAGCATTGGATGTTGAAAACGAAAGCTTTTCCAATATAATGTTTCGTTCATCGCTAATAGTTTGATCGAATATAAACTAATCCCTTTCCAGCTAACTCACAATCTAAGAATAGTAACTGAAGGGCAGACTACAATGAATTGTATTACCCTATAAACTAAGTGTTTAACATTCCAACCGTTAAGTTGCCAATCTCAATACAGTTGTAGACTCTTATAGGCGACGGGCTCACAAAATTAGCTAATAAAACAGCTAAGTGGATGACGCCATCCGGCCATCCCGGCGCCTCTCAGACCTACCCTGGAGCGCAGAGATTTTTATATGAATGGAGTGCTCGGATACATATTTGGTCCTTTGAACCTCATCCATCGAATTCGCTCCTTGGAGAAAAAAATGCTAGACGATTACTGGCCAATTTGGGCATGTTTCCGATCGTCGGAGCCGATCTGTGCCTTTTCGAATCTTTTCAGTATTTATCTCACCTCTCTAACAACTCATTATATTTATCTCTCGCATTATACATCTTTCCCAGGGAATTTAGGGAATCATCCTTTTGGGTTCTTTATTTTAACGTCCGTTCTACTTTAAGCCGCTCGTTACACTTATCACTATCTTATTTTGCTCCCTTCTCTGCGTTTAGCTCGTAATCGCCTGCGATTGTAGCTGTAGTGAATAAAGCAGATAGGTTATGTTCTTATTTGTCTCAAACCTGTATTGGGTCAGTGTGCAGTTCTGTTATTTTATGAATTTGTTCTAAATTTTCAGTGTACGCAGTGACTGTATCTGTATTGATTAATATGAGGGTCTGAAGTATTTTTCTACCGTCGCTATGCAAAGCACGAGGGCTAGTCATCACATAGTCAGCTTTTACGCTCTTACTCACCGGCAGCATGCCAAACGTGGTCATCAATAAAACTAAGAGTTCGATGACTTTCATCTTTGGACGTGGCCCATGCATGAGCTACGTGACGCCTGTAGCTCGTAAACCGTATGCTCAATTATCATGTTGATACTCTTACACAAATATTTACCGAAATAAACTCCAAAATATGACATAATATTTACAACAAACTTGTGTACCAAATATTTTAGCTTGTCATAGCAAGTTACAATGAATATTCGCGCGTTTTACAAAGTAGGTCTACACAGTTGTTCTTGAGGTCATCGCCCTCGGCGTCTGGTTTTGGTACTTAACTAAGTACATTTGTGTTACTACATGAGGAAGTAGTAACTTGTAATTTTGTAATACATTATGGTTGTTCATCTGTCGAGCGACGAGAGTAGGTTTTGCTCTAAATTAAGATTTAAATTACATTGTCCTGGTTTAAAGCACTTTTATTGTTGGTTATTTCCGCTAGGTAGTAAAGGTACCAGCTATCTAATTACGCAACGCATTTTCGTAAACGATTACGAATAATCAGTTTCATTTTGACAGTTCAACAACATTCAGTGCGTTATTTACTTTTTTGAGTAGATTATTTTTCGAACTTATGAAGCAATGGATTAGCAATCTGTTTCAAACCGATTCAGTTTCTGATTGATCGTGTATTACGCAACTAGGGTACAGGTTCGTTATACCATCTATAGCAGGGTTTCTATTATGAATATTTAATTGAATTAAAATCTGATATGGACACTATTGATCGCTCTCAGCGATAATACCACCTATCGTACCATTGGTACTACCATTAACACTTATATTCGTATCGGGTTTAATTTTAAATGGTGTTCCATAAAGCACATTTGCATCGTATTAATCATATTCTTCAGAAATACACACATCTTAATTAAAATCACCACCCTTTCGAACAAATTAAGTTCCCGTGTCCCCTTCACTCAACCATCTCAATTCTCAGTTCACCCAACTTTCCAATATAACGACAACTTCATCTAACTCCATTACCCAGTCCTAATAGAGTTTCTCTAGCGCAGACAGCCAGTTACCCGCACTATTGTCACTTTAATTAGCTGAAGCGCCGTCTAGTCTAGTTAAATCTATCTAGGAAGGGTAAATGAGATCGCTGGTTAGTTCCAATGAGATCTAGATTGGAAGCTGTGGCTTTATTGTTCATTAGAGGGTCTATTTAAGCCGTTTCCCTGTTGATTACTGGGGTTTGCTTTTGTTTTGTGTCAACTAGTAGTGGTCTTGGCTCTGTTTGTGTTTTGTATTATTAGTTTTCTGTATTAGAAAGTTTACTTATTTGTTTATTCATGAAAGATTCTGTATTAAATATCATCACGATTTTTCTTTTTTGGTTTGTGATTGTTTCCAATCTTTCGCATTATTTTGTGATTTATTACTAAGATCGGCAAACTGTCCATTGCTCCAGCATAGCTTTCTTTGAAGTTACAGAGCTGATTATTTTTCTCCTCACTCTGAACAAGCGTGTTTTTGACTTCACTCCTTGGTTCTTCCTCTTCATCCGTACTAGTGACATGGTCTTCACTGTTATTGATGCTCTTAAAAAGTTAGTTTATCAGATGAATAACTAACTAAACATAGTTGATTGATAATAATTATTCCTGCCATCAAAGTTATGTCACAGTACCTTCGGCTCCTGTATACCAATTGACCTTAGCACAGAATATATTATGCTAATATAAAGCGCCGCCTGACTCATTCCGTAGGGCCGGTTAAAGTTTCTATTGTGCTGAATTAGCATCGCAGTCGCCATGATGTCACGTCATTGTGGACGGTCAGGGGCTGGTTTTGATGTATTTTAAGTGTTGAGCTTATAGTTTTAAGTCGAAGGTCAATGGTAAAGGTGTTGGTAGACTTATGTGTGACAGTGCAGTGACCTCAGTTGTGCATGTTTGTGAACTGAAACCATTACTTAGCCTTAAGACGCCCACTCAATGATAGAGGTGGAGGACGCCCATAGCCTGCTAAGTCACAAGGAAGGACCTGACCTGAAATACGAATTTGGACATAGGTACTTAATGCCTTAAGTACCTCCAGTCGTTTTCTTGCTTATCGTATATATGGGCCATGTTATTGACTTATGCAAATTTCACATTAAATAAACATAGCGCTCTATTTACCCTTGCAAATTAATTGTATTAGCAATTTAAACGGTTTTTCTTATCTGCGAGGCCGTTTCGTCTTACGGAGTCATTGTAAAATCAAGTAGAATTAACATTTATTTCGAGCTGCAGGTTTTACCGAACAATTTGGCAGAGGCGTAATGGCCATAAGTTGACTCTTATTTGACATAAGGTCTATCGTGTTCGTTTATTGACTGTGATAGTAGTTAATACCTAAGCATGAAACTGTAGAACGTTTCAAATACCCTTTACACCATGGCGAAAAGCATGGAATGCTGCGCTCACACTATACTCCCGATATATTTTACAAATGAATACATACACAGCATTAACCCACAACGTTTGTCATAATTAGGTATAGATCCTGCATGTATCTACATTTTAGGAAAGCATGGCATGTTACTTAGCGGTTAGCGGTATACTTGAACTAGCTTAGTCAAATTAAAATATCTCCAAATCAAATAAAGATTGAAGTAAAAGTATGGACAAGCCCAAGAGCACAGTTGCTCGTTGTCCCTCAATTAGCAAGATAACTGTACAGACTTTGTCAGTTTTGAGCCTGGGGGCACGTGGAAACTTGTTTGGATAACAATTAGTAAGTTTGTGGTTCTGGGCCAAGAATAGGCTTGTATTTGAGGCCATTTGGTCTTTTTTTTTTGGGTGGGAATTTATCATATAACTTCTTTCGCTCTGGGCGGAGCAGGAGAACCAGTGGCGATCCAGGCAGTTGTGCTGACATCTCTTTGAGGCACACGTGAAACGAAGGCCCAAATAGTGCCAAAAATATCATACTGCGTACTTTCGGTCTAAACTTTTATGAATAAGACTGTTTCACGGCAGTATAATTATGATTTATGACTGATAAAAAGTTTTTGCTTAGCAATCGGCATAAATTCAAACTCATCTTTTCCTCAATCGATTATTACTTGTACACCCAAAGAAGTTGATTGACTTATGAATGCATCGAAGTGGTGAATCAAATACTAGGTACCTCGTAAATACTAGTATGAAACATCGTTGTTTACTCAATAAATCGATACTGTCCAATAAACTTATTGATATATAAACATCTTGAGAATATAACGAGTATTATGTTTTTAGGTCTTGAATACACTATCAGGCGAAACTAAGACAAACCGAATTTTCGTTCAAAATCCAGAATACAGGAATGCCACGAAAAGTTGAACTGGTTGAAAAGTTTCAAATACAAACTTTTTCGGAAACCGTTAAGTTAAGAATTTTCAAAGCTAACCCCCTACCATCCGATAAATTTCTGGCTCTCCCAGAATGATATAGGCTTCCCGCAAAACGCGAAGTAGTCCGTATGCTCCCAGCCTTACTGAGTCACGTTTGGCCGTCTGCCAGCGTATGCCATATTCCGACAAAATGTCTATTAAGCGTGTATCCGAAACATTAAACAAATTACAGGGTTCTGGCTGTTAAGACGCTGAAGTTTCTGCGAATAAAGAGATTTAGACATGAAGCCAGTTCGAGCGTTTTATGAACGGCACCATGGTTTGATGGTTGTAAATGTGGGACTTCTGTTATTAGTAAGTCGTAAGAGTTCGGGAATGGAGGAAGCGGTAATTTTGTGATATATTGTATTGACGTGCTAAATAGAGCGAGAAATTTTCTTCGAACTGATCTCTTTGAAACCGAACTGCTTTCCGTCACTTTTGATCTCTATTACAATTCGCAGATTAAAATTTGTGCCAGTGCCGACCATTCATATAATGTTCGTGTTAATTATAAACCAAAGGCAGAGATACACGTAACCAATTTTTTCCAAAGAAAATGATTGAACATCTTCCATATTTTCCATGGTTACCAATTTCTTTTATTTCCAGTTGCGAGTCCTGGTCTACGGCCCTAGCGTGGGTGTCTAAATTCAATTGTAAGAATTGGGAGAGCAGACGTTCAGTTTTCACAGCAGGAGGCCCGGAAAACATAATATTGTGAATCATCCGTACATCCTATAAAACAGAACGGATTGTGTTTTGTGAGATTGGTAGAACGATCTGATTTTGTGTTGTATAGTTTCAGTCAATCTATTAAAACCGTAGTGTGCAGATTAGCAAGTGAGCAAGGTTGAACCGGGAGGACTGTACTGTATTTTTGCAAGCGTTATTTCAAGATTATCTCATTTCTATTCATAACTTTATTATTCACCCCAAACATGTTTATTTTCATGTTTCGCGAATATTTTCATTAGATGACATCATAGGACTTCGATTATTCAAATAGCAGAATTCATCAATGTCATTCTACCACTTGACAATCGAAAATATTGGGCTTGTACTGTTTGTAAATTCGCCGGGCTTACAGACGTGTTGGCAGGAGACTGACCAGCAATTCTATCGCATTAAATTCAAGTACACGTCTATAACTTGACGATAATTGTGTTCGCCGCGACAGCATAGCAATAAAGGACGCAATCAAACGGCTCTGCAAGTAGATAATAGTCGTACAGACCGGCTTTAATTGTGTAATAACACGCTATAATCGTAACGAACACTGTATAGGAAGATGCGATGTAAAAGGAAGGATGTAGGAAGAACTGTAGATAAGTATTCAACTAGCTAACATTAATTTTAGTGGTTTTTATAAGAGAACCAAATCAGTCTAGAACACTCATTGTCTCCTGCTTTCTGCATCCAGGCTGTTACAACTGATGACTAAAACTACTGTTAATTGTAGAGCTCTAAATGTTGTCAGTGGTATTATAATTTCACTATCATATTGTTCATTCATAATCTTCTCATTAGCAATCACGTCGACTGCTATCATATACCACATTGGATTCTGAGAAAATGATAGTCAATTTCCACCATTCGTAATTTCTAAGCGTCCACGTGAACTGAATTAGAAGACAGTCCCATCCATAGCCGTTTGTGTCTATGCCATCAAAAGAGATGTAGTTAGCAGTTGAAGGGATGGCCGTAATTCATTTAAGTTAGGCTAGCGCAGGGTTAGATAATTTGGTTATCGCACGAGATTGGCTCTTTGCTCGATTAATGGCGATAGTTTCATCTATAATAGTGGATTTTAGTAACTTTGGAACATTCACGTCTGATAGACGCAACTGTTAAACTGACGAAGTCAAAACTTGGGAAGTTTAGGTCATAAGTCGACTATGAAGTGTCAAAGACTATAATAGTAAGTGTATAAAGATCTTGGTTAGAATATTGCCTGGTTACATAATTGAGGTAGATGAATCTATCCTGAACAGTTCCAAACAGCTTCTTATATTATATTCGTCAACAATGGGTTCCCACGCAGTGCACAGTCGATCCATGCCATTGTATCGTACGGGCTGTCTTGTGCAATCTAGGTGTGTGGCTATAGTAAGGTCGACGATGATTCCAGTTGTGCTAGTCATCGTATAGGTCTTCCGATAAATATCTAGGTTGGACATTCCCGCAAGTATGTTGTGAGCAACAATACAAAAGATATGGGTGAATCGTGAAAGAGAAATGGGCAGTTCTTTGAGAAGCAATGTCTTCCAAATCCCCAAATGAAAATCTGGGATCGTCCATATCGTTATGCTTCTGTGCTTTGGTGTCTGTCGCCTAGAAAACACTAAAACACACTGTAACATTTCAAACTGCATTGTAAAATCGAGCTAAGAGACATTTTCGTAAGTCATAGTCAAGTTATGGTACTTCGAATATCTTTACCATCCAAGTTCCTACGAGGTGCGGCGTTATATTCATAGCCAGGACCACACGCCAGATACAGTTTAATGTATCGCTATTAACTGTTTGATTGGTTTTCCTCGTTCATGTGGCTATTACACTGTTTATTAGCTCAGTTCCTATATAAACTCCATCAAGCAAGTTTAGATGTTTTGGTTGCAAAGAGGAACTAATAAATTTCAGACATTGTAGTGCATGGAGTTAGGAATGCATTGACTAGCTTGTTGCATTAAAATCGCCTCCACTTGTGGCGATACTTAGAAAGTCCAGTAGACCCTTTGCAGTCAGCAGATACCACCTTGCTGACTGGCTTTGTACCATGGCTAGTTCTATTCTTGTAGGATTCATGCCAGTACGAGAGTAAGGCTTCTTGTATATGACGCCGGAGCCGCACCGGCGCGGCGCACTGTGGATCGAAAAAAGGTTCTCGAAGACACTGGAGCTTGAATATGGCTATTAAAAGCCATTTCAAGTTAAAAATCGACACTTAAAATTTAAGCTCCAATGTCTTTGAGTGCCTTTTCTCGATCCACAGTGCGGCGCCGCCGCCGGACCGCATGTTTCATTGGCAATGCTTTACTGAACCGTGATCGTTGCTTTAACGTTCGTTGCTGAACCTGCCTGCTTCGCTACCAACCTGACTGATATGTCTCTAATATTTTCACCACGACTGAGATATTAACGTAAAGGTTTCGATGCGCACGTAGATGAGAAAAAATAATATAACGAGTATTTTGTGTCCGACTCAGATGTGTATTTGTTTTAATATTCGTGTAAATGGTCGTTAATGTTGTTATTAATAAAGCGAATGATAGTTGTAATTGTGTGGGCATCTTGAGTGCCAACGAAGTGACCTCTCTGTTAATGGGCCACTGCTTGAGTCACCATTATTAAATGATTTTATTGTTGTTTATATTTTCGAAACCTGTTTTCTAGCTACTTCTTACTACTTCTAGTTATCTCAGTTCTTACCTCAGCGTTATCGATCTTGGATCAGCTTTAATGTACATTATTATGAATTCTGTGTATTTATACCCAACAAAAATGTCGTAGTATGTTTGAGTGTTCCTAGCAACTGATTCGGCGTAAGAATTAAGATTATTTTCCTAGCGAAAGTATTCCCCATTGTATAATTTAGTTACCTCGCCTCACTCGGCAAAACAAAGCCATAAAACACAATACCGTAATAAAAACATGTCCTTCGTGAGACTAATAAAACCGTTTCCTCATTCCAGGGTCTGAAGGTCGCGCGGCACGATGCCGGAGGGAGTGGCCAAGGAGGATGCCAAGGGCAAGGCCAAGGAGGCCTCCCCGAGGCGCCGCCCGGCTGGTAACATCGCCAGAGTCCGGGTGGAACTGCTGGATGGCTCCACCATGGAGCTGGATGTCGATGTAAGTACTAGCTATACAGGATGTTAGGGACATCGGCGAACAAACTGTTACCACATTCATGGTACAGTACATGATTAGAAACCCAAGCAGAACCAGTGTTGAAATATTCGTTGGTTAAGTATAAAAAAAGCTGCTGTTGTATACAAATGTGCAATACCTACATGGTCAAAATGTATAAAATAGTTGTTTATTTTTTAAATAATCGACGAATTTCTACGCCGAGAGCTCTAAAATCATGTACTATCTCGGAAAGCCATAAATAACCAAACTCAAACTCAAACTCAAACTCAAAGCATTTATTTCAAATAAACCAATTACAGGCACTTTTGAATAGTCAAGGGGTCGGTCAGTCAGAAATATGAAGCTAGTCGCCCATTCCAAAGCGTAGTAGGTACCTATGGAGAAGAACGGGCAAGAAACTCCACGGACACTCTTTTAAATAAAATAAGATGGTTACATAATATTGGTTACATCATTCAAGTTGAAGTTATACATGTGAGAACGATGCAAAACATTAAAAGCGTCCGTTAGAAATAAAAATATAAATTAAATTAAAATCGCCGTGGCAGCTAAGAGATGACCAGTCCCTACTGACGGCGCCCGTTCACGAACATGACGCATGGATTAGCACCATTCAGCTCACAGCTAACCACCGTAAGGACTATTCTTGCTTGAAGCGCTCGGTTGCTATAGAATCAAACTCAAAGCATTTATTTCAATTAAACCATTTACTTGAATTGTCAAGAAGTCGGTCAGTCAGAAATATGAAGCTGCCCATTCCAAAGCGTAGTAGGTACCTACCTATGGAGAAGAACGGGCAAGAAATTCAACGAACACTCTTTTAAATAAAAAAAAATCATAAAAAATATTGGTTACATCATTCATGTTGAAATTATGCATGTGAGAACAATGTAGAAAGACGCGCACGTTTGTAAAAGCGTCTGTAATAAAAAGAAAAAACATTTAAAAAATTTAAAATAAATTAAAATAAACCATGGCAGCTAAGAGATGACCAGTCCCAACTGACGGCGCCCGTTCACGAACATGACGCATGGATCAGCACCATTCTGCTCAACCATTTTGAAGGGAGCTAAATGATCCAACACACGCGCCACCATCAGCGAGACATCTGAGTGAGCATGACATACTCACAGCCGCCAGGGCACATTCAAGTCAATGAAATACATATTACCCGGTAAATGGTAGTACCTGTGCTATGCAATTATATGTATAATACAAAGGAGATCGAGAATCGAGGCGGAAATAGATGTGGTCATCGCACGGGATTTTGTTTTCAAAGTGGTTAGTTAGTTTCCGCGATGGTACATAATTCATGGTAACAGTTTGCGCTTCGATGTCCCTTACACCGAGTATGGTGTGTTTAGCTTGTCCTACAATGTTGTGAGAAATAGGACACATGGTTCTTGTTAGTTCATTAAAAATATTGATCGGATAGTAAAATAATGACGTAGTGGCTATTCCTATAATGTATCAATACAAAAACTACTTCAATAAGTTCTGTTCTGAAGTTCGTTAAACCTTAACCCCGTATAATAGTATTTTAGGGTCATTCAGACTATCCACTCCGGGTGTGACACTAAATATGACGCAAAAAAAAAAAAAAAAAATATAAAGCACAAGTTGGGGGAAAATATGCGCCACATCCACGAAAAACGGCATACCTCAGCATAATGCTGTGAAACTATGCGAGACAGAGCGCTGGTTTTCAGCGACGGCTGGCGTTGAAGTGATGACGTTACCCGGCGCAGCATCGGAAGAAACCTAAAACCTATTGTAAAATAATTAAAAACACGATACAAGTAAATAAGTCTCTATATTTGGCACCTTTCAGAGAAAGATCCGGGGACAGGAGCTGTTAGGCAAAGTGTGTGACAAGCTGAACCTGGTGGAGAAGGACTATTTCGGTCTACTGTACGGGGACCGCGGCGACCCGCGCGTCTGGGTCGACCTCGAGAAGAGGCTCTCCAAGATGCTCAAACGTGAGTACCCACCTTTGTACAATTATTTTCGTGTTTATTTTTGAGCAATTCAGTGTACTTCTGTCAGCACATTTATCTATTGATATGACACTACAACGACTTACTCACTAAAATAAACACAAATAGCATACAGTTTTTGGTATTGGGCACAACTCTAGCAGAGAACTTAATGTTTAAAGGACGTGTAAGATGAGTTCAGTGTCAAAATAAACTAGCTAGCAAAACTCCACAGATGTGATGGTTATCGATATCTAAAAATGATAAAACAAAAAATAAATTTATTCGATTGTTGACCCCAAAAACATCAAATCTTAATTTATTTTAAGTTGCGAAAAACATATAAAAACTTCTGTTTATTTGATTGCAGACGAGCCATGGTCAGTGCGGTTCTCGGTGAAGTTCTACCCGCCGGAACCGGCGCAGCTGCAGGAGGAGCTCACGCGGTACCAACTGGTGCTGGCCGTCAGGAAAGACCTGCTAGAAGGTAAGCAATACTTTACCTAGGTGTAATCCTTTCTAGCCTATTAATAGTACGTCGCTGGGTGTGGAACTCCCCGAAAGAAGGTGGAAGTGGACCACAGCAAGCCGTCCTCTGGCATCAGTGATGGTGGTTTCCTGGTGGCTATCGTATTGAAATATCGTTTTGAGGCATTTCGTCTTCCAAGTTAGATAGTAATGTTGGTATATTACATTTGGCGTGTGCTAGCTGTCTTTATGGCAAATAATGTTATTTAATGTTTTATGTTGAGTAATGTAACTTATTTTGACTATTGTATAGAATCAAGTTTTTTTTTCTATCTGAACAGACAGTTGTGCTGCTGGGGAGTTTGTTGCGCCACTTCTTCCCAGCTAAAGCACTAGGAAGTATTGAAGGGTGGGCATTTTTGGGGGACTGTTTTATGTATTTTTTGACGTTCGAAAAGTGCTTATTCTCAGCCTAGTTTGAATAAATACTTGAACTTGACTAGACTTGAATTTTGAGTAATTGCTCTACCTGCAAATTTTTGCATACTTTTGCAATGATTTAAAGGTCTCTGCACACAGCGGGCGCGGCGCGGCGGGACGGGACGGCGACGCGACACAGAGCCACGGTTACCGTCGCGTCGAGCGGGACGGCTCTGTGTGGTGTCGTCCGTAATATCTAGTACATTACAACTGCTCAGTGTCGCGTCGCCGTCCCGTCCCGCCGCGCCGCGCCCGCTGTGTGCAGAGACCTTTAGGAACGATAATTCGCCATCTAGAATGGCTAAAGACCGATGCCCGTAGCGGTTTAAGTAGAGAAAAATCGCTAGCAACTGCCATGATTAACTTATCGTATTCCTTCACAGGCCGCCTCCCCTGCTCCACGGTGACGCACGCTCTGCTGGCTAGCTACCTGCTGCAGTCAGAGCTGGGCGACTACGAGGCCACGGAAGCCAACGCGGGGCTGTGTAAGCAACTCAAGCTCGTGCCCGCCTCCGCTGCGACGCCGGACCTCGAAGAGAAGGTTCTAGAGCTCCACAAGACGCACCGGTAAGTACTGTAGAGGCTTTAACTGACATGGCTTTCGTAACCAACCTCCACGAACGTTATTAGTTGATGGCATAATATTAAGAGATACAAATTATTTCATATTTAGAAGAATCAAATCTGGTACAAAATATGACCTAACTTACGAAGTTAATAATTACCAGACTTCTAATTAGTGATGCAACGAATACTACTTTTACGAATACGAATACCAATTGTACTATTCGCCGAATACTAATACCTGATTCTTCTATAGCTGCACGCAATTATTAGTCAAAGGTAATAGGAACTTAAACACGCTATATATATAATATAAAATAAAATATATATAATATAATATAAATAATTACATGTAAATGTAACTAAAGTTATCTATAGGTACATTTTTAATTTTAAAAACATAATAGTTTCAAGTTTTTTGGCGACAGACGATTCTTTTTTTTGTCGGTATATTTCCTGCTATTGAAAATAGCCTTTCTGAGGCCACTGTGGAAGGTTCTATCGAGAAATATATTCGCAATATCTCACTATCCATATCAACGCAATATCAGCCGATCTATTCTGTAAAAATATCACGGTGAAAGCTTGGGTGAAGTGAGCTGTCATTCCACCTGCTGGTAGGGACTGACAGCTCACTCCGCGCTCACTTCACCTAAGTTTTCACGGTGAGATGGTTACAGAATAGCACTACTGTATGGGATTTTTAGGAAGTCACTAATTACGAATGTCATGAAAGTATTCGGCGAATACGAATATTCGTATTCGTTGCATCACTACTTCTAATGCTAGAGTAAATACTAGCATTAGAAGTCTCGTAGTTATTAGCGGTTGAAATCTTACCATGTTTTTATCGGTCAGGAAAATATTGAACTTGCCACCGGTACACCGAACGAAAAGAAGTCAAAAAGAGAAGATGGCCAGCTCAGAGAGCTGACAGCGCACGTCATGATGTAAAATCAGTAGATTCAATTTTAGAAATAACCTATATTAATATAAAAATACGACTTTTATTGCTCCCGGTACTGGAAGAGCGCGGAACTCTAATAGTACAGTCAATGAAAACCTCTGGCTGCTTCCATTCTGAAAGTAGGCAACGTCGCAAATAGCTGTTAATATTTCGCCGTTTTGATGAATTAATCAATATAACTAAAAGTATTATTTATGAAATATCGCTCTGTGTTGCACTAAAATATTGATTACAGTAGCAGTTTCAGATGTAAATAAAGCATTCGGTAGGTTTCAAAGTGCTTTTTTACACCTAAAACTAAATATTCAGTGTCACGATAATATAGTTATTGCAATTAATTATCAATATGTTAATACTTTTTATCCCGGTAGTATGTTCCCATGGGATAATTTCCGACCTCCACGCGGGCTAAGCCGCGGGAAAATTAGTTTTATTTTGTTTTCTGCATACGTTTTACAGGTTGCAAAAGTGACATCAAAAAATCTCTTAAATCCATAAACATTTCAAACAATTTCTCTCGTCCACAGAGGTCAAACCCCAGCGGAAGCCGAGCTCAATTACCTGGAGAACGCTAAAAAGCTGGCTATGTACGGCGTAGACTTACACCCGGCTAAGGACTCGGAGAACGTCGACATTACTCTCGGAGTGTGCTCGTCTGGCTTGCTCGTGCATCGAGAGAAGTAAGTCATAACAACTAATGTGTGCCTAAAGTATCAGATGAAAGTGTAAACAAACCCTGTTCAGTTTAAATTCTTACACAATCGCTCACTAAAGGGAATAATTAGTAAGACATTAATTTGTAATTAGGAAGGTTACAATATTTTATGTCGCACCAATATTTTAATTTAAATATTGTTTGAGTAACATTATTAAATTGTAATTATAAAATCATCGACGAAATGAAAATGTGATTTTAAGTGTTTTCGAATTTCAGGTTTAGTCTGAAAACCTAATTTGTAATCACCTTAAAGATGTTTTTCATTCGACAGTTGAGGTTAATTTTATTCGTATAATCAAATCAAATCAATCGATTCCTAACTCGATTTGCCTCTAGTGTAAACGAGTCTTTAGATTTCATTCAAACATAAAAACAAAGATAACGAGTCAGCGCACGTCAACCGCGTCAACGCGCCGTACGGCGGTAGACAATGCAAAACTTTTAACAATTTACCTTCATAATATTCGTAATGTTAACACTTTAAGCTCCTATTACTCCTGGAAACCAAAAATGTATAAACTAATATTTTTTTTAGTATTTATTTCTGTATAAGTGATTTGTAATCTTTAGAAATAAATGAATTCAAACCGTAACTTGCACTACAAATTGGCATTAACAGAGTCAGGAACGTTTTCTAATTCATTTGTTTACATTTTCATCAGATACTTTTTGGAACAGACCATACTTACCATCAGGTCGTAAGTACTTACCATCTAGGTTTACCACTTCATGAAAATTTCGAATTCGCAATTTTGACAGATTGCCGGGTGAGATCTCAAGTTGCCAATCTCAACTCGAGATTGAATTACACAAATTAGGCTACTGAGCAATGTTGGACATAATTTCGAACATTAAAATCCAGCATCAGGATCTTTTTTTTTTTTTTTTGATCAGGATCTGACAGTAAACGTCGAAAATATGATCATTTCAGAGTAATTGTATGTCTTTCGGGAACGCAAAATGATTTCAATCCGAATTTCGATTTAGCTTACTAATCTTTTCTCATTCACCCACAGATTACGCATCAACCGCTTCGCCTGGCCAAAGATCCTGAAGATCAGCTACAAACGTCACAACTTCTACGTGAAGCTGCGGCCGGGCGAGTTCGAGCAGTTCGAGTCCACCGTCGGGTTCAAGCTGGCCAACCATCGCGCCGCCAAGAAGCTGTGGAAGACTTGCGTGGAACATCACACGTTCTTCAGGTAACACTCGTTATTATTATTATTCAGCCGGAAGACGTTCACTGTTGGATATCAAGCATCGCCACATCGGCCGTTCCTGTGCTTCTCGTATACAGTGCATTCCTGCGACTCTCACCAGGTCATTGGTCTACCTTGTGGTAGACTTACTTACGCTGCGCTACTCCAGAACCATTCGACCTCATCGAGCATTCGTTCTGCGAGCAATTTGCCCACTGCCACTTAAGTATGGCAATTATTAGAGGACTTCGGAGACATCCTTAGAAGAAGAGCGCCGTCGCCAGACATCTTGCTTCAAGATCCTTTTCATCGTTTTCGACGCCGCCGGACATGTCGGGCGAAGTCGGTCGCCATCGTCCGACTTCTCGCGATGTGTCTGTAGTCCGGAGATGTTAGTTGCGAGACACGGTGTTCCATAGTAAATACAATATTATCGAACCGCCCTTTTCCCGTCAGGCTGATGTCTCCGGAGCCGGCGAGCAAGAGCACGCTGTTCCCGCGCCTGGGCTCGCGCTTCCGCTACAGCGGCCGCACGCACTACGAGTCGCGCGCCGCGCCGCCGCAGCGCCCGCCGCCGCACTTCGCGCGCACGCTGTCCAACAGGAAGCTGTCCTCGCGCAGTATGGACGGTGAGTGCATCTTACGGGGTACCGTCTATCATTTTTTGGCACAACAATGTAACTGTCGAGAGGAGTCGCTGATATAGAATGGGATGTCCTTTACAGAAGATTATACGGTTTGTACATCGTGGAAACCATTTTTTATAACGACATTTCGGGGAGACTCATATTAGTATTGCGTATTGCGAACCTATGAAGCAATGTATTAAGAATTTGTATTTAGAAATGCTACATTTATAGCAAGCTAAGAACGTCTGAACACTAAAGTTTCGATCACAATCACAAATATACTTGATTTTAAGCCAAACCTCCGAAATCGTAATTCTAGATTTATATCTACATATGCTAAGGCAAATAGGTACACTGCCTTACCCTTCAGGTGTCGTCGTACACTATGAACTCATCACTGACATGTAAAAGCGACTGATAAAAAAATAATCAATATAATAATCGTTTGGGGCACTTCTTACACCTACGCGAGAAGTCATGCTATTTATTTTATTGACTCATTTGCCGTCACCTTCATTCTTCATTCATCTGCCAATATCTTTACCCGGAATTCCCGCGAAAATTACATCATCAAAACATCATCCAATTACTCAGAAAAATTATTTGTCTTGAATGTTTATATTTATTTGCCAACGACTACTTACTGATTGATAATAACTATAATTAAATATTACTTCAGTAGCAAAAATTACGAATCTGAGAATGTATGTGTAAGCCGTTGAAAATGCGTTTTATTTTATTATATACACTAACGTCATCTTTTATGTCTGCTTTTACTACCACGACTACATTCTGGTCACCTCGTCTAACAATGTAGTCCTGCAAAACTGTCGTGACTCTTTTGTAAAGTACAGTATAAATAAAATAAAAATGATCAAGTGTTTGACCTCTGCCTACCTTTGCATACCAGGCGTGATGTTATGTTCTTAACTGACTTCAAAAAAAGAAGAAATTTCTCAGTTCGTCAGGGTCTTTTATTTTTATTTATTTATGAATGTTTTTATGAAGTCAGCTGGACCGATTCAGAATATTATTTTTTTTGTTTGAAAGGATATACTTCCTAGGTATAAATTGTATTAACTTCGCTTGGGTAGTTTTTGAGTTAGCTTCAATAAAACATATTTTATTCACTTAGTGTATGTCACTGATATTTTCAAAGCAAGTAAAAAATTTTTTTTTACTAAAAAAAAAGAACCATGTATTTGGTTTTGCATTTTCGTTTTTTCCCACCAACTTCCGAAATTAAACTTATTTCGACCTATTTTTTTTTTGGAAGTCGGCTGTTTTTTTTGTAACTAAATATTTTTTTGTTTAAAATAATTAATTTTCGATTTGAAGTCACAGGGTACCAATATACTTGGATTCAATTGTATATGCTAGCTAGAAGACATTTGACATTTATCAATTAAGGGCTCTTCTCATTAACATGAAGGTCAATAAACGCCTATAAAATCTAGCTCCCAATAAAATTAAATTGCTCATTGTCAACACCATATTACAAGTCACGGCCGAAACAATAACACGAATTCAGAGTCAATGTACTTACGGAGAAATGGCCGCTTATGTCACTATCATCACACAGAATAGGACAGAAGGTCAGCTCCATACAACGAGCAAACACGCACGCACACATAGACACGCTTCACGTACAGCGAGTGCAGGCGCACCCGTGTTCGCCATTTGTTTGAGATCGCCGTACGCACGCGTCTGTGTGCGTTAGCCTGTTTTTATTCGTTGTTTGGACGGGATCTTCTGTGCTCTTCTGTGATATCACAGTAAATTGAGGCAGTCTCACAAATAAACATACAGACGCGACCTTGACTGAGAAGGTAGATAGTTGAGTCACATTCATTTGTCACTATGCCAAACTGATGCAGTGGATAGTGGTATGGCAGAGGTGATAATTTATGATGAAGTTGGGAATATTTTGATATGAATTTAGTTGTGTTTTTTTGTGAAAGGATGTGTAAAGGTCCTGGTAAGAATCCGAAACTGCAAAATCTATCTCTTCGCAATTAAATCGAATTGAATTAAAAAATCTTTGATTTTGATTAGTTAAGACTATGTATTTAGTACTTTACTTTGCTACTATCATCTTAAAATAGTAGCACTTGAATTGTTACTGAATCACATCAATAAACGTTGAAATGCTCTCTTACAAATACAGTACACCTGCCTATTGCGTCGTTAACACTAAATCCACATTGATATCTGTCCCAATTTCATAACAATATGAGCCATTTCTGCCAAACTTTGATTCATATATCATTCAAAACTATTTTTATATCTCAATTCAATCATAAAACAGGAGTGAATCAGCTCTCAGTTCCAGAAATCAAATCAAATAGGTCACTGTTGTATTGCGAACGAATCTATTAATACACATACATACATAAACTCACGCCTTTTTGCCGCAAATGGGGGTAGGCAGAAAGTACAGAACGCCACCTGCTACGATCCTTACATACTCCTTTAACTTCGTCTACGTTCATACATCTGGTCATATGCGCACGCCGGTTGCGAGTACTACGCACCTGACCTTTCTGAAGAACATCACTGATAAGGTCACTTTATTAGTGATGTTCTCTCTCTCTATGTTGGAATCTATTAATACATTTGATGGAATAGAAAATTGTTATGTAACTAGAAGTTTTAATAGAATGTTATTTTTGATTCTGACAATCAATCAACACGCATTCCTTGTGGTAATCTCAGAGATTTTGTGTATAAATCACTCATCCGGCTTATGGTGGATTTAGTGAAGAATAAATGATGAAATACTGGCGGAATTTACTTAATAAAAAGTTTGAATTTACTGACAGACAACGCACATCCTAAACCCTTGGGTCTAAAAGGATACAATTTTGCACAAACGGTCCTTATAACAAAAGTGAGCACTAAGAAAGGATATTAGAAAATGTATCCCCTAGGGGTTAAATGAGGGATGTAAGTGTGTATGGAAGTTCGTCATTTTGGTCAATTCGAAATCCTAACGCGCACACGGTTTTTTTCACATGATTTTTTGTATTATAATTTATAACCTTTTCTGGTATTTCATAGCATCGGAAAAATTGCATTAAGAGAGAGGCAAAAGATTGAGCTCAGTTGCAGTTGGAAAGACATTTGTCCAACAGTGGACTGCTGTAGGTTATTACGATATCTAATGCCTTACTAAACTGTAACAGTGAAGCACTTTGTTTAGTCGACAAATAATAAAATTGTTTAATACACACACATATACACACATGTATGCACACACACACATATATATATACACACACGTATGTACACACACTCACACACACATATACATACATAACCTCACGCCTTCTTCCCACGGGGGTTAGTACTTGTAGAATTTATACGTGTTTTATATGCAAAACAAGGCTTTAAACATCCGTCTTAAAATTCGTTTGTTTACTACATATTTTCTAGAAAACTTTTCACCGTACCTAACAACACACTATATTTCCTAGTAACAGACATAGCGATATCTAAACTGTTTCGTTATGATCTATAATAGCTTGAGTGATGGCTGTTGGGCGGCCGCCAAAGATACCAGAACTAAAGAGCATGGATAATTGGATATGGTAGCCATCAGCACAATTTTTTACTGTAAAATTGTTTGTAAATGGGATTGTTGTCGTTTGTAGGTTGTAAATCCTAGAACAGATATGTTCTAGGATTTAAAATTACATCTATTTATTAGCCTCGGATAATTGATTTCCTACTGGTATGTAAACTACTGCAAAAAAGTGACCCTGGAAAGTAGTTTGTCAACCTTTAAACATATTCTCTGTTTTATCTTAGCCCAAAAATTGCTAGCATTCTTCGTGATACCTACAGTACTGACCCCAAGCCGGGACAAGGGCAGGAAGATGATGACCACTGTGTTATGATTATCTCTCATAAAATTCCAAAAATATATTTGTAGATATTTTTGGTTCCCTTTAAAAAGAAAAACCAATAATTTTGTTTCTTCCTAAAAATCGCCCACAGTATAATCATGCATGCCTGACTTCCACATAAAACACCCCAGCCACTGCAAGTCAGTAGTACGAATCTATGAAGTAGTCGTTATTAATACACCGTAGCGGTCAGACGCGGCATATAAACAAACGAATACATTCGGTGGAACTCACACGATCCGCGGTAGCTCTCGACAAGTCAACAACTAGTACGGTCGTGATAGCACTTGTATAAGACCTCGGCAGTACATTCGTGGTAGTATTCAACTAGTAGGAAAGAAAACAAGGAAGAAAAAGAAAGGATATAGTTTATTTGTGTACAAAATATGGTGTTCGGAGACTGTTGGACCTGTGCCTCCGGTGGGTATAGTGAGTATCAGTGATATGTGGTGATAAATCAGCATCTTCCTGCCCTTGTGCCATGTCACTTGGGTACAATGTGTTGTGATAAGTGTGGTGTTAAAAAAAAACATTTATCATTTGTGGTTTTAGACATTTTCACGATCATTAAAGTGTTTGTGCAATTCTTAATCAATCAAGGATTACATTTCGGAAAGAGTTTTCATATTTTCAAAATTCGCGACACCTAAAAATAAAAAACTTAATGCAGTTATTTTTTAATTTTTTATAGTATGCAGTTAAGTGTTAATATTGCTCTAAACGTACATGAATACCAATATTTATAAAACTACCAAATTAACGAAAATACGGTCAATTAGAGAAACCATTAAAACTCATTAAGTAATGATCCTCGTTCGAACTATAGACCCAGCATTTGTGTAAATAAACAATATCATTATCGAATGCATATTGAACTCCAGTAATGACGACTAATAGAGTATGGACGTAAAAGACATGTTGCGCTGGCGCCAAATATATTGGAATTAGGGCAGGAGAATGATGCTGATGGTAAAGCTCCTGTAAACAAATCTTCAAATCCAGTCAATTAGCTAATCGGCAATGAATGTTCGGTATTCGGGATTGTTATTACGCCCAAAGTGTAGCCAATCTCAGGTGTTCAATGTAAACATTCGGAGCTTATTACTGGCCTGTGGGATACATGATATTTCTCGCTTTAGAACGAATTATAGACTAGTAGGATTACTCTTTTAAAAGTTTATTTTGCCGCCATTTGATTTTGTTTCATTGCCGCAATTTACAAATAATTAAAAATATCATTAAGATTAAGTATGATGAAAGGTGAGCAGTGGTGGCCCTGTGGTAACGGCCCCGACTTACGAGTTGTAGGTCGTGGGTTCGAACCCAGCCAGGCGCTTTACTTGTGTAAATAATTTCATCACCACTGCTCTCAAAACAGTGATGGAAAACGTGAGGAAACCGGCATATCCTAAAACCAAAAATTCGAAGACATGTGACATCTACCAACCCGCACTCGGCCCGTGTGGTAGTATAGCCCACTTCCTCTCGAAGAGAGGAGGCCTCTGTCCTAGTTGGAACATTATAAGCTGATTATGATGACCAAAGAACCAACGAGTCCTACCCTAGCAGCTAACTAAATTACGTTTTTCAAATTCAAAGTCATACACTCGAAGAACGCGCTGCAGAATCCAATAAAATGAGGCGAAATGTTGTTTATCCATAAGAACACTACTTTGCCATGAGGAGACACAGTCATATCTGGTCGGCCCAGCTTGTCTTCTTCCCTTCATCTCTATCAACCATCATGTCAGTGTTTACCCTCCAGTGTTTATCTCAGTTTTCTTGCCAAAGAATTTTCCATACAATCCATTCATCGTTTCTTGGCTCTTCCTCTCTTCTTTTAATCCATCGAAGTATCATCAAAATGGATGTCTAAAGTTATTATACATCACTGACCTCATGAATGAATGACGAGACTCTATAGGTCTTATTAATAAGGCTACGATTCTCAGATTGTCTCGCGATAGTTAACAAGTCTGCGGCGCACTGATAACGTCATGCTCTGTATTTAGGCGCGAGTTTCACCGGCGGCTCACTGCACGGATGTAAATAGAACTACTTGATAATTACATGATCATATTTATTTGGCGCTCGCGGTTTTATTAACAACGCTTTTTGAAGTTCTACTTGTGTATGTTTCGCGGCTTTTTTGATCGGATAGCTTGCTTTAGATCATTTTTTGTTTGGGTTATTATTATATCTGCTCGTTATAATGTTGCCTTTTCTGAATCTAATGGATTTCTGCATCTTCGTTGCGATTGCTTTACGGACGTCTGTATAACTACTTACCTCTGGTATCGGTATCGGGATTTAATAGTAATTAAAACAAAATGATTTCCTAAAACCATTTCATAGAACTTTTTTTGGTTTCTGTTGCTACTTCACAGACGTGAAGACATCTAATAGATGCCTTCACGTCCTTAACGATTAAATCTGTTGATCTTTTGGACATAACGTCATCAAGTTACCTCACCCACTGGCCACGTAAACCTAGAGCCTGAGTTGTACTATGCCAAGAAATAGACGAGAATATTTTAGCAACCATCATAGGTTAGCATTACCCATTATTTATCGAAAACATTGCCATCAATCATTGTATTTCATTCAGCGCGGAGTTATGATAAACATTGAACGCTAAAGTAATGCATCCTGAGGAAGTGCACTCGTAAATAATCAATAATAACTTGTTTTATGTTAAATGATGCAAGTCGAGGTAGGAGCTGTTGCGTTCATAATATCAGCGTGTGTTAAACCATACAAATAATATGTTAGATGTATTGCGGTTAGTATTTTATCCGATTTAGCTTGTTTTATTCTTGACTAGCTGCTGCCCGCGCCTTTCAGCGCGTGTATCCTAATTCTTTATCTAAAATAAAGCCTAAGTTACTTCTTATAACATCGGCTATCTGCCAGTGAAAGTCCCGTCAAAATCGGTCCAGCCGTTTTGGAGATTAGCCGGAACAAACACACAGACAGAATTTTTTTAAATTGTTTTTTTTTTGTTGTAAGTACCGTATATACTTTCATATGCATTGAGTTAAAGTCTGCTATTTAGACATTACAAACAGACACTTAAATTTTATTTATTAGTATAAATAAAGATGAAATATTGACATAACACAGTGATCAACCAGAGGTAGACTTAATTTACCTTCAGAATATTCAACTTCTGACTAATAGGGTGGATTGTGCTTCTAGTTAAAAGCTTGAAAAGTTACACATCTTGGGAAACTATTATCAGAATTCAGTTTTATAAGTTTACGATTCTATGACCGTTGACTGTAACTCAAACTATGCTGGTTATGATATTTACATGGTGACTACTGTTGACATTAAAAAAGGAAAGATCTTCAAAAAATTACATTTGAGCCCACGAAACTCACTCTCACTTAATAATTGTATCCACACGCTTCCCTCCCCAGCGCTGGCCCACGGCGACAAGGACGAGATGCCCGCCGACGCCGCCAAGCGCCACACCATGCCGCCGCAGCCCGCGCCGCGACCCACCATCAAAGACAAGGTAATTTTATGAGCTTACTATAAGGTTGGTCATAGTAATAGATATAATTTATATACAAGTGTGGCATGTTTGTGAGGGGTGGTAAGGTTGCCAACAGCCTGTTTTTGTGATGCTCATGTGAAAAGGTTTGAGACCAGACTGAGGAGATTTCAACAGCACGCGTAGCATGACCACGACCGAAACGGGTTTTGTCGACGAAAGAATAGACAAAGTTATTTTGTCTATTCTTTCGTCGACAAAACCCGTTTATGTGGTGGTCATGCTACGCATGCTGAAAATAAATCAACCCTCAGTCATACAAAGTTTTATTTTTATTTGGAAGCCTATTGATTCCTGTTGAACTCATTTTATTGTATTTTAGTCATTGAAAGCACACACAGATAAAAAACTAGGTGTTTGACATCCCTGGAGATGTGTTCAGTACGATGTCTCGGAAAGGAATACACGATATTCGGGCTTATACTTTTATGATTGAGGATACTCTAGTAATTACTTTCTCGGTATTTTAAAAGGTTCTCTGAAGAAAACTGACCGCATCTCTTAAAATATTAAGCTGTTTTTACATTAGTTAATTGTTATCAACAGTCCGTAAATATCAAACGAGCTTGTTCTATTAATAGTGTTAATACAATATGTTATTAACAATCCGATGGCATATACCTAACGATTATGTAATGCAATGAATCGTATGACTGTAAAGGTTACATGCAAAAAGCGACTTTATGACAGGCTGATAGAAAAATAACTCTAATTGCATTCGATCATTCAAGCGAATTAAGAATTTATTTTACACTCGTTTTTTCTTTAAAAAATTAAGATAAAACGAGAGTGTTAAAATAGACGCGTAGAAGAGTGCACGTTTCTCTGAGATAAAATGACAAATATAAAATAAATTGATCATCTATTATTCTACGCCCCCTCACAATATTGCTCTAAAGCTAGCGCTCCTCAAGTACATTTCTGTTCGAATATCTTATACTCTCTTACTCTACCAATAAGGAACCAATAAACATAATGGAAATTAAAAAAAGAAGTAAAGCAAACATGTAGCAGGCTTTTTATAAGTCGTAAGTCATAGATTATTACAGATGGTTCACTCCGCAAAACCATTTAAATAAAAAGCGACTCTTGCTACGACATAATAAAGTGCAATTCTGGTCGCACAGCGCTAATTACCTACAGATATATTCACCTAGAAGTTGCCTCTCTTTCTATCGCGTAACTCTTAGATCTTCTGACTACGTTAGACTTACGAATTGGCCCGACAAGTCTAGCCCGCCCCGTACTTGTAGCTTCAGACCTAAAACGCGGAGTGAACCATCTGTATTAATCTGTACCAAAGTTTTAATATGATACAAAAAATCGTAACATTTCTCAACTAACGGAATAATATTTAGTTTGTCTTATGGTTATCATAACAGGTGACTATGAAGCTATATTTAGAAGGATTATCAGTGCATTAGTCACCATCACTAAGACGAGGCATTTGTTTATTAGGTATGCTAATCTCAGGGTGACACTACATGTTAAACATGAATTATTTAGTTTTTACACGTAGATATGTGCTATCGGACATACATATTATACTTATATGACATGTATTTAGTTTTAACACTATATTCTAGAGGGCATGGTGATATCATACCATCATAGGTTGGAGTCAGACGAAATTCGGCGTAATTTTTGTCACAAAAAATGAATCACCGAACTTTCGATGGAGTCAATTAGCTTATTTCGTGAAGACGCATTTTGCGCCTGCAGCGTAATTTCGGCGACTCACTTTTAGCGGCGTTAATTACGCCAGGTTAGCCCCTACCATATATCAGTAATTGTACTAACAATAACATTATATTTCACTTACAAACTTCAAATGGTATTGGTTTCATATTTAGATGTTTTGTTGATTTTCATCTCTTTACTAATGTCATGTTTCATTATTAGTGATGTTGCCAGATATTGCGTAAAGCTATTAAGCATTTAGTCCGGTTCAAAGTATTATTGTAATTAAGTGTTATTAAAATCCTCACCAATTAATTGTTTCTTAATGTTATATTTCAAAAGAATACTTTGACTTGTAATAATGTCAACTAAGCCACAATTTAGTTATCAAAAACTCGGCAATAATACTTACTGTTTGTAATTTTGGATATAACTTAACTCTATAGAGTATGCTTAAGAAGTTTCAAAGAAAAACATAGGTCATAATTCCGTGCATATCTGGCAACATACTGGTGCACGAACTAACGGTGTGCGCACGCGGCCGGACAGCTGCGGCGGCGCTCGGGCGGCACGGCCAGCGCCTCGTCCGCCTCCTCGCTGGAGGGAGAGTACCTCGCCGACAAGCTCGACAAGGTGTGACGCACCGACACACTCACCCACTCACTCACCTGACTCCCTACATATACAGTGTCAAAAGACCCATAATTGCCCATAAGATAGCCGTTAACTACGCGTTCTGTACATCAAACTAAGCATCATTGAGCAAAGATTATTGATGGGAAACGACATAAAATTTTTGGTGTGACAAAATGCTGTTCACAGCAGCTCCCAAAATAACGCACGCAAAACGTTGTGCAACAGTACAGGAATTGTGGAGATATTAAAAAAGTTAAGTTATAAAATTTAATATTTGTTTTCGAGAAAAAAGTTGGAAGTCAATATCTCCGTAACCAGAAGGTTCCCAAGTATGTTCAAGTCCAAAAAATGATCACAATGAAGAGAAGTATAAGTGACTCTCGGCTTCGTTAAGCGTCTTTTTACACCCGTTATGTATACACACACTGCCGGACAGCTGCGGAGAGTACCTCGCCAACAACCTTGACAAGGTCCCTCAACTTGCCACCGTCCTCCTCCCCACACTGATCCTATTCCCTACACATACGACAGATTTTACGCGCGCTTAAGTAGCTTTAAAAGTGGAGTCTCGTAAGCATTGTACTTTATGGTTAGCAGTGACAGAATACACGATTCCAGCAATTTAGCCTTCGCCACCAGTAGTAAGAACCAGCTAGACTGAAACACTAAGGTGCCCGAAGGTGACCGCAACCGCAGACCGCAGCGGCTACGGCGCCCAATCGCAGTGATACGACTGGTTTGTATGTAACTCTTTGAAAACGCTTCCGTTCATGGCGACATTGCCACCAGTCACCGTTTTCATAGAGTTACATAGAAACCGGCCTTGTCGCTGCGGTCTGTAACGGTCGCCTTCGGGAGTGTACCTTAATAGGTGTCCAGCTGTTTATATTATTCCCAGATAATGTCAAAAGACGAGGAACTCTCAAGTCGCCAAACACGACAAGATGATTCAAACAGTTTAATTTCATCTGGAAACGAATCACCATTTCCTGAAGAGACATAGATTCTGCTTTTGTGTTATGGTGTTTTGTGTATGTGTTTATCTACGTGGCCGTGAACTGCCAAAAGTTTATTAAATCTCGCTTAATATTGTAGCTTTTGGCTTTTATTTGAGGCTTTGTAAAGCTTTTATTAGAAATCGGACAAAATGTTACATTATTCCAAATAGTGCTTTTGTCGGAGAGACATTAAGAAGCAGAAATCTAAGCGAAAAACGATTTTAAATGTTTAATTAAAAAAGGTATTGGCTTTTTAATTTTACAGAAGCTTTTTATTTAAGATATAGATAGAATTTAAAGTAATGTCATGAAAATTGTTAGGAATTCTTTTAAGGTGATTTTAGCTTATTTTATATGGATTTAGAACAGTAAAATAACAGGTAGAAACTATCTCTTCAAATGGGAATGTGCCTACAAATCAAACTTTATCCAATTTTAATTTGTTTTATTTACTCTAACATTTCATTATATTCAAATATATTCATCAATCAATCATCACACGATACTTTATATCACTTGTGCCACCGTCGTGGCAGCTTATTCTTCATTGTTTTGTAAGTTTGTGTTCTTTGCACTGTGTTTATTTGGTATTTTTCTATTCTGTAGTTGTTACTCATTCATACTACATTTATTGCATACTGCTTTCTTACTGTCTAACTAAGCTTACCTACCTACTCTTAGGCACGTTTCTTCCTATTTTAAAAGTATAGTTGGCAAAACCAAAATGTTCAATAAAAAAAAGAAAATATTTACTAGATATAAAACATTGCTGTTTTGTATTTATAGAAGCCGCCTCCGGGAGCCGTGAAGGTGATGCCCACAGCTCCCCCCGACAAGAAGGATGAGAAGAAAGTTTTGGAGCAGCGGAAACCAGCTGAGAATGGTGAGTATTTCTTATGAAACGTCCTATAAATATTATGTAGAGTAGAGCACTAACAATATGCAAGAAACTGTGGAGAATGGAAGGAAAGAAAGGATACTTATATCCAGTAGTAGGTGATTCAAGGCTGAACTGATGGTGATTATGATGAAAGTCATAGCATTGGACGCAACCCTAATATTCTCATAGCAGCAACATTTTTTGTCTATACATATTCTGTTTTCTTTGTGTGAAAGTATTTTCAATTTTGTATGTAGCGGTTAACAACCGCGGCGATGCGTATCCACTAACAGATATTTGTAAACAACATGGTTGAACAGTTAGTCTAGTCCAAAGAATGTTGTATACACTAGGTTTTCCTCCTAATTTTTCCTAGAAACTCACTAATGGTAAACACTGTCCGTCTAATATTAATCTAGCAAACTCTTAGCAAACGTATATGTTTTTATTTCAGGTACAGACACGACTAGCGATCCGGGAATCACGAACAACGTTGAGACAACACCCAAGAAGTCTAAGGTGAGTCCATTTTAATTATAAACAATGCAATAATTATCTCAAATGTTCATACAATGCAAGAATGGTAGACTCAAAGCATTTTATCAGTTCTGTGACGTCAAAGTAGAACCTAGTGTATCATACAAATGTTCAATGTAAATATGAATGTTAGACAACGCAACTAGACGTGCATGGTGCATAATGCAATATTACCTATTTTATTCGCGGCTGTATAAGTCAAATTATACAAAGCACTGTTATACTTTTGTTAATTTTTATTTTTTGTTTCACCCCTCCCTTTCCGTAAAGACCGGAGGATTCGGACTGTTCGGTGGTAGAAACAAGTCGCCGAAAGATGAGAAATCTCCTAAAGAAAAGTCTCCGAAAGAGAAGTCTCCTAAAACGAAAGATAAGAAGGTTAAAGACCCGAAGATTAAAGTGGCCGCGCTTGAGACGTCCAATGACAGTCCCAACCTCGATAGTTCACTTGAAAAGAGTCCCGCGAAGGGTGAAGACAAGCCTTCATTCACTAAGCCGTACGAATACACTGACACAGAGAGGAGTCCTACGCGCACCAAGCCCTTCATCCAAGGCGCGTTTAGTTACGAGAAGGAACCTATTTCCGATGAGAAGCAGCGGGCGTTAGATGACAGTCAAAGTCCAACCACAAGAAAGGCAGGCCTTGCCTTTAATTATGCCCCCGGCGAAGACAAGAAAGTCGCTGAAAGCGCTGAGAAGCGCAAAACACCGGAGGACCCAAGCAAGCTCAAGACACCAGGTCTTGACTACGTGCAGTCGGCAGTTTTGAAAGAACAGGCTAAGAACCTCATCGACCCGACTTTAGCTTTACTTGACTCTGAGAGGTCACAACACGAAGTGCCTACAGCAACCGTTGTGCCGGTCCTCGCAGCTAAACCAGAAAACGAGATCCAAGTGGTCATCATCACAGGTCGCTACAATCCCAAGTCCAAGAAACTTGATGACGCAAATGGCACAGTTGTAGTCACCAAGGGATCGCTGAACAAGGCCAATGGAAAGATCCAGACAGATAAGGAACTCATTAATACCAAGTCTGGACAAGTTAGCTACACAGACGCCGCGACCGGCAAGCAGGAGGTCAAGAATGGACATGTTGATAAGACAGGACATATTCTATTTACGTCAGGGGTCATCGATCCTAAGACTGGCAAGATTGACCCAACATTGGCCCAACAGTATTGCTTCGTTGAAAGATCGCCAGACAAACTTGGAGCCAAGCCTGGCCGTGAAGTCGACTTGGTTGTTATCACTGGCAAATATGACGGTAAGCATAAGAAATTGGATGCTTCACATGGACATGTGGACGTTTCTAGAGCAGTCGTTGGACCTGACGGCTATGTCGCTTCAAACTACGGCGTCATCGACCCAAGGACGGGCAAAATTGAATTCATTGACCCGAAAACAGGCAAAGAGGAACCCAAACAAGCTTACGTGGACCAGAAAACTGGAAATATTCTGGTTACCACAGCTGTCTTGGACCCGAAATCTGGAAAGATCGACTCTTCTCTTGGTCAACAGTTCAGCATTGTAGAGAAGGATGCAACTAAAGCAAACAGAGAAGTCAGATTAGTAGTCGTTACAAGCAAATATGACTTGAAAACCAAGAAGTTAGACCCAACATTCGCTCACGTTGATTCCGTCAAAGGAGTACTCAGTGGTACTGACGGTAAAATCTACACAGAATATGGAATCATTGATCCAAGGACTGGAGAAATCCAAGTCACTGATTCTAAGACAGGCAAGCAGGAGACCAAACAAGCGACAGTCGATCCCAAGACTGGAAACATTCTATTACTGTCTGGAGTTATTGACCCAAGGACTGGAGCGCTGGATACTTCACTAGGACAGCAATACAGTATCGTAGACAAACCTATCGATTCCTTCGGAGCCACCACTGGAAAAGAGGTCCAAGTTGTCGCCATCACAGGCAAATATGACTCAAAGAGCAAGAAGCTAGACAACCCTAACGGATTCATTGAAACATCACACGCTATCATCAGCGATAAAGACGGCAAAGTACATTCAAACTTTGGTGTACTAGATCCTAACAATGGAAAAGTTTACTTCACTGATCCTAAAACGGGCAAACGTGATTCTAAACAAGCGGTCGTTGACGCTAAGACAGGAAGCTTCATTCTTACATCTGGAGTCATTGACCCTAAGACGGGCAAATCTGATTCATCATTAGCTCAGCAGTTGACTGTTGTCGACAAAGATGCTCCTAAAGGCATCCCTGAAAGATACGCCAACTTAGTGGTCGTAACATCTAAGTACGATCCTAAGAGCAAGAAACTAGACATCACCAATGCACATGTTGATAGCTTCCCTGGAAAATACGACAATGACGATAAAGTACATACCGACTTCGGAATCGTCGATCCAGCGACTGGTGACATCATCGTCACTGACCGAATCACAGGCAAGCAGGAAGTTAAGAAAGCTGCCATTGATCCCAAGACAGGCAATTTACTTCTCACTTCGGGTGTAGTAGACCCGCTTACTGGTAAAGTTGATTCTACTTTAGGTCAGCAGATAACTGTAGTAGACAAGCCTAAGGACACCTTCCCGTCTGTGGCTGGAAAGGAAGTCCAACTAGTAGTGATCACAAGCAAATATGACTCGAAATACAAGAGGTTAGATAGCCCTAACGGACATGTGGAAACTTCTCGCGGCATCGTCGCCGCTGATGGCAAAGTCCACACCAACTTCGGTGTAATTGACCCCAAGACCGGCAAGATAGACCATGTTGACCCTAAGTCCGGCAAGCAAGAGATCAAGCAAGCCGTTGCAGATCCCAAGACCGGACACTTAGTTATTTCTTCAGGAGTTGTAGACCCGAAGAGTGGAAAGGTCGACTCTTCATTAGCACAGCAATTCGCTATTGTTGACAAAGACAGAGTAGCCCCTGAGAGATTCGTCAACCTCGTTATTGTAACATCTAAATACGACCTTAAGAACAAGAAGTTGGACCTTACCAACGCTCACGTGGACAGCATCCCTGGTAAAGTAGGCGCTGATGATAAAGTGCACACGGCATTCGGTGTCGTTGACCCCAATACCGGTAACATCATAGTAACAGACCCACACACCGGCAAACAAGAGGTCAAGAAAGCCTCAGTCGACCCTAAAACAGGAAACTTGCTGCTTACGTCATCAGTGGTCGATCCCGTATCGGGCCATGTTGATCCTACATTAGGCCAACAGATCAGCATTGTAGAGAAACCTAAAGACCAATTCGCTAACGTTCCTGGAAAAGAAGTACAGTTGGTTGTTATCACTAGCAAGTATGATCCTAGAACTAAGAAACTTGACAATCCTAACGGTCATATTGAAACTTCAAGAGGCATCATTGCCCATGATGGCAGAGTTCACACCAACTTCGGAATTATCGACATGAAAACTGGAAAGATTGATCAAGTTGATCCTAAGACAGGCAAACATGAGACTAAGCAAGCCATCGCTGATCCGCAATCAGGACATTTGTTGCTGACTTCAGGCGTTGTCGATCCTAAAACAGGAAAGGTTGACTCTACTCTCGCGCAGCAATTCGCTATTGTTGACAAAGACAGAGTAGCCCCTGAGAGATTCGTCAACCTCGTTATTGTAACATCTAAATACGACCTTAAGAACAAGAAGTTGGACCTTACCAACGCTCACGTGGACAGCATCCCTGGTAAAGTAGGCGCTGATGATAAAGTGCACACGGCATTCGGTGTCGTTGACCCCAATACCGGTAACATCATAGTAACAGACCCACACACCGGCAAACAAGAGGTCAAGAAAGCCTCAGTCGACCCTAAAACAGGAAACTTGCTGCTTACGTCATCAGTGGTCGATCCCGTATCGGGCCATGTTGATCCTACATTAGGCCAACAGATCAGCATTGTAGAGAAACCTAAAGACCAATTCGCTAACGTTCCTGGAAAAGAAGTACAGTTGGTTGTTATCACTAGCAAGTATGATCCTAGAACTAAGAAACTTGACAATCCTAACGGTCATATTGAAACTTCAAGAGGCATCATTGCCCCTGATGGCAGAGTTCACACCAACTTCGGAATTATCGACACGAAAACTGGAAAGATTGATCAAGTTGATCCTAAGACAGGCAAGCATGAGACTAAGCAAGCTATCGCTGATCCGCAATCAGGACATTTGTTGCTGACTTCAGGCGTTGTCGATCCTAAAACAGGAAAGGTTGACTCTACTCTCGCTCAGCAATTCGCTATCGTAGACAAGGACGCGCCTAAAGAGAGATACGTGAACTTAGTTATTGTGACCACTAAGTATGATCCTAAGAATAAGAAATTAGATCTTACAAACGCTCATGTTGACTCAGTGCCCGGAAAAGTTGGTGCAGATGGCAAAGTTCACACAGAATTTGGAGAAGTTGATCCCACAACCGGTGATATCGTCATCAAAGACCCAGTCACCGGCAGACGTGAGACCAAGGTTGCTTCTGTTGATTCCAAGACTGGAAACCTCCTTCTTACATCCGGAGTCGTCGACCCTCAGACTGGACAAGTTGATCCTAACTTAGGCCAACAAATCAGCGTCGTTGATAGACCGAAGGACACATTCATACCAGTTCCTGGTAGAGAAGTTCAACTGGTCATTATTACCTCCAAATACGATCTTAAAAATAAGAAGCTTGATAGTCCTAACGGCCATATTGAGACCTCAAGAGGTATTGTAGGTGCTGATGGCAGGGTTCACACTAACTACGGCATTATCGACCCGAAGACCGGAATGATTGAACATGTCGATCCTAAGACCGGCAAACATGAGACGAAACAGGCTATCGCTGATCCAGGTGTAGGCTTCAAGACCGGTAACCTCATCCTAACTACTGGCGTCGTAGACCCTAAGACTGGCAAACCAGACTCAACGCTCGCTCAACAATTCACGATTGTCGAGAAAGAGACGAAGCCTATTGAGAGAGAGATTCATCTGGTTATCATCACCACAAAATACGACCCGAGGACAAGAAGGATCGACCCCAGCCAAGGTCATGTGGACACCATCAGTGGTGTTCTTGGAGCTGATGGAAGAATCCGCACAGCTATTGGCATCGTCGATCCAGCAACTGGAGAGATCGTCGTCACTGATCCTAAGACCGGTCGGCAAGAAGTCAAACGTGCTCAGGTTCACCCAGAAACCGGCCATATGGTTATTACAAACAATGTTGTCGACCCCAAAACCGGCAGAGTCGATCCTACACTGGTGCAACAATACAGCATTGTCAACAAACCAGTCGTGCCTTTTGCGAAACCAACTTCTAAGGGCGAGATTCGTCTTGTTATCGTCACAAGCAAGTACGATCCTTACACGAAATCTGTTGATGCCGGTGCAGGCAACGTCGAAGCCGCTAAAGGCTACGTCAGCGCTGAAGACGGTAAGATTCACACAGACTTTGGCATCATTGACCCAAGATCCGGGCAAATTCTCTACAAAGATCCGATAACCGGCAAACAGGAGCTTAAACAAGCCGAGATCGATCCTAAAACAGGAAACTTGATTATAACCACCGCCGTTGTAGACCCTAAGACGGGAAGAGTAGAACCTTCGTACGCTCAGCAGTTGAGTATTGTCGATAAGCAGAATGTGTTGTCTAAAGTGGCGCCAGTGTCGCAGAGAGCCAGCGTATCCCCTGCTCGACAGGTACCCACGCCTATAAAAACTCCGACACCTTCACCGATTCAGACACCTCTGCAATCACCCGTGCGTACGTCATCACCAATTACAAGCTACGCTCAGAAATCATCTCCCCTCACGCCGACTATGAAGTCACCTGTGAAACCAACCATGGCTCCTCCCGAACCTCCTAAGAGGAAGATCGTCAAAATTATGGTTATCTTCACCAAACTCGACCCTAAGTCTAAGAAACCTGATCTGAACACCGCCGAAGTGGAACATCTTACTGGCATTCTTGATCCTAATGGTTTGATTGAGACCAAGTATGGAGTCATTGACTCTAATACCGGTAACATTATTATAACGGACTCTGCAGGCCAAAAGCAAACCCGTGATGGGTACGTTCTGACTGAAACAGGGCAAATCTTCATCAACTCTGGCGCAATTGATCCTAAGACCGGCAAAATTGATCAAAACCTAGGCATGATTCTAAGCGTTGCCAAGCAAGAAGACCCTGTAGTTGAAATCACTGCTATCACCGGACCAATTGACCCCAGAACAGGTAAAGTTGACATTGAAAAGGGCACAGTGGAACACACTAAAGGCAAAGTTGACGCCGAAACTGGTCACATCTCTACCAAATACGGTGTTATTGATCCCTCAAACGGAGTCATATTCGTCACAGATACATCTGATACCAAACCAGTACATATCGATGAAAACAACGGCCTAATCACCATCAAGGGAGTTGTCGATCCTAAGACTGGCAAACCTGATCCTAATGTTGGACAGGTTATTGTTGTTGGTACGCATATTGATCCAGTAGTCGAAGTCACCACGTTTGTTGGTAAGTTGGACACCAAGAAAGGTCTCATCGAGCCCAAGCATTCACTAGTAGAAAGCAGCACTGGTCAAATTAACCCTGATAACAACAAAATTGACACGAAATACGGACAGATTGATCTTGTTAAGGGAACTGTTACATACAATGATCCTAAGACCGGCAAGTTTGAAAGCAGGGAACTCAAAGTGGACCCAGTCACCGGTCAGTTCTTACTGAAGACAGGACAGTGCAACCCTAAATCTGGAAAGCCAGATAAGGATGTCGCCAGAATGATCTGCTTGAGGATTATCAAGAACAAGATTGATCCCGTCTCTGGCAAACAGATCGTATCCAACGATCCTAAGAACGTCAAAGTTGATCCTAAGACCAACCAAATTTGGATCGCTGGACCTAAAGACCCTCTATCTGGGGAAGTTATCTACACGGCTGGTCAGGTCGACCCGACCACTGGTTACATCATCACGATATACGGACGCCTTGACACTAAGACGGGAACAATCATCAGGACACATGATGTTGACAAAACGCTCATCAAAGTCGACCCCGTCAACGGACAGATCTACACAGCAACTGGAGAAGTTGACGAGGACAACCATCCACTGTACTCCGCTTCACAAGTCGATCCTAGCACTGGAGAGATCTACACCAAACTCGGTAAGATCGATCCTCAGACAGGCAGGCTGATCATCATCAAGATCTACATCATCACACAGAAAGACGACAAAGGAAGGGTCAAGGAAGTCGATCCTAAAGAATGTACCATCGATGAAACGACGGGCAGAATCATCACAACAAAGACAGTGTATCTATACCAGATCATCGATCCGATCACAGGAGAAACTATCGATGTGGATCCTGATGACCCGAGGTTGAAGGGCGCACGAACAACTGTCACACAGACCATGACGCTATCAGGCAAGATCGACCCTGTCACCGGCAGGATCAAGACTGAATACGGAGACATTGACCCCGATACAGGTGATATTGACCCTAGCACGGCCGTCAGGGACCCCGTAACCGGACAACTCATCCTACACTACTCGCAGATTGATCCCTCACACTTCGAAGACAAGAGCGGCAACTACACGATAGAGAAAGAAACTCAAGACCTACCCGCGAACATCGACATACAGACAGTGAACACACACAAGTTCTCCACTTTCGGCAAAGACGAGAGTCCGCTGAGAGGAGACGAGCCCAAAACGTTCACCGAGTACACGACGAGCGAACACATACGGCATCAAGGTTATCAGTCGTCAACCACCCCCTCCTCTAAGATCCCGGTTTCACAGCGCTCTAAGAAGACGCCCACTCCCCCCGTGGTTGTGAAGACCACAACCAAACAGCTGCTGACGAGGAATGACGAGGGCGTCACCCACAATGTGGAGCAAGAGGTTGAGAACCTCGGCACCGGAGAGGTCACATTCTCCACACATACCAACAAGGTGCGTTTAATTCTTTTTCTCAATTTACAATAACCGGCACACAAGACGCCACCCAGATTTATTTTTCATGTCGTTTTTCTTTTTTTTTTCTCTTAATTTGTACAGCGTGTGGCCTTTTTTTGTTCTTTTTTTACCACGGCTTACGTAGTTTCAATGTTAGATTTCTGTGTATATAGTAAATGCATGCTAGTCTAACCTTAATTAGGCGGAAAGCCTTGAGCCGATGGAGGGTCCCGGGAAGAGCCCGTACGTGACGGCGCGCGCCGTGACCACGCGGACGGCCACCACGCACCACGACCTGGACACGAAGGCCAAGACTCAACAGATGGAAGAAAAGACAGTCGCACATACGTTGACGTCATCAGCCACCAGACAGGAACAACGTGTCTTGACCCAAGAAGTCAAAACCATGGTTACGACCGGCGATCAGGTACGATCATAACGTTATTCCTGGCATTATCAATTGTTTTAATCCAGTCATTAGCATGTAAATGGAGTTTTTTTTGTTCATTATTAGTTGAATTTTGTTTCTTTAATTTTTCCATTTGTTGTTTTTTTTAATTTCGCTTTACTATGGCAGCTTTTTTGTAACGCGCAAAATACAGAACCGATTTTCAGAACGCTTACGCGCGACCCTTTGGCAGCGCTTAGCAATGCTTGAGAAACTGAAAAACATAAATCTCACGCAAGCATGGAAGCATGAAATAACGCTGCTTGACACCAAGTAGGCAATTTACAAAGAATTTTAAAAATATCGATTCTTTTATTTGAAAAAGCTGTCATCTTATTTTGATTGCACGTTAACTTTGTTCTAATTACATATTTTTTTCTTTTCCCTCCACCCATATCTACATCGAACGGACATGACCTGGTAATGCATCTAAACCAAACTCTAAACCGGCATGACATTACTAAACCATACATTACGTGGTAACACCACCAATCTCTATAACAACAACAAACTTGGTAACAATTTCGCCAACATTTGGCAAACACCTGTGGTAACTTCACCAACATTTGGTTCACTACCATGTAATAACCTCACCGGCAAACATTGGTCGAACGTTGGATGGTCATCATGGCAGCTTGCTAGACGCGGCTCTGAATCGTCCTTAAGCAGTGGGGATTCTGGGACTCCGATCGATTTTGATGAGGGCGCTGGCGAAGGACACTATTACGTCACGGTGAGTTTATAAGCGCTGTAAGCGATGTTATCGCTTTATTGTGAACGTTTTAGGACGCTGAAGCGCTTTATTGTCATTTTGTTGAGGAACAGATTCAGGAAAATACAGGAAATTATAAGAGGTCTATGTCCAGCTGTGGACTGAGAGAAGATAATAAAGATATTAGGCATATGGCAAATGTATGTATATATAAATGTATTTCTTAAGGTGGGTTTAGACTAAACGAACATAGACCAAGAACAAGAGCATTCTTTTCTTGATATTGTTCTCATTTTAGTATGGATAGATCTCCGAAATAATGCTATCATTGTTTACACAAAAATAATTTCGTAGAGTGGATATATGTGCATTTGGACGTTTGTTCAAAACCAACCTTTATACAGTCTTATGTATGTGTGTTTGTTGATCTCATAAATTGACAAATTTTGCAGGTTTGTGTCATAATTTCTTGGACATAAGACAATATTTTCCAACCAGATTATAGCAACTAGGTTCAATGTTCTATAGCAAACATTACAGCTACATGCAGTGTGTCAGTGGTGGGCACTCGTATTATGCACTAGGAAACTCTTCAAGGAGTTACAAATATTCAGCACTCCACACAATATTTACTATTGGAATATAACTAACAATAATATGTATAATATTTATATACTTTTCAGGGTAGTGTAGACGGCAGTCGTATGTGTGTTTGTGATTTTATAAAACTTAAAAAAAAAAAGTATATAATTTTTATAGAAAATGTTCACTTTGGATTTGCAGTTCCTTGCATTTTTATACCCTTGAGAATTTGGAAAGTCTTTTCCATAATGTTTTGGCATGATAATCGTGTGAAAAAGTTGCATTAATATAGCATGTTGCCTTGAAATACTGTTTGTAATTGTTCACTGCATTTTAGATTATTTAATATTTTTATTTTTTATTTTTATGAAGTTCAAGGTACAGTACTGGTTTAATTATTCCTTTATTTATTTACACTATTAATTTTTTTTCGAACACAATTTAATATTGCAATTCCAAACTTCATTATTTTCGTGTATATTATTTAACTTTTTTACATTCTATTACCTAAACTTACTAATTCATAAACTGAAAACCTAAATGAGACAAAATTTCATGTCTAAAGGATGGCACAAAAGCTATTATTTATTGAAATGATGGCTAAGTAGCTATTTTAAATACACCTAAATTTTTTCGTCAATATTTTTAACCAGATGGCGGCATCTAGGTTTTTCGGTTTAATTCGGATAATATATAATACCCTTGTAAAACACATCTATGTATTATACGTATTTATATTGATTACTGTCTTACTGTCTTGTTGCTGATATTATTATTGACTAACACGCGTTACGGTACAGGAGCCCGGCGCGTACAAGACGACGACCACCACCTCTGTGATCGGCAACGCGCCTTTCGGCAGCATGGTGCACGGAACTACCACCAGGGTGAGTTTTATAACCAATCAGCTTTAATTTGAAGCTTTTAGTTGGCAAGAAATAACGTTTATAGTGGCACACAATTCTACATACAGGCTGCGAAATTAAAAATCAAAGTCAAGGTTTTCTTTTATTCAACCTTTTCAGGCATATATGAGGGTCAAATACAGGCATATGCATGGGGGGCAACACAAATCAAATCAAGGCATACTAACAAATGTTGAAAATTGGCAAACATTTGTGACAAATGATTTGTCAGTTACTCTTAAGTTGACGCATTTCTTAAATTCAAGCTTTGGATATGGATAAAGAAAGAAAAGTAATTATCTTAGATTTTCACAGGTTTCAGTTTCTAATTTGACATTCTGAGTTTCAGACGAGTACCGGCCCGATAGTGACTGAGCCGGTAGAAACGACAACAGAGACACAGGAGGAGACCGTATCAGCAGACGGCGAGGTGGTGTCCTCGCAGACCATCAGCTCTAAGACGCGCACCGTTGAGACTATCACCGTACGTATCAACAACACATCCATTATTTTGTTGTTACAATAAAAGTTTAAGTGACTGAGACAGTATTAGACTTAAGGATGACTTAAACTTGAGTATTCGGCTGACAAACACGAGAAAAAGGTGCTGAAATAAAAAACCTTTTTGTACTTGTTTGGCAGGAGAGAGAAACTTCATAGAGATTCGGCAGTCAAAAATTAAAACTAGTACTCTTAGCTGCACGTAATGCTAGTTATAGATAGTTGATATTGCAGTCATAATAAGACAAAAAAAAAAATAAGCATTTTGTATTATGGTATCTTGTTACAGTACAAGACGGAGCGCAACGGCGTGATCGAGACCCGCGTGGAACAGAAGATCACCATCCAGTCCGACGGGGACCCCATCGACCACGACCGCGCGCTCGCAGAGGCTATACAGGTAATTATTTACAAATATTGCTTAAAACTATGTCTAGGCACCAAGAAGACCGAATAAGCAGACACTTGATTTATGGAAACTGGACTTTGAAAAATATTATTTTCGTCGACTTCGACGTCGACCTGTGGATATTGGTTGACTACTCATAATCGTTGGTCGATAGATAATGTTATCAGCAGCCATGCAACACACTATTGATCTGAACAGTCGATAACAACGAACCATGTTGAGATGTCGATCGACCGCAGTGTAGTAACACCTTTAACCGGCCACTCTATATTCAAATGAACGGTAAAGGCACTACAGTGACTACATAAAACACAAATCCTTAATACATGACGAAAAAAACAAAATGTTGGCTTGTTTTGTTGATCTGTTACTAACAAAATTTTATTTCTGTAATATCCAGGAGGCCACAGCGATGAACCCAGACATGACAGTCGAGAAAATCGAGATACAGCAACAAAGCACGCAACCCTAAACTATTACAGCAACACGTTGCAACGTCCACCAAGTTCGCGCCGTAAGGTCACGGCCTGTATGTATATGTAGGTACATACCCTAGTTGTAAGCGATAACAATGCGAATATTAATCACTAAGTTATTTAAAAACAAACATTTATATTGATTAATTAATAAAATGTTAATTATATTTAATATTTGATGTTGTCACGTCGTGCACTTTACGATCTAGGGCGAGGGGAGGCTGTTAATGTAGCTACAGTTCAATAGGTCATTGTGTTGCAAATATACAATTAGTGTATAATAATGTCGATAAAAATAAGTTTTGTATCGATATGTCGATATATAGATTGAATCGCAATGGCCTGAACAATATTGTTACTATAATTTCCGAACATATTATTAAATAACTCGTTTTTAAAAACGGTTTGTCAAATGAGCCGCCTTCGCCCCGAGAAAATTCAATTTTTATATTGTAAAATATTATCATAAGTATTGCAGCATTTTTCTTTTGTCATAATTAAGCGTAGGCTAAGGCATCCATACAATCCGGACAGCATAGGGCTTCGTAGAGATATAAATGTTGCCATAGTAAAAAAATATAAAAGTGTTTTTGTATTACTATATTAAAAAAATCATTTTATGCCTTGTGTTTGACAAATCTGGCTGGGTAATGTTTTTAAAATAAAATTTAAACCTTGCTCAAATCATTTACCTATTTAGCTTGGATATAGTTGGGTGAACAACTATCACTGCCAATGATAACAGCTGTGAAGACATACCTCTCTCGCGTAGATATTCTAAATTAAAATCATGCATGTAGCTTAGCTTAAAAAAATCACGTCAGTACATTTAAAAATAAAATAATTCGTCTTTTAAAATATAGCTCGAAATTGCCTGTATCCAGCCAGGTTGAAACACGAGCTCATTTTCTATAACGGAATAGCTTTAAAATATTGTCACACGAGTTAGACCACCGTTTTTAGGTATAAAAAGATACAAATTATTAATTTTTTTCTCCTCCCTTGTATTTAAAATGTCGATATACAATGTAGTGCGGGACTAATCGGTTATCTATCGATAGATTTGTGATGCTTTGACGATATATCGACAAAGACAAACGGAACTAGGGAACAATCCCTAAAGTCGTATAAAACAAAAAAACGGTATATTGGTTGTTGAAAGAATCACAAGTGTTATTGAGAACTACGAAAGTATATGTTAAAAAGATATATTATTGACGTGTTGCTATGGACTATATTATAACTGCGCTCGCGATATTACGTACAGAGCAGTTGTTAAAAGAAATACAATGATTTATCTTACTCGTAATGTTAATTTCTTGTTAAAATTAAATCTTAATAGAAGCTTATACGGCTTAAAACAATCGTATATAATCCACAAAGTCGCTAGCTTACTGTTAAAAGGTTTTTAAAATATAAACGTTATTTATAACGCATAACATGCCACATGAAAATAGCGTGTTAAAGTTGTTCTGTTCTTAATAGCGCGAGCGCTATATTTCACCATTAGGTGCTACTACTTAGGATCTAGTGTTACGTACGTTTGTAATGTGCCCTGCGGCGGGCGCTCCATTTTATATGTAATATTAGTTTGGCAGCTTTGGCTTGACGGACAGGGAACGACTGACATAACACATATTACACGATATTTTCCTTTCTTTAAAACATACCTTACCTTGTCATACATTAAAAATAAGTGATATCGTTAAAAAAACACTTATGAGAAAATAACGCGTTACAAAAAGTAGCAGCATGTTATTTCTTGATATTATTTTTGAGTTTTTCCAATTTAGAAGACAATGATAGGCTAGTGTTACACCGTTGATGTGCCAGTCGATCCCCCGAGAGTGTAAACTAAGCTTAGTCGGTCAATGTTAGAAGTTAGGGCCAGGCGAGCATTTGTTGCATTCGACAGTTCTCTGTAACGGCGGGACATTCCATAGTTCACAAACTTAATGTAGGAGTAAACGCTACATCATGACACTGAGTGTTTCTTTTATTATTATTTGTCTTAAGGTTATTTCTATTCAGCGGTTCGGTTAATTTTGCGAGTGAGTGAAGAAATATTCGAAACATTTATGAATATATTGTATTAATTTCGATAAAAAGAAAAGTATAAGAGATATCGGATCTGTTTTCTTCTAATGTACAGTGTGTAGTTGTTTTGTTTTTAATAGTTTGGCTACCATCGCACAAAACTTTTAAGTTAACGCTTGGAAGCTCGCAAAGTTAACAAAACCACAATAAATAAGTTGGAATGATACTGATATTGTACAATTTATTATTATAATATTAATATATTTCATACACGCTAGACGTAAACATTATTTTGTATTAGAGTTAAGTTTTAAACGCTGGTTTAAAATCAGATTTTATGTATCAGCGGGTAACGGGATGGTATACTTACTTTTTCCACCTAACTATGACGTCTGTATACGTCATCAGTGACGACTATAGGCGTCAGTGACGCGAAGCTTTGGTTTCCTAAGAAATCGGCGAACGGTCACACAGTAACGGCTGACCAAATACAGAGCGTTTTTGACACCTTAATGTCAAATAACGGTGAAAATTAGAGATTTTCATGACGGCCGTTATGTCGGAACCGCTTTCCTAGGAAACCGAAGCTTAAGTGTCATGATGGCAATAAATGTTCGCGGTCCTAGTAACTATACCAAACCATTACCTATTTTTTATCAATTTGACATTTTATTGTATTTTTTGTTCTTGGATAAGTTGTCAAGTAACGATTAAATGAAATTATTACACAATTATTTGTAATCTTTGTCTATATCCTGTCTATGACATATTCACGTTGATATTTAAGGTCCGGGTAGAGGAAGAAATGTCGATAAAATATTTCGATGAATGCAAATAAATCATTAACTAAACATGATGAAAAATAATTTAAATTATCGACATTTGTTTCTCATTCTGTACGCGATATTCTGTCTTGTGTTAATTTACAACTCCACTGATATCCGTTGTTATGAGACAGAGTTTTTAGTCTAACTAATCCTTGCGTTTTCAGTACGTTGCGTACTCGTATTGAGTTGAAAATGCATACATACATGTTACGACTAAGATATATCACGAAATGATAGCACGTGATTTTATTTTACCCCTTACAGGTCACAAGTATTATTTTTCACAGTCGGATAGACTGACAGACAGTTTGAAAACAAGGTGAATATAAACGTCTGCTTCATTAGCACCATATGGACACGTTAATATCTACTGATGCACAATAAACAATAAGTTCGCCATGTAGAAACTAATAATCTTTTTTCTTCAATAGTTTTTGTCTCGTCACAATGGATGCAAGCGGGGTGTTTTTATATTTATTGTAGATGTTTATTTTTGTATCGAGTGGCCCTGCTCCGTAAGCGGTATCGAGGAGAGTTAGGTATTACAAATAAACAATGCTTTGTTTTACATACCGAGTTTTATTTGGATACTGTTCAGACTTCCCTTATTCTACTTAAATATCATTATCATACTTATGTTTAGAGATTGGATATTCGATGCATATTTACCTAAAGTTGAGGTGTTGGCTATTATGGAATCCACTTTTGTATTGAAAATATCCCGGGATTCCGGGGTCGACAAATTTAAGAGATCTGATTATAGAATCGAATGTATATTTATTTATACGTTGAGTTGTTGGTCAAAGTCAATTAATTTATTTCAAATAAGCACATGGCTGCACTTTTGAACGTCAAAATTTCCAAATAAATAAGTAGTCTCCCTTCCAAAAGGTAGTTTTCGTATCGAAAAGAATGGGCAAGAAACTCCACCGTTACTCTTGTAAAATGTTTTACAATATTTTGCATACATTAATATTATCTAATATCTTCATAAATGAATTGGCAAGGTAACGTAATTTTTTTTTTTATAGTCCCTATGAAATTCGCAGCGACGTAGATTATAAATGGCTCTGACAGCTCTCTTTTGCAGAATAAAGATGAATTCAATGTCAGCAGCCCGACCCCACAGTAAAATGCCATACGACATAATGCTGTGGAAGTAACTAAAATAGACCAAACGCGTGGTTTCTAAAACTGTTAACTGTCTTATCTTTGTAACAGCGGCCGAGCTTAGCCGCCTCGCAAGAGATGTTATATGAGGTCCCCATTGTAATTTCTCATTTAGCGTGATTCCTAGGAAAACTGTTTGATTCATAAATTCCAGTTTTTCTCTATTCGATATGATGTCACAATTGCTACTTCTAACATTCGGTCATTTAAATCTAATGCATTAGGTTTTTTTTTCATTTAGTACCAAATTTTTTACCGTAAACCAATCTTGGACCTGAAGAATAGAGTTATTCACGTCGTCCAGATTTTGTGACCATCGGTCTATTTTAAAGATCAATGATGTGTCATCTGCAAATAACGCCGTCTTCGGTTGATTTTGAAGTAATTGGGGTAAATCATTAATGTAAACTTAAAAGAGGAATGGACCCAATATAGAACCTTGAGGAACGCCCATTGCCATTTCAGACCCTAATGAGTTTATGCCGTTTACTTGAACATTAACCTTTCTAACTTTTAAGTATGATCCTAGTAGATCAAGAGCTGAATTCCTAATCCCATAGTGCTCTAGTTTCAGCACAAGTGTTTCATGGTTTACGAAATCGAGGTCGCAAAAGATTCCAATGGCATCTCGTGCTTCTTGCGCTAAAAATGTTCTTTATTAGGGTAACACCAGCATCAGTGGTAAAACGCCCTTGGTTGAAACCGTATGTTGTTCATTCAAGATGGAATTTTTATTAAAGTGACGTAACATTTGACTGAGCATTAACTTTTCAAACACCTTACTGAGAACAGGCAGAATTGACACAAGGCTGTAATTGTTAGGTTAGGTTAGTTTACTATCACCGGATTTGAACAATGGAACTACTTTACTGTTTCATAAGATCCGAAATGACTTGGTATCACTAACACTGGTGTTAAATATTAAAGCTAAATACATCTACAGACTTTACACATTCCCCATAGATCTACTGTTGATTTAATTGTAAGATCTTTAAAGCTTTTTAAATCTTTAATAACAGCCTGGGGTTTTGTATGCTGAAACCTAAACTTCTTTCTTAGTAAGGCCGCAGAAAGCGTGGGTGAGGAATTTAAAGCTTCAGTAGTTTTAAGGGGAATATTAGCAAAAAAGCCCTCACCCTTTACCTCGTGTCTGTAACGTAGACTGTTGTAGAGTTCCTTCGTCTGGAGTCAATCCTGGCTATAGAATCTGGTCATGCATCCTAAAAACATGCATTGTCTTCGAAACTGAACCAACATGTGAAATTTCAACTCCGTAGAATAAGAGGAAGTGGTTTTAATTCAGCTTGCAAGATTTGAGCAATACATACAAACTAACTAACAAGGCAAGTTATAGATTGTAATTTAAAAACAAATATGACAACGTCACATTTTCTTAGTTTAATTGAATGATTGGTTTGAATGAAAATGATTTACTCGTACTTATCAATGAAACTTGCATAGATACACACATCGATAGTATAGTGGTAAGTTATCTTCGAAACTATCTATTTTTGGAACACTTGTTCTAGGACTTTTTGTATTATTTTTACTTCAATCAATCTGCCTAGCCTTTTCCCAACTATATGGGGGTCGGCTTCCAGTCTAACCGGATGCAGATGAATACCAGTATTTTACATGGAGCGACTGCCTATCTGAAATAATAGAGGAGCTCGTCCTCTATTTTTTTTAATATAAGTATAGCATACTCGTATACTCGTAAACCTTAGAATTATGTGACGTCAAAAGGAACACCTTATTTAGGTATTTTACAAAGAATTAAACCATGCCTCATTATGATTAATAAAAATATCCTCGAAATATAGCAGGAAATTAGACGCGGTTAAATACCTTAGAATCAATAATGTAGTTACAGTCATTCTTAAAAGTAATTAATGTTGTCCTTACTTAAATTCACTTCCTGAACTTATTCCGATACTAAAATAAGGAAATTACATTCAAATCGATTCCTTTTTTTATATCCTAAGGTCTACAGCTGTTAAAGGGAAAAGCCAAAAACCCAATGCTTGTTTAAGTTCCTGTGAGACTCGTAAAAAAACATACCAATTCAAAAGGGTGGGCTCAGAGGTTATATAATATAAGCTATTTCAAACTAATTCAAATTCCCAATTTTATACCTTATTTCTTGTTTGAGTGTAGGTACTTTTTAGATGATCGTGAAAAACCTTTGATTATTTATATGCTCAGTTACAAGGTCACGCTGCAAAATAACTAAAACATACAAGCCACCTTTTTAGGGTTCCGTAGTAAACAAAGAACCCTCATAGTTTCGCCATGTCCGTCAGTCTGTCTGTATGTCCGCGGCTCAGAGACTCTTAATACTAGAAAGCTGTAATTTAGCATAGTTATACATATTAATCACGCCGACAAAGTGGTAAAATAAAATTCCCCCCCCCCTGCCAGCTAAATGGTTATACTTGGATTTGTGAAAAAAATCGCAGCAGTAGCATATGTAACAAAGTTAAACAGGCTTTACAGGTTAACCAGTAATAATCAACCAACTTAATTTTGCAGTTTGAAAAACATGTTCTCCCATACATTCCGTATCGGAGAACATGTTTTTCAACTACAATGTTAAGTTTGTTCTTGGGATAAATTCATCCCAACTACGGAATCATACCTTCATTGTACGTAGTCCGACACGCACTTAGCCGGTTTTTTAAACTGATGTGCGTGACAGCTACATCTTAAACTCGCGCCACGTCATTGTGCTTTTCGTGGCTTTTCTAGTGTGCATTGATTTAGCGGCCAACAGTTGGACACTACTTTTTCGCGAATTCACAGCGTTGACAGTCTATCTAGACATATTTATATCTTTGCAGCCCCGGATCTAGGGGGGGGCAAACCGGGGCCCATGCCCCGGGCGCCAACTTCAGGGGGGCGACAAACTCAAGCGTAGCAGACAAGTGCTCCACCCAGCGCACCGCAACTTTGCAATAAATGAGATGCGCAGCACTTAGATAAAATCTTTCACTGCGAGTAATCACTATATAGCGTAGGCATACTCGTCAAACGGTGTGAGGGGATTGCGAGCGGGCGCATTTGAATTCTGGAACTCAATGATAAAAAATAAATCTCTGTGGTAAAAAAATAAAGTAAATAATCCTTTATTTTTGAAGTTTTACTTCGCACTTCCGGCATCCAGCCCTTTCCGAAATCTGTACGTGCACAGGAGACACGATTTCCTTTAATTTTACGCATAGTTTTGGCGCCCCTGTTGGATTGGCGTTTTATCAACGCTCGCTCTCACAGTTTTGTATCTCCTTATGATTAATTTATTTATAATTCTTAAATCGCAAAAGAAAATCGAACTTATCTCAGGCAGACTGCAAAATTTTTCGAGCTCGCTCCGCTCGCTCTTGCATTCTAGATTGTTTTAATTGGTGTTAAATTTTCTGCATAAGTCAATCGAAAATCGGACTGCACATCAAATTAGTGATGGTTCGAAGAGTAAAATTGTAATCCTAATATGCTATAATATCACGACTTATTCAAACCCTATCCTGTCCTAGTCTAATTATAATAAATGTCCGACATATCGATGTACAGACGCCCGCAGGTCAACTTACTCGAAACTGTCAAATCTTCCCATCAATTTTGAACCTTCTTCAGTGATAAAGTTGAAAATCTGTTAAAGAAATTTGACAGATTGTAGACGGTTGATGTGCTGGCGTCTGTACATAAAAAAAAATTAAGGCTTCATAGAGAAACATAAAGTTTAAAGAGTTGGCGAGGGGCGGCAGACGGTAGTTCTTGCCCCACCTCGAAAAAAATCTAGATCCGGGGCTGTATCTTTGTGACTTTGCCCTGGAATTTTAATTGTCTAGAATCGCCAATTCGTAATGTGCAGGATTGTTGCTGATGGTTGTTGAATGCTTTTAGGCCATTGCGCTGCTGTGGTACAATTAAAAGCTGATAAAATCGTATTAGAAAGAAAGAAAGAAATAAAAGAAAAATAGGTTTATTTGTCACAGAGACACGTGCATACAAATAACAAAAATATAAACAACAGAAATATTCGGCAGCTGCACGTCATGACTGTGACAAGAAGGCTTCCACTCAGCATAATTCTGTGCTATGAGGGACCCACAGCACAGCGCTACTAAATACTATACTTAACAAGGTATCATAATCAAGGATCTCATGACCTCACACGATCGCTCATTCATCGAAGTAGGTAACGTGTTTACAGCGAGTGTGCGTGACACTAGAAATTAATTATGTGAACCGGTTCCTCAAGTTCAATGTGAAGATAGACAACTACTTTTAGCGTAAAGGTATTTAATTAGAATTGCTAAACAGTAGCCGTTTGTATGTATTATGGACATTCATTTGCATATAGCCACTATTCACGCATTGCGTAGATAACAGAAAAGAGGCCTACACCTGGGGGCATAGGCTTCCTTTCTATTACGCCACTAGAAATGGTCCTGTGCCTTCCCATATGGTGTCATTTTGTATATGTACAATTGGTACGCCAACTAGCCCAGTCGATAACAACATCAAACATCGCAAACGCACATACTACTAGGGTTTTTTTTTATGTTGTTAGGTCCGCTGAGAGTAGTTTATACCCTAGTTAGCAACCCTGAAACCCTTGTGCTACTCCCGTTATGCTCGAAAAACTGCGGAATTCTAGAACTTGTTTAAATTTTTAGGATGCGTTTTTAGGTATCTTTGTACTATATTTTCGTGAAGCAAGCTAAATTTGATACAATCTGAGCCCAACCCAAGCACTCTAGGTCTATTGGTTGCGAAGATACAGCTAGTCAAAGATGAGCATTTTTTTCCAAAAAGTGAAAATTCCTCGATTTAGGGTAATTTGCTAAGACACGTACCGGCTGAACTCTTCAATTTTCAATTTTATTCAATATAGACCCCCTTCAATTTTTAATTTTATTTATTTGTCATTATTTGTTGTTATAGCGGCAATAGAAATGCATAATCTGTGAAATTTTCAATTGTCTACCTATTACGGTTCATGAAATACAGCTCGCTGACAGACAACAGACGGATAGACAGACGGACAGCGAAGGTTTAGTAATAGGGTTCCGTTTGGCAACCTTCGGGTAAAACCCCGAAACCTTAAAAAGTGAAAAATAAAAACACTACAAATGAAAAATAACTTTATTTGTTTTGAATGTTCGTTTTTGTTCACCGACTTCCGAAATAATGTTACTTTACCCTTTGTAGTGTTTTTTTTTGGAAGTCGATTGTTTTTTTATAAAAAAGTTTTTTTGTGTCGATATTGATGGGCTAAACAGCATATACAGGTTGTCTCAAACGTAGCACGTGGTCCAAAGGCAAATGAGGTAAAGTGGAGGTGGCCACCATGGTGGTGACCTATCATTTAAAAATTTAAAAGTTGGGATATTCTCAACAGTTCAGAAAATTTAGCTGATATAATAATTTTCAAGAAATTTTAGACTTTCACTTCGATTTATCAATCCTGTGAACAAAATTTTCGACGTAGCGAGTTCAAATCTGGCTGGAAGATGCCTTGATAGTGAACCACCCAGCTCGTTGGTCAGAGTTGGAAATGAGCAAGTCCAGGTGGGTCATATCTTGGCCTTACTCTAGACGGTCGGTGGGGCTTCGAAGAGCACTACGAGCGCCTGGTTCCCCGCGTCGGGAAGGCAGTGGGTGCTTTGCACAGACTGTTGGCCAATCTCAGTGGACCTCGAGAAGAAGTTCGTCACCTCTACGCGGGTGTCATGCGATCGATGGTCCTTTCGTCTGTCCGACGCTGCAGTACTAAAATCAACAGCATGCAGCGGAAAATGGCTATTCGTATCGCATGAGGATACCGAACTGTATCCTTTGAGGCGGCAACTCTCTTGGCACGCTTTCCGCCGCTGGACATGTTGGCGGATATGGATGCGAGGGTCTATAACCGAAACCGTGTCATCCGCCAAAGTGGCAATGACGTGCCAGAAATCGCTGTTGCACGGCTGAAGCGGCAGGAACGGCGACACGCGCTCGAGCAATGGCGTGAGCGGCTGCAACAGCCGCAATATTCGCGTAAGCGTGTTGTCGAAGCCTGACTGAAAAGAGGGGAGCGCATCTCTTACAGGCTCACTCAGGCGCTGACCGGGCACGGTTGCTTCGGTAAGTACCTGAACCACGGCAAATTGCCATCATTGCGGAGGCAGCTTAGATTCTGTACAGCACACGCTCGAGGAGCGCCCTGCGTGGGTTGCTGAAAGACGGGTCTTGGTCTACAGGATCGGGCGAGATTTGTCTCTGCCAGCAGTAGTTGGGTTTATGCTGGCGGTTTCGGAGAACTGGAGAGAAATGGCCTCCTTCTGTGAGACGGTGATGGTTCAGAAGGAGGCTGCCGAGCGGGATCGTGAGAGAGCTGATCCCGCTCGTAGGAGAGGCGTCGGGGAGGCAACCGCCTCGACACCTAATCGCCGAAACCCCGCCTGCAACCTTTAAGGAAGGCGGGAATTAGGGATCATGGGCGCTCAGAGACCTCAGGGAAGCCGGCGAACAGTGGTCACGTGCTGCCTTGCACACTTGCACAGTTAGGTTTCGGGGAGATCCCTTTACAGTCTCCCCAGAGATGTGCCCTAACAGGCGCTGCACAGAGGGAGTTCCGGATTGGTCTTTTGAGAGATAACGGTGCCCCTTCCATGTACAGATGGTGACCACCGGGTGGTTTTAGTGAAGTAGGAATCCCACACTCCCCGGTCTCATCCCCAAAGCCCGGGCGCCTTTTAAAGGTTTCCCCAGAAAAGAAAAAAAAAAAAGGTACAAGATTATTTTCCTATTTACATCCAGTGTGCTCTGCAATGCTTCAGATTTTATTATTTTGACTTGTCTTTTCAATTTTTTTATTAAACTTTAGCGAAACTTTATAAGCCCAGATTTAAAAATATATACCTATGAAGGGTAAGGGTTTCGTTTTGCATTCTTCGGGTACGGAACCTTAAAAAATTCTCTTTTATTCAATCTGCTTTTGGAAATGACAACATAAGTTGTTAAGGCGTTGATGACGCCTTAATGACGACAATGTTATGAAACCCATTTCTTTTAAAGGTTATCATAAAGCTATCTTTATGAAATTTTACTAGTCTAACTATCAATAATTAAGGTACTTTTTAAAGTTATGTGCACGTATTCGGTAGCTTTTTTTATTTTATACACCTGGGCTTAGAAAGTTTCGTAAAAGTTTTAAAAAAAGTTAGTAAATTAAATCTGAACCATTGCAGAGCCGTAAATAGGAACATAATCCTACACTATCAAGGCATCTTTTAGCCAAATTTTGAACTCGCTACGTCCAAAATTTTGTTCACAGGGTCGAAAATCCAAGTGAAAATGTAAAATTTCTTGAAAATGATTAAATTAGCGAAATTTTCTGGATTGTTGAGAATATCTCAACTTTTAAATTTTTAAATTATAGGTGGACACCTCTGCTTTACCTCATTTGCATTTGGACTACTACGTTTGAGACATATTATATCCATTTTTATGTTAAATACAGGTGTACACGACATTTACATACAACAAAGCAACATCTTCGTAAATTATATTTAAAAAAAATATTTATGTAAATTATAAACAAAATAAGAAACAAAACCGCTTTAACTACTACCATATAATATACGCTATAGACTACCACAGTAGCTCTACTAACATAATCCACAGTACCAAACCGTTTACTTAAAATGTTGATAGTAGGTATTACGTAAATACCTACTTATTTTAAAGTTTATGTTTTTGCATATCCATGATAATTATAAACATTACATTAAGATCAAGGTCTTAATTTGTAAATACTGCGCTTACGTTATTAAAACACGTTTTTATCACGAATGTAAATATGTTATCTTCAGACTATGTCGTTGGAAACAATAGGCGGTAACTTAACATGCGCCAGAACATTAACTTGATTAATACCAGACTTTTTCTTAGCGAGAATGTGTATTTACAGTACCTACTACATTGATGCAAAGATGTTCCTTTGCCGCATACTATCTGCAAGCGGCAACAAGCATCAGATGGTAAAATATTTATCCAGACAGATAGATGTTTAGGGTAGGTATTAAGTCAGTGTGCCCTCGACTCATGGCACTGAAAGGAGCCGTGGCCCTAGGTCCGTGGAGTTTTAGTCGGTAGAAGTCCGACATGCCGTCCGTCTGGGGAGAACGGAGGTTCCGTTCTCCCTAGATGGACGGTATCGAAAATCGGGAAAGAGAGAAAGTAGAGAGATATCGTTCGGTGGCAGAAAATAATTGGTTCCTTGGTCATAAACCCGTTGTAATGAATTTTAGGGAAAAACCACAGCCCGAAAGAATACATAACGAAAAATACTCATAAATACTTTTAAAAAAAACGTATTTATTAATTTAGGTACCTACCCGGGTACTTATTCACCCAAAAACACACTTAAAAGTGATAAGAAACTAATGGATTTGTCTGTTTGATACGTCAGAAAACAACAAATTAACCTTTCCATTTTGGCAGACGATTTTGACTTTTTAAGACGCAGGAGCATCGGGCACTGAGATAATGCCACCCTTCATAATAATTCCACAACTGCTCCTTTATACTCTAAACTGCAAAGCACAATGGCCTTCAGAAATAAGTTGAGTTATTTGATAAAGACATTCGACCATCACCGCAGGTCAAAGCTGCTCATTATAATCGCAAACCTCTTATAAATAGATACATATGTATAATAATCGTATAAAAACGCGATATTTTCCTTTACACACGCACAAATTATTAATAACTACATCATCTGTTTCCGGTCAGTGTGTCGTAGACTGTACGTTAATTCTGTGCTCATAAAGTGACCATTTAATTGGAGCAGAACATTGAAAGGTAAGGAAGATTATTTTTTATGGACTGCCCCTGTAAGACAAAGAAGTGGTCTGTAGTAGAGTCAATGGGGTGGTTCATATCTGCGGAACTTGATTTTGGGACGATAGGAGGTTCCATCCTGAAATTAAGTTCTTATTCTTCGTGCCGATAGAAGGTAAAATTTATAATAAGTTCAGAATAATTTCAACCCGGTCTGATGTCTGACATCTAACTTTTTAAGTACTATGTGAATAGGAACTTATTTGTAAAATAAAATGATACAGTTTTTAATCAGCAGGTACTTACTTTCAAGACTAGTACCTACCTATATTGATCATCATTTCAGCCGAAAGACGTTTCGTGCTGGACATAGGCCTCCCCCAACCACCGCCACTTCAACCGGTTCTGTACTTCCTGCATCCAATGGGTTCCTGCGGCCTTCACAAGGTCATCGGTGCGCCTTGTGGGAGGCCTACCAACGCTACGTCTTCCGGTACGCGATCGCCACTCCAGAACCATTTGGGCCCTTCGGCCATATGTTCTGCGAGCAATGTGCCCTGCCCATTGCCACTTCAGTATGGCAGGCCTTTTATAGGCCCTCACATTAATAAACTTCAAGCTACCTACCGATTGAATTTTGTTGTTGTTTCTAGATACCTACAGCCTACGAGCGTACGGCGTTAATTCATAAATATAGATAATTACCAAAATAATAGAACTCGTTTTGTTTTACTTCCCATAACAAGTACGTACTTACCTATTCTTTAATCTGCCTTTTAATTACAGACTGTTTCAATTTTATGATCAAGTCCAAGGTGATTACTTAGGAACTAATTGTTATAAGAGCGGTACTTACCTATAAAATGTTTGTTAGTTAAACTATTTGGAACAGGAAATAACTGTGAAAATTTGATTCTAGAACCATAGTTAAATTCTTGCAGTTCAACTTTCACAAATCTTCTGAAGTGAGGTAGGTCTATTCTTGCACAGATCCATTTAGAGAGAATATGCAAAGCCTCTATATTCTACAAATGGAGGCAGAGTTGTTCTGATATTCTTGGACTTCCACTTTTCTTTTCGGCCTCATCGAGAATGGCCGATGGGGCCGAAAAGTTCTGGAGTGGCGACCGCGTACTGGAAGGCTAAGCATTGGAAGGTCGCACACGGTGTAAATATGTGTACGGTTGTAAATATATGAGCACCATGTATTTATAACATAATTAATTTATCTGTCATTGCTTAATTTTTCATTCTTTTTACCAATTGTGGTATAGTAATCTTATTCTAGGTGCATCGTCTTCACATATAACTATATAATGAATGTATACAAGATATAATATTGTGAAATTATTTTAAAAGAGGAACGGTGGAGTTTCTTGCCCATTCTCCTCCATTCACTACCTTTTGGAAGGGGCGACTAGAATCAATTCTGTTTTTTGTAAATTTTGACATTCAAAAGTGCTTTTTATATGCCTAATTGATAATAAATAATTTCACTTTGACTTTGGTGGACCGATGATCTGGTGAGGGCTGCAGGAGTCCACTGGGTGCGGGAAGCATAAGACCGGTAGATTTGGCGACGCTTGGGAGAGCCCTTTGTCCAGCAGGGCGTCCTTCGGCTGAAATGATGATGATGAACTCGTGAACTGGACTGTATATTTGCGATTTATAGTCAAGGACTCAGTTACTGTAAGGGCGCTTTTGCATCTAACGTTAGTTAACGTCGCGTAGACATTCAATGTTCGGCGAACGCCTCCACTAACTCCGTAGGGTGCCTAATCCTGTTCAGTCCTCAATGAAATACTTAGTTAACTTGGTCTTCACTCCCTCAGATTTCCTATCAACATGTCGCGCCTGATCCTCTTCGTAACAGTGATATGGCTGTCCACGGCGACTGCGCAGTTCAGCCTCTTCAATTCAGTCAAGGATCGCGTCACCAAGGAGGTCTCCGCTATCGCAAACCCCATTCATAAGACTATCGTATCAGTGGGGTTTAGTCAGTGTAAGTACACTTTAACTACCGACTGTCGAAAACCTCGGTGAAGTGAGCTTGAAGTGAACTGTCAATCTAGCGTCAGGTGAATTGACAGCTCACTTCACTTAGCTGTTACGGTAAGATTTTTGCAGAATAGGTCGGCTGGGCTCAAACAGTATACTTATAGGGAAGTAAAACCAAAGTATCGTCGACACGAAAAGAAAAAGAAGTACACTGTAACACCGTCTCTCTCTGTCGCTAGTCTCTACGAGTGTCCGTGGAGTTTCTTGCCTGTTCTTCTCCATAGGAACCTACTACGCTTTGGAACGGGCAACTAGCTTCATCTTTCTGACTGCCCGACCACTTGACAATTCAAAAGTGCCTGTAATTGGTTTATTTGAAATAATTGCTTTGAGTTTGAGTTTGAGTTCTACCTCAAAAGTTCTTCACGCTCCTGCCCCACCTACGTCGTCATGCGTAAATAAATTAGGTACGCAGAAAGGGCTAATATTCTTTAATACGTTCACTGAAATGTAGTATAGGTACTCTTATTCTTGTGACATGTTACTCTTGTGTACGGGTAAATGAAGCCACTCGTTTATCGTGCTATTTTTAACAACGCAGTTTGACAAAGACCGCCGCAGTTAACATAACATTAACGCAGGTGGAGAACGAGTATTACAGATAGACGTGCTACTGGGGATTTTGTTTGGCCGCTTTTGAAGTTCAAAAATAATTTGAATCAACGTTTTTTGATGAGGAAGATTCCAATAGGGTTCATTTAAATAAACATAAAATGGAATTATGTATTATTTTTTTCCAGGTAGGCATGTGAAGAAATTACTGGGAGTGGACTACGACTCATACAATAAATCTGAACCTAATATGAGTGGGCTGACACTCAACTTTGTCACCAGGTGAGTTTAGTTAGGCAGTTGAATCAGAATAGCTATGATATTGACATCATTGGCAGGAAAGATTGAGTGTGCTGTAAAGATTGAGTAAACTGGAAACTTAACCAGAACTTAAATATTTCCTGAAATTCAGCTTGAGGGTTAAAGTATTGAATCTTACTTAATAAAATGTAAAATTTATTCACTAACAGATAACACACAGACTAAACCGCTGACTAGACCAAGCACAAAATTTTGGATAAGAGAGAATACATTTATTGAAAGTGAGCACTAAGAAAGGATTTTAGCCCATTACCCAAAAGCTAACGAGAAACGCAATAAGAAAAGGAGCCTCATTATAATGTTTTTAATAATGAGCAGACTCAATGTACCTTCATCAGTCAGAAGTACATAGCGTCGCCGTACAGTGAGAAGCTCGTGATGATATAATATTATTTTACAGGAGAATATAAAAAATGGCCGTTATTGACGTTCTTTGAAGTTCTCATTATCATCAATAGAAGGCATTAGGAGCCTTAGGAGCATCTTAGAGGACAATTTTGTTCTAAATATGCATTACGAGAGAAATAAAAAGAATAATTTTTTCTTAATGAGGTTTTCACTGCGCGGCGACGACATATCATCAAGTATTCTCTATCTTATCATTTTCTAGAACCGTGAACGTCACATACAAGCTGACGGCGGCCGCGGCGCTGATCCCCCAGTCGGGCTGGTTCAACCCTCAGAGGCCGCTCAAGATCTACCTCCACGGTTTCACCGATAACCCGTCTAAGGGGAGCTTCGCGAGCCTTAGTAGTGCTTTCCTGAATCAAGGTAAATGTTTAATAGATCAGTAGATTAAGACATACTTAGACCATAATCTTCAATGATTGGTAGATATCGTCATTACTATTCATGTTATTAGCAGTAGGAACAACGCAGGCACAGCAACTTCCGCAGCGACTTCCGTATTCTATTTACGTCACATCGTTCGATTTCAAAGTGTTTACGTGTGTCGCATGAGATATTTCATCACTATCGCTATGTTAGGCAATGCATCAGAAAACATTTGCTGCGAATAAGATATCTTCAGCCATGAGGCTTTACCAATATAACACAGAATTCCTGATCTGCAGCCTAATTGCCTAAAACACATGAAAGTGTGTTCATCACAATCCGAGAGTTTTGAAGGATATTGTTAATCCATTGCTTCATAGGTTTGAAAAACTCGTTTGTTCAATAACTTAAATAACGCAATGAACGTGGCTGAACTGTCAAAATGAAACCCTCTGCCCCGTTGGTCTCGTGGTCACAAGCGCAACTGCTGAGCGTGTGGTCCTGGATTTGATTCCCGGGTCGGGAAAAGTTTTATTAGACTTTTCCATTAGGAATTGCTTAGTAACAGCCCGGAGTTTGGAAGCTGGCGGTGTGATACACCCTTGCCTCGGAAAGTATGTCACGTTCAGTGCCGGGAACCCTTCTGGAGGGTTTACTTAAGTCGCATATGGGGTGCCGGGAGCCCTCCTTCCTTAGCGAATTCGGCATAAACTGTGAAAATAAAATACACAACTTATTTTATTTTATTTTTATTTTTATTTTTTATTTAATAAAATAAGTTGTGTATTTTATTTTAACAAGATTTCAATGTTAATGCCGAAGACACTCCTCGAGGGTTAACTTTACCGCAAACGTAATGCCGGTGCCCCTCCTGGAATCAACTTGCAATATGTATGGCTTCAAAGCGTATGAGCTCTATGAAAAATGGGTGAAGTCGAAAGTGTTAAGCCGCTGGCCCTGCGCCCGATCTCTCTCCGCTCGTGTCGGATTGCCGTCTCATCGGACTATGAGAGTAAGGGAAGAGTGCACCTGTCTCTGCGCACACACTTTGTCACTATAATATCTCCCGCGCCGAAGGCTGGTCTCGGTTGAGATTGGTCGCCATGGCCAAAATTTAAGAGTATTCGCAACTAACCCACTGATATACAACTGATGGTGTTTAGAGCAGAAATATTAAATCACATTTTATTAAACATGGTATGGCTACCATGTTTTTATACATGTGGCCATGTATAAAAACTTTTTCCTGCAGCAGAACCTGACACTGAAATGGTCCGTACTGGTCCGTACTGTGATCACCATGTTGATTTGTTGTCAGGTGACTTCAACATCGTGGCTCTGGACGCGAGCTCTCTGATCAGCTGGATGTACCTGCGCTCCACCACCATGGTCCGGTTCATCGGCGAGGAGTTGGGGAAGATGATGGCTGCAATGGTTTCTGGTGAGTTTTATCTTCTATCATAGACAAATGGAGAACAAAGCCCCATGCTTTGTTCTCCATCTCCTTATAATAAAGGATAACGTTAGAATAATCCAATATTGGTAAGCGCACTGGATTCTTTGCCACGGGTCGAGGGTTCGATTCCCACAAGGAACTTATATTTATAAGGTATAAACTCAGACAGTTGTCCGGGGTGTATTTGCATGTGAGATTTATGTAAACACACCCACAGTAGCCATACATATAGTACAGGATAACTCATCATGTGGAGTAGATATGCAAAGATTAAAAAGTTATGACACAAACCCGAGCTAATTTTTTACCACCAACAAACAACTTTAAACAACACTTTATTACGAACATTGCACATCCTAATTTCCATAACTTTTTCCAGCTGGTCTCCACCCATCCAACATCCACCTTATAGGCCACAGCCTCGGCAGCCACATCTCAGGCTTCGCAGGCAAGACTTTCATGATGCTGACAGGCCTACGAGTTGGCAGGATCTCCGGCCTGGACCCCGCGGGGCCCTGCTTCTCTGACGTCAACGTCACTTTCAGGCTCAACATGAATGACGCTGACTTCGTTGACGTTATACATACTGACGCTGGAGTTTATGGATTGAATGAACAGATCGGTGAGTTGGCCAACGAAGGTGGTTTGCGCTATTCACAGCTTCATTCCACTTTTACTTCGTGTGATTAGATTATTGTAGTAACCACATTGTCACTTAACAAACTCTTCAAGTTGCTGCGTCTTTTTTATTTATTTAGGATCTCCAACCAAAGATATGAACAACTCACAAGACATGTCACGTAAATAATGGGGAATATTACAACATCATAACAATATTTTTGATACTTCGAAAACTTTTGTTGCAACTAGACATAAGTCATAACCATGAAATACTAGTATGCCATTACCAACAGCTTCTGTCAAGCAGATTCTCTTCACCATCAATATCATCTTTCTGCCCTTTTCTCATGTTACTTGGAACTTCCCATTGGAGTCGCCACAACACTATTTTTTTTCCAGTCTTCTCTTTCAGCCGTCACTGGAATTTACATAAACCCCCACACAAACCATCCATCTTTTCTTTGGCCTTCCTCTCCCTCTCCATCCGTCAACATCAGACGTTCCTCTTCTAAACCAAGAAAATTCCGCCTTCAGGTCACATCGACTTCTGGCCGAACACCGGCTCCAATCAGCCGAGCTGCCTACCCACCTTACTGTTAGCGTCGTGCAGTCACGGCAGAGCTTGGCATTTGTTCAGCGAGTCGGTGAGCAACCCGCGCGCCTTCACCGCCGTCAGCTGTCAGGACTGGCAGGGGTTCAGGACTGGAATGTGCAATTTTAATGATTTGAGGTAAAAGAAAGAAAGAAAGAAAGAAATCTTGCAGACCACATGATCCATACAAAAAAACAAATAACTTATAAAAAAAAAAAAAAAAAATTAAAAACATTTACGCGGCTATTTATCTATTCTGTAGCCACCGTTTGTAGGTCTCGGTAGCATACATCCTATCAGCAGGGCTTAAGACAAGGCTTTGATAAGGTTTTATGTAGCGAGCTTTTTTATGTAAGTCTGGCAGTTGGCTCATGCCTTCTTTATGACAAGAGAAATTTGTCCCTGCAATGGGACAATAATAAGTTGTATTATTAAGTCTGGCAGTTGACTACTATGTTGTTATTTGTGGGAGAGGCCTATGACCTATATAGGTACCTTTAAGGCGAGCTTTTAAGTTGACTGCAACCACCAAAATCTTTAGATCATCCAAAATTCCAAAGGGAGCGAGGACTGCATGATCCTAACAGGAAGCTATACGAGCCGTCTAACAAGACTTGACCTAGCATAAGATTATTTATTTGAAAGTATCGTAAGTTTTAAGCTTTCTTTACTTACACTACTGTATGGTCTGTATGGATTCTGAGGTCTGAATTAAAGGTTTATTTTTAAAACATATGTTCGTGTCCACAGCCTGATGGGGTACGCGACGCAGCCCGGTAAAAGAGGCTCCTACTTCCTGCAGACAGCCAGCGAGGCGCCGTTCGGTCTGGGCATGAGCGGCGTGCAGTACGTCAACAACGAGGGACTCGTCCGGAACATAGGGAACACGATCGGCTGACCAAGCTGGTAGATGCATACGTCAGAGGGCCCACCGGTTTTTATTTAAAGGCTACAATATTTAAGATTTAAAGATTTTAAAGATTTAAGATTTAAAGATTTATTGTTCAATTAAGACTAGATTACATGACAAAGTAATACACTAAAAAGCAAAAGCATAGTTCTTTATCTAGTTAGTGGGTGCCGTAATGCTCTCCTAGATAGGTTAGAAAGAAAAAGAAAAAAAAAGAAAGAAAGAAAATACGTTTATTTGCGGTAAACATGACGCAAAAAAAAAGAAAACAAAATTAAAAAAATGGAAACAATTTTCTGGGAAAATATGCGTCACATTCACGCAAAACGGCCATCGCTCAGCATGATGCTGCGACCCTATGCAAGACAGAGCCCCAGCGCTGGTTTTCAGCGACAGCCGGCGTTGACGTTATGACGTCGACCGAACGGTCGGTTACAAAATAACCTGTGTTTAGGAGAAACAGTTCCGATCCCCGTCATAAATGGTTGACTTATAACAGCACGTGTTAAAAATATATATTAGAAATATGTGCATAGTATTTACTATACGAACACCCTGTTCCTCATACCTCTAAAACGATAATGGCCTATTACACTATCTCTGAATACGCCTAATACCATTTTAAATTATGTGTGGCAGATCATAAAAATTCAGTTCGTATTTTTAATTTATCTGGTAGATAGTACCCATCTGGACACAGACAACAAGCCCTTAATCTGCTGGCAAATCTCTATAGATTTGCCAGCAGATTAAACCTGTGTAACCATTGATTAATATAGATAATTTAATGTTTCTGTTAAATACAAACTGCTAACACTAATTTGATTTGACAGTAGATTGACTGGAACTTGATAAGTCTTTCAGAGGCATCACCATAATTCTATGTATATCAGCTGACAGCAAGTGTGCTGCAGTTGCAAACTTGCAAAATGTTGCCTTTTACCCGAGGACTGATCTCATTTAAGCATTCAATAAGTGACATGCCACATGGTGCGTTGCGACGACGTGCGGTCACGCAACGCACGCGCAGCGGGCAAGGGGACCAGAGAGACAAATCGGGGAGGGTGTTTGTAGGTATTATCGAAGGGGATAGAGACGTTGCGTCATCGTAGTAAGCGGTAATGCGGTATCGCAACGCAACGCAACGCCACTTACTACGACGTCGCAGCGTCTGAGTTGGGTGCGTCTTACAACACTGCGCTGCGCTGCGAAGCCCCTATGTCGTCGCACCGCATCATCCACGGAATAGCTGTTTCATATTTTATCTATTCGTGGTATTATCCTTCTCCGCGTCGCCGATAATATACCTAGTAATATTTAGCTCTTAAGTACTTACTTAGATATTGTTATTAAACATAAAAAAATACATAAATCTTTCTGTTTACCCCGCTTAAGATTCATTCAAACCGGTGCGAACATTTTAAATTGCAGACGACGCGCGACGCCCCCGAGTGTATGTCATTACTCATTAGACACAAACAAGTGTGCGACATGTCATTAGGTCGACAGATCGTTTGTTCGACAGGTCATTGATGCATCAAGCAATGTATGTTTGACAAAATATATGATATGTCAAACTAAAGGCCTGTCGAACTAAGGACCTGTCGACTTAAGAACCTGTCGACCTAATGACCTGAACTTGATTGCACAATCAACTATGCTTCGCATCCGCCCATAATGTTAAACATCGTAATCGGCTTATAAACCTAGACTTAAGTCTCCTCGGTCAAACTAGCCCTATTTTATCTGGTAAGCTAGGACTACAGTATACTACGGCAAGCAAGCACATTAGGGTAGAAAATAGTAAGACATTGTGAGAATTTATGTAATTTATTTATTTTGATTATTTTGGCAATATTACTGTATGGAAACAAGAAATATGGCTAACTTGTGCTCTGTGCGTGTATTATTGTTTATTTATTGTTCATTAAACACTTACCCGTATTTTTTTTGTACAATTTAGCTCGATATACATATTTTTTTAAAGCTATATCTCATTGCCGATTTTGGTTTTCCTACTGGACATGCGATACGTGTCAGTTTAGGTGAAATACGATAATGCGGTGCTGAGTTCATTGAAATCATGCATCAATGTTTCGGTGCATCAAGTGTGTTGTATGCGTGCAACGTATTTAGAGACGTGCAGCCAGTGAATTATCCGTGCAACTGCAAAACATCTTGATGGGGAGTAAAACAACATGACGTGTTGAAGCATTCAGTTCCCATCAAATTGGTTCAGCTAAATTAAAAATTAAAATTAATATGAAAACAGAAAGGACCTATAATGCGTTTAAGATATATGTCTCCAAAAATAAATTAGACACCTTTTTGGATGACAGCCTTTGGCCTGAAGGAATACGCTTTAGACGATTTGTGTTTTTTAAAAAGGATAAGGATTCCGATAAGACTCAGCTCCCGTCTACAAACAAGACTCCAATAAATAATGGCTCGTAACGATAAAAATAAAATAACGTTATCTACTTTTAATTGTAAAGGTGTGTACAGGTCAGTGGAATGTGTGAGAGACCTATGCAAGAGTGCCGATATCATTGCACTCCAAGAGACCTGGAGTTGGCCACACGATGTGGGATTTCTGGGAAACATAGACGACAACTTCGCGTACAACGGCAAGTCAGCTATTGACACGTCCGTTAAAGTGATCACAGGAAGACCATACGGTGGAGTGGCACTGCTGTGGAAAAAATCTGTGTTTCCATCGGTATCATCAGTGAAGTGTTTCAGTGATCGATTAGTAGCGATAAAGGTTGAATACGAAAGCCGTCCTATGCTGATATTTTCAGTGTATATGCCCTACGATAACGGTAAGAGTGACAATTTGACTTTGTTTACACAAACTTTCAGTGAGATTGTAGCTATAATTGAAAGTAGTAGTATTGAGTGTGTTATTATACTGGGAGATTTTAATGCCAACCCTGGCTCGCGGTTTTTTGATGAACTTGCTTCAGTTTGTAATGACCAGACATAGTTTTGGCGCGGACTCCTGCCGAAAGATACACATACATTTGTTTGTCAAGCAAGCGGCTCGCGTCGTTGGTTAGATCATTGTTTGATAACAAGTGCAGCCAAAAACTTAATTACTAAGGCAGCAGTCTCATATGGTGTTTACCAGTCTGATCATTATCCTGTTCTGTTTGAGTGTAACTTAACTAAAATTAATCAGAAAATACCACCTCAGAATTCTCTTAGTAATAAAGTGCGCTGGGGTGAAAGAAACGGTGGTCAAATTAATAATTATTATGAGTATTGCAATGATAAACTAAAATTGATAGATTTTCCCGATCAATGTATCGAGTGTTCTCACAAAATGTGTGATAATAAGGATCACAACTTATTAATAAATAATTTGTATTTGGAAATTGTATCTACTCTCCAAGAGGGTGCACAGTATACATATGTTGGAAGTAATCGCATTAAGAGACATAAATATGTCACAGGCTGGAACAAATATGTTAGCGACGCTCATAGGGAGGCTCGTACGTATTACCAAACGTGGCTATTGCATGGTGCTCCCACACAGGGGTCTATGTATGAGAAAATGCGCGAAACACGGCGAAATTTTAAAACTAAATTAAAATTTATTCAAAATAATCAGCAACAAATTAAATTTGATATTTTGGCCAAAAGTCATTCAAAAAAAGAGTTTTCTAAATTCTGGAAGTCCACTAACAAATTAAATACCAAGCCGAGTCTCCCTGCAAGTGTAGCGGGGCTGAGTGAACCGAAAGATATTGCCAACCTTTTTCGAAAACATTTTAAGGTACAGTCTCTCTTGCAAATGGACCGGCGGGTGTTCGATGATGTGTAGGTACATCCCTGCCTAACTCTTCAGGCATTAAGGCGTGATGTTATGTGTTACGTGTTTTGGTGCGAATCGATTACTCAAAAACGATTTTTAATAATAAATAATAATAATTTACATAATAAAACATTCAAAAATCTTGTAAAATTAATAGTTCTTATACCATCAAAATGGAAACGCATATACACCACCTGGATGCAAGAAAATGGATATAACGAAAGAACACGGAGAGAACTGAAATGTTGACGCGAAGTCGGGCACAAAAACTGATAAACACACAACCAACATCTTCGGGTTCGTTGCTCAGCTCCGCCTCGCAGTTGCCGGAACCTGCTCCAGACGTGAGTCCAGTGATACCGGCCGCTGCAGTTGCGTCGAGCTCGAGTGACGAATACTTCTCGCCGCCGACGACACCACCACCAGTACGTCGGCGCGGAAGAGGCCGACCACCGGCCAGCTTGGGACTCCGAGGCCCACCGGCCTCTGACAGGGTCCCCGCTCCCGGTGGAAGTGTGCAGCGCATGAGGTGGACACAAACTGTCAATGAAAATGTCATGCGCGCATACTTTGGGGCTACAGAGGGGGGAAGTAACTTGACTGCGTACCGTGGTCGGATGCTCTCTCTGTTTCAGGTGCTTGAACCAGCTGTCAACGTGTCGGCGCAACGACTTTCGGATCAGGTGCGGGTCATCCAGCGTAACCATATGCTGGATGACGCCGTACTGGATCGACTACGCCTCGAATCAAGGAATAACCATGTTACGCCTGCTTCACCACTGGTCGCGGTACAAATGCAAAATTCACCCAGTGCTTCACCGCGACCTGACCACGTTGGTGAAGAGGATGATGATGGGGTTATATCCGTGACTTCCCAATGCAATGCACGGTTGAGGAGCGCTTTGGAGGATGCTTTCCGGGAGTACCGCTCCACTCCGCCTGAACTTAGACCACGTTTACCCCATTTGCCCATGCACAAGAAAAACAAGGCGCTGGTGTGTACTCTAGACTCGTTGCTGTCAAATTGTTTTAACAGCAGCAAAGACCTCGCCGATACCCACTCGATCTTGTACTGTGCAGCTGTAGCGGCATGTCGTGTAGCTCATGTCAAATTTCCGACCAGTGACAGAGCTCCACGACCAAAACCAGCTGTACCAGCTTGGCAGTGCAGGATTGAGCGTCGTATCGGTGAGGCTAGAGTACTCATCGGCAAGCTAATCTGCCTCAGGGAGGGCAATACTCGCCCTAGAGTGATGCGCTTTGTGAGGCGGGCGTTCTCGGGGACTGATATTAGTTCTCGAGATTATTTGACCCGCGTCACAGAGCGTATCGACCTCCTGAAGCAGAAGATCTGTGCATGGGCAAACCGTATTCGACGGTACAGGCGGAGAGTGGAGCGGTACACTCAGAATCGCACCTTCCAGAGTGATGAAAGGTGGGTTTATAGGGCTTGGGAGCGACCGGACCAAGGTGTGGTTGACACGCGCCTTCCGGATGATGATGCCATGTGTTCTTTCTGGCGAAGTATCTGGTCGGCGCCTGTCAGCCACACCGAAGGTGATTGGACTCGGGAAGTCGAGCGAGCGTGCGAGCAAATACCAGAAATGGGGGCACTTACCATCAGCCCCCAAGATGTAGCTCGTGCAGTCCGTCCGTTGCCTAACTGGAAATCTCCAGGGCCGGACGGGCTGCACAACTTTTGGATAAAATGGTTTCAAGGGTCGCACGCCCGATTGGCATCCCAGTTCCAGTCAGCCTTAGAGTCACGGTCGCTGCCTCAGTTCCTAACAACAGGAATAACCCACCTGCTCCATAAATCAGGTAGTACTGCGGAACCCAAAAATTATAGACCGATCACTTGTCTACCGACGGTCTATAAAGTTTTTACATCCATTTTGAGATTTAAAATTAACAATCATATAGACACTAACTCCATCATGTCTGCCTCTCAAAATGGATGTAGAAACGGATCCCGCGGTACTAAGGAGCTGCTCCTCATCGATATGGCCATTAGCCAGCAGGTTCGTCGTTCCCGAAAGGATCTGTCGACATGTTGGATAGATTATAAGAAGGCCTATGACTCGGTGCCACATACATGGCTCATGAGGGTGCTGGAGTTGTATAAAATAGATGCAACCCTACGCACCTTCCTGATGTCATGTATGGGGCAATGGAGGACGGTTCTTCGCTATCCAGGATGTCGACATACCCAGAGGAATAGTGAACCGATAAGGATCGAGCGAGGTATATTTCAGGGCGACAGTCTGAGTCCACTTTGGTTCTGCCTGGCCTTGAATCCTCTAAGCACACTGCTGGAGAATTCAGGGCTAGGCTATCGATTGAGGAGAGGTGGTCAGGTTATATCTCACCTCCTTTACATGGATGACTTGAAACTCTTTGCCCCCAACAATTTGCAACTAATGGAGCTATTGAAGGTAACTAAAACTTTCAGTAGTGCCATCAGGATGGAATTTGGTGTGGACAAATGTGCGGTCATGCATGTAAAGCGAGGGGGGATTGTGGAATCCGTGGGAACCCAACTCTCGGATTCCATACACCTAAGATCCCTCTCCTCATCCGAAACCTACAAGTATTTGGGTATGTCGGAAGCGTTGGGCATCAATGTTACTGACATGAAGCAATCGTTGAAGGAGCGCTTCTTTGGCCGCCTAAAGAAAGTATTTAATAGTCTTTTATCAGGCGGAAACAAGGTGCGCGCCTTCAACGGTTGGGTCATGCCGGTTTTGATGTACTCTTTCGGCATACTCAAATGGACTCAGACCGAACTCGACGCCCTGGATAGGAGGGTCCGTACGCTGCTAACTGCATATCGAATGCATCACCCACGGTCATCGGTAATGAGACTGTATATCCCGCGAAAGTGTGGAGGTCGAGGCTTTTTAAATGCTAAGACCCTCCACAATCGCGAGGTATGCAGTCTCAGGGGATATTTCCTAGAAGCCGACGTGGGGATGCATCGAGATGTGGTCGCGGTGGACAAGGGCCTTACCCCGCTCTCCTTGGCCAAAGAGAACTGGCGCAAGCCTGTAGTGCTTGATACTAACGATCGCAAGGAGGTATGGCAAGGCAAAGAGCTTCACGGACGCTTTTTCCGGGCCCTACATGGGCCTGATGTTGACTTTTTAGCGTCTGTATCCTGGCTGCGTTTCGGCGACCTCTTCGGGGAAACCGAAGGTTTTGTCTGTGCGATTATGGATGAAGTTATCATGACGAATAATTATCGGAAATACATTGTCAAGGACGGTACGGTTGACATCTGTCGGGCATGCCACCGTCCCGGTGAATCAATCCGACATATTGTTTCCGGTTGTTCTCGTCTTGCTAACGGCGAGTACTTGCACAGACACAACCTAGTGGCTAGGATTATCCACCAGCAACTTGCCATGCAGTACAACCTTGTGGAGTCCGAAGTACCATACTACAGGTATGTGCCCGACCCAGTTCTCGAGAATGGTCACGCCACATTGTACTGGGATCGATCTATTATCACTGACAGGACTATTGTAGCCAATAAGCCTGATATTGTGGTAATAGATCGACGAGAGCGCCGTGCAATGATTGTTGATATCGCTGTCCCTCATGACGAGAATCTCGTGAAAGCTGAGAACGATAAAAAAATCAAGTATCTTGACTTAGCACACGAGGTTGTCGACATGTGGGACGTGGACTCTGCAATCATTGTACCGATAGTCGTGACGGCCAATGGCATAATAGCCAAGAGCCTCGACCAACACCTGAGGAGGCTCTCGCTAGGCAGCTGGATCAAGGGCTTGATCCAGAAAGCGGTACTTCTGGACACGGCGCGTATCGTTAGGAGATTCCTCTCTCAGGAGCCCTGACTACCGGTAGCTTGGACCCTGTTCCCGATACCGGTGGGCTACTATTTTTTATATTTTTAAATGTTTTTGTTTTTCTTTGTTTTTATAAAAATATTTAAAAATGTAAATTATATGTAAATATATGAAATAAAGAGATAATAATAATAATAATAAAAAGTTTATTTCGGAACAATAATACAGAACTAAGTACAAGTAAAACGATGATAGCTGCAAAAGTATAAACTGTGGCGCAGCTAACGACTCCCTTCTCCAGATACAGGGTGGAATGATGTTGTTCCATGCAAAAGTGCTTAAAGGGTAATTAATTACATAAATTTAGGTTTAGTAAATTAATAATAAAAACAGAAAATAAGACAAAGATAAACAGTACATAACAGGACATAATGATTTGGTATGTGTATTTTGACGTTGAATTAATGTGGTGAGTGTAGGGTGAGTGGGTGTGTGGGTGAGTGTTACTGAGGTGTGCGAGGGGTGTTTGTGGTGTTTGTGGCATGTGTTTATTGGAGTTGTGTGAGGGAGTGATGAGTATTTTACACTTCCACGAGTTTCTCTCTTTCATCATAATTTTGTGATTTTAACCAGGAGCCAACTTTCATTTTACATTTGCTCTTGGTTAGTGGGTAGATGTGTAAGCTTTTGTTTAGTTTGTTATATATTTTTGAACTTATATGTTTGAAATGGCGACTTGCAGCTACGGTTCTACGGAACTGAGTGTTACAAATCCTATTCGAGCGGCGTGTAGGACAGCATTTAGGATCAAAATTAAGTTGGCTGTGTTTGCGAAGAATAGTTTGGAGGATAAATAACTGTCTGACGGTGAGAACCTGGCAGAGGGATATAGAGAGGATGTCGAATATCGGATCGGTTTCCTTGCCAGCACCTCCGGGACAGCTCTCTGCGCTCGTTCCCGTAGCATCAATGTCTTACCGGCACCACCCCAGACCGTTACGCAATACCCCAGAACAGACAGCGAGGGCAAAGTAGACTGTTAATAAACTCCGTGATATTTTATAGAGTGACTCCAAGATATTTTATAATAGGGGTATTTTCTAACTGTTGACAGTCACAGTTTGAGTTTAAGTTTGGGCAGGTGTGCGCACGAATTTCAATCAGTTTAGCGGGCTGACTTGATTTCATAGTAAGAGAATGTGATAAATTTGGTCTTATTGACATTTAGAGTGAGAAGTTTTGTGGTCAGCCACCTCATGACGGTGCTCAAGGCATACTCCGAGTTCAAGCGAGTTTCAGTCCAGTCCCGGCCATGAACAATTAGAGCTGTCTCGTCGGCATAAGCTATAATTTTGCAGTGTGAGTATCAGTATTGAGACTGATCGATTCACCTGAGTTTATTAAGTTAATTATTCTTGTTCTTAGCGTGTCGATGGCAATTTAAATAGAGTTTGCCCAGAATTTGGCTACGACTTTGGCACCTTCAGTAGCGTCCTTCCTGTAACGTGCAGGCAACAGGATAATTGAAACAAACATTAAAACTAGCATTTTCTTTATATATGTTTTATTTTTGAACAGTATAAGTAAAACAACAACAAACAAACTTTGGATATCGGTACATCAAAAAATATGTAGGTACTTAGGTATATATAATATAAGTTTATCATGTATTTGGCTCAGTATTCTGTAAAAAATAATGTACAGTAGGCCGCACGATATACTGGCACCGTCTATACAACACGTACAATTATTGCACAGAAACAATATGCAATGATTGCCTCGGTGTAAACAGCTGTAGTCGCATGCAATTATTGAATGGTAAAACTTGCATTAAATTATTGTACCTATTCCATTTTATGGAAATCGCACGCGTGTGAACACTTGTATGCAATTTTTTTTAGTGCGATTATTACTCTTGAACGTTCCAGAAATTTGCAGTGTAAATGGGGTTTTACACTTTAACCTTTAGCTGGACTAGCTCAGTACCGAGTTTCAATATAAGAGGCCAGCTTATACTGGTTTTGTTACCACTGACGTGCAGCCTACTGTACCTGCCAAAAAAAGTAGTAACTTACACATTATTTAGGTAATTATAAGTAATTACAGCCATTTTTTGTCATAAAACATAATTTACAACTTCTAAGACTTAGTTAGTACAAGTATATTTAGGTATGGCAATATTAAACTATATATGTATATAATATTAAACGACGAAACGACTGTATTTTAAATGAATATGGAATCTTTGAATAGCTCTCACTGAACAAATATATTAAAATCTAAAATTAAAATAAGTACATAAATACAAAGGCGGTACTACATGGTTCAACCAAATTGATTCACATTGACTGATTTTTCAAAAAGATATAATGTGAACCATATGATATTGCCGGCATCCTGCATTTCAAGAGACATCAAATCATCAATAGGTAATACTTAAGCGGGTTATAATAATGTAATATTAATAACACAGCATCATCAGCCATGTAATAAAGTATCCTTGACAGCATTGGAGATGAACCTCACAACCGCGGTGTCTTTATACGTGAGCCCCACGGCACCAGTAGCGAAGGGCTCCTCGCCAAGTGTCTGACAGTAGTACGTACCCCTGGTATTGGCGGGAGTGCCGTAACCCATAACACTGAAAAAGAAATTATGTTTGCAGTGTTAAACAATAATATAATTTTTTATAATATTGATTTTACATTCTGTGATTACTTGAACTCGCACACTGACTGTACCTATTACTTGTTGAAATGTTAGGAATATCGTATAATTTTACAATGTTTGTAAATATGTGAGCACCGTGCATCTTCGCATAATTAATTTATCTATCATTCCTTAATCTTTCATTATTTTCACCTATCGTGGTATAGTAATCTTATTCTAGGTACTTACATCGTCTTCACATATAATTATATAATTGATGTATAGAAGATTTGTGAAAACATTTTAAAAGAGTAAGGCCTCTGCCTCGAATTTTGCGGGCAGCGGGGCGGCAGCGGCGGCGGCGCGGTAGCGGCAGGATCTTATGCGTAAAATCAAATGGACCGGTTCTCGAAAACAGCGGCGTGGCAGCGGCGCGGGGGCGGGCAACGAGCGGTGCACTTCAGTCAAGCGGTGACCGCCCGCATTGCGCGTTTGCATTATAGTATAGTGTTGTACATTTAATAAATCGAGCGTTAGGAATAAATTTGAATCAAAAAGATGTTGTCGCCGTTTTTCAGACATTTCGTTCGCGAATAAAAACAAATATCTCGACAACACAACCACGAACACAACACTACACCGCTATAGTGCCGCGCGATTTGCCCGCTGGTTTGGAGAACAGGTATGCGTTGCCCGCTCCGCTCCCGCGCCGCCGCCGCTGCCGCCCCGCTGCCCGCAAAATTCGAGGCAGAGGCCTAACGGTGGAGTTTCTTGCCCATTCTTCTCCATACGAAAACTACCTTGTGGAAGGGGCGAATTGTTTTTTTTTATTTTTGTAAATTTTGACGTTCAAGTGCCTTTTTTGTGCCTAATTGAAATAAATTATTTGACTTTGACTTTCACTTTGAAACAACACGCTTCTTGTTCAAAGTAATGCAACTTATTCGGACTATGTATTCATTGTGTTATTATCTGCGCATAATGTAGTATATGCTGTGCTTTTTTTTAAAAGTGATGCGGCACTTAGACTTCAGTTTGCATTGTACAAATTGATAAGTAATAGTGTACTCATAGTTGAAGAGCCTAATAACAAAAATTAAATTTAAAAAATAACTTGTGGTAGTACCAAAAGTTATTAAGTGCTTAATGCCTTCCGTGTTCAAATTTAAATATTTATCGATATAACTCCTGAAGTCCTCGAAATCTCACCTTGTGTCATTGTAGTTACACATTTCATGTCTGAACTCGTAGTTGCTTTTGCAATTTACTGTTATAAACGCCTGAGGAGTCCGCACCGACTCGGCAAAGAGCTCCCAAGCACGGCTGTGGCTGCAAGTCTGCAACAAACAGTTCGGCTGCTCCGAGCCACCATTCGGCCAGAAATCAACGTGTCCTGCAAATTTTGTCAAGATAAAGATAAAGATTTTTTTTAAAATAAATATGCACATATGGATGTTTAATCAACTTAATTTTACCGGACCAACATGTTTTGCCTCACTCGGCGTACAAAATGTTTATAATAATGTTATTAATTAAATTGGCAATTATTAACTTCAGTCATATATAAAATTAGAGTCAATGCTAAATATAGTCAATAATTCAATATACAATCAGACTCAGTACAAAAGTAGTCAATATTAATTACAGACAAAATATGTCAATGTCGTGGCCAGATCTTAAAATTGATCATTTCATGAAATGAACATCATCCACTGGTCACATCATGATGTGGCCTGGCCAGATCATTGAATGCTCAACGTTTAATGATATGAACAGTTAAACGCACGACTACTTCATGATGTGGCCAAACATTGGTGACCATATCGTAAAATAGTTAGATTATCCACCGGTAGAGGCGTTGATGTCGCTGTGTTTTTGTTGTACATCATGGCGGCGGCATACAAAAATCAAACAAAGTAGGTTAACCACGCAAAAAAAAGTCGATGGATTTTTATTTTATTTTATGGAAAGCGATCAACTTGGAAATAGCGCTTAAAATTAGATTCTAAAATTTAAAAATTTACGCCACTTATGTAGCACCCCGACCAAATGGGTTAGTTTAGGTTAGAACTGTGACCAATCGCGCGCGAGCCGAGCGAGCGCAGCGAGCGGTGCCGCGGCAGCCGCCGGCGAGTGCTATTTCCAAGTTGGTCGCAGTTACTTGACTATTTTTACTTCACCTTACACCATGGATACCCTACATTAATGATATGGCCAAACGTCGACTGAAATATCGTTAAAAGTTGACGTTTAAACGATATGGCCAATGTTAGCTGGCTATTTCATGAAATGGTCAATTCCAAGACCTGGCCACGACATCAATATATATCATACAATTAAAACCAACAATGAAATTCGAAACATCATTTTAAAATTCAACAATGTTATAGTAGAACTTATCAGTAAGAAGCTTTTTACGTGTTTTTTTTAATCAATTAAAATTCAATTGCTTAATATCATTCGGAATTTTATTGTATATTAATGGAGCCATGCATACAACACTTTTTCTCAGAAGTGCTGTTTTGGCCGAGTGTGACTGCACCCAAAGTCTATACTTCTCACGTCTATTTCTATCGGAATTATTTGACAAAAGAGGAAACCATTGTGGATTACTTTTTACAAATACAGTTATTTCCAATATATGGAGTTACGGAAGTGTTAAAATTCTGTGCTTTATGGACATTGGTCTGCAACTGTCCATAGTTTGCAACTCAAACATAACCCGCTTTGCGCTTTGAACACTGTGTCTTTGTTCGTTGAATTGCCCCAGAAAATGATCCCAAACGTCAATAAAGATTCAACAAGTCCGTAATAGGTCGTTAGTAAGGTATTTGTATTGGCAGTAGGAGCAAGTTTATAGAGGGCAAAGCGGACAAAGGCGACAAGCTGCTGATTTTTTTACTAAGTACATCAATCTGTTTTTTCCAATTTTATTGTGGATCAATGATTAATCCCAGAAATCGGTCTGTATCTGCTTCTTGTACCTATATTATTATCATTGTAAGTTAAATTGAATTTTGATAAATTGTAAAAAAAATCACGTTGTCTAAAATGCATTATGTTAGTTTTATTAAGATTAATTTTCTAATAAGACAATAATTGTATCACAAAACAACTTACCAATTTGTTGGTCCAATCCATAGACTCCTGCGTCAGTATGAATGACATCAACGAAGTCAGCATCCTCCTTGGACAGCCTGAGCGTGGGGTCGACGTTGCAGAAGCACGGGCCGGCCGGGTCCAGGCCGGAGATCCTGCCGACGCGTGATCCCGACAGCGCGAAGAACGTCTTTCCAGTGAACCCTGCGATGTGGCTTCCGAGACTGTGGCCTATCAGGTGGATGTTTTCGGGGTCCATACCAGCTGAAAGGAGATTATTGATAATTCGAAATCACTGAAGTTACTTTGCAAACTTTTAATGAAATATTCACGGTCAAGTGAAGGTTTCAAAAACATATTCCAATGTGTGTCTCAAAAATGTGTCCCGTCCGTCTATTCTCACACTTCGAAGTCAGTGTCCTAATATGTGTGTAAGCGATCGCGCGTAAATGCCGACACGTGTACGTTTGATCGCGGGTCAGTACGAACAATATGCGCGCGAACTTGCGATGTTTCCTATTAGGACAACGCCAAAGATATCGTTGAAGAGTAATTTTATACAGCAAAATAGTTTCACATACTTTGTATGGAATCACAAGTATCTGGTACATTGTCTACATTTCTACGCTAAACACCATTACCTTATTACACCAATTAATAGTCAATGGCGTAAAACACACAACACCCCTTGATCCACGTCGTGTGATAGTAATCATTTTGTTTCGCTTTGCGGCATCTACATCGCCACATGCGAACTACGCATCAAAGACCTGACGTCACACAAAAATCCTGACGTCACACAAATCCTGCATCGCGCAATTAGTGTTTACCGCGCGAACCACGTAATTAGACTATCCGACATCAATCGTTGGGCAGTTGCCCGCTGGATCTTCCCTTTTCTATACAGGATGAGTCAAACTAAAACTCAAACTCAAAGCATTTATTTCAATTAAACCATTTACAGGCACTTTTGAATTGTCAAGAGGCCAGTCAGTCAGAAATATGAAGCTATTTGCCCATTCCAAAGCGTAGGTTCCTATGGAGAAGAACGGGCAAGAAACTCCACGGACACTCTTTAAAAAATCATAATATTGTTACAAAATATTGGTTACATCATTCATATTGAAATTATACATGTGAGAACAATATAGAAAGACGTGCACGCAAAAAGCGTCCGTAATAAAAAGATAACTACAATTCAAACATTAAAATAAATCGTGGCAGATAAGAGATGACCAGTCCCTACTGACGGCGCCCGTTCACGAACATGACGCATGGATCAGCACCGTTTAGCTCAACCATTTTGAAGGGAAACTTTCCACCCTGTTCTTCACACCTCTAAATATAGTAGGTAAGTATTTAATAACCAACTGAAATAGGTCATTAGGTACTTAGACAATGATTCAGCATCAAGACTGTTTCACTCTTCTATGCGAATGACATCGCGTCTTTTAAAGGGATGGAAAGTGCAGAACTTACCGGGTATCAAGGCGGCGAGGGTTTTTCCGAGTTTCTCGCCTATAAACTGAACCATGGTGGTGGCCCGCAAGTAGAAGGAGGCGATCAGCGAGCTCGCGTCCAGAGCCAAGATGTTCACCGGACCTGGCAACACAAAACACTCATATGACAACATTTGACAAGGTTACAAGTGAAAATATGCAATGCCAGTTAGCAATAGCTGACTGCCCAAACAGGCACTTGGATAAAAGATGTTACATTTTATAAAATACAACAACGATTTTTTCAAGGATTCTTTGAGGTTTTGTGCCTACTTTAGAAATCGACAGTATTAAGAAATTGCCTCTGAATTTTGCTCGAGTGACGGCTTACCTTCGGATGCTTCTTGAGCAAAAAATGCACTGCTCATAGCCTGGAAGCTGTTCTTCGTGGGGTTATCGGTGAAACCGTGCAAGTAAATCCGGAGGGGAAGCTTCGGGTTGAACCACCTTTCCTTGGGGAACAGTTCCGGGGCCCCCGTCAAGTTGTAGATGACGGTTTTTGCGCTGTATGTACAAAATTGAAGATTACTAGTTGGGTTTACCGAGGGATATACTTTGAGGAAGTATAGAACTCATGAAAAATATTAAGTTTTACTATGGGAACAACCTTGAAGTCACAAAAAAATCAGCTGCGCCTGAACCATACATTTATGTTCACATGGTTCTTCACATGACTCGAGTCTAGACAATTCATCGTTCCAACCGTCGTTCTTTTGGTAAATTAATGTTGCAGTTGTAACAAGGCCAATTGACGTAGTGTCAATTTGCAAAATTCTCGTGTCTTTCCATCTCTATGTGTAGGTATAATTCTCACCTAGTCATGAAGACGAGTGATAACTTGCTCATATCCGGTTCCTTGTCGTAGTTCTCGTATGCCACTCCCGCTATCGGCTTCACGTGTTTACCTGCCAAACATTAAAGGGCAATTCTCTCCATTACTAAGTTACGAAACATTCACTAAACGCTATATTTTATATAAGTACTATAGTAAGGTTGCAATGCAATCAATGATTGAGTATTTTTCTGAGTCCAACGACACGGACGTCACACTACGTCGCAGAAATGAACGACATGACCGGACTTTTTGTTTTGCACACTTCGTGCAAAGTCATTTGACATGTTTCATGCAAGCCATCCCTACGCAAAAAGACTATAAGGACCCGATCACACGTAGATACTACAACCACACCACAACGACAACACGTGGATGAGCCCTAACTTGTGTGAAAATCTGTAATAGTTTATTCACACGGACCACATTTGCGCATCAAAATCAACCGAGTGAGCGATACCGACCACATCAAGGCTACGTCGCAGCCACAACGTAACCACCAGCGACTCGCTGGCAGCGAGACCACGCACTAGCGGCCGGCCACATTGCAAACACAACGATTTGTCTGTCTATAAACACTAGCGACAACGTAACCGCATCGAAATTTTGTAGTTACCACAACGCAGCTGCAGCACAAGAAACTGCAGCGACATTTTTCACACGTAACCACTACTCTACTTCTACTTACATAGACCGCCTCCAATGAAGGCGAGGGTTTTCCCGACAGGGTCGAGGCCTGCCTGCACCTCACTGGTTGCTTGATCCTTGACGCCGGTAGCTGTTTGCGTGAGAGTCTTGACGAACCCAGACTGCGCAGCCGCAGAGGAAAGCCACAGGGCTGTGAGGAAGGTGGATAGTCGAGACATGTTGTCGGGTACCTGAGAATTAAGACAGATGATTTATTCGTTTCATGTTTTGTTTAAGCATCCGGTCGGGTCAGCGTCAGGCCGATGATAATATATCAAATCAGCCTGTTCAGTTTAACCTTTGAAGGTTAGTCAAGAATAATAAATACATGAATCATCTACAAGGACTGGTTTTCGACGAATTTGATGATTCTTGATTTTTCCGTATCTATTGCTTTTAACAGGAAACTCACAGATTTGGCGATTTCTTCGAAAAAGTTATATTCTCCCGTTTTTGTGTCCATCGCATTAATTATTTTTTATCACTATTTTCAAAACATTGCAAGTAACAATACCACAAACAAACTGAGGAACGAATTAATAACATTAAACGGAATGTTTTTATTTTTAATCGATCAACAATTAAAAATATATCGTAATGTTGTATTTGCGCTGTAAATATAAACATAACATGAGTTTATCTGTAATTTTACGCAAACTGCGTGCGAATTATGTAAGTAAGGTAATTGACGTAGTTGACAAGCAATTAAGAGAACTTCTTATCGGATGTGAAATATGAACCAATCAATTTGATATTATTCCGGCTGTAATTGTCCCAACTGAAAATAATAGAATAATGTTTACCAGGCTTGCAATGTGGCGAAAACTAATGAGTATCGGGAGCGCGGTTTCTCATACACTAGCCAACCCGACGTCAGAATGGCGGGTGTAGAAACTATTGTTCTCACAATAAGGCACTATTTCTTTAACACGAGGTACAATAAGGTTCAATTTAGGTATATTTGTATAAGATACATTTCGACCATTTCTAAGCAATAACTAGCTACATCCACGGTCCTGAATGTTCATGTTCACTCATGAAAACTACACGCGCATCGCAGAATATTGATAGAAATTGTGACTCCCAAACACTAGCAAAGTTAGTAGAGCTAGATGGAAAAGTCTATCAAGTAATTAAAATACTATATTATATCATATACTAGCGACCCGCTCCTGCTTCGCACGGTGTTTACGACTTGACAAAACATCGAATTTCTTAGTTATATGTAACTTTAATAGTAACACTTTAATACACATAAACCTCCCGGAATAAATTCTCTAAACGATGGTGAAAACCTCATCAAAATCTGTTGCATGGCTTAGAAGAACAACGCGGTCATACAGACAAACACGTTAAGCGACTTTAATTTATAATATGTATAGATTATATTAAAAAAATCTTATTTCAATCACCCTGTTTAAAGAAGGAAAGAAACAAGTATTTTCATAACAGTAGGTACGGAATAACAGTTATTTTACTTAATTTAATAAATCAACAATTATTAATTAAAATGATAAATATGAATAAAAAAAGTCGGTAGCTGAGACTTACCTATCAATAAGAAATAAAGAACTGTGCTTTCGGTTTTTATAACGCTGTATATATATTATTTTGTGAAGCCACCTGTGTAAATAATTATCAAAAATATATTCGTAACTACTTTTTCTTCATGACGGGCTATTTGTTAACTTTGTGTACCTACCTCTTATTTGAACGTTAATAATTATATTGGTATCGAGCACTGTATTACCTAGTACTCATATTTGTTAAACATATTATTGCTTGGCGCACTAAAAACCTGTCGACCTAACGACCTGTCGCACTAACGAAATGTCGAACTAACGACTTAACGACTTGTCGACCTAATGACCTGTCGCCAAATCACATTTTAAGAAAATGTCCGATATTCATAGTTTAAATGCTAGGAATAAACACAATCTTGCTCATCTCCACAGAGTAGGCAACTCATTCATGAGTCAATGTTTACGTTTCTACAACAAACTTCCCATTGAGATTCGAAGCTTTTAAATCGTTTAATGGGCTTAAAAGATTTAAAAGCTGTATTATAACCAAACTTTAAAACAAAAGTTTTTATGTTGGTACCTACTATAAAATATACCCATATATTTAGAAAATAAAAAAGCTTGGAATTGAGCCGCTCACTCTGCTAAGCCTTGTGATAAAACCATAAAACTTGACATTTTAATGAATAAGTAAAATCATCAAAGTATATCAGTTTTATATACACATTGACATTGTTGAATATTATATACTATTTTTTTATTTTTTATGTCTAAGAGTCTGCGACCTCTCACTTTGTTTCGGCGTTTCTTCACAGATTAGTCAGATAGGAAACGCCGAACGCATCTAGCTTATTTTTATTTATTTTTTAATATGACGTGTAAAAGTGATTTTGATATCTTATTTACAGAATAAACAGTTTCACACACTACTTTATCGAACTAATTCGAAATTCGAGATTCGGAGATTCGAAACCCGCACCAGAATGCACATGTTACTTGTCTGATAAATAAAATTAAGTATTATTTTTATAGGACCCGTAGTATAGAATAGACAGACGCGAGTTTTGTTTTGTTATTTTTAGTTTCTTTGTTCATTTAATTAATTTTGCTCGGACTACGTTTGCCATTAATTTGTAAAAATCTAAATTGTAATCTGTGGAAAATGTAGTGGGTAGTATATTTGTTAAGTTTATTATTAATTTAATTCTGTTTATTTTTTATATACTACTGTTTGTTTTCCCTTACAAAAAAAATAAATACGAATTATATTTGTTATTATATATTTTCGATCTTTTAATCCCGCTTAGAGCCCAGCTTTGTAAAACGAATGATGACAAACTTTATTACTTACTTAGGCAAGTACTCATACCAAGTTTCAAGTTTATTAAACATATGAATGAAAAAAAACATGTAAACTGTATCACCTCTCCAAATGGGGGGAATTCTGAAAAATCATTTGGGATATATCGATAACTTGACTCAAAGATTATTTATATCGATTTTCGAGTTAATCAACCCACACAGTAAAATCCTCCCCAGTAAAATTGATTACCCCTTTTCACCCCGTTAGGAGTAGATTTTCTAAAACCTGAAACACAATTTTCTTAATTTTTTGTCTTTAGTATAAATACTGAGTTTCGAGTAAATCGAACCGCGCGTTAGAATTCTTCCATACAAACTGACAGCCCCGATTCCCTTTTGAAAAATTAACAAACTATAATTTACTTAGATAAATATTCGTGCTAAGATCCAAATTTATTAACTCAAGGATTTTTCATAGAAATAAAATCCCTCCTTTTCCCTGTAAAGGTCGAATTTCCAAAAACCCCCCCCTAAATTATGAAAGGAAGCCGTGTGCAAAACTTCATGTTCCTAGTCCCAGTAGTTTCAGCCAGGGTATTGGAAATCCAAAATAAAAATCTATCCGTAACCGAATCCGATATAAATTTTTCGGATAATTTCGGATAGGGGCGGAGTCTAAATGAGACACGTTATGACAGGTTTAAAATAAAAATCTATTGAGTAATCAATAGAAAAAAGTAATCCGCTGAAAAGAGCGAAGCCTATAAACCTATAAAGGTAAGGCTTGTTTTTCTATTTTCTGCTATCTGTTTTTGCAGTCAGGTTATTTTTTTATTGTAGCTTCATTCCTTAAACGCGTGCTGGCCATTTGTAAAATGATAAATGCCTATAATCATCTATCATTACGTTTGTAATGAATGGTCGAACGTATGGTAAACAACACGACACATTATTTATAACTTCCAACAACGCAAGTAATTACAGACATGATAATGTTTATATTTCCCGTGTCGTCTCATTTCTTGAACAGTCTTCTACTGAAACTTTAATTTACTGAAAACCCCTAGAACACTAACCCGACCAGGGTATAGAACCGAGAACTCTCTACCGGTGGCTGTGCAAGTCACTAACTAAACCTTTGAACGTTTCAACTCAAACTGATCTTAACAAAGATATTAACGTAATTAGGAAGAAAAAGTAAAATAATTATTATTCAGAGATTCATAGAGCTCCATAAGTTTACGAACTGGCCACTTAACACAACGCCACTTCGACTTCAACTTCAACCTTCCTTGTGGGGGGCTTTCCGACGCTACGTCTTCCAGTACGCGGTCGCCACTCCAAAACCTTTCGGCCCCATCAGCTATCTGTTCTGCAAGCAATGTGCCTTGCCTACTACCACTTAAGTTTGGCAATTTTTCGGGCTATGTCAGTTATCTTGGTCCTACTACGGATCTCTTCTTTTCTGATTCGATTACCAAGTATGATGATCAAGTCAGGGGCTACCAATTCGCCGGCATGGGGAACAGGGTGTAAGGTTTACTCATCCTCTATAGAAAAGGGAGGATCCTCCGACCAGTTGGGTGTCGCGTCTGGCGGACAACTACCCAACGATTGATGTCGGAGAAGTTATATATTTGCTGTGCGCCCGGGAAACTCTAATTGCGCGATGCAGGCTTTGTGTGACGTCAGGTCTTTTGATGCGTAATTCGCATGTAGAGATGTAGATGCCGCCGCAGCCCCTTGGGTGACTTTCAGCCTTCTAATGAGGCTCATTATGAACGACCACGTTTCAGTGCCATAGGTCATACTTATTGGATCAAAACGGTGATATTTTTGAAAATTTGCTAGGGTTTAGTAGTACTTATTCGTAATCTGTACAACAAAAATGGGTTTTGTAAGGCAAAATTTGAAATTTCACCTCGCTGTTTCTCGGAAAGTACTCAACCAATTACAACATATTTTTAGTATTATTTAGAAGTAAATGTGTTCTAATTTGGAGAAAAAAAATAAAACGTAGAACTATATAATTTCGGTAATTACCGAAATTATATAGTTAAATTATATAGCCACATAAAATGTGTATTAATACACATTTTATGTGGCTCCTCAATCCTGACGATCTATACAAAATATGTAAATATGTATGTAGCTACTAAAGTAGTTGATCAAATCGATTAACAATAGCATCCAACAGTAAAACAGACAACCAACAGTACAGTAGTCGAGTAATCCAACATCCTACACATTCAGTATTTCAAAACGTTCCTTAAAAGAGCGTTTATTCTGAAAGTGGGCAACCAATGTCGCAAATAGATGTCAAATATTTCGCTGTTTTGATTATTTTGGCAATATTACTGAATGGAACTATGAAATGTGCCAAATTAATCAAAACAGGTAAATATTTGACAGCTATTTGCGACGTTTCCAACTTTTAGGACAAGCCCTCTTAACAATTTCGTGTATAGGGTGACCATAAATAATCTATAGAAATAAATAAAATTGAGGTGTCTGTTTGTAATGTCAAAATAACAGATTTTACTAACTGCATATGAAAGTATATACGGTTCATACAACAAAAACATAATTTTAAAATTTTTGTCGGTCCCTCTGTCTGTCTGTCTGTCGGTTTGTTCCAGCTAATCTCCGAAAACTTTCGCTACATAAAAACTTTCACTGCAACTATATAAATAAATAAAATATCATTATAGAAATCGATTAAACTATGATCATAAGAAGAGTTTTGTTTACATATGAATAATTCTTCACCAATCAGAACTTAAATAATGAACACAATACATTAAGCACAAAAAATAAATAAAAAAAAAACTAAAAGAGCATTATACCAAATGGCCTTTTTAAATATCTCTAATCATTATCTCTATATTCTCTAATATCTATCTTTAATCTCTTCTCTTCTTTAATCTCTTTGTATGAACGCTTTTTCACGTGACGATTTCTGTCAGTTTACTCTTACCGAAAGTCGCGTCATAGAACTTCATTTCAATTATTAGCACCCCTGCTCAACCCTTTGAAAGAATACAGGCGTGATGTTATAAAGAAATCTCATTTTAGCAACTTTTTCGTGCAACTGTCCTTTCGCGCAAGTGGAAGTGGATTCGCGCAAGTGTCCTGCTACCAATCCGGTTATCCGGTCCAGTAGATACTAAAAGAGTTAGACGCGCCTGTTACACTGATATGTAAATAATCTATTAAAAACTGGTAAATTGCTTAAGGGGATACGATAACATCCCCCTTAAGTATTTAATGGAGTTTTTATCATTTATCTCCAACCGGATTATTTTTCACGTAATGTTTGTATATTACATTCTTTACGTTACTATAGCAATAATGTTGTGAAAAATAACAGCGAAACTGTCATTCAATTCATAACTGGTTACTGAATTTTATTTCATGTGTTAATTTTTTTATTTTTTTTTGTGTTTTTTTTTTGTAGTAGGTACATAATACATTACATAGCTCATATAATCTAAAACCACATTACACGTAGGTACTCGTACTCGTAGAATGATTTATGAGCAAATCTATTTATGATCATAGTTTGAATTATTTATGGTCACCCTATACACGAAATTGTTAAGAAATGTTTATTTTATTAATATTTTTGAAATACTGTATGTGTAGAATGTTGGATTACGCTAATATTTAGAAGAAAATTGTACTAAATATTGGTGCTATTTTTATCCGATTTGATCAACTACATACGTATTTTTCTCCTATAGACCGTCAGAATTGAGGAGCTACATAAAATGTGTTGATTTACCGAAATTATAAAGTTTTTACATTTTATTTTTATACTATAAATTAGAACACATTTACTTCTAAATTATACTAAAAATGTGTTGTAATTGTTTGATTACTTTCCGAGAAACAGCGCGGTGAAATTTATGGATTTTTATGAAAAATCAGAGCGTTGTAGCCATCTCAAATTCAGCCGTAAAAAAACAATTTTTTGCTACGGATTATGCATAAATACTACTAAATTCTACCAAATTTTCAAAAATATGCGTCAGTTAGATTTCTAGTTCTAAGGTGGCTCCTCAATTAAGAAATCTGAATGGAGGATCCATCTTAAACGTCCAACGTCCTGTAACTTTTTAAGGGTTTTACTACAAATTCCAGGACCTGGCCTACCAAATCGGCTTATTTACTACTAAATATTGGTAGTACCCGCGGTTATATATGAGACATGGCTCCTCAATCGGCAAACTAGGGGTAGTGTTGACAGATTGAGACTGACCGTTCTTAAAAATGCGGGAATCCCTCTCTCCTTTCACCATCACACACAAACACTATAAAGTTATAAAGTGTGTTATAAAGTCTCTTTTACTTACGACTTCGATCTTCAGAATTATATGTCCGTAGGTATATATGGTCACTTGGAGAGCACTGCTGGCCTCTCTGACAGCGCGAGTCGGACTGACCGGAAGGTCCCGCCACCTTATTAATAATAATTATCTTGAACTTGAATCAGAGCTAACGCGACAGATAATGTTGATAAACAGTGTAGCTGTAGGTTGTAATTGCAAATTTTTTATTATAATTGTGTTAAACGTTGGCTCGCGGCTCCGCTTTCTGAGCTGACTCCGGGGCAGCTGGAGATTTACAGAACAAGAGTACGAAGCTGAAGAAGGAAATTGAAAATGATTCTGTATGGGCCTATTCATAAATTATCTCTCATTTTAACGTTTCTCTTTCTTTCCCTTCGAAGACCGACATTATTTATTATGAATCTTTGAAGTATACCACTTGTATGACTTAATTGATTTTTTCTAATATTTTCTTCAACGCAGTGGTGGCCCAGTGGCAACGGCCGTGTCTTTCGATTTGTAGGTCGTAGGTTAAAAGTTTCGAGCCCCGACAAGCGCTCAAAAAACAAGCGCTCGAAAAACGGTGAAGGAAAATATCAAAATTCAAAATTCAAAAGTCATTTATTCAAACTAGGCTGAGAATTAGCACTTTTCGAACGTCAAAATTACATAAGACAGTCCCCCAAAACGCCCACCCTTCACCACTTCCTAGTGCTTTAGCTGGGAAGAAGAAGTGGCGCAACAACTCCCCAGCAGCACTGCTGTCTGTTCAGTATCGTGAGGAAACCGGCATGTCCTAGAACCAAAAATTCGAAGACATGTGACATCTACCAACCCGCATTAGGCCCGCGAGGTGGATTAAGGCCCACTTCCTCTCATCAGGAGGAGGCTGGTGTCCCAGCAGCAGGCTGATTATGCTTAATTATTCTTCTTCACTGAAATCGCGAAAATGCTGTAAAAACTCGCGCCCTTTACAACTGCCCTGGATATTGGTAAATTTGAGATGTTTGATGATGTTAAATGTTGATTTGTTACATACTTAAAGACAGTATCCCAGATATTATTTTTCACTAGCTTCTGCCCGCGACTTCGTCCACGTGTAATTTATTGACCCACCGCGTCGCATCGCATCGCCCGCTCGCGCTATTATTTCTTTCCGTTCTTTCTGAATTTTTGCTGGGCTCCTAAGGGTCGTAGCGTGCCTATAATCTTCCTCAAGAATTAGGCAATCAATTAAAAAAAAAAGCAAATCCTTCTGGTAGTTAACGAACTCTTGCCTTTTTATTAGTATTGGTATTGATAACGATACCTAATAATAATAATATTAAAAAATAATAAAAAAGTATAAAAAAGTACAAAAAACTCTTGAAGTCACAAAGTGTTTATAAGTTTAACGTTAATCTTAGGAAAGAACGTATTAACTCAAAATGCCAACTAAGTTTATGTAATATTAAGATGGAAACTAGCAGACAAATGTATGATGTTGAGATTCAAAACCTTCAATAGGAATTACTGAGCAGGGAAAATACACTTAAGGAAATATCTTGTAAGTATGAGTCAAGTCAGCAAATGTTAAACGAGCGCTTGCAGGAGGCCTGTGAGTTGGTGGATTTGGTGAAGTACAACGCAGAGAGGTATGAGTCGCTGACAAACAACCTCACCTGTAGTTGTGCTCCCACTCCGCCACCTCTCATGTCACAGCATGTTATTCCTGCCACTTCACCCACTTTAACTCATACCATAGAATCTGTCAATCCCACTCAAAGTAATGTTTTGGTATATTCTGATAGATTAGGAGCAGGTTTTGGAGTCTTGTTAAATAACCGATCTAAACATACTATGGTTAACTGTTGTTACCATAACCTGCATTTTAATGAGCTTGTTCATAAAATAAAAAACACACAAATGAATGAGCAGACTACTGTAGTTCTTTTAATTGAAAACAGTCTGAGCATCACTAGAAGGGACATAGTTAATGGTGTCGACACCCTACTTAAATTAAAATTAGGTAAATTAATATCTTAGAAAAAAAATCAAAGAAATTGATATACTAACGCAGCCTTCTCTTTATATCTTGGAAAGTATTTTGTATGTTCGCAAAAACTTGGGACTTTTCAAAATAAGAAGCGATTTCCATAATATAAATACACGTGGTAAACATGAAATTGTGATACCCAAATTTAGATTAACTAAAACTAGTAAGTCATTTGTAATAAACAGTATTCGATTTTATAACAAGTTGCCAAAGTCGGTTACAGAACTTAGCGATGGAAAGTTCAAAATCCACATCAAACGTGTCCTTATCAAAAAAGCATTATTATAAGATTAAAGACTACGTTGAAGACAAGGAAGTTTGGCAATCATTCCTTCTGCACATGTGGCTTCCCTGGTACCTCATTAACGGCATAACTATGTAAATTTCTATTAACGGCTCCCAAATTAAGATGATTATTTTATTTTACCTTTTTTTTTTTTTTTTTTTTTTTTTTTTCTTGTACATTCTACCTTGACATAATGTCTTCGTTATTTGACATTATATACCTAAAATATTATATATATTTTTTATAATAAATTAGATTTGTTAGGTTAGGTTAGGCTGTAGTCGGGAGGAAACGCCCGGGTGTCATCACTGCGTGGATCGCCCGGAGGACACGGTTGAGCATACGGTAGAGGTCTGTCCGGCTTGGGCAGAGCATCGCCGTGTACTCGTGGAGGCGATCGGCGGCGGGGATCTCTCGCGTCCGGCCCTAGTCCAGGCCATGGTACGGAGCGAGAGGGCATGGGAGGCCGTCACCTCCTTCTGCGAAGCAGTAATGCTCGCGAAGGAGGAGGCAGAACGCGTGAGGGAGAGGCAAATTTCGCGCCCTCACGCCCCTAGCCGCCGCAGGAGACGCCCTGGGCGTCGGGAATCGCAGGCCGTTTCCCGGCCACCGTAGGCGCGGGCTTGCGGACGGTGAGCAATGGGTAGCTCGCCGTCCGATAAGGACCAGGCCCGGGTCGACGGCGCGTTGTGTTCCACGCGGGCCTCAAAGAGATGTCAGCAAGTGAAGGGGCCCGATAGGGCCGATGCCTGCCGGGGTTGCGGGAAAGTCCGAAAGGGATACCGTGGCCCCTGGCAACGTAAAGGCAACGGAAGGAACACGGGTGGGTTTTAGTCAGTAAGAGTCAAAAAAAAAAAAAAAAAAAAAAAAAAAAAAAAAGGTTAGGCTGTAGTGACAATCATGCCTTTTGGTCTAAATAGCTTTTTATTTTTATTATTTGATTTTGCTTTTATATAGATTCTTTTCTTTTACATTTTGTGAATGTGAGAACGTTGTAGGCTTAACAGACTGTAGATCTGTCGACCATTTTCTATCTTGCTAAGTACCTGGTACTTGTTGATAGGCCTACACTGTCCTCTCATACCTATTAACTCTGTAATTTGAAAACATTGTAAATACCATTTACTTTTAAAAGAATAACCATGGAGTTTCTTGCCGGTTCTTCTCCATAGGAAACGACCAATTGGAACCGTCCACCTAGCTTCTGACGTTTCATAAGTGCCCTTGTAGGTTTATGTGAAATAAAATATTTAGAATTTTGAATAGGAAACGTTAAAAGTAGGTAAGTTTGTGTAATCAGCAGGTTCTAATTGCAAATTTTTACAAGTGTTTAGTCATTTTTATCAAATTTTGCCATTGTCATTTAAATTCAGATATCATATTGTTTGAATTTAAACAGCTTGTTAAATAACAAAAAGACCTTGAAAACATTTATTACGGATTGAAAAACTGGCTTTAGAAATCGGCGATTCGGCGATGATACGAGTTATAACCAATGCTGTTATGAACCAAAGTGGCTATAGCCACGACGAGTAATGATAATTACTTATGGTAGTCTGCAGTCGACCACACTTTCATAGTGTCACAGAGTATTTTATCTTTTAACTTAATTTTGACAGTGCTTTTATTTCGTAAGGGCGGTTGTCGTAGATCTACTGACCTGCATTTGACTGTAAGTACGTCTTGTGCATCGAGTCATCTTATCTCCCCGCGCAAGGTGGAACCTTGATGATGTGATAATATACTAATATATCGTCACAGTATGAGCTTTTCTCAGAAATCTACAACAGTCTGAAGTAATACATGAATTTATAACTGTGTGGCGGTTTTGAGTATTTTGTTATTTTCCTACGCAAATTCCTCTTGTAATGTAAATAAATGAATACTTACTTAGCTGGATTTATTAATTGATTGGTTTATTAGTTTTCTAAGCGTGCCGTAGCAGCTTCAACAAATGTATGGGTGGTATCAGCACTCGTTATGTCCATTGGTGCAGGTACAGCAGCGGTAGAGTTGTGGTGCTCGCGGAGTCGGCGTGGTAAGAGTGCCTTGGCAGCTTTGAGACGCTCCCGAAACCACCTCGCTCGCTCAGCACTGGACATTGGAGTATGCGTAGCTCATAACTCCCTCTTTCCGACGATAGCCGTGATTTATATTTCCGGCTGGCTCTAGCACGGGCTGATCTATTGAATTTTTATATTTTTTATACACTTCCTGGTTATTTTTGACTATTAGTTCAAAGGCCACTTCGGATATAATTTAAGTGACTTGTTATGTTTCCATAAATCACTTATTTAAATATTCGTGGTGGTCGCAAACAAATATCATACGACGCCATTGCGCCGCCGCGCCGTGGGGTAAGTCAGGTAGGGTAGGTACTCGGTGGGCCACCGACCGGAACAAGTGGAAAATAGTAAGTTTTATTTTTATTTCAGCCGTGCATACCCTGTCTGAAATCTCTGTGTACGCCATTGTAAATATCGTTCAAATTACAATTATTTTAATTTTAATCGATCGGTCTAAATAAATTCTATAAACTCACGAAAGAAAGAAGCTGGGCGCCGATTTCGGTAATTCTGCGCAGTGGTCTTCCCCCGAACGCGCGTCGCAAACTCAAGGTTATATTAATAAGGTTAATAAGTTTAACTAATAATAATATAATAAGGTGTAAGCTTATTATGTAGGTAAGCTAAATAATGATACTGGATTTATGTTTATATGGGCTAGTTTTTCAATCACCAGTAACTTTTATCCGACGAGTGAGTTTGTCATTTTGACAGTTTTTGTATGGACAATCTGTCAATACGTCACACTTATTCTTCAAGTAAAAGTTATCTAGTGATTCGGCTCTAAGACTTATAGTTTTGTAATCATTAAGGTAAGACGACATAGACCCTTTCGTTATGGTCCACTTTTCTGACCCCTGTTTCGGTGAGATTTTAAAGACGTCTCACGTCAAAATAGAAAGATTTTGTGGAGTTAATTTAATAAACTATTCTTATAATGAACTGTATGATGACGCAAGCATAATTATTTATAGAATATGATGACAACGACCACTAGAAGCCCTTCGTCGTAGAATTTTAATTGTAGCATGATGATCTAAATTAATACAACATGATGACATTTTATAATGTTTGTGGTCATTGCGGGGTCGACGCTGGATTCCGGTTCAGGCGTTTGCTTAGACAATTGATATACAGGGTGACTTGTGATTTGACGTATTCCTTGACTAAATTGCAACACTTAAGCACCAATAAAGCCTAGGCGAAAATTCATGGGATTCGACAAAACCGATTTTTTATAAACAGTTTTCATCACTAAATATCAATTTTCTTTAAACTCTCAAATACCATGATTTTAATTTTAAATTAATTTCAAGAGTTTATTTAATCTTAGTATTTACATAATATATCAAAATTATATATAATAATTCAAAATGGTTGAGCTAAACGGTGCTGATCCATGCGTCATGTTCGTGAACGGGCGCCGTCAGTAGGGACTGGTCATCTCTTATCTGCCACGGCTTATTTTAATTTTTGAATTGTTTTTATCTTTTTATAACGGACGCTTTTTACGTGCACGTCTTTCTACATTGGTCTCACATGTATAATTTCAACATGAATGATGTAACCAATATTTTGTAACAACATTATGATTTAAAAGAGTGTCCATGGAGTTTCTTGCCCGTTCTTCTCCATAGGAACCTACGCTTTGGAATGGGCAACTAGCTTCATATTTGTGACTGACTGACCCCTTGACAATTCAAAAGTGCCTGTAAATGGTTTAATTGAAATAAATGCTTTGAGTTTGAGTTTGAGTTTGAGTTTTATACTCTAACTAACAGACTTAAAATAATAATATGTACATGTATATGTATATAAAAAAAGGTAGGGAAAGAATCACAGGGCATCAAAAAATTGGTCCACATCGCTGTCAACAGGAAAATTGCCCAAAAACCTGGCATCATTGCCACGTTTTATGGAGATGCTGATTCTTTGGTCAAAATTAAGCCAGCCCTCTGGTCGCGTGAAGAGACGAGCTAGGTGTCTAACGTCTATGATGGATTGATTGGGAGGTTAGGAAGTAGCGAGATGGCATAAACCAGTACATCATTTCGATTATCACACAATTTTTAAATATTTCAACCATTTGCAAATGTCACCATTATCGACTGTTTGATCGGAATCTCTCAATTTTTTTTTTTACTTTTGTAGCTCATTAAATAGCTGATTAAAGAAGATATCTTATTTATTTATTTATTTATTTAGTACATGGAGGACTTACAGCTAATAAAAACATACAAAAAAGGAAACTACAGTCACCAGAGAGCCAATTACAAATCCTCACGTATAGCCTTATAGTAATAATTTATGGTATGAGCACAAAAACATAAAAAAGACACATCGCCTAAATTAGAGTAAGAGCAGTTTTATGACTAAAGAACCATGAACCAATATCTTCTCCGTATTTTGTATGATTTTTGAAAATGGTTAATAAATGTTTGATGTTTTAGAAAATTTGGATCGAAAGGTTCGTTAAAGTACCCAATGAAATAGCAACAAAAGCCATCCAATTTGAGACTTTAGAGAAAACTTACAGTTAGTGACGAAAACTGGGAAATTTTCAATAATGCATACGCATGGGTTTTCTCTTAATCCATGTATTTTCGCCTTGGATTTATGTGGTGCTTAACTGTCGCAAATAGGTCACATTATCACGTCCTGGAATGAATAGGTACGTCAAATTACAAGTCACGCTGTATAAAGGTGATTGCGAGAATTTTAAAACGCATTTATTTAAAATAGTATATATTTAGCTCCTAAGTAAGTAGATGATCTTATTAAAGATTTTATAAAATGATGTCGATTTTATTTTTGGGAATTTTATAGATTATTCCCAATTACCGCCAGGGCACTTAAATAATAATATATTCAGGATCAGCGTTGACATTTTTTACCAAATCGGGATTTTGGAACTTTTTGAGTGAAAACAGCAGGATTCTTTCATCGAAAGCGGGACATAGTAAAAAATCGTATATAATCAGAAGTTTTCAAATATTTATCTTTTTATTTGAATTAAAATTACGTTTACGTGACAATAGATAGCAAAAATAGCCATAGAAAATGTATTTTAATCAGATTTAACCTATCGTTAAATAGTTGAGTCTTATTCGTCTTCAGAATAAAAAAATAAAAAAAACATAAATCAAAATCAAAAAAGTTTTATTCAGTAGAAAAATATGGCGTTTCAAACAATAGTCTGTGGAATGAGTGTTACAAATTGCAATAAGATAATAATTATTCATAAGAATTACATATTCATGATATTTCTGTGAAGATTGAACTTCTTTTAAAGTTTCCTTTTTCCCTTTAATAAAGATGAAGAACTTTTCACAGGATAGCTGTAAATTAAACTGGGTGAGTAATTCTGCTTTCATTAAATTTACGGAGCATTTATTTCTGGCATCCGACCATTTTAAATTCATCTGTGAAAAAACGCGTTCAGGAAAGCAGTTTGATGTTGGGATACTTAATATGAAAGGCACTAGTTTAAACATATTCCTGGTATCTTTTTTTGCACCCCTCTCTCTCTCGCGCTCTTATCTTCATCACGCGCCGGGCGGGTGGCCATCAGTACACATTTGTCTGTGCCACCCGCCCACGCTTCCTCAGCACGCTGCGCGCACTGTCGAGTTATCCCCGAAAAGCGGGACTGAGCCTGCAACATTTAATTTTGATTTAAAAATCGGGACGTCCCGCCAAAATCGGGACGTCTGGCAACGCTGTTCAGGATCATTGAAACATCAAACATTAAAAGTTGTATTTTTTTTATTATTCCTATTGAATATTAATGTAGGTATAACAACAATAATATTTGGATATCGGTACATCACAAAAACGTCTTCTAATAATAATATAATAATGCCTATGCATAAGTTTAGGTATCATGTATTTGGCATATTGAGTACCTACCTACCTGTAGTGTTTATGTAACATTAAGTACCTGTGTGGCTGCATGCCACTTGCGAACTACGCATCACACTGACGTCACGCAAAATCCTGCATCGCGCAAGCAGAGTTTACCACGCGACCACGATACAACGTCCCGACATCAATCGTAGTCACCAGAAACAACACCCGTCTGGTCGAAGGAGCTTCTCTTTTCTATAGAGGATGAGTGAACTTTAAACCCTGTTTCCCATTCCTCTATACCGGCATTGCTCACCACAATGATGCTAAGGTATAGGTATGTATGTACGTACCACGTACCTAAATATTGGCAAAATACTATTATATTTGCATTTAGTAAATACACAAACTTTGAATTTAAAAACAAATAAAGAAAGTAATTGTGCATTTATTTATTGACTACCTGCGCTCTTATTGGCGCATACCTCCAGATAGTTGCCGCTTAACTTATATCCGGCAGATGATCCATTTTTATATCCATTTAGCTGAATGGAAAAGGAACCCTTATAATTTCGTCATGGCCGGCTGTCCGCCCGCCCGGGTGTCACACAGCCATTTTACTCGGAGACTATTTGCAATATATCGATGATTATATCTGTGTAGTGCACAGAATAGACCTTGTCTCCAATTTATAAAAACAATATTAAACAATATATGTAGTGTTGGGATATCCAGGAAAACGCGAAAATAATCCTTTACAACGTTTATTAATATTTTTATAAAAACTTAGGTAACACCTTAGTACGCATGCCGTACGTCTTTCATATTGAATATCAAAAACCGCTCACTCTCCATCTTAGTTCATACTTCCTCTTTCACTCGTTCCGGTCACTCGTTCAGAAACATACTTTATAATCGTTTAGAAACGTTTAAGTATACGAATACAAAATTAATCCTACATATATATATTAACAATATAACAATATTTATAAAACAATTTAGTGTAGAGAAATTACGAAAAAAAAAAAAATTTGTTTGCACTATGTAACAGCGATGATAAAAAAAACAATGCACATAAGCAATTTTCTTGTTCTCACACACTATTGTCTGCATTTTCTTTTACATTTTTCCTTCCGCAGATCTGCTGGAAGAAATTTCTGGAAATACGCAGTACCTTTGTACTCAACATTATAATTGTGTCGTATATATTATTATTATATCTGTATGTATTTTATTGTGTGTATATAAATAAGCGTGTGGGATATTTTTGGATCCCATAATTAAAAAAATTATGATATTTCTAAGAGATTTGCTTTTTTAGTTAATAGTTTTTGAGATATGGCATATTTTCGTTTACAGTTGCAGAAATAAATTACTTTTTCATCGTTTTTAGGGTTCCGTACCTCAAAAGGAAAAAACGGAACCCTCGTGTGTCTGTCCGTCTGTCACAGCCAATTGGCTCCGAATCTAATGGACCGATCAAGTTGTTTGGTACACATATCTATTTCTATGACACAAACACGGACGCGTAACGAAATTAAATTAATTTTGAATATAGGGGTCACTTTTGGAGGGCAAATAAGAAAATTAAAAAAGCAACTCTTGCAAACTATACCGTGTGACTTATCGACTAAACATACATTAAAAAAAAAATAGATATTTAAGAAAATAGATAAAAGTTGACCATCGGCCATAGACGTATACTACGTCTATGCCACCGACCCTTTATCTCCGAAACGAATGATCTTAAAATTTTGAAAAAATACAGAGATTGGTTCTTTACTCATAGATTACAGGAAAACCTATAAGAAATCTATGGTCTTACTTGGTATAAATTCATCCCAACTACGGAACCCTTCATTTTGCGTGGTCCGACACGCACTTGGCCGGTTTTTTGCGAAATATTTACTATGAAATGCAAACTTATTTTTGCCGACGATAAAATAATTACATTATGGTGCATGCGTAAATATTCATTCCCACTACACTAAAAACCCACTGTTCATTCTATTACCATGAGTCGGGGGCCCGGGAGATACTTGTACAGTATTCGCCGCACACCCGACTGGTATCAACCCGCCATGCCTAGCGCCCCCACCACCAAGTGCGGCCGATCCCTAGACCACACGTTCTCCCAGACAGGCGCGCATGGAACTCTGCGTGCCAGCTCTTTGGGCTTATCTAGAGGCTTGAAAGTTAGGTATTAATGTTTCCCGATGAAACATTACTATTTTATAAAACGAAGTAATAGCGCGGGCGGGCGATCATTTCACGCGTACATAACTACTAGCCGTAATGCGGAAAAGCCCGCAGGGCATTATCTTGCGAGGTTGTTTTTTTATTCCTCTCGAGAAACCGGTTAAGTTAAACCATTAGGTACCTATTATTGTGTTGTTTATCTATCATATAATACAATAGTAGCGAAATAAAAACTGTACATTAAATTTTTTTGAATAAAAACTTTTTTACAAAAAAAAACAACACTAAAATAACTTTTTTACAAAACAAAAACCACCGAATTCTACAAAAATACACTTAAAAGAGAAAAATAACTTGAACTTCGGAAGTCGGTGGCAATGTTGTAACCCCCTTTGGGTTACAACATTTTTTGCATCTCAATGACATCTATTGGCCCAAAATGGTATACATTGTTCTACATTCAATTTAACAGAAATAACCTATTTGAAGTTTAATCACAGTCCTTTTTTTTTTAACTTCTCCCGCTCTGGGTGGAGCGGGAGGGCGTGTCAGACTCTTACTGACTAAAACCCACCCGTGTTCCTTCCGTTGCCTTTACGTTGCCAGGGGCCACGATATCCCTTTCGGACTTTCCCGCAACCCCGGCAGGCATCGGTCCTATCGGACCCCTTCCGTTGTGCTGACATCTCTTTGAGGCGCGCGTGGAACACAACGCGCCGTCGACCCGGGCCTGGTCCTTATCGGACGGCGAGCTACCCATTGCTCACCGTCCGCAAGCCCGCGCCTACGGTGGCCGGGAATCGGCCTTTAATAATACAATAAGAGATTACAGACTGGCACATTGCAAAATATACGGATACTTGTTCTAAAGAGAGAAAACGAATTTTCCCAGATATGAGACCTAGCTAGATACATTTTTCACCCCCGTAAACCAAATTGCAACTTTCATCGAAATCGTTGGAGCCGTTTTTGAGAATGTGATTACAAATATGTATATGTCGCAGGCAGATTGTATGATTCGTCATTTACAAACGGCGCCGTCCGTTTCCAAACGCTGACGATTTGGCAAAATGCCTAAGGCAAAATGTAAATTGTCTAGTCACTTTAAAATATGCCACAACATTTGATGGAGAATTCAAACGCCGTTTACAAAATACCGCGGCAAAGTATTTAGTTATCCGGCACGTAAAAAACGTAAGGTGTCCATGAAATCTGGTGCCGCAGGAGGACTCCTGCGGAATATTATTGATACAAAATTGTCGAAAAATTTTGAACTGCAACAATCAATTTAGGGTACTGGCGCTGTTAGCCGAAAAACAGGTTCCGCCTAGTTCGGCTCCAGATGCTAAAACTTTTGTGTACTTTTGTTTTCATAGCAGTTAAGTGTAAATTAATGTAATCTAAGTACTGTTTTCATGAAATAAAAATCTTAAATTTACAATTTAACGCATTATTTTTGATAGTTTATATTATAATCTAACAGAAATAATACCGACAAATACTTGCGTAGCAACATGGAAGTAGCGCTCGCCGGCCGCTGCCGTGGCACTCAAGTATATTTAATAGCCCATAAAAAACACACATAAAACTGTTTTCAAGAGTTTTTTTACCTCATGTAGCTAACTTGTGTGGTTTAGGAGATATTTTGATTTTTTTGGCCCTTGCAAGTGGCTTTTTTATATTGCTCGTCAGTGTAGTTCGTAGACCGTACACAGAGAAACATGAAGTTTAGGCCTCTTCTGTCATCTGTTTATATTATCTGTGATTAGGTGACTCATGAGAAATTCTGTGTATTCACAATCTACTGTTAAATTATTTTACTGATAGCCGATCGCCAGGAATAACCTGTAAGAAGAATGCATCAGTGTTGTGTCAGGTTGTATATGCAGGAACACAAACCTTAACGAAAAACATCGCAAGCAATGGGAAATTGCTTCTGGGGTGTCGACCTCAAGACAAGCTGCTTCTCATACGGATAACTGAACGTCGCTTGCTCCCGCGTCACGAGTACTGACTCTCTTCATATTTTGCACTGTACGACTAAACGCCGACAGACACTACGCCGACAGACTGAACACCGACAAGACTTTACTTCGACGGGACTCTTCGCCGACAGGGATCATCAGCGACGCATAGCGAGCTCGGGACTTGGGGCACCCCGACTCGGACAGGTTAGGTTAGAAGGGGATGGCGGGGTCGTAGACCCCGCCATCCCCTTCGTGGTTATTTTTTTTAAACCACACAGAAGTAGGAGTCCCGCGAAGCGGGGCTCCGTCGACAACGCCTTACAAAAAACTGATTACCTGTCGGCGAAGAGTCCTGTCGGCGAAGTGTCCTGTCGGCGAAGAGTCCCGTCGAAGTAAAGTCTTGTCGGTGTTCAGTCTGTCGGCGTAGTGTCTGTCGGCGTTTAGTCGTACACTCCATATTTTGGATGCTGAGACCAAAACTACAAACGTAGTATACAGGGAAGTTTTATATAAATGTGGCTGTTATTTTAGAGTAAGTATTATGGTGTTTTACGACTTCCACGTCGTGAGAAGAAACTGGTTAATTAATGGAATAAAAAAATTATATCCTGACCAACTATTTACTCTGGGTACTAAATTAAATGACTAACTAACTGTTGGCGACGACAATAAGAATTGATTAGAAATTAAGTTTGATTAAACAAATAAAAACCATTTTTTTATAGTACGTAAATAAGAATGATTGTTGCATAAGCATAGGGTTGGTTTTAATCTCCCATAGTTTGTAAGTCTGATTGATACCTATGCCTTTTATCAAAATTGTTAGTTATAAGTTATCATAAACCTATTAATAAAGAACGTAGTTAGCACCCTAACATATGCCAAAGGTAATCACAGGTAATAAAGGTAACACACATACATACACATGACATGGTATCACCCACGAACAAACAGTAACTTGTCGAAAGAAACTACGCAAATAGCATCATTTACGAACAAGTCGCAACTTGTCGTAAAATAAACCAAGCAGATGGCATAATTCACGAACAAGTCTCAACTTGTCGAAAGAAACTAGGCAAAAATGGTATCATTCAGAGAGCAGGTTACAACCTGTCGAGAATCAAGCTCATACTTGACCGAAATATCCAAGTCTTACTTACCTATCATTGGATAGAAACTGTAAAACATTTATTTTTAGTCTCAGGACCACCCGCTACTTGTACCATAGTGAAATAGTACTTAAGCAATCCCAAAATGTAAAAAGTTTAGTTTTTCTAGTGCGCGACTCAATATATCTCAATAGTGTTAATCAAGTTGGTGTTTCATTGCAAATCCCTTACAAGAATTGGTCCTTCTGCAGCCGGATTTGAAGAACTGAAGCCTGAGTCTGAAGATACGTGAAGAATACATAAGCTACGTGAATATACATCGATATTTCAAGCAGTGTTTACGAGAAGCTTATGTATTTCATGAAGACTACATAAGTTACGAGAAGAATATCTCTACGAGCCGCACACTAACTACTCATCACTTGAAGCCCTACGTGTGCCTGAAGAATATTGCTGGGAATAGGCGACTTGGAAGATCGCTTATTCTCGAAGCTAGGCCCTCTACGGAAGGCCTGTTGGTGAGCACACGACCTGCTGAGTGAAGAATATTGCTGGGAGGGTCGACCAGAAGCCAAGCCGCGCCCTCTTGAAGCCCGGTATCACTTGAAGCCCTACGTGTGCCTGAAGAATATTGCTGGGAATAGGCGACTTGGAAGATCGCTTATTCTCGAAGCTAGGCCCTCTACGGAAGGCCTGTTGGTGAGCACACGACCTGCTGAGTGAAGAATATTGCTGGGAGGGTCGACTAGAAGCCAAGCCGCGCCCTCTTGAAGCCCGGTATCACTTGAAGCCCTACGTGTGCCTGAAGAATATTGCTGGGAATAGGCGACTTGGAAGATCGCTTATTCTCGAAGCTAGGCCCTCTACGGAAGGCCTGTTGGTGAGCACACGACCTGCTGAGTGAAGAATATTGCTGGGAGGGTCGACTAGAAGCCAAGCCGCGCCCTCTTGAAGCCCGGTATCACTTGAAGCCCTACGTGTGCCTGAAGAATATTGCTGGGAATAGGCGACTTGGAAGATCGCTTATTCTCGAAGCTAGGCCCTCTACGGAAGACCTGTTGGTGGGCACACGACCTGCTGAGTGAAGAATTGCTGAGAGGGTCGACTACAAGCCAAGCCGCGCCCTCTTGAAGCCCGGTGTCACTCGAAGCCCTGCGTGCTCCAGTGTTACGTTAACGTGTATAGTGATAGTGAGTACATAAGGAACATTGAACGTTGTTTAGTGAGTACACAAGGAACGTTTAACGTGTATAGTGAGTACATAAGGAACATTGGACGTTGTTTAGTGAGTACACAAGAAACGTTTAACGTGTATAGTGAGTACATAAGGAACATTGAACATTGTTTAGTGAAGTATTATCTGTGTATGTCAAAGGGTGTGTACGCTTACACCTTGACGTACCCTCTGCTGAAGGATTGTAACATAAACACTGGTAAGTCACTGAACAATATTGACTATAAGTGCTGTGAAAGTGAATAAATAATGATGACGCGAAGCCGTAAAGGAGATAGCACACGCTCGACCACGGAAGAAGAAACCACGGAGACGTCTGCTACCACCTCCGAGGAGGTGACGGATAGCAGCGCGCGTACTGAAGACACAACCGTGGTCGAGGAAGCGGATGCCACCTTGGTAGAAAAGAAAAAGAAGAATGCAAAGTCAACTTCGAATAAAGCAAACAATAAGAAGAAAGAACTAGAAGCCAGATTGGAATTAGAGAAATTACAATTAGAAGAGATTAAGATAAAAGCCAAGCTAGCAAATACCAAGTTGGAATTAACACGCGTCAACGAAGATGATACTGACTTGAGTGACGATGAAGAGGAGGCTGCAACCAAAGCCGCTGCTGAAAAGGCCACTGAAGCTTGGGTATCAAAGTCAAAGGAAGCAGAGCGCGTCGAAGTAGAGACCAGTAAGGTAACGACGCACACTGCAGAAACAATGCCATCTACAACCAATCAGCTGGCTGAAGCAATATTGGAAGCAGTCAAGTCCGCCACAGACAGCAAGGCAACAGCAATTATGCAACGTGCGCCGAAGTATGTCAGCGAGTTACATCAGTTTGACGGCGATGCAAGAGACTGGATGGCCTTTAAAGCAACATACAAAGACTCACAGGCTCTCTTCAGTGGTATCGAAAATATGGGAAGATTAAGAAGAGCAATCAAAGGAAAAGCCAAGGAAGCAGTGAAGTCCCTCCTCTATACACAAGTGGATCCAGAAGAAGTAATAACCGCATTAGAACGTCGATACGGCAGACCCACTTACCTAATAAGAAGCGAGATAGAAAACATAGAGAAGCTACCTCCTATGTCTGAAGATGCAAGAGAGTTGGTGCGATACGCTGGAGCCGTGGCCAATACAGTCAGCGTTGTGAAACAAATGAAGAAACAAAGTTATCTACACTCAAGTGATATATCGAATCGAATAATTGAGAAGATGTGTATCCTGGTGCGATTCAGGTGGTACGACTACAGAGCATCCAAAGAAGAAGATGATGAACCAATCCTCATCAGCCTTATGAACTTCTTCAACCAGATGGTGGATCAGTTCGAGATGCACGAGTTCATGGGGACCAAGGTGAAGAAAGAAATAGTGAGAAGCCGCATGCGATCTTCAGGTTCCCGCGGCGTGAACGCCACTAGAGTCACACAGCACGATGAAGATGAACTTTCATCGAGCGAAGAGGATTCAGATGAAGAGCAAGCCGAATTACAAACAGCAACAGTTTGTTCATGCAAGGACAACACAAAGATGCCAGAGAAGACTGTTTGTCCTGAATGTGCAGGGGAACATGCACTGTTGAAGTGCAAGAAGTTCATTGACTCTTCCATAGATGAAAGATGGGAACAAGCCAAGCGAGCCTTCATATGTTTCAAATGTTTACTAGGACGACACAGACGATTCAGTTGCAAAGCAAAGCCGTGTGGAAAATGCAAGAGAGGTCATCATGTGATGTTACACCAAGAAGAAAGGACGAAGTCAACCATGCAAGAGACCCAAGCTGTAGCCTCGACAGTGAACGCAACACGGACAATATCGAGAGCTTACTTGAAAATCGTGCCAGTAGAATTATGGGGACCAGATGGCAAAGCCGAAGTCTACGCCCTCATGGACGAAGGATCAACAGTGACCCTAATAGAAGATGACATCGTGAACATGATTGGGGCCCAAGGTCCCGAGGAAGACCTAAGAATTGAGGGCGTAGGAGGTCATCGAATGGATCAGAAGTCAAAGAAGATCGACATTAAGATCAGAGGAAAGTTCGAGCGAAACTTAGAAAAGATGTCAGGATATACCGTGAAGACCCTGAACCTATCCCCCCAAGAAGTCAGCAACAAGGATCTGGAAGATTGCCAACACCTAGAAGAGATAGCTGAGCAACTGAAATACCCTAATGCTCGTCCTACTGTACTCATCGGGCAGGACAATTGGCATCTCATCGTGTCTCAAGAAGTGAAAACTGGCGACCGAAGCAAACCAGTAGCCTCTAGAACCCAATTGGGATGGGTCTTACACGGAACCAAATCAAGCAACAATACTCCGGTACGAATAGTGAATCATCTTGTGACGCAGCCTAAAGGAAAAGATGATTACCTCGAGAAGATGATCAGAGACCACTTCGACATCGAAGCCCTTGGAGTTGCCGCAAAGAGACCATCCAGCGACATCGACCAGCGGGCTCTCGACGTCCTGCATTCCACGTCGAAAAGATTACCTGACGGAAGATTCAGCACAGGCTTGATCTGGAAGACGGATGATGAAAGTCTACCTGAAAGCAAAGCAGCTGCAGCACGACGACTAAGGGGAATGGAGAAGAAGTTCTCGAAGGACGAAGAATTTGAACAAAAATATGTAGAACAAATCGAAAACCTGATCAACAGCGATTATGCAGAGGAAGTAACAGACGAACCCACTTCCTCAAGAACATGGTACCTGCCCCACTTCGCTGTTGTCCACCCCCAGAAGAAGAAAATGAGACTAGTCTTCGACGCCGCAGCTAAATCAAATGGAAAATCGCTGAACGACGCATTGATAGCTGGACCCGATTTGCTACAATCACTGTTCGGTGTTCTGCTCCGCTTCCGCCAAGAAGCAATAGCCGTCGTCGCAGACATCAAAGAAATGTTCCTGAGGATTAAAATCAACGAAGAAGACATCGATAGCCTCCGATTTCTCTGGAAGAACAAGGAATACAGAATGACTTCCTTAATATTCGGAGCCGCCTGTTCGCCATGTACTGCCATATACGTAAAGAACAGAAATGCAGAAGACTTCGTCGATCAGTGTCCAGAAGCCGTCAGAGCAATAAACCGAAATCATTACATGGATGACTATATTGCAAGTTTCTCCGATGTGACAACAGCTACCAAAGTGTCAAGAGATGTGAACGAGATCCACAAGAAAGGAGGTTTCTTCCTGAGAGGCTGGGCGAGCAACGACCCATCAACGATCGAAGAGTTCACCGACACAGGATGCAAGACAAACTCCATCGTACTAGGAGAACCAAAGGATCAAGTCGAGAAAACCCTGGGACTCAATTGGAACGTCCATGAAGACAGCCTTCATTTCACTCTGAGTCTGCGCAACACTCCCGACGAAGCCAAAGAAGGAAGACGCGCACCAACAAAGAGAGAAGCGACAAGTGCAGTGATGTCGGTCTTCGACCCCTTAGGATTGGCATCACCCATAACCATACAGGGAAAAGTAATGCTTCAGAACTTGTGGAGGTCCGGCCTAGAATGGGACGAAAGATTGCCTCCACCCAGAGAAGAAGAATGGAAAAAATGGCTTGAAGATCTAAGAAAACTTGAAGATCTTCGAATCCCTCGCTGCCTCACATATGACGCGACTGAGGGGGAGCTGCACACATTCTGCGATGCAAGCGAGAAGGCGTACGCCTGCGCGGTGTACTGGCGCTCCCAACATCCAGACGATCGAGTAGAAGTAAAGTTATTGGCAGCGAAAGCAAGAGTGTCGCCTCTCAAGCCAACTTCAATACCTCGACTTGAACTACAAGCATGTCTATTGGGAAGTCGCTTGGCCAATAGCGCGAGTCAAGAAATGGACCTGACTGCAACCCGAAGATACTTCTGGACCGACTCCAGAACAGCATTGACATGGATCAAATCGGATCCTAGGAGATTCAAGCCTTTTGTCGCACATCGTCTCGCCGAAATAGAAGAGCTGACAAAACATAAGGAATGGCACTGGGTTCCAACGAAACACAACGTAGCCGACGACGCTACCAGAGAGACCCCATCGAATTTCGACATAACACACCGATGGTTCAAGGGCCCAACCTTCTTGCATGAAGATCCCAGAAATTGGCCTACAGAGGAGAAGAAAGTCTCCATCACCAACACAGGTGAAGAAAAACCTAACGCCATCACTCTAAGCGTTAGAAAAGTTATCCCTGTCATCGTGCCCGACCCAACAAGGTTCTCCAGTTGGACGCGCCTACTTCACGCGACAGCGAGATATTTGCAAGCCATAGATGTCTTCAAGCGAAAAATTAAGAAAAAGGTGAACATCACGAAGCTTATCACCAGAAAAACACAAGACCCAGCTTGGAAGAAGACACATAAACGGAAGACACAACCATCGGAAAAGAGACCAAGCAGAGAAGAAGTGGCCTTCTTACCAAAGTCTGCGCTCTACGTAGAAAAGGCAGAACAGCTGCTAATAAGAAGAGTGCAAGAAGACAGCTTCTCAGACGAACTTGCTACCTTACGAAAGAAAGAAGACCTCAATCCGACCTCCAATCTGAAGAACTTCACAATCAAATTAGAAGACGGGCTCATTAGATTATCCACCCGCATCGGAGCAGCCAAGTATCTGATAGCTTCATACAAGAATCCGATTCTGCTAGATAAACATCACCGAATAACCCAGCTTCTAGTGAAGTACATCCATGAAGCCTTCAATCACGGGAACCACAACACCGTGATGAACGAGGTCCGGCAGAAATACTGGATACCATCGCTTCGGAACATGGTGAAGAAAGTAGCACGGGACTGCGGATGGTGTGGAATTCGGAAAAAGACGCCACAGATCACACCTCAAGGAGATTCTGCCACCTGAACGTCTGACGAAGACCAGCCCTCCTTTTACCTGCCTAGGAGTAGACTACTTCGGGCCCATGCTTGTCACCATTGGAAGACGCACGGAGAAACGATGGGGAGCGTTATTTACATGCCTCACCACGAGAGCCATCCATCTTGAGCTGGCTAACTCCCTGTCAACCGATTCCATGATCCTCGCACTGCGAAGAATGATCGCCAGAAGAGGAACTCCGAAGATCATCCTGAGCGACAATGGAACCAACTTCATCGGTGCCAACAGAGAGATCACTGAAGCCATCGCGAGCCTAGGAGAAGAAATGAACAAGATGGGCATCGTTTGGAAGTTCATCCCTCCTGGAGCCCCCCACATGGGTGGAGCCTGGGAAAGAATGGTGCGATCTGTAAAAGTCACTCTCTCAGCTACACTACGCGAGCGGCAACCTAGAGAAGAAATTCTCCATACATTGCTTCTGGAAGCCGAGCATATCGTAAACTCGAGACCCCTCTTCTCCGTCAGCACCGACCCAGAAGAAGAAGAAGCTTTGACCCCGAATCATTTTCTCATCGGGCGGTCATGCGGAGCCACCCTCTTTGGCTCCTTCGACGACACGGAGCTCATCGGTTCCCCCAACTGGAAGACATCCCAACGCCTGGCCGATCATTTTTGGTCAAGGTGGTTGCGAGAGTACCTCCCAACTCTCTCGCCTCGCTACAACCAAGGTCCTCACTATCGGGACCCGACATTGGGCGACATAGTCCTGATTGTCGACCACACCCTGCCACGATACTCGTGGCCACGCGGCGAAATAGTCGCCATTCATCCCGGACCAGACGGAAGAACCAGGATCGTCGACGTACGAACAGCAGCGGGTACCCTACGGCGGCCAGCATCACGCCTAGTCCTGATAGTACCTGCAACGTCGCCCCAACGAGATGGAGTGCAACGCACTGAGGGGGAGACTGTTGGCGACGACAATAAGAATTGATTAGAAATTAAGTTTGATTAAACAAATAAAAACCATTTTTTTATAGTACGTAAATAAGAATGATTGTTGCATAAGCATAGGGTTGGTTTTAATCTCCCATAGTTTGTAAGTCTGATTGATACCTATGCCTTTTATCAAAATTGTTAGTTATAAGTTATCATAAACCTATTAATAAAGAACGTAGTTAGCACCCTAACATATGCCAAAGGTAATCACAGGTAATCAAGGTAACACACATACATACACATGACATGGTATCACCCACGAACAAACAGTAACTTGTCGAAAGAAACTACGCAAATAGCATCATTTACGAACAAGTCGCAACTTGTCGTAAAATAAACCAAGCAGATGGCATAATTCACGAACAAGTCTCAACTTGTCGAAAGAAACTAGGCAAAAATGGTATCATTCAGAGAGCAGGTTACAACCTGTCGAGAATCAAGCTCATACTTGACCGAAATATCCAAGTCTTACTTACCTATCATTGGATAGAAACTGTAAAACATTTATTTTTAGTCTCAGGACCACCCGCTACTTGTACCATAGTGAAATAGTACTTAAGCAATCCCAAAATGTAAAAAGTTTAGTTTTTCTAGTGCGCGACTCAATATATCTCAATAGTGTTAATCAAGTTGGTGTTTCATTGCAAATCCCTTACACTAACTATGTAAATAATAAAAAAAACAATAGAACACTTAAGGCGTCGAAGTACTCGTCCGCATCGCTATCACCCGGAAACGTGCCCGGAAGACTGGCAGCATTGCCACGTTGAATGACAATGCTAATTCTTGTATTATATATTGTAAAAAATATTTTTTTGATCCTTAATAAAACATATTATACCTTAAGTTAATTAAAACTAATAATAAACTAAAATATGGCGTCGTAAAGACTGGCGGCATTGCCGCGTTGTAAGCCAGCCCTTGGGTCACGGGAATCATCAACCAGCCGTATGGAGATTTTATTGAACAGACCACGAGCACTCGGACCCCACGGACCGAAGGTTTCAACCTCAAACGGCGCGAAAATATAATTACCATTCAGGTATACTTACGCTGCTTTGAGGTTCCCCCAGCCGGTTCTTACATAACATAATATCACGCCTGTAATCCCGGAAGTGTTCAATTCAAATTCAAAATTCAAATTCAAAATATTTTATTTCACATAAACCTACAAAGGCACTTATGAAACGTCAGAAGCTAGGTGCACGGTTCCAATTGGTCGTTTCCTATGGAGAAGAGCCGGCAAGAAACTCCATGGTTACTCTTTTAAAAGTAAATGGTATTTACAATTTTTTCAAATTACAGAGTTAATAGGTATGAGAGGACAGTGTAGGCCTATCAACAAGTACCAGGTACTTAGCAAGATAGAAAATGTTCGACAGATCTACAGTCTGTTAAGCCTACAACGTTCTCACATTCACAAAATCTAAAAGAAAAGAATCTATATAAAAGCAAAATCAAATAATAAAAAGCTATTTAGCCCAAATGACATGATTGCCACTACAGCTGTATGTAACAAATCTAATTTATTATATAAAAAAAAAAAATATTTTAGGTATATAATGTCAAATAACGAAGAGATTATGTCAAGGTAGTATGTAAAAGAGAGAAAAAAAAAAGAAAAAGGTAAAATAAAATAATCATCTTAATTTGGGAGCCGTTAATAGAAATTTACATAGTTATGCCGTTAATGAGGTACCAGGGAAGCCACATGTGCAGAAGGAATCATTGCCAAACTTCCTTGTCTTCAACGTAGTCTTTAATCTTATAATATGCTTTTTTGATAAGGACACGTTTGATGTGGGTTTTGAACTTTCCATCGCTAAGTTCTGTAACCGTCTTTGGCAACTTGTTATAAAATCGAATACTGTTTATTACAAATGACTTACTAGTTTTAGTTAATCTAAATTTGGGTATCACAATTTCATGTTTACTACGTGTATTTATATTATGGAAATCGCTTCTTATTTTGAAAAGTCCCAAGTTTTTGCGAACATACAAAATACTTTCTAAGATATAAATAGAAGGCTGCGTTAGTATATCAATTTCTTTGAATTTTTTTCTAAGGGACTCGCGAGGACCCATTTTATAGATAGCGCGAATTGCCCTCTTTTGTAAAATAAAAATTGTATCTACGTCAGCTGCCGATCCCCACAGCAGAACGCCATAAGACATAATACTGTGGAAATAAGCAAAGTATACTAACCTAGCTGTGGCTACATCAGTCAACTGCCTTATTTTTCTTACAGCGCTTATTTTTCTGTTAAGCGGAGTGTCCCCAGGTCACCCACATTTCGCCAGTTTTTTTAAGTCCTATTTAGGGGGCGACCCTATTGCCATCAACCGGGCACGAATCCAGACTCCGGCCTGCTACTGAGAAATTTGCGACCACTGACCAACGAAGCAGGCATTAATGTGTTGTTTATCCTAATATTTGTATTATAATCATTGATATAAGTACTAAAAAACCCATTGTAATAGGTTTTTTTTTTCAAATATACTTACTAATTACTTACTTGCTTTACATTCAGTGATTTAAAGCTCTTAGACACAAAATTATTTCTTGTCGTTCATTAGTGCCTCTTTTTTTTTTTTTTTTCGGTGGTAAATTATCAAATAACTTCTCCCGCTCTGGGCGGAGCAGGAGGGCGTGTCAGACTCTTATTGACTAAAACCCACCCGTGTTCCTTCCGTTGCCTGTACGTTGCCAGGGGCCGCGGTATCCCTTTCGGACTTTCCCGCAACCCCGGCAGGCATTGGTCATATCGGACCCCTTCACTTGCTGACATCTCTTTGAGGCGCGCGTGGAACACAACGCGCCGTCGACCCGGGCCTGGTCCTTATTGGACGGCGAGCTACCCATTGTTCACCGTCCGCAAGCCCGCGCCTACGGTGGCCGGCAATCGGCCTGCGATTCCCGACGCCCAGGGCGTCTCCTGCGGCGGCTAGGGGCGTGAGGGCGCGAATTTTGCCTTTTCCTCACTGGTTCTGCCTCCTCCTTCGCGAGCATTACTGCTTCGCAGAAGGAGGTGACGGCCTCCCATGCCCTCTCGCTCCGTACCATGGCCTGGACTAGGGCCGGACGCGAGAGATCCCCGCCACCGATCGCCTCCACGAGGACACGGCGATGCTCTGCCCTAGCCGGACAGACCTCCACCGTATGCTCAACCGTGTCCCCCGGGCGATCCACGCAGTGATGACACCCGGGCGTTTCCTCCTGCCTGATATGAAACAGGAACCTCCCGAAACAACCATGTCCGGTGAGGACCTGCGTCAGGCGGAAGTTGAGGACGCCGTGGCGCCTCTCTAGCCACTCCTCAAAGAGGTTACTTATCGCCGCAATAGTGGCGTGCCCAGCACTGGGTTGCGACAATCGCACTCTCCATGACGCCATGAGATCCCGCTGGAGCTCTGTCCGCTGTGCCGCGATTTCTCGCGGAAACGGAGTTACGCCCCGGCGTTTCGACTCTTCGCGCCACTCCCAGATATGCGCGAGGACTTTTGCCTCCAGATCCCAAGGCGGTAATCCGGCAAGGAGGCTCGCCGCCTCACCGGAGACCGTGCGGTATCCCCGGACCAGCCGGGTGGCCATGACCCTTTGGGACGCGTTCAACCGGCGGGCTGGCTGCCGCCTCAATGAACGCGCCCAAACCGGTGCCCCGTAAAGGGCCATGGACCGCACGACTCCCGCGTATTGCCTCCGGCAGGAGGTGTTTAGACCCCCAGATTGGGCAGGAGCCGCTTCAAAGCAGCCCCGGGTTCATTAGTACCTTAAGTGACTATCCTAACTAATTTTATAAATGCAAAAGTGAGTTTGTTTGTTTGTTACTCTTTCACGCAAAAATGGCTAAACGGATTTGGATGAAATTTTGCACATGGGTAGACCATAGGATATCTTTTATCCCGATATTTCCACGGGATCGAGACTTATGCGGGTTATACCGCGGGGCGCAGCTAGTCCTAACTAATATTATAAATGCGAAAGTGAGTTTGTTTGTTACGCTTTCACGCTAAAACGACTGAACGGATTTGGATGAAATTTGGTACATGGGTAGACCATGACCGGGATTAGGACATGCAGGTGGAACCGCGGGGGGTAGCTAGTTTAAAATAAATTATTTGACTTTGACTTTGATCTGTAAAAGAACTTCTTACCGACATAGCTTGCAGGCTGGCCATGTTTGTCGAAGGACCGATGGCCGGTGGAGTAGTCGAGTCGCGTATCGGCAACCGTAGTGTGGGCGCCCCCAATCATGGTTCGGTCAACCAACACCGGTCCATCTACGACCAACGACCTTATGAAGGTAGCTGGGATTGACTGGATGCGGAAGGCGGAGGACAGGGTGTTGTGGTGCAGCCTGGGACGGGCCTATGTTAAGCCACTGCTTAACGTTCATTATTCAGCTAGAGGTTAAATTATTTATAATTTCGAAACTCTGAATCCGAATTTTGCATTTAAGGACCAAATGGGTAGGATATTGTAAAAAATGTTCAAGTTTTTCTAAGAACTCTGAGTAATAAAAAACCCGTTCAAACTTTTCCATTCAAAACACGATCTTGACAATGACTGTTACTATTATTCTACACTAATATAATAAAACTGAAAAGTTTGTTTGTTTGTTTGTTTTTTTGTTTGAACGCGCTAATCTCTGGTCTAGGTACCAGTCGGATTTGAAAAATTCTTTTAACGAATTAATATCGCGGCAAGCGATGCGATGTGATGCGGTGAGTTGGTGTTCCAAATTTCACGCGGATGAAGTCGCGGGTAGAAGCTAGTTTTACTAATAATAAAGCTGAAGAGTTTGTTTGAATGCGTTAATCTCTGGAACTTCTAACATCACGCTACAACGCTTAGGAGCCCAGCAAAAAGAAAAAAAGTCAGAAAGAACGCTAAGCGAAATCGACATAATACCACGGGTGGGCGATGCGATGCGACGCGGTGGGATGGGGGCGGAGGGAGTTTTATAAAAATGTGACTGTTATTAACACTTTCGACTCCACCCACTTTTCATAGAATTCATACGGCATGCCGCCATACATATTGGAAGTGACCCTCCGGGAGGGTTACCGGCATTACGTTTGCGCTAAAGTTAACCATCGCGGACGATCAACGGCATTAGGTTTAAATCCGTGTTATAAAACACTGTACAACGAAGTAAAATAACGTTTTCAGGGGAGGTAGTCGCTGTACGTAGTTTCCAACCTTTTAATTTTTTTGTGAAAAATAAAAAAAAATGGATTTTAAAACCAACGCATCAAATAATCGCAAATCTTGTTAAAATATACGTTACATTTTATTTTCACGGTTTATAATGCTGTGTTCGATAAGAAAAACCTACTTTTAAAATGAAGCCACCGCGAGGGTCCCGGCATCCCTTATGCGACTAGGTGAACCCTCCAGGAGGGCTCCCGGCACTGAACGTGTTAAGTATAGGTATTGTGTATCTTACGCCTTCCACGCAAACGAAGTCGCGGGCACCAGCTAGTTCTGTGATATTATTTGATGGGAAGTAGTTCAAAGAACTGGTTTACATACTATTCCGGTAATATAATGAGTACCTACTTAACTAGCTAGTGTTTTCTGGGGTTTTAGTTGCAAACTACGTAACAAAACCAAATTTTCCTCGTTGTCCTGAGATTCAAATGCGAACCGATAATATTGAAATTGTCTTTCGTTTGTGAATGAGAGAAATATACAAAAATATCTAAGTCCTGCTGTACGAGCTAGCTCTGTTTGTGTTTTGATAACTTAGTACTTATTGTGTTTAGCATAATGAGATCCATCATTTTTTATTAGGGACGCCATTGCATTTATCCATCATTTTTTATTAGGGCCGCCATTGCATTTATGTTTTTGTCTGGTCCTTCGAGCCGGATCTGCAAAGAAGGGTTTGCCTCTACCTACTCATAACTTAGGTATAAATAAAATGGTAGTGGAACTGACTTGTAGCTAAATGATGAATGAACAGCCGCACAAGTCCATCGAAGGTTAAGCTATGCTTGCCGCGGTCGTTCCGTGGATGGGTGACCATCCATTACATATCGAGACCCTCCATGCCTTGAAAAAGCACGTTAAGCTGTTGGTCCCGGCTGTCATTCATAGATCTGTGATAGTCGTAGTAAAGTTAAGGGTAGTCAGAAGCCCGAAAGTCTGATACGCAGTCTTACCAATATGTATAGTGTTACCCAGTAATTGGGCTGTGGAGGTCACATAGGCAGTTGCTCAGTTGCATCCGGTAAGACTGGAAGCAGAATTCAACAAAGTTGGGAATTGGCTAGAGGCAGATGATGACTCATCAGCTTCCATTTAATACGATGACCAAGATGAATGATTAAGACTATAATTGACATGCATAACACAGTGAAGTCGTATGGTTTTTGCACTTCCAATAAATTGTTATATATCTAATGCATCAACGGCGCCGATGACGAATTCACTTGGTACGAGGGATGCATGCGTGCAATGATGATTGTCTCGGATGATACACGCTGATCTGTAAAACTATTAATAGAAAATGACGATATGAATGGATTGAGACGCCCAGCGCCTTTTGATTCTGGTTATGGTGGACGAAGAATATGCTGCTGCTGTGGGTTTTATAAAAAGCAAAGGAATTTGTCAGGATTATACCCGTGTGATACAAAATAAAACATTATCTTAGAATATGGTCACCATCAAAAGTAAAGCACTAAACCCGACTAACGGCGACGTTCGATGGGTCGGTGAACTAATAGCCACCTCTCCTCTAAAAATATTAATCATAGCAGCAAAATTATAAATAATCTGATATTTTAGAAGAATCAAGAAGTCTTGAAAAAAAGAGTTAGGCAACGTACTCGTGAATATCAAAATGGTGACCCCTGTAAATCATCATTTCAGCCGAAAGACGTTCACTGCTGAACATAGGCCTCCCCCAAACATCGCCACTTCGACCGATTCTGTGCTTCCCGCCTCCAGCGGTTTCCTGCGGCCTTCGCTAGGTCCCCTGTAAATAGTAGAATATAAATAATTACTGTTGTTTACTTAGGAGTATATAATAATAATAATATATATTTTTTTTTTTCCAAAAGTTATGTACATAGTATTTATGCGCAGCATTTACAAGTGCACAGAAATTTGATCAATGACCCCCATGCTAGGTGGAACCTGTGTTACAGGGGTCATCCATCCGTCCATTATATTTATACAAGATTACAGGTAAGTTAGCAGTACTTATTTTTTAGGGGTAGGTACAATCATATGTTTTATTCTAGTGTGAAAAAGATGTAGTGAGTGCATGTGTGAGTGTGTGAGTGTGTGTGTGTGTGAGTGTGTGTGTGTTTGCGTGTGTGTGTGTGTGTGTGTTTGTAGGGTTTCGTGTGTGTGAGAGGGTATGTGAATAGAATGGTCATTGTATTGGTCATGTATATTGCGATTTTAAAAGGTCTTTTGTTTTACTGCAGTCAAGAGATAAAAGATATTAATTTATTTAAGGAATAAATGTCATTAGTTCAATAAACAAGTGTGCGACACGTGATTAGGTCGAAAGGTCGTTGGATTGACTAGTTCTAAATGTCGTAATGTACCTGTCATATTTTAACATTTCAATATAAAAGAGGTTTTGCATTAATTTCTTTCAAGTCTAGACGATGATCTGTGGGTTCTGCGCGCACATTATACCGAAGTCAAAGTATTTATTTGTATATTACTATTAAGGTATTCAGCGCACGTGTACTCGATAGGCTTTGGTTACATGCTATCTAATTGCGTAAACATTTTCGGAAAACGATTAAGACTAATATGTTTAATTTTGACAGTTCAACAACAGTCATTGCGTTATTTACGTTGTTGAACAGATTTTTTTCGAACATAATTATAAAGCAATGGATTAGCAATCTGTTTCAAAACGATTCAGATTGTGATTGATCGTGTATTACCCAATTAGGGTGCTGAAATTGAGTGTGCCTTTCAGGAAAATGTATACTATACAAGCTTTAATATTGTAGAAGATTTTTGTATTGTATATCATTGGTAATTCTTAAATATAAAAAAAAAAATACCATTTCACAATAGTTTTTGAGTTATTTCGGTCGCATCCCCTGCTGGTTATTATTATGTTTTAATTCCTGTCTGATCTAGTAGAAACTTTGTCATTCAGGTCTGATCCCCTTACTCTTTTTATTTTATTCCGGTCGGATACTTTAGTTACCTACTAACATATTTTTGGGACAGTCAGCAACAAATATATGTACAACAGTGTTTATTGAAATACATATTTTTGTAATCCTTATTGTAATGTAAACGTGAATGCTAGTATTGAGGAACAACGACTGTACATTTTCGTCTTGGCGAAGTCACCGCACCCGGTTTGAACGCTTTTTAATCATTTTTTCCTGCAAAAATATGGGTGTGCATCTCAGACTAAATCAGGATACTTAGTCTGAGGTGTGCATTGTGCTATATTGTTATCGTCTCCGCCATTGTCTAACGATTCCGAAGTAGCCAATCAGTGACGAGTGAAGTTTTGTTGAATATGAGAAAATGGTTATCAAATGGTTAGTGTTAGTTTATATCTTAATTGTGCTCTGTGCAAGTCAAGTAAAAGAATTCTTCCGAAAAAGTAAGTGTATTTATAGATAAATATTTTATTTTTGTTATTTAAAATCTTAGGTACTTGTATATTATTGTAAGGTAGAGTAGCGGGTAAGTTCGGAAGGATTTTCGGTAACTTTGAATGATGTTACTTATAAAATATTTTTTCCCTGCGTTAGCCAAACTAAATAATCTGTGAAAATATGAAAAGAAGACTTGCTTTAAATGTTAATATTTTTTATATGTTCCTTAACAGAATGGCTGTTCTTTTGTGACTAGTTAAATAATAATTTAGATGTATTTGGTTAGACAATTAAGGGATCGGAATTTCTTAGGGTAATAATCATCATCAATACGAGCCCAAAGAAGTGGATAATCTAATGACACAGAAGTTACACGATTGCCGAGAAAAAGTATAGTAAAATATTCATTCGAATATTTACAACAACTTTAAAGCGGAATTCAATGACGCCAGCTTAATTTTTTTATTTGTCATGTCGTTTATTTAACTCTTATATTTAATTTGGCTCTAGAACAATAAACACAATCAATTCTTACATGAACAACTGTTTTTCTCTTGACTGTACTTACCTGTCAAAAGAAACTGGAATGACAAAGTTTATGGATTGGTTGTGGATCAGACAGGAATTATAACATAATAATAACCAGAAGGGGATCAGATCAGGGGATCCGACCGGACTAACTCTATTTTAGTTTTAGCCTAGCCTATAACTGAGTGTACATTATGCAAAATAAATAAGATTTTTTCAGTTGGATAGTCGAAACAAAACAATTGGTGTTTATTTAAAAAATATTTTATTCAAAATATATTTAGGTAATTTTGCTACAGTAGGTACTAAAATACATTTTCTAATTTTATCTATAGTAGCTATATGTTGCCTAAACATACAGTACTTCGATATTTATTCAATTCTTAATCTAAATACAATTTGGAGACGACAATATGACAATAAATGAAAACAGACTGCTAAAATAAAACCTTTTAGTTTTGCCAAAACACTGGCAATACTAATGCGTAAGAGTATTTTGAAACTATCAAATAAATTATAGCATGGAAATTAATAACGTGATTTTATTAAACAAACTAAATATGTAGTAGCTATGCGTGGACCTACTATGGGTTTTGCCAATATTTAACTAGCTGTAGTGACTAAACTATTGGGTATATTTGCAGAATTTTTGTATGCAGACGTCACGACTCGGAAACTTCATTACATAATTCAAAATTCAAATTAGTTCACATAAACCTACAAGGGCACTTATGAAACGTCGGAAGCTAGGTGCACGGTTCTAATTGGTCGTTTCCTATGGAGAAGACCCGGCAAGAAACTCCACGGTTACTGTTTTAAAAATACAACCCTTTACAATATTTTCAAATAACAGTGTTATTAGGTATGGGAGGACAGTGTAGGTCTTTCAACAAGTACCAGGTACTTAACAGAATAATGATTGTCAACAAATCTACAGTCCACATTCACAAAATTGAAAAGAATCTATTGTATAAAGATAAATAAGTTAATAAAAATAAAAACGTATTTAAACGAAATTACGTGATTGTTATTACAGCTGTATCAAATCTGAATAATTATCATGTACACAAAAGCCACTAATAAAATACGAAGTTTATTTTATTGTCGTACTGTCATCTCCACCTTGTATATTTTTGATAAGCAATTGGAAGTGTATAGAGTGCCGCTATTTGTGGCATATTAGTAGCGCTGCCTCGGCCCGGCTAAAGCATTGTCATTGTCACTTGTTATTTTGCTTGATTATTGTGCCGCGGCAGCGGCCGGCGAGTGCCAGGGTCCGTTTAGGCACAAGAAAATGTTTTGGGAATGTGATGTTTCACAGCGAACTAACCTCAACAATCAAACAAAATAACCAGTGACAATGACAATGCAATTCTTACGGCACTTTAGCCAAGCCGAGACAGCACCAGTATTATGCCGCTAACGGCACTTTATCTGAGAGGTGTAAAGAGTGACTCTGTACACCTGCCTAAACAATTTTGTTTTGTTTGGTACCATAAAGAGTTTAGTATTCCCGAATCGCTTTAGCTCGGCAATAGCGGTCACCGCCCTTTCATTAATATCTCTCCGTACGAACCCGAACATTAGACCATGTCTGGTTTTTCGTACTTGGAACATGTGGAAGATCACGATAGGACACGATTCAGGACGCTAAAGGACTTTATTTCAGTTTTTGAAATAAATAATGTTATAATATGTAGGTGGGTCAATTACCGCTTTTGCCACGCTAAAGCAATTCGGGTATAGCACGGTTGTGCAATTAAAAAATAAGCTAACTTATCGATAAGAAATTAAAATAACAGAACCACTAAATGGGTAGAGTTGAAATTTTTCAGAAATGCAGTATCCCCTTTTCCTGAGAAGGAAAAGTAACAAAAGAGATGAACTATGCAGACAGGTCATGTTTATTTTTGAGGAAAACTATACACAGGCTTATATTAAATTAGCTAGCGAAACTACGCACACGTCATGAGTATCGATATTTAAACGGGATAACAGAAGAAACAAGTGCGAGTTGGACCACGCATAGGATGAAGGGTTCTGTAGTTCGGATGAACTTATCCCAAGAACGAATATATCTTTGTAACTGTGTTTTGTCAGTCTGTTAAGAACCTTTTTTTCAGGAACGCGGTGTCAAGTTCAAATTAATATCAAATACGTCTTAGGTCCCATAGAGCTCATAGAGTATTGAATAAAATCGAGTCAACTCAATAAAAAATACGGCCATTTATGACATATTTTGATACTCGGGTTCCCGTTGACCTAGAATCATGCAAGAAGCAACGTCTCAGCTCACAGCACAAGGAAAAAGTACGATAATCGTTAATTTGTAGTTTTATCACATAAAATATTTGCAGTTGGAGGATTAATCATGACCAATGACGTATATCCATGTATAAGAGAACCTATTTTTCAACCACAATGTTAAGTTTGTTTTTGGGACAAATCCATCCCAACTACGGAACCCTTCATTGTGCGTGGTCCGACACGCACTTGGCCGGTTTTTTCTTCTTTTATACTGTTTAGGTATCGATACACACCTGTGCAGTTTCGCTAGATAATTTAATTTGACTCAGTATAAAATTCTAACTTCATTAACAGTACTTAAGTAATATCAAAATTATAGCAGATATATAATAAATAATGAAAATGTCATAATCCAGTGGTCGGCAAACTCATAAGTCAATAGAGTCAAATGTCAATACTATAACGACTAAGATTTCGTATGAGAGCCAATCCTTTCTGTGTCCAAACTGTCTCAATACACTTTTCTTAATTACAACGTTTCCTACAATTTAATTAGTTAAGGAGTACAATAGTTTCATCATCATCATATCGGCTGATAATAGTATGATGAAGGCATGTTACTTATTACAAGTTAACCTTGGAAAACTTTGAAACATACAGTAAACGATTAATTTCCGCACTCATCGACATTTGTACAGAGCCATACTCTATAGCCCAGAGAGCCGCATGCGGCTCGCGAGCCGCGGTTTGCCGACCACTGCATAATCTAATCTCGACTTCAGCCTTTACTGATAGGAAATTAATAATAGTTATTTACAGTTGATTTATTGTAATAGTTGTAATAATGGCACTTAATAACAAGTAATTTTATTTATTATTTTAATAGAACGCCGGGAGGGGACGCTCAAGAAGCACATATTATAGTGATTGGTGATGTTCTTCAGAAAGGTCAGGTGCGTAGTACTCGCAACCGGCGTGCGTGTGACCAGACGTATGAACGTAAACAAAGCAAAAAGAATATGAACGGATCGTAGCAGGTGGCGTTCTTGTAGTTTATACCTACCCCCATAGGCAGAAGGCGTGAGTGATCCTCATGTGCGTAAACTCTCAAGGCACGAACAAAATGTGTGGGAATTGTGGGTAGTATAAATATTTTTTTCGCGCGAGATATGAACCTGCGACCATAACGCTGATGCCATCCTTGCTGCTACTGATCCTACAACTTTTTAACTATCTAATACTATTGCTTTTCCTTTTGTCAGTTAATAATATTTTTGTCAACTTGGTACAGTACGACAAGACGACGTGTTAGCCTGTGTAGTTGTCGCGTAACGTCATAGAGTGCGCGCGCTGTCAGGCGGCCGTGGGGGAGTGCGCGCGCTGTCAGGCGGCCGTGGGGGAGTGCACGCGCTGTCAGGCGGCCGTGGGGGAGTGCGCGCGCTGTCAGGCGGCCGTGGGGGTGTGCGCGCGCTGTCAGGCGGCCGTGGGGGAGTGCGCGCGCTGTCAGGCGGCCGTGGGGGTGTGCGCGCGCTGTCAGGCGGCCGTGGGGGAGTGCGCGCGCTGTCAGGCGGCCGTGGGGGAGTGCGCGCGCTGTCAGGCGGCCGTGGGGGAGTGCGCGCGCTGTCAGGCGGCCGTGGGGGTGTGCGCGCGCTGTCAGGCGGCCGTGGGGGAGTGCGCGCGCTGTCAGGCGGCCGTGGGGGTGTGCGCGCGCTGTCAGGCGGCCGTGGGGGAGTGCGCGCGCTGTCAGGCGGCCGTGGGGGAGTGCGCGCGCTGTCAGGCGGCCGTGGGGGAGTGCGCGCGCTGTCAGGCGGCCGTGGGGGAGTGCGCGCGCTGTCAGGCGGCCGTGGGGGAGTGCGCGCGCTGTCAGGCGGCCGTGGGGGTGTGCGCGCGCTGTCAGGCGGCCGTGGGGGAGTGCGCGCGCTGTCAGGCGGCCGTGGGGGAGTGCGCGCGCTGTCAGGCGGCCGTGGGGGAGTGCGCGCGCTGTCAGGCGGCCGTGGGGGAGTGCGCGCGCTGTCAGGCGGCCGTGGGGGAGTGCGCGCGCTGTCAGGCGGCCGTGGGGGAGTGCGCGCGCTGTCAGGCGGCCGTGGGGGAGTGCGCGCGCTGTCAGGCGGCCGTGGGGGAGTGCGCGCGCTGTCAGGCGGCCGTGGGGGAGTGCGCGCGCTGTCAGGCGGCCGTGGGGGAGTGCGCGCGCTGTCAGGCGGCCGTGGGGGTGTGCGCGCGCTGTCAGGCGGCCGTGGGGGAGTGCGCGCGCTGTCAGGCGGCCGTGGGGGAGTGCGCGCGCTGTCAGGCGGCCGTGGGGGTGTGCGCGCGCTGTCAGGCGGCCGTGGGGGAGTGCGCGCGCTGTCAGGCGGCCGTGGGGGAGTGCGCGCGCTGTCAGGCGGCCGTGGGGGAGTGCGCGCGCTGTCAGGCGGCCGTGGGGGTGTGCGCGCGCTGTCAGGCGGCCGTGGGGGAGTGCGCGCGCTGTCAGGCGGCCGTGGGGGAGTGCGCGCGCTGTCAGGCGGCCGTGGGGGTGTGCGCGCGCTGTCAGGCGGCCGTGGGGGAGTGCGCGCGCTGTCAGGCGGCCGTGGGGGAGTGCGCGCGCTGTCAGGCGGCCGTGGGGGAGTGCGCGCGCTGTCAGGCGGCCGTGGGGGAGTGCGCGCGCTGTCAGGCGGCCGTAGGGGTGTGCTCGAGCCCCGCCCGCATCTGCCGCAGCGTGCGGCGACACGACAGGCGCCGCGAGCCCAGGCGGGCGAAGCCCGGGATACGCTCTACTGGCACTGGGGATTCTCGTCTGAAAATAAAGATATCAAAATATTATATGACAAATAACGTAGGTGGGTATACTTTTGCTATCCCAGACCATTACTGAACTGACTCATACTGTGATGAAAAGTTATCCTCAGAAAGATTGGTAAGTTGAGCTGGTTTATAAGTGGTTCGCAGGTTTTTTGTCCACTTTTTAACCTCCAGTTTTTGTGACGCAGAATCAGACTAGTGGCAATGATGCTGATTTTTTTTAATGATTTGAATTGATCTTAGATGCCGCAGACTTTCTTCCAATAAAGGAAAACATTATAGGAACACCTGGACATTCGCCATAACTATAAGCAAGCGAGGTACTTAATCACCGCTCTACCAAAATTAAGAAGAATTTCCCTGCTGTATTACAGTTACAGGCTATACTTGAAGTCCTATACTTGAATTACCTGAAGAACATGTGATGCTCGACGCTGCAGCGCCACAGCTTCTTGCAAACGCTGGTGGCAGAAAGTTTGAAGCTCAGGATTGTCTCGTACTCATCGAACTCTCCAGCCCTCAGTCTCAACGTGAACTGCCTCTTGTTGTAGCAGATCTTCGTGATCTTCGCCCACGGGAAGCGGTTCATCAATAGCCTGGAGTTGATGGATAAGAGTGGTAAATACAACATTTTTAAAAATAAGTACTTCATATAAAGATGCTGGACGGAGGAAAGAATTTTGGGAGTACTCCATCTCGAAACTGCTAGGTTAGGAGGTCCAAACTATTGGTAAGGGAATCACGGAGACAAGTGAGATAGTGAAGCCTGGAAATAAAACCTCTAACCCTTCTTTCAGTTTTTTTGTAACGCCAAAATAAGGGAGATCCGTATGTTCCAAGTTTTGGTATTGGTGTACTTTGTTAAACGTTCGATATTAGTGGTTCAGCTTGGCCTTTATTCGATTTTGTCCTCAATTTTTAGGTAAAATATAATGTATGTATCTCACCCGTCCCTATACACAGCGACCCCGCTGTGGCAGACGCCCAGTGCGATGGGCACCTCCTGGCAGTCGGTGGCAGCGTGTAGCTCCGCGCCATACAGAGACAGACGTTTGGCTGTCTCTAGGTAGTTCAGCTCCGCCTCTGCTGGGGTCTGACCTCTAAAACAGGGAAAAAGTACAGATTCTTCAACTTCAATCATTTATGCCTTCGTTGGTAAATGTATCTGTTCGGGCGGCAAACTTGAAGAGTCCGCAGTATTCACCACTGTTTTATATGCTTCTACGGTAGCTGTAGGTCATTTACCAGTGCCAAGCGTACCGGTACGGCTTTGGATTGGAAGAGAAGTTTCGGCATCTCTATGCTCCTTTCCGCCCCTTCCTTAGCGTCCATCATCTCTTTGCAAAAGGAAGGTGTCCCACACGCTCAAACTGCTGACTGCAGAACCATGGCCATTGCATCTCTTCCAGCCCCGGATTTAGGGGGAGGCAAACCGGGGCCCGTGCCCCGGGCGGCAACTTCAGGGAAAAATTCAAGCGTAACAGACAATTGCACCACCCAGCACACCGCAACTTTCCAATAATTGAGACGCGCAAAGCACATAATCTTTCAATTTCTTAGATTTTTTATTACAACAGTTTTGGCGCCCTGATTGGATTGGCGCATTATCGATCGACAAAAATTGATCAATATGTTGCTGTCAAAGTTAGTTTTGCAGGCTACCTTAGCGCATCCCCCATAAAGGATTGGCGGGGAGAGACAGACGGCAGTTTTTGGCTCGCCTCAGGAAAAAGTCTAAATCCGGGGCTGTCTTTTCAGATATTTCTACAGCACTGACCTTGCTGTCGCCATGGTCGCTACTACACATCCGACTATGTAAGTAGCAGTATGTATACAATGTACATCATGTTAGACTCACTTGTGTTTCCGATACAGCTCGTCAATGTTGGCCTCTAGTTCTGCTGTGATGACGTTGACTGGAACTGCTCTGTGCTGATGCAGTGCGGTGTTGATGTCGTGGGATTTATCAAAATCTCCCAGTTCAGCCTGGAGTACGTATGAGGAGAGGAGGGCGTAGGTTATCTGAGAACAGGTGAGGCGACCTGGAAGTTGATAGAATATATGGTTTAATTTTTTTGTATAGTTCCTTCTCGTTAGCGTCATCAAAGTTAATTGAAATAAAAGTTCTCGTTATACGCAAGTTTCCCATCAGAATATTTAATCGATTGCCGCTGATTATTATCACAGTTTGTCCTTGTAATACTTATAATTGAATTTTGATAGTTGATTTTGATTTGCTGATCATTATTATTTATTGTTGTTGATCTAAATATGTTATACAATGGGAAAGCGCTTTTTCCCGCTTTTGTACCGTTTATCGTAGCGTCGAAGCTAAAGCAATATTCAACAAGCGTCTGTGTATTTATCTATCCGTTTCATAGAATCGCTGAAATAGTTTTATTAAAACATCAGGTCATTTCATACCTTCCATGAGGTCTCTTCTAACGGCGAGTGCTATCTGGTACCGTGTGGCGTCATCGTTGAGTTCACTCGGCTCCGGAGGGTAGAACTTCACAGCCAGGCGTACGTCCCAAGGCTCATCTGAAAAAGACGAGGAATTTCTGTGTTATTGATCTTCACATTATAATTATCCTCCCTAAAATGAGATAAGGTGACATTAAGGCGTACACATGATTTCACCTGTATTCTGCGAAAGAGTAGACAAATATACAATTTCTGGTAGCACATTCAACCAGTAATGTTACAAGTTCAATATTAAAGGGGGCTAAAATAGCCTGTTGAAATTAAACGGGCACAAATTTAGAATTCAGAATACTACTGTGAATTTCCTAGTGGAAAATTTCTGAACTTGGAGGTCGAACAAGTCATAGAACCCAGCGCTCAGTAGTCACATCTACGACAACCTGGACCCATCAGGCAGGTGTTGCATAAAAAACGGTGCCAGCCAGAACTTACTTCTAAAAGTCTTGGACAGTCTCCTGTTGAGGTCGACCCAGACCCTGGGGTCCCCGCGCTGCGTGTACAGCAGACCGAAGTAGTCCTTCTCCAGCAGGTCGAGCGACTCGCAGATCTGGTCCAGGAGGTCAGCTCCGCGGGCTTTACGCTGGAAAGAGGAGATGGTTCTGATGAGTGTTTAGATCAAATATAAATAACTTGCCTGTAAAGATTGGCACAGCCATGAAATAAATAGCATAACACCTGTTCTCCCCGAGGTGTTAGGCAGAGCCGTACCTATCTATTAATAAACACTACGTCAATTTGCCGTGTTCTAGTCATTTCATACAGCTTCCGAAGAATGACAGTTGTAATTTGAATAAAGGGACAATTTAAGTTGGTAGGTAGTCAATTTGATAAACAATTATTTTTACCCTGACTTAACATTAGTAAATTTGTATTAATATGTTAGATTCGTTGTATTAGTATGCAAGTAAGTATTTTTTGCAACCTTTGTAACTTTTAACTTATATAATTTTATATTTCTGTTTACATAGTTTGTTACCACTTAATTTTTATCCACTGTATTTGAGAATGTTGGTTCACCAGTTATTGGCAACTAACTGTATAAGCACATAACTGTTAACTACTGTAATTTTATATTTTGTAGCGGTTGGTGTACCTTTATAAATACATAAATAATAAATAAAATATTAAATTATTAATAGAGTCGGTGACAAATGTACACCGACTCTATTAATAATTTAATTTTAAGGCAGGCGATATCCGTATTGATAGATCGAGCAGATATCATCACCAATTTCGTTTTAAGCGAGTAGAACAGTTGAGCTTGCTAATTTTCAATTATGCGGTCCAAAACCGAAATTGAAGTGTAAATGAAAACTAAGTAAGTGATACCTCATAATCAGCCTATAATATTCCTACTGGTAGGACACAGGCCTCCACTCTTAAACTTTCAAAAAAACTGTTTTACATCCGCCACCGTACAGTCTCAGGTCCAGTTGAAAACCAGCGTCCGGCACTTACCTATAGTTGTCTGGCATTTTTGCCGAACTGGGCCTTTTTGGCGCAGCCGTGAGGCACACTCCCCTGCTAATTTCTTACATCACACTCTTTTTTTTTGTCCTCTGTATATAATCATGTTGTGTGCCTTTTAGTATGTGATAAATAGATATATTTTCTTTCTTTCTTCGAGAGAGACAAGTAAACAAGTAAGTTTGGTACTAACTTGTTTCCTTGTACCGCAATATTCGGTAATGATATGAGCCACTGGAAAATTATCGCATCTGATCTGCTTAACCTTCTACCTAAGTCCTAAAGTATACAAGTACAATAAAAAAATTAAAAAACTGTCCCATAAATTGTCGTACTCACAACTTTCATTCCGCACACGTCCTTCATACATTCCTAAAGGGACAAGTAACTGTAGTGAACGCATGTCGGTAACCTGCTCAGATGCATTATTTATTAACCCCTCGTTAAGTTTATGTAAGTTTTGTTTGTTTTGAACTAGATGTAAAATAGCTACGGCAAAGGAGCAACACATTAATTAAGTTTTTGTTTTTATAAATCCTGTCTATATTTATGACATAAGAGGTGTCATATTCTGCTCATCACAGTAATAGTGGCTAAATTATACCTAGCGCGCTCTTCACTGCCTCGTTGGTCTAGTGGTTGCAAGCGCTACTGCCGAGCTCATGAGGTTTTGCGAGTTCGGGTTTGATTCGGGGGTCGGACAAAGTGTTAGTTATTCGGTTTTTTTATTTCAGTAACAGCCCGGAGTCTGGATTTGTGCCCGGTTGATGGCAATAGGCTCGCTCCCTGCTACATGGGACTAACTGGCGAAATGTCGGTATAATATAGGTAGGTACACCTCTGCATAAGGCTATTATTCAGACACAATTTGAATTTCCATTTCCCGCTAGTACAGAAAACACTGTAGGTAATTAATTGCCAATTGCATACACATGATCCAATTTCAGTTTAGTTCAAAACTATTTTGTTGGCACAGGGTCGGACTAAACAAAGTTTTAAGAGCAAAATTAAATTAATTTCACAGAAGTTTGGAGTTCTGAAATATTGGAGGGTATTAAAAGAGTCTGTAAGACTTGATTATCAAAGTTGACCAACCTAGGCTAATCTTTGAACCACGAAGAGTGTTGTGTGCAAATCGGTTGTCATGGCATACCATGACCATCGCTTGCCTATAGGCGATGGGCATGTGATCAGGAGGAATCAATGTCGTGAGCAAAGTTTTGGGTATGATTGTGGATGGCTATAAGAGTAAGGGAAGAAAAAATCGATGGATGAACTGTGTGAAAAATGATATCACTAGAAATAGATATGGTCAGAAGAATGATGATGAAGAGGTATTCTCGCAAGGAACAATGGAAAGGAGGAAACTACATAGGTGTGCACACGCATGATCAGCCCATAATGTTCCCACTGCTAGGACCAAGGCCTCTCTGTGAGAGCGAGTGGGCCATAATCTCTCACGCGGGCCCAGTGCGGGTTGGTGGATGTCACATTATGCCTTCGAATTTTTTGGTTCTAGGACATGCTACCGGTTTCCTCACGATGTTTTTCTTCATCGTTTTGAGAGCAGTGGTGATGAAATTTAACTTACGACCTACAACTCGTCGGGGCAGATATCACTGGGCCCTGCTCTCCAAGTGTATATGTCATGTGGTTAAATTAGCCAACTAATTGGACGCCTAGGCCGTTCATTAAACGTCGGCATCCAATTGGATGCCTAGGCCGATAGTTAATTGAACTAGAATCGTACAAGGTTTAACAACTTGGCGTATTGAAAGTCAGTCCTTTTGAAGATGACTGACCAAGACTCAGCCAAGTGATGCAAATGGTGAAAAAAAATCCCTAACCTAGCCTAACCTATTTCACCCAGTTTAACTAAATGACTACACGACATTCAGCCATCTGTTTAAACGTTGCGCTCAATGACTTGGCTAGTAGTTTCTGCTAGTGGTTTAATGAACGGCCTAGGCGTCCAATTAGCCGGCAAATTTAACCAGATGACTGCGATATATACACTGTACATCAAATACCATTCAACACATACCAAGATGTAGGTATGTTAAAACCATTCATCTACCTTCACCACACACATACACAAAGTGTTTAAAACTAAACAATCCACACCGGCTGTGCTCTGTATTTACATTTAAATACAGTATCAACACTGGAATATTTCATTAATTCAGTGTGCTGTTGAATGTACTAAAAGTAAAATTAATAGGTTTTTTGCAAGGTTGTCTGTTATTTGGTAGGTAATTGAGATGGATGTCGGTCTAACTAATTGTGTGAGGAAGATCGAAGTTGGTTCATTTTAGGATGGAATTGAGTAGAACGACGAACGACTAACAAAGAAGGTATAAATGTTGAATGTATCACTAAAACCTATCTTTTGAAGAAAACCTTTAGATGGATGGATTTTACTTCGAAGACCTAATGTAACTCATGGTTCTTTTCTTAATCACTGTGGTTACGTCGATACGCCTCGAAATGTAACTTCTAATTTAAAAGGGATCCAGAATTACATATGACCACGGTCAAGACATAAAATTACTCCCCGAAAACGCCTCAAGAAGTCTCCTACGCATCCAGTTTGGCCCATCATCCAATTTAGAACAATTTGCTGCAGCACTACGCACAGTAAATAAACGTTAAATTGTATGAAACACATAAACTCCATCTTCGTTTTACGAGTTGCAGTAAAATTTCCGTAAGATTCGCGCTTCGTAAAACAACACTTCAAAGAATCAAGCCTTGTGTTATTTTGACGGATTTTACACACATCACAATCTGCGCAGACACAGATGAGGATCATACAATACACATTAAATATACGTACATTAAATTTAATTTTGGAATATGCGAAGTCTTTTAATATCATGTCATAAACATGTTTTTATTTTGTGCCTTACCTGCCAGGAATGGTAAGAACTCAGCCAAACGCAGTATTGCTGGATATAGGCCTCACCCAAATTGCGCTGCATCATCCGATTCACTGCCTTCCGGACCCAAACTGCCCACTCCCTGCCTTCAGGTGACCACAGACAGCAACCTGATTGTATCTCCACTAAGGCCCCGCTCACGACCGCAAGGGATGCGACTTGCTTCAAGCGACATGTTTCCGACCGTTGTACAGCGGTGACTTGTGCCATAAAAAATATTTCATTTGCTTTCTCCGCAGTTGCTGTCGCAAGACGCGTATCTCTTGAGCGTATAGCTCATGGCAAGGGGTAAGGGTGGTCACAATGGGTGTGGGACCAAAGGGTTGCGTCTGACTTGCTCTGCGCAACGTCTAAGGTCACCAGTTATTCTACACACAATTTTTTTACGTACATCTACGTCCACAGTAAAGTGCTCGCCCAGCATCAGCTCCACACGCACTCGGCGGCTCCCACTACGTCCGCGCCGCTCCATACCGTCGCCGTCGTCTGACGCAAGGCGACGGAGACTCTCGCGCATTGTGCAGCACTGGAATTTAAAAACAGAGATAATGAGCCTGTGACGTCAGCCCAGATAGTCAAAAAGACTTGACCTGTGATAAGAATATTTGAAAACATTTGTAGTGTATTGGGATAAGACCGTACGATTCAAAGTCCCGGATTATTTGGCAATATCTTTTAATGCGGACAACATTGTGTCCTACGCCATTTTATTCTGCTCCGACGACGCCGACGATAAGGGTTTTTTTGTTGTTATTGGAGCTGAATTTGATTGATTGATGATTAATTTTAGCGAAATTACCCCAACATACCTTAATTAAATGACTTGCACAGGTCACATATTGTGATAAGTAGTAGTTCATTGAACTCTTTATGTTCTGAGTATCTGAGTTGAACTACACAATTACATATGCGTACGCTGAATGGACAGGTTCCATCAAACCTGTGTGGTTATCTCCTCAAAAAACCATATTATTCACTAAACTGCACGATCCTTACATGATCTGACCAAGATAACGTCTTGACTTTTTATAAGAGACTGTACTTTGAGTTTTTTTCGGTGTTTCTTCTCTGAGTAGTCAGTTATCTAGTTTTTATATAATACTAGCGGCCCGCTTCTGCTTCGCACGGTTTTTACGACTTGACAAAACATCGAAGTTTCTTAGGTAAACGAACTTTAAGACTTACGTATTATACACATAAACCTTTCAAAATAAATTCTCTAAACGATGGTGAAAACCTCATCAAAATCTGTTGCGAGGTTAAGAAGAACAACGCGGACACAGACAAACGCGAAAAGCGATTTTGTTTTATAATTTGTATAGATTAGGTACTAGCTTCTGCCCGCGACTTCACTCGCGTGATATTTCGCGTCCCATCGACCGCCCGCGCTATTACTTCGTTTTTGCTTAGCGATAATAAACTATATAGCTTATAACTTTCCTCAAGAATTGGGCTATATTGGATTACAAAAAGAATTTTTCAAATCTGAGTGGTAATTCTAGAGATAAAAAAAAAATATAGCTTTATTATTTAATGTAGGATAAATTGTTGACATGTAAAAGTGCTTGTTAAAACCTATTTACAGAATAAACATCGTTTATCATTTAAAATTTTAAAGTATAATGAGGTAACAGATAGGTGGTGTGGTACCCATTTTATAGATTATTTATATACTGTAATAATAGCAGCCACACGGGTCGATTGAAAGTTAAGCTACGCTTGCCGCAGTCGGATCGTGGATGGGTGAGCATCCAATATACCTATATCGAGAGCCCCGTGCCTCGGAAAGCACGTTAAGCCTTTAGTCCCGGCTGTCATTCGTGGATCTTTGACAGTCTTTACGGGTCGTCAGAAGCCCAAAAGTCTGACAACCAGTCTTACCAAGGGGTATCGTATTAAACAGTTACTTGGTTATGGAGGTCAGCTATGCAGTCGCGCTATGTAAAATAGGTATTCAGCTGCATCCGGTAAGACTGGAAGCCGACCCCAACATAGTTGGAAAAAGGCAGGCAGTTGACTAACGTAAATTTCTTAGCACTTTAAGTAACAGTAGTCACTGATCATACAGACGACGAGGGCGACGTAAACAATAACATCAACTTCACAGTCACACGCTAAGAAAGTTCCAAGAAACTTAATATGATACCCATGTGAGATAGCCAAGAAAATTGAGTCTAGGTGGCTTTGTAACTATGGGAAATGTTCAGCAAATTAAAAAACACAGATCATGATCTTTCTAAACGTTAAGCTTGGTTAGCTTCTGTTTATAAAAATATTGGCACTACTTTTTAGTACTTATCCATCTTCCATGAAGTAAAAATGACGTGTTACAAACAGTTACAAACGGTATTCAATAGAGGTTTTTTATCAACCAAAAGATTTTAATTTCTTCTTAGCGTGTCGATAGCAATCTAAATAGAGTCAGCCCAGAGTTTGGCGACGAGTTTGGCACCTTCAGTAGCGTCCACTAGTTCCAGTAACGTGCGGAGAACAGGACACGCTGGACACAATTATAAGTGTCCCATTGTTTGGTTTCCCAAGATTTTACCTTTACTTCAAAGTCACAAAACTCCACAAAATGTTTTAAACTATCGTCACGACGATAGATCAAAAACCTTTGTTCTCGTCCCAACGCCGCACGATTCCCTATTCAATCTCGGGGCTATTACAGTTGCGTCATGATCCACTGGTCGCCAGTGCGGTGAAAGCTCATCTGGCGCCCCGTCAAGCGCGGCGACCCCTTGCTCTGATGAGGCGGAACTGAAGGTAAACGGACCAAGATGGAACTGTTTACTTTTTCTTGGAGAAGGTTTAGAGGTGTTTGAACTTTTTCTTTTTATCGTTAGTGAGACTTGGCTAGCCTAGCTTGTATTGTTGTGATAGCTCAGTGGTTAAAGCATCGCCTCTCATGCACGAGATTTTGCAATTAGGTACCAATGTGAATTTTTCAATTCATAATTATGTACTGTCTAAGTTTATTTTGGACATCACTGCCATCGGTGAAGGAAACAGGTGAGAAATCCTAGACTTATAAGTCTGAAATCGCCAACGTTTTGAGAGAGCATGGTGAACAATGCTCGTGCCTTCTGTGTATTAGGAGTTTGCTCTGCTGTAGGAGACAGTAATAGGCTGGTAATAAAGCTTGTTGCTTGTTTAAATACTTCCAATCTAACAAACAGTCGTCTGACTATAGTCGCTGTGTGATTCCTATCTCATCGTTATTGAGTTTGAACAAACTGTCTCGTAATCTCGTATGGTTGCCTATGTCGAAGAGTTATTTTTTTAGTTCACTCAGAGACCGCGCAACGTTTTCTCTGCAGATATAAATGTTTTTAAACAATGAATACTCTCATTGGCAAGCACGAGGGGCATAAAATTCGCTGCAATTATATTTTTTTTAATAGCAGACATTTTTTTTTTTACATTTGTCTGAAAATTACCACACAAATAGACTCTCAGTACGATACTTAACAACACCCTCACGGATCGGACCGGGTTTTTCCACATGTTGTATGCTGCGATAAACTGAACTTTTACCCTACGTCGGTCATACAGTCTAGAATTTATTCTAGTTTAACACAACATAATGAAATAATGCTGTACTATAGCCTTGTACGAAGCGTTCTGGAGTATTGCAGTGTTGTATGGAGACCAGTAGACCACACTACGCCACACATAAGTTACTTTTGGAACGAGTTCAAAAACGGTTTCTGTGGCACCTCGCATTTTCAAGAGGAAAAAGTAAACTGCTGCTCTCCTATAATACTCGTCTCAAATATTTCAGAATGCACTCGTTATCAACTCGAAGAGAAGTCATTGATGCCTTGTTTCTCTATAAGTTGCTTCGGAATAAAATTGACTGCCCAACCCTACTGAGTCTCCTAAAGTTTCGTGCCCCAGCCCGATATCCGCGAAATCCTATGACACCACTATACCCACCCCTGCGCAGAACGGTTTTAGGTGCTAACTCACCGATTTCACGCCTGTGTAAAAATGTAAACAGTTGTAGTGATCTTATTGATATACATCATGACAGCATTGGAGAATTTTATAAAATAATTATTGAGCATCATGCTCACAAGCAATGATGTCGCTACTGAGTGCCAATGTTAATTTTAATTTTAAATAAAATTTTAAGATTTTTGTATTTTTTTATTTAAATTGAATTGAGATATTTTTATTATTAATTTTATTCGTTTTATTAGTTATTATTTTAATTTAGCTAATGTAATTGTTATAAATCTGTATTATTTTATATTTTTTTTAATATTTAGAATGCAACTTTTGCTATTATTATCGTTTCACATAAATTACCAAAAATTCATTAATAACTTAAATTTCCCTTTTCCCTTTTGGCTTTTACACTAAGTATGTAAAACCATAATTGGTGCATGTTGTGTTAGCCTGTAAGTAATTGTTGCACTTATAAACGTACTATTAAGGAATTGATTGTAAATGTATTGTGTAAACAATTGTTGGTTAACCTAAATAAATAAATAAATAAATAAACATAACATCACGACTGTATTCCCTTTAGGCTTAGGCAGAGGTCCCTCATTTCGCCAGTTATGTTTTTAAGTCCCGCGTAATAGGGGGCGAGCCTATCACCATCTACCGGGCACAAATCCAGACTCCGGGCTGCTACTGAGAAATTCCTGATGAAAAAACCCAATACACTTTGCCCAACCTGGGAATCGAACCCAGAACCTCATGCTCAGGACCAGTAACGTGGCAGTCTTAGGAAACACCAGGAACATGACTGGATCCTAAGTACTTTGTAATTGCTTAGGGACAACATGAATGTTATTGTTAACGACAAAATATATGCTGGGACAATCTAAACGTATTATTCTACTTTATTTTCATACAAATATGTATTTATATAACAATATTTACTTAACACAAATGCCTGAAGGTGTAACATTGGAACAAGATGAATAGCTTACGTGTTCCCAACTGTTTGGCGTACACTTGGCAGTGAGCCGAAACAAAGAGATTGTTTCAACCAATATAATAAATTAGAACATGGTTTACAACATAACGTATGTCTTACAATATGCGTTACTTCAGAAGTATTGATGTTGGGTGAGAAGTGGCGATACAGTATCGTTTCTACCTATGTAGTTCAAGTACTTAGTGCTTATCATAAGAAGTTACAAGACGTGATTCAAAGAAAATGATGTCAGTGTAGAAGAAAATGTTAAGTAAATTTTCTTTCATACTCAACTTGAGTATGATTAAAGACTACGTTGAAGACAAGGAAGTTTGGCAATAATTCCTTCTGCACATGTGGCTTCCCTGGTACCTCATTAACGGCATAACTATGTAAATGTCTATTAACTGCTCCCAAATTAAGATGATTATTTTATTTTACCTTTTTTTTTTCATTTACATACTTCCTTAACATAATCTTTTCGTTATTTGACAATAAATAGATTTGTTACAGCGGTAGTGGCAATCATGTCATTTGGAATGTGAGAACGTTGTAGGCTCAGACTGTAGATCTGTCGACCATTTTCTATCTTGCTAAGTACCTGGTACTTGTTGATAGGCCTACACTGTCCTCTCATACCTATTAACACTGTAATTTGAAAACATTGTAAATACCATTTACTTTTAAAAGAGTAACCGTGGAGTTTCTTGCCGGCTCTTCCCCATAGGAAACGACCAATTGGAACCGTGTACCTAGCTTCTGACGTTTCATAAGTGCTCTTGTAGGTTTATGTGAAATAAAATATTTTGAATTATGTAGATGGTATAGGTACCTTATGAAAAATTCAAACTGTAGAGGGCTGAGTAAATAAATATGGATATTAATTTCAAAAGTACTTACAATAAAATAAATTACCGTTATTTCATCAATTGAAACTCAAAGCACTTATTTCAATTAAATCATTTACAGGCACTTCTGAATTGTCAAGGATTCGATCAGTCAGAAATATGAAGCTAGTTGCCCATTCCAAAGCGTAGTAGGTTCATATGGAGAAGAACGGGCAAGAAACTCCACGGACACTTTTTTCAATTATTTTATACTTTACATAAGTAAGTATAACACTTATATAATCTGCAATGAGTATCTAATGAGCGCACAGTAATGCTGAAGGCTAGCAAACATTGCTGAAACTCATAGGATATGCGTGTTTTTCATATACATGCTAGTTTCTAGCAAACATTAACTTGCTTACAAATCAGTCCGCTAACTATCGAATTGTTTGTGAAGATGTTTGCATTGCATGTCTTTTTTTTGCTGATTTTCCGCATAAACTACTGAACGCCTATAGATGAGGACACGCAGATAGCTGTCGGATCTTTCATGAGTATGCACTTGAAATCAAGCGCCTTTGTTTAGCGTTGTGCGGGGTCTAGGATAGGGTATGGTGTCCGGACCATGGAGCGACCTGCGACAGTGATCGTTTTTTAGACGTTGATCGTGACACATACTGGAATAGGAACTGTTCAATGTTTCCTTTTAACTTCAGAGTATTCATTAGTACAGTAGTCTTAGTAATTGCCTCTGTAACAATAAACTGTGTAGAAGTTAAAGGAGCTATTTTTCTTGTTTACCCGTATCTCAATTCTGCGGCCACGACTGTAATTCTGATTCTGACACTATGTATGTCACTAAGAGTATGTCTGATCTCGTGATCAGATGTACCTAGATCCGACATAGACGCTCGCTTGCTTCTCTTGCACGAAGTAGTGGGCTCAAATCCGGGCAAGTACAGACCAGCCCGCACAGCCAGCACATCAACCTACTACAATCTGTCAAATTTCTTTAATAGATTTTCAACTATATCACTAAAGTATAAGATTAAATGTTGATTGGGAAAATATAACAGTTTCGGGTAGGTTGACCTGCTGGCGTCTGTACCAACGTGAGTTATTTCATTCATATGTACTTTCTGAGTTTATGTTGGACTTTCTGACATCTGTGAAGGAAAACATCGTGAGGAAACCTGTACTTGTAGTTAATATAAGTGTGAAATCGCCAACCTGACTTGAACAAGCATGGGGGTAAATGTTCATGCCTTCTCTGTATGAGAAGAGGCCTTTGCCCTGCAGTAGGACAGTAATAGGCTAGTATTGCACATTGTTTTATTTCCTGATACATGAAGTAAATCTTTTAGAATACTAGTAAAAACACGATGAACAGCCATTTGTTAAGAAAATACTGCATCGAGTTACAAAATCGAGTTGGGATTGAGGACCAATAGTACCACCACTTCACCTATAAACCCATTGTACCTACCCACTTACGCTCGTTACAAAATATTTGCTCAAGTAATTCCAGTTTTATCCATCCACTCTAGGATGATCTCCATAAAACAGACTGTAATAATGTTATTGCCGTCAGTATCGTTCGGTAAACAGCTCGGTCTGTGATGCGCGTAAAGACGAAGATTGTTATGATTCAATCTCATACGTAGATTCCATTGATAATTCCATTAAACATAATACAGCCTCGTTGGTGTAGTGGTCGCAAGTGCTACTGCTGAGCGTGAGGCCTTTTTTTTTTTTTTTGGATGGGTAATTATCAAATATCTTCTCCCGCTCTGGGTGGAGCGGGAGGGCGTGTCAGACTCTTACTGACTAAAACCCACCCGTGTTCCTTCCGTTGCCTGTACGTTGCCAGGGGCCACGGTATCCCTTTCAGACTTTCCCGCAACCCCGGCAGGCATCGGTCCTATCGGACCCCTTCACTTGCTGACATCTCTTTGCGGCACGCGTGGAGTTTCTTGCCCGTTCTTCTCCATAGAGATCTACGTTTTGGAATGGGCAACTAGCTTCAACTTTCTGACTAACTGACCGACTCTTTGACAATTCAAAAGTGCCTGTAAATGGTTTAATTGAAATAAATGCTTTGAGTTTGGAACACAACGCGCCGTCGACCCGGGCCTGGTCCTTATCGGACGGCGAGCTACCCATTGCTCACCGTCCGCAAGCCCGCGCCTACGGTAGCCGGGAATCGGCCTGCGATTCCGGACGCCCAGGGCGTCTCCTGCGGTGGCTAGAGGCGTGAGGGCGCGAAAATTGCCTCCCCCTCACGCGTTCTGCCTCCTCCTTCGCGAGCATTACTGCTTCGCAGAAGGAGGTGACGGCCTCCCATGTCCTCTCGCTCCGTACCATGGCCTGGACCAGGGCCGGTCGCGAGAGATCCCCGCTACCGATCGCCTCCACGAGGACACGACGATGCTCTGCCCAAGCCGGGCAGACCTCCACCGTATGCTCCGACGTGTCCTCCAGGCGATCCACGCAGTGATGACACCCGGGCGTTTCCTCCCGCCCGATACGAAACAGGAACCTCCCGAAACAACCATGTCCGGTGAGGACCTGCGTCAGGCGGAAGGTGAGAACGCCGTGGCGCCTCTCTAGCCACTCCTCATAGAGGGGACTTATCGCCGCTTATCGGCGTGTCCAGAGCATGAGGGGTTTTTCCATCTGCAATTTCTCAGTAGCAGCTCGAAGTCTGAATTTGTGCCCGGTTGATGGCAATAGGCTGTCCCCCAATTACATAGCTGACGAAATGATGGTGAACTATAGGTACACCTCTGCCTAGCCCTTTGGGGAAAGCAGGCGTGAGGTTAAAATCATGTTAAGTAGGTGTCGTAAGCAAGCGTATAATACACAGACAACCAAATTGATACTCTTTCATTGAAAGACAGAAATGGAGGGTGAATGGTCGGCCCTTTATACCCGACTACAGCGAAGCCAGAAGGGTTATGTTTATAGCAGTCCATGCCACCGTAGCTCCTAAACTATTCACCTGATCTAGATGAATGAGGTTTCAATCGATTCGTTATAATTTATATGGTCCGGGTGACATAGACTACAAATGTATTATACGAAGAAAATCAATATGGCGGATGTTACAACCAAAAAAGTGGGGGTCGCTAATTGTTTTTTGTGCTATTTGTAATTATCATTATTACAGACGGAGTCAAAACGTACTCAAACATAATGAAAAGAATAAACATAATTAATAGACGATTGTGGAGCACAATAAAACCACAGACAGACAGAAAAGGCAGGAAATGAGGAAAACCGAATAGGAAAACGAGACGCGGCGCTGGACATTAAAGAGGAAAGTAATTATGAGCGTTCATTCCAAAAGTTGGCAACGTCGCAAATAGCTGTCAAATATTTACCTGTTTTGATTAATTTGGCAATATTACTTTATGGAAATATGAAATAACGCTAACTAACGTACTAGAATATTAATAATGAATTGCAATTAAGTATATTATAATTATAAAAAAAGGGATTTGGAAAGTTTCATCTAAAATTAAATATTCGGTTTTACGATATTAATTATTGCATTTCATCTATACTATAATAATATTTAATAATATAATAATAATACTTTCCCCGAAGGATTGGGCAAAGGTGTACCTATAGTACAGCCACATCTCGCCAGTTACGAGTATGTTTGTCCCATGGGGGCGAGTCTATCGCCATCAACTGGATACCTATTATATCTTTAAAGATACAGACTCAACTGTCCAGTTTGGGGCTTAGTGTGGCAATATGAATTGTGTAAAATTGCTGTAGGTAATACTTTTTACTGTTAAGTGTTAACTATCAGAATGTTATTCATCCATGTACATGCACATATTATTATTTTAAGACCATTAGCGTATGTAAGTATGCAAATATTATATTTTAAAGAGAGGGATTAAGCAAGTAGTAGGTATTACCATTAAATTCCACAGTTTATCACTTTTCACTGGCCTTCCCATCGTAAACGTATCACACACCACTCCGAAGCAACTATAGTAAACAACATACTAAATGCTTCGACACAGGGCCGTAGCCAGGCATTCATTTCGAGGGGGGGGTTTAGGGTTAGCAACTTTTTTTAGAAGAAATAAAGTATTTCTGATTTAAGAGTGTAAATGAAGAGTACAGATTTATAAAAAAAAGTATTTTTTTTTTTATTTTTTTAACAGCATTTTGTTCTTTTGGCGGAACATCATTTAAAAAATAATTTTACGGTCTTACTCATTCTAAGTCAGCATTGAAATGGATGAAGAGATTAGTTATTGTACAATAAAGCCCAGTTTCTCTCTACCCGCCACTTTACAATCATGACCACAAACAGGGACATAGCATATTGGGGCCGCTAAGGAGAATATAAGATGCAAGAGCGAGCGTAACGGACTCGAAATTTTTTGCATCTCGTTTAGAATAAGTGAGATTGTCTTTCTCTTTGACCGTTCATATAGAAATAAGTTTATCGACTTATGCAGAAAAGTTTGAGAATTAAGATAATATAGGATGCAAGAGCGAGCGTAGCGAGCTCGAAAATTTTAGCACCCCGCCTGGCATAGGTTAGAATCTCTCAGGGAATGCTGAAGTTATAGGAATTTACTGCTTTTGTCGATTATAAAAGTACGCATATGCGAAATAGATTACAATTATCTGTATTAGTGTACGGGGGTACCCTCGGGAGGTCGACGATAACTGGATTAAGATTCTGCTTTCTTATATTTCGGGGGGGTTTTAACCCCCAAACCTGCCTACGGCCCTGCTTAACCACAAATCTTCGTGAAAAACACGCAATTAAAAACAATATTCGAAGCAATAGCGAAGACGCGACTGTTTCAAGGTGAACTATTTGAGCAACACAGTGATGGGCACTTAGTTATAACACGGGCTTTGGCAGCTTAGCATGCTAAGTGATTTATTTAGCAGTAGAGCCGAGATGATTGGTTAGTGGTCAGACAGACGGCTTAAATTGATAAAGTGTAGCCATTTATTTTAAGTCGTGGGTGCAGTGTGCACACATACATTTGAACAAGACAATGAAAGAAGTAGGTTTCCAAGTGTTTAGGTTGGTCTTACAAAATGTTGTTTATTTTATACCGAGTCCTATAAATTACTCTGGTTGCTAATAAATAAGGCGGATCTTTTTAGTAGCTATCCTACACAGACCGAATGCCATTGAAGTATCGGACCTCCCTAAGAAATAGTTGAAAAAGTCAAATTGATCGCAACATGAAGGCGATTCTATCGATAACGTAATATTAAGCAACTATAGCGCATCTATTCTAACATAGCTGAAGTTAATGAAAAAAATAGCCTGAGCAATTAATCCTACAAGTTCCGTTTGCAGCTCCAAAAATTAAACGCATCGTTAAACCTACCCGGTGCGTAATCTCCCAAAAATAAAGATGCAAATAGCTAAAGATTAAGAAGTGTTAACGCGTGAATAGTCGAAGTTAACGTTAGAATTAGTGGCAATTAAAGAAGACATCTTTGTTTTACACTGATTTACATCTCGACACAATGCGGGGAGACTAATCTGTGTTTTGACTTTGAATTTAAATAAGTCTGGATGTTCTACGATGTAAAATGTTGTTACGAGAAGATTAGTAAATGAAAATAGCTTTTCTAAAATAGTTGGTAAAATGCGGATAGACGAAACTAAGAGTTTTCAATACTCATTTGATTTGTGCCCGAATCTTAAGCCTCGCCTGTCTAGTAGTCGAAGCGCATAATACTACTGAACTCATATTTAGTACAGACTTCAGAATCAGACTCAGGAGCTCATGCTCCTGAATTTGATTCTAAAGTCGAGCAAACTATTATTGGGTTGTCCCATCAAGAATTTCTCAGTAGTCGTCTAGAGTCAGCAGCTACCTAAAGGTAGCATCATCATAATCAGCCCATAACGTCCCCACTGCTGGGACATACGCCTAAAGAGAGTGGGCTGTAATCCACCAAGCGGGTCCAGCGCGGTTTGGTAGATGTCACATGTCTTCGAACTAGGTTTCCTCACTATGTTTTCCTTTACAGTTTTGAGAGCAGTGATGATGAAATTATTTACACAAAGTAAAACGCCTGCCAAGGTTCGAACCCACGACCTACAAGTCGTAGGTCGGGGCAGTTACTGCTGGGCCACTGCTCTCCTGCATTTGTAAGAAATTGGTGATAAAGCAAAGCATAGGGCTCGCCCCTTATTTCACGGGTCTTCAAACATAATTGGCGTAACGAAATGTCGGTGCACTAGGTATACAGATACACCTCTGCTTCCCCTTTGGGCTGATGACGCAATGTATGCCGATGCCGTGATATGCTTTACCCCTTATTATTAATGCCAGGCATGAAACATTGCTCTTCGTAACTCTTCCTAATCAGGTTTAACATATCAGCTATTCTGCCTGCATATACAATGCCTAATTCAAAGCTAGATTAATAAGGAAGTCTAGAACTAGTGCTCAAGTTGCGGCTAAATAGGTCACTGCAGTGCCGATGTCCGATGAGCTGTAGATCTATCAATATTTTAAATAAATAGGTAAATAATCAATTAAAGAAGAATTGATCAAGTATAATATGAAATCAATCTTGGTCACTCCATTCCACGTTTAAAATTTTCTTTAAAATGACAGGAAAGCCGTTAAATGCAGATTATTTACAGTCTTCAAAAAGTACAAGACGTTGTCTGATCTTTGCTGACATGAAAGAAAAACCTTGGTAGGATTTCATGCGCTTGCGAAAATACTTCTTCAGTCTGACCGACCAAAGCCTTGAGGAAATCAGAGAGTACACAATATACGTACTATTAATAGTAAATATTGACACAGGAATAAAAAAAAATACATAATGCTGCATGTAAAAGAAGAAGAACCTTTTCTTCTTAGCTCAAACATTTGTAAGCAGCATTTTTTGAGGCTGTCATTTGTAGCTAAGTTTTGTAACCATGACATAAAGGTCAGCCCATATCAAATGAATAAAGACGATGGTGTGACGACAATACTACGAATTAAACCCACGGTGTCCTTATTTCCTTAATCCAGCCAATTAAGAAAGCAATCTGACATAATTACAAGTTACAGCCATCGCGGTGCGAGGCTGCGCTCACGCGGGTCAGTTTCGTCATACACTGGTGCCGGCTGTAGGGACTAGGGCTGCAGACGTTTGTTACGGGAAAATAAGGTATTTACTGTTATGAAGTTTTCTCTTTATTGCCTTTGTGTGTAAGAGAATTTGGGGACATTTATGACTTCCATCAATAACAGTGCGGTCGCGAGATTCGAAAGATTTTTAGGAAAACTTTGACATCTGCGGGATAATTGAGTAGCACACTACTTACAATGACAATGCTTTTCATTTTGACAGTTCAACAACATTCATTGCGTCATTTACACTGTCGAGCAGACAAATTTTTCAAACAAGTGAAGCAATGAAAACCTAGAAACCTTCAAAAATCTTTCCGATTTTCATTGAAAGTGTGTTACGAAATTGGGGTGCTGATTTGCTTGTCCAAGTACCAAAAGCCATAGAATGAAATTGATTTATAGTTTCAATACAGGGTTGTAAGTAATCACTTTGTTTCCAATCTTTAGTCAAGAGATACTTAATCTTACAGAAAGTGAGATTTCGGCACCGTTTGGCTTACCTTTGTAAAACAAAAAAACACTTTCACTCCAATATCACGATTTGACATAACAACTTGAGCAAAACAAAATGAAGAAATATCTACTTTGCAAAACCAACTCTATCATCGTAAGGTAGTTTTATTTTATTCTTTTAGGTAGTTTAACATCGTCGTCACATTTACACCTAGGTACTTATACAAAAACCTTTTAAAATATTTTAAAACAGTAACTATGGATTTTCTTGCTTCTTCATAACAAACAACCTTTTGGAACGCCTAGACTTTTGGCGACTAGAATCAATTCTATTTTCTTGTTTATTTTGACATTCAAAAGTTAATTTGGGATGATACTTATGTTATGATTTGATAAAAACTAAGTATCTATCTATACAGAGCTAGGTTAATTGCGTTTCTTAGCTAGCTTACGCGCTAGTAAAGCCTGTATTTCCCTGTTAGATTATGAAGCCGTGTGGCATCCCTGACAGGAGTGGTCACCTTAGCCATATCGTTTACTTAGCGTTATCTACGGCGCCGGCGGTCGCCGTGAGCGGCCTACTCGGGATTTATGGCCACTTTCCGTGATAAAAAGATTAAAGGAAAGCTCTAGTGTCCCTGCATGGTTTTCATTCGTAAAATGTAGGTGAATAGGAATATTTTTACTCCACTAAAACGTGCTTTTAGATTTTCAACGCTCGGCGTAACCCCGAAAGGTGAAAATCTAACAGCGCTCTTCTATTCAGGCATTCATTTTGTGTCTTTTAGTGTTGAAAACGGACATTATTTTTGGGGGTACTTGCAAAGTGTTCATATTCGTAGTTCTCTAGGCTCACTACTGAAGTGTCCAGGTATTTTCTTATCCTGAAATGCATAATTAGAAAGAAACACTGTTTTATATCTATAAGTATGTACTTTAAAAGTGTGAAAATTATTAAATTCCGATACAGTTTACAACTCTCATCTCAGGCGCCAAGTTATTTATAGATTTACTACGCTCTCATTTCGTTTCTTTAAAAAAAGTAAAGCAAATCGATCTATTGGAAAATCTTTTATAATGTTAGAAATTGTTCTGAGTTCGGGCATTTTTATTCACCTTTCATTGAGTCATCATCAATTCCGTTCAATAATATTGGTTTGGGTTTCCAATAGTTCATTTTGGAGGAAAGTCGGTAGGATCTTGTCATAATTAGGCGGGTACGACGCTTGCTGATAAGCGTGTTGATATTATTGTAAGTAATGAGGAGGAAAGAAACGCACGTGACTAAAAGAGTGATGAATAAAATATAAATGTTGATGAATGGAGAAGGAGAGGAAGGCCAGAGAAAAGATGGATGGATTGTGTGAGGAATGATATGGAAGAGAAGGGAGTGAGTGGTAGCGCGACGGTTGACAGGGGAGAACGAAGGAGAAAACGTGGTGCGCCAACCCCACGTTACATGGGACGAGAACAGGAAGATGATAATGCTGATGATTTTTACCTCACTCAGTTAAAAGAGGGACCAAGAAAAGATGGATGGATTGGATTGTGTGAAAGATGATCATTATGACTATTGGCTAGGAATCCTAAGTATCCTAAATTATATATACGAAAGTGAGTTTATTTGTTTGTTTGTTACGCTTTCACGCTAAAACGGCTGAACTGATTTGGATGAAATTTGGCACACGGGTAGACCTTGACCTGGATTGGGACAAGGGATACTCTTTATGGCGATATTCTCACGAGGCGGGACTTATGCGGGTGAAACCGCGGAGCGCAGCTAGTTAAATAATAAACGAGACGTCGTCAAATACTAGACCCAAAAAAAAATGGCATGAGGATGATGATACAAAATTTAATGAAAACCCCATCATTTTCGTCAATTAAAACTTATTGTTTCCGACACAGGAAATCGATTAGAAGCACAATTTTGTTGGGATTAGTTCCGGATATCGAGTTACTTTGTTACTACGCGTTTAAACGTACGTTTCAATTAACATGAAACCTTATGAAATTTATCGCCTTTGGAAATAAATAAATACGAATTTTTAATTTCATGTAGGTACGCCGCCGTATGTAATTATAAAATCTACGTGGGCAAAAAGGTTCTGAAGAGACTAAAAGCTTTGACCTTTCCAGTATTAACGAAGAATTTATAAAAATGATATTTGGGCTATGTCTGACTTCAACGTCTATTGTTGTTATTTTCAAGTTCTTTAGTAAGAAACATCAAAGCACTAACGCTTAACGTTTATTGTGGGGCCAAAGATAGCTCTCTGGGGAACGCCAAGCGATTTTCGTAAGTGCTTGCTAAAAGGCCCATAATATTGGGTGTAAATATGAAGTAGGAGGACTGCCTTTTATAGCTAAAGTAAGAAACGTGGAAAAAAGAGGTCAAATATATAAGAGAATTATCAAATTATGTAGTCAAGACGTGTCCATTGCTTTAGCGGAATCTACAGGTAACAATCGAAGTTAGTATCAAGTTCATTGCTATTCCACAAAGTGGAAAGAATAATCACACTCTATCACACGCACAATCTAACGAAAATAAACTTAACTGCAGTACAAATTAAGTTTAAAATCGATTGATGTTACTGACGCCTGTAAATACGGCATTCCAAGAAATGACGGGGAATGAATTTAAAATATGCAGATTTTTTTTTGTCGTGTAGTTTCAAGCACAGGCCCATACAGGAACAGCCTATGCGAGATGCGGTCTTTATAAATCAGGTTTTGCCTTTTTTAGATACAGACAGTTATTATTATTATATTCACTCCCGCCATTTCTTTTAGCCGGTTATTTTTTGTTATTGTTGAGGTCTTTAAAATATGACAGTCCTGACGTATAATGAGATATTTATTTGTTAACGAGCATTCCTACTGCAGCCTGTATGGTAATGTACGACCATATTTCATCATTTTGCCTTGATTTTTAAGTGGTTTTTTCTAAAGACGCGTTGCATAAATTACAACGTACGTTGTAGCGTGCATCTTCATGCAAGTGTAATTAGCAGAGCTATGCCAGAAAGTCAAGTAAATAACACGGCGCGCGTGTCACGGTGTGTCGAGGATCGGTCAACGCCTTCACAACTAGTCAGACAACTTTTTAATACTAATTATTACTATGTTTGTACCTTAAATTATAATCCAACGGCCAGAACAAAAACTGCAAAGTAATCTTGACATCCAAAACTTCGTACCAAAAAGTTCGGTTAGCAACTTGATATGTAAACTTTTTTCGGAAAAAAAATAAAAAACAATGTTGTTTTTTTAGAGCGTTTCACACACTTTTATCGACATATCGACATATTTACAATGGTATTTTAATTCGTTTTTCTTTTAATTAAAAACACTTTATAGACGATAATCCAGGCTTTATTTCGACGATCGCGCAGGCGTTAATATCGAGCGCTCGCTACGGTTGCTACCCCGCTCGCCGGCGGCAAACTAGTTTCGTTTGCTTGGTTTCCCACCGCTGCACCGCATTTCTCTGGCGCCAGAGAGAAACGACTACTTGCCTCTCTTTCTGGAGCTTTTTTACGTCACTACTTGGAAGCTTATCGTTTTGATATCGACTCTGATTCATTGCTAACACTACTTGAATACTAGACCTGTTTTGTATGCTGCTGAAGCGTGAAGAACAATTGAATCTAGTCGAAAACTTATGTAAATATTGTTGACAATGTATTAGTCCTTATTTGAGAGCTATTTTTAAATCATAGGGCAGTGCACTTGAAGTTCCATCTTTTAATAAATGATCATGATTTAAATTTTTAATACGTCCACATTTAATTTAAGTACTTCAAAATTAAGTCGAGAGTCCAAAATCTCTCACACCTACGCATACACGTTACATGCATTTAAGTTACATCAAAGTTCATTCCGGGAATCAAACCCGTTACCCGCGACCCGGTGCTCACTGCGCAGAATCTATAACTCGGTTTCTACTATGCTACCACCGATCCTTCAACTAGGTAATTTTACCTATTAAGTATTATTTAACACGTTCAGTGCGGGGAGCCCTTCTGGAGGGTTCCCTCAAGTCGCATATGGGATGCCGGGAGCCCTCGCGGAGGGCTCCCGGCATCTTTTAAATGTAAGTTTTTCTTAGCGAATTCGGCATTATAAACTGTGAAAATAAAATCAGTTGTATATTTTAACAAGATTTCAAACCTAATGCCGGTGACACCCCACGAGGGTTAACTTTAGCGCAAACGTAATGCCGGTGACCATCCTGCATCTAATTACGTAACACATTTTCGTAAACGATTACGACAAATTTGTTTCATTTTGACAGTTCAACAACATTCATTGTATTATTTACGTTGTTGAGCAGTTTAATTTCGAACTTATGAAGCAATGGATTAGCAATTTATTTCAAAACGATTCAAATTCCGATTGATCGTGAAACACGTAATTAGGGTAGCGGAGTCAACTTTCAATATAATATACTGTAGCTCTATGAAAAATGGGTAGAGTCGAAAGTGTTAAATAAGGATCGTAGCATTCGTACTAATTCGTAGTAGATGGCATTCTATAGTTTCTGCCTACCTCCATGGGAAAAATGCGAGCGTTTTTCCTGAAAGTTGGCAACTTTGCAAATGGTTGTCAAATATTTCGCTGTTTTGATTAATTTGGCAATATTACTGTATGGGAATAAGACATGTGGTTAACTAGCGAACTAGAATAATATTATAACACTGAATTTGATGTTGTATGTAACCGTTTTAGGTGTATAAAAGGCCTAAAACGGTTACAACATCAAATTCAGTGTTCTAATTGCAATGGTGGATTAATATTCTAGTTCAAGCGAACTAGAATATTAATAATGAATTATAATTATATTAACTTGCTCTCGTTTTACATACCTACCTACCTACCTACTATGTGGCTATGGTATGTAGAATGAGAGCAAGATGTAAGATTGCAAGGCAGGGCGTACCTTGGTAAGAGATCATTAAATTTTCAGTCAATTTTACTGGCTTGGTGCCAATCTATTATAATAAATTAGTTTGCGACAGTTTCTTCTACTTGTATGAGTAAACTGCATCTGGCTGAATTATAACTACTTACGTATCAATTCTTGAGGCTTTCTTCTTATTTTCTCGTATCTATTCGGCACAAAATATTGAAGAATATCCATACCTTCAGTTGAATCTCAATAAAGTTTTAGGACATTCCGAAACCGTAGGTACATCAAGCCCAAACAGTTATTGTAATTAGCAAAGAGTGGCCTAGCTAGTCCTAGGGGGCCCTATTACGATTGCGACGAAGCTCTAATTGTAGCATCCGGACTCTGATAGCTTAGATTTTCTGTGTGATTTTACTAAATGAATGCAAGAGCTTTAGAAGTGGACACGTCTGTTACTTGAAGCCTTTGTTAGCTATAAAGAAATTACGTTAATTTTCATATTTTCATTAAGTCTTCATTCACTGGCAAGCACTGGAAACTGTGAGGCCCTGTATCATCGACGGCTGATACGGCTGTAGCTATGCCCCTGTTAGTAAATATAAGATTCGTGATAACATTCAGAAGTTAAATGAGTCTTAACTGTTTTTATTTGTCTAGCCGGTGTCCATGACCGCTGCGAAGGGCAATAAACGTCAGGAAATGTTTAATAACCCGTGAAGATTGTTGCAAAATAAGGTTTCTATTTTTATTAGGTACTTATAACTTTTCTCTCCTTTTTAATAATTTCGTCCGTAGGTCTACAAAACGGTATTTTTATCCGTAGGTCTACAAAACGGTATTTTTAATCTTCAACACAAGCTCTTTATACGTTTCTAGAAACCTAATTTTGTATTTTGGTTTTATTGTTTTCCATTATCAGATCGCCCTGCTTCCTAAAATCAATTTCAAAAAGATACGGATAATACTCTGCATTACCATGCAGACCACGCTTTTATGCTTCTCCCAAAAAAGTTTAACGGAACGCACCAAAAGTCAAAACCGCATGACTTTGACTTTGACGTTTACATAACCTCAAAATCCACCTGTGTTTTTGTTTATCGTATCGTCTGACTCGTGTGTTCAGAATCATCTAAAATGAGTGAGGAAAACGTGGACAATAATCCAAACAAGAAAAGGTCGCGTAAAAAACGCAAGAACTTTCTCGCGAATGCTAAGAAATATGCCAAGAAAGGTCAGATGGGTCGAGGAACGAAGATTCCTGAAGAATTGTATCAATACTTCGTGGGTATTCTGGATGCTATGAAACAAGGCATTGAGGACAAGGAGGAGAGACGTAAGTTATTCCAATACAGATGTTATATCCTTCAGATTGTTATGCGTAACTGATTGTATGATATAAACATTATCTGAGTAAATATTGTTGAGCACCAAGACAACCCACTGACCGTCATTGTTCGTGATCCTAGAAATCGTTTACCATCAAAATTGCCCGTAAATGTCTAGTTCTAGGACTATCCCAATGATCTGTAATTAAGAAAAATCCCTATTTTAAGACAGTATTGAACATGGGCGATACCTGCCAGTATAATATTAATATTGTTATTCAAGGATGCTACTTGCGGCTTAACCTCTCGATTTAATATTTTTGTCTTTATTTTTCCAGATGCCTTAGTAAACAATGTGCTGGAACGCACAAAGGGGGAAGAACACAACGTAGTAGGCAACCAACTTGGTTGTCGAGTAATAGAACTGCTACTACCTTTTGCTTCAGCTGAGGACCTAGAACGGTACATGGAAGTACTGTCACCAGACCTACGCAGACTATGCGCTGACAATTTTACCAGTCACGTAGTAGAGACGTTACTAAGAGTAGCGTGCGAACGAGCTACGGAACACTTACAGACTGGAGAAGATAATTCTTCAGACACTGAGGAAGAAGTGCCAAAGAAAAAGGCAAAAACGGAACCAAAAACAGAATCAAAATATGAACAAGACCATATACAAAAATGTCATGAATTCACAATAAAAATATCAAAATATGCTCTGAACAATTTAGAAGAATTTGTATGGGACCAATACGCAAACCATATCCTACGCAGTGCAATGAAATGTCTCAGTGGTATCACATTACTGCCCGGTGAAAAGCCTAAAGTCAACTTATTCAAACAAACAGTTGATGACCGTAAGGGAATACCACCTCATACAACAAAAATGTCATACAAAAACGTTCCAGATGAGTTCAAAGCTATAGTAAAGGATTTTGTGAGCCGTTTATCCGCATGGCCACAGTTTAAGGACCTACCTTTTCAGAATATAACATCAGGTTTACTTCAAGTAATGTTATATGCTGTTAAGAACGTAGATAAGAATGCTACAAAGGACTTGTTACGTAAGCTGCTGGATGAGAGCTTTGCTCCTGAGGACTGGGTTGCAAATGGGGATGATGATAAGAAAGAAGTTAAAGATGGTGAGGGTGAAAGCGGTAAGATACAGGGAAGTAATCTACCACCAGTGTTTAAATCTGAGGCAGCTGTAAGGTTAGCATAAAAGCTCTTTTTTATTATGAAGTTTTTATATTGTGATTGTTATTACAAACAGACATTTTCAGACATTTTGACATCAATTGTATCCAAAAAATATGCTTATTGAATTGTAATTATACGGCTTATGCACCATCTCTTCCTACCAATTTGTACGCCACGATATGCGGCTGAACATGAGAACTTTTCTGTATCCCATTACGATCCTGCATGCAATGTACACCATGTTTAAACAAATAAAATTTACTTTACTTTACTTTACTTTACTTTACTTTACATTTTAATTTAATACTACTGAATTTAGTCAAAAAAGAAAAAAAAAACTAAATTATTAAGCAGATATATAAACTTCTACAAAACCCAAGAGATTTTTCTTTGTGGTAATTTTCCAAAAATTAACAATGAATTGCACTTAACATGCTTATTTGATAGAATTTCCTGTCACAATATATGCAGTTAAAACAAAATAAGATATTTTACAGGACTTAAATATAACTGGAAAAATGTGGATTATTTGATGTATTTTATTTTAATATAGTTAATATATTTTAAAGCTATTATTATTCCACAGACTCCTAGAAGCAGCCCTCTTTGTATCAAAAAAGAAGACATACACTCAGATATACGCGCGCTGCTTCATCAACCGACTAGGCCAGCTAGCGAGCATGCCCATGCTCAACTACACAGTGCAGCGACTGATTGACAACTGTGATGTAAAGGAAGAGGTTAGCTTGTATTACTTTACTACTAGTCTTGACGATAGCAGGTTTATATCTTTTTAGCAATTTTTGTGGTTGTGAAAAGTAATGATGCTGTTAAAAAAAAAACAAAGAGGTATTCCGATTGTCCTACCAAATTTTTCACTCTGAGGTGAGGTCTGAGTCCCAGCAATCGGCACATTATAGGCTGATTATGTTATACTGGTTTTTGGCGAAAAATTAACTTTCTTTTCTATTAAATTTCGAAACTATTTTACTTTGTTTCACGAACTTTAGTCCAATAACATCCTTCTCACTATGTTCGCAGTTCGAGCCGATTTTCGAGGAATTATCAGACAAGCTGCCGGCACTCCTCGCATGCGGGAACACCGGTGTGCTGGTCGCGCTTGCGAAGGCATGTCTCAGATTAAAGGCAAAGCAGGCGCAGTATTTAAACGTAAGTATCTTATTCTAGAGCCAATAAAATGATTTTACTGTAATTAATTTATATAAGTGTAAGTAATTTATGTGAGAGCTCCGTCTTGACGAACTAGGCACACACAGTTCTTCGATGTACCGCACAGTGTTACAAACTATGCTCAAAATACTGTCATTGGTAGGATATTAAGAAATTTTTACATGAAATTCTCTCATATTGACACCAAGAAAGGTGTATTCAGGAAACTTTTAGTGACTTCTGTATGCGACGAATTGACTAATAATTCTAAATAGAACTGAATAAAGTAATCCGTGACTATACACCATTACAACTCCTCACACACACTCCTACAGACCCACCCACACTGCACCCTTAGATATGCTGAGAGCTAGCATGGCATCCTGTTTGTTTCTGATGCATGTATAGTTATTAAATTGTAAATCTGTAATTGGCTGTAAGATTCGTTTATTTATCCTAAGTGAAATTGTTCAAGAGCTGTGGATTTTGTGAATAAATAAATAATTAAGATTTGTATACTATTTTATATTATTTGACACTGCTCGCGGCTTCGCTCACGTAAGTGGTGTAGTTGCCTCTGTCGTTGGCGTGTCCCGCTCATTTATATGAGCACTAACTAAGTATTCTTAGGTGAAAGATAATGGGAACGTGAAGACTTAGTATATACGTAATATTTGAGAGATTGTAGTAGGATAAATCTACTACAATATGTAATTTTTTTTTAATAGATTTTTAAATTTATCACCAACTCTCCTCAAAGTTGATTGGGAAAATTTGACAGTTTCGGGTAGATTGACCTGCTGGCGTCTGTATGTATAAAACTTCAGTTGATTTTATTAATTTTAACTAGGTTCTTTTTAAATAAAATTTCTTGGTACTTCATTGGTTTAAGTATATGAACTAAAGAAAATAATTGTAATTGATGCTCTCCTGGGTCCTGACATTTAAAATTGTCTATTTTATATTATTTGATTATTGTGTAAGCTGCAGTTGCCTATAATTGAGCATGTTGTTTAAGTTTTTATTTATTGTATTTAACCATTTTTTTATCATGTACCGTTAGATAAAGATAAAGATAAAGATAATTTATTTGTTCAAAACATGAGTATACACAACACATGGCATGCAAGATGTTACATCAATAATATAGCAGACAGTCATGTTTTGCCTGAATGGCGTACAAATAAGAGAAACAGGACGCTAGACAGCATCAATTAATTTTAAAATTGTCCATTATACACATTTATAATTAATCATTTAAATTAGAGCATTACTTGAAATTAGGCGGTATAATAAAATAATGTCATAAGCTCATCATAATAATACAATAGAAATAAAAAAAAATCAAATGTCAAATCAGGTATTAATAAAATTAGGATGTCAATAAACAAGTCAAATTAAATTGTCAGATAAGAATTCGTCAGTGCTATAGTAAACTTTCTCTAATAAAAGGCCTTTTAATTTATTTTTTAATTTGTCGGTACTGTATTCCCTCCAATGTTTTGGCAACTTATTGAACATAATTGGCGCCATACAGAATACACTTTTCCGCATTAGTGTCGTCTTGGATCTCGGAATACATAGCTTAGTATTGTCGCGTCTGTTTCGAACAACTTTATCTGACACTAAGGGGAATAAGTGTGGGTTCGATTTGACGAACATAATGGTCTCCAAAATGTACATTGACGGAAGAGTTAATATTTTGTATTCTTTAAAAAATGGTTTGCAGCTCTCTGTAACATGAAGTCCAAACATAGCCCTCAGGCATCTCTTTTGTGTTTTGAAAATCATACCCTTGTTTATTGAATTTCCCCAAAAAATGAGTCCATATCTTAAGTTAGAGGACACTAAGCCGTGATAAGCCGTTAGCAACGCATTAGCATTTAAGATGGGGGCTAATTTATACAATGCATATGCGGAATTACTAATTTTTTTGCTTAATGCTTCCGTATGCGCTTTCCAATCTAATTTTCCGTCAATAGTTATTCCAAGAAATTTAGTCATATTCACTTTATCTATGTTGGTGTTACAATAATGGACATTTACATTTGGTATGGATGATCTTTGGGCAAAATGCAGAATATTGGTTTTTTTTTTTTTTTTTTTGGATTGTTGTTTTCCAACCATTTTACCATTGATTCTATAGAATTATTAATGTCAGATTCGTATGTGTCTCTATTCTTGCAAGCTATTGTAATGGTACTGTCGTCGGCAAAGAGTGTCATTGGGTGATCGATACTTTTGGGTAAGTCATTAATATATAATATAAAAAATAGCGGGCCCACGACAGTACCTTGGGGCACGCCAAATTTAACTACTCGTTCCCTTGATCTGTACATAATTTCCTGTTTACTGTTTTTATTTACAGCTGAAATTTCTGTAAATTGTTCTCTGTCGCTTAAATATGATCTAATAAGGTTTGAGACATTACCTCTTATGCCGTATGCTTCCAATTTTTCAATCAATATGTCGTGCCGGACATGGTCGAAAGCCTGCGTCATGTCACAGAAGATCGTACATACAGGTGTGTTAGAATCTACGTTTTGCATGACATAATATAAAAAATCGTAAATTGCTAAGTTGATAGTTTTACCATTTCTGAACCCTTTCTGTTCATTAGCGAGAATGTTGTCTTTTTCGAGGTAAGAATACAATTGTTTACATAAATACTTCTCAAATACTTTGGAAATTACACTTATGAGGGATATAGGCCTATAAAATTGCATAAGCTCTCTATTTTCTTTTTTGAATAGTGGCTTAATGATTGATATTTTCAGTGCATCGGGAAAAACACCTGTCTCGATGCACAGATTAATTATATAGCTAAGATGCGGTGATATTTCTCCCGCTACAGATTTTAAGACTTTAGTTGATAGGCCATCATGTCCCACACTATTTGTATTCTTCAATTGATTTATAATTTTAAACACATCGATTGGCAGACATGGTGCGAGAAAAAAGGAATCTTTTCTTTTTGGTATCAGGGATGCCGCATTATTCCCAGATCCTGCTATAGGATTGATTTTGTCAATGAAATAATTATTAAAAGCATCTGCAATAGCCTTTGGGTCAGTGATGACGTCATTTTGTACACAAATTTTGTCAATACAATTTTTTGGAACGTTGAATTTAGAGTTGTTTATAATTTTCCAAGTAGTTTTTGATTTGTTATCTGACGTATTTATAGCATAATTGTTCTGTGCCTTTTGAGTAAGTCTTACAATTTTTTTAAATACTTTTGAATAACAAGTTAGTTTTCTCTTGTTAGTCTCATTTGGTTTAAATCTATATTGCCATAAAAGTTGTCTTTTCTTTTTACTACAAAGTTTTACACCACGTGAAACCCATTTTGGTTTACGTATCGTGCTAATTCGAACATTATTTTCGGGAAAGCACAATTTATAGAATAATGAAAATATGTCAAAAAAGGATTTGTACGCTACATTAGGATCATTAGTTTTGTGAATGTCAGAAAATGATAAGTTATCTAAGCAATTTTTAAATTTTGTCATATTTTCATTGCAGTAGTCACGTCTTAAAACCTGCCAATATTTAATCTTACATTTTTTTTGTACTGGAAATGTCATTATTTGTGCTGTATGGTCCGATAAAGCTAGTTCTAGGACTTCGACCTTACATGATTTGCGAAAGTTATGAGCAATATTATCAATACAGGTTTTACTCTTTAAGCGTGTAGGCTGATTCAAAGCTAATTTTAAATTATAGTTCAGTAATAGGCATTCAAAATCAATCGTATGAACATTCTTCTTTAAAATGTCGATATTAAAATCCCCTGCAATGACAATATTATGATGGGATTTCTTAGTTAACTCCTGCAGGAGGGATTGTAATTTGTCCATACATATGTAGAAGTTTGTTATCTTGGGAACCCTATATACACAAGCCAGGACAATGTTATAGTTAGGTAACTCTATTGCGCAACATTCAAATACTCCGGGCTCTGATATGTTGGATATCTTCTTTAATTCGATAAAGTTATGTCCATTCTTTACCAAGATGCATGCTCCACCTCTCTTGCTATCTTTCCTGCAGTACGAAGCCGCTAGTTGATAGTTTGGTATAGTTAAATAAGACTCGTATCCTGTCATGATGAAGTGTTCAGTTACACACAATATATCTACATTTACACCCTTTTCTGATAACAGCTCATCTAAGCATATTGTGAGATTGTCGGATTTGTTTAATAACCCGGCAATATTCTGATGCAAAACACAAACATTATTAGTCTCGAAAAAAATCTGTTATATTATCCTGGTTTCCTGCCGTTTTTGTTTCTTCTTGGTCATCAATTGGTCGAGTCAAGTTATTTTCTTGTGTCATATTGTTTGAATCTATTGAGTCAGCGTAAAAACGTTTGGTATCGAGCAAAATGTCATTTAAATCTTGAAAAATTGTTCGCATGCCAGTGTTATTGAGCTTTCCGCTACGTCTATAGAACATTTTATAGTCATAGGTCAGGTTCATGTTTGAGTCGAGAAAGTAAGCGTGTTCGTGGGTGAGTATATCATGACATAGTAGACTATTGAAATATTCAATCTTCCCATTAAATATATTAGTGTAATTGCCACATTTATATGTCGGTGCACAAATAATAATATTTGTATGTTGAATGTTATTTATAGATGCTCGTATACTATATATCAAATTAGGGTAGTCATTTGAGTTGATGTCTTCTTCTCCTATAAATATAATACAGAAGTCGTTCATACTGAATGACTTCAGTTTGGTTTCTATATTGAGCATCATTTGGTCCATCGTACAGTGTGGCATTAAGTAGTGACATATCTCTGACTTGAATTGCAGAGTGGTATTTGAGATTGAAAGAATCTTGTTTTCCCTATTATTGCTAAGAATACATATCTTACTGGTTGTTGTTGTATTTTGTTCGGATCTTGGATCTTGTGTAGATGTTGGCGAGTTTATTGAGACTTTATTTTTGGCTACAATATAAGAATCAGTCTGTGTTTGTTTATTTATACACCCCGTTTGTTTTGAGCATTTAATCCCTTGTTTTTTTGGGGTGATGGTAGGAGATTTTGATGGGCTAGAAACTATTTGTTTGTACAGTAAGTTTTTCCGAGTAAGATTTTCATTCTCCTTTTTAAGCTTGCCAATTTCTAAGCTTAATGAGTCAATTTCTCCATTTGCGCTACTGAGTTTAATGGTAAGGTCATCAATATTTTTCTTTAACTGAGTAATTAAATCAATGTCATCATCATCTGATATGTCAGGCATACTACATACAGTGCCATCTAGTGTGCGATTGACAAAAGTTTCATCCAAGTTGTCGGAACTTGAGTGCGCTCGTGCGCGTCTGACTGTCACATTATTGAATTCGTCCATAGTTGTTTATGTAGTACTGATATTTATCACTAGATGTCTATTACAGCGTATCACTTGCTTTGAAACTAGATGTCACTATACTCAGTGTTGATGAGTCTATGAGACTAGGTAGGTACCGATTCAAAATGTTGAAAATTAACGATCTCAATTTGCACTTCATGTGATTAATGAGTCTTTTAATAGAACTAAGTTATTGTACCTGTAGTCTCTGGTGTTATTACGTCGTCAAGTCGGTTTAAATCCTTTTCTTACGCCTGTGTCACTGATTTATTTGTTTTGTAAACACTGCACGAATGTTGTTTATTTTGTCACTTTACAATTGAGTTTTTCGAAGATAACACTGTTTAGCGTCAATAGGCACTTTCTGGACACATATATACTAAAAATTCATCAATTAATGCACATTTACTATTTAATTAGATTTTTCAAATACGGAGTCGATGTTAACTGTGCGCCACTAGCGCCCTCTCCGCGTTAGTTGCCAATCCTTAAATAAATAAATAAGTACCTAATAGTCATTTTCTTTGCCTATACTTACATTTTTCATTCAAAGTTTACTTTTTCTTACAGAGCCTTGAAGCAGCCCTAAAGTGTACCACCCCTGAGCAACAGAAATATTTCTCTGTTTTATGCTTGCGTCTACTCCCAGTAGACCGAGTAGACCTGAACACTCTGGACAAGGAGTACTTCATCAACGTGCACGGCTCCGTCATACTGCAGTGTATACTTGACTTTCAGGTAACTAACACTCATATATACACATTATCGCATTCGAATTCCAAATATTCGGTTGTTTTCGGTATTCGACTTAATCCGAATTCGGTCCATCCATATATAGACCTTAAATATGACCTATATTCCCCCGTGATTGTTTGGCCTTTGATTATCTAACAAATTTCGTTACTGCAAATTAAAAAAAAACATCGAATTATAAATTGAATATCTTATTCCCTGTGGCAATTAATATGTTCCAATTCGAATATCACCGTAATTCTAGCACAAATTGAATGAAATATTATTAGGCCACAAATTGTTTTGGGACATTACTCGAAATCCCAAAACCTCTAGTGTTACGCCATTTGCATATTCAGGGAGAAATAATCTAATTAATAAAAATCTTAAATTTGTTTACTGACAGTCAGCGCACAGCCTAACCCGCTGGGTCTAGACCACAGGTCTAGAAGCATGAAATTTGGCACAAAAGTTTATTTTCAAAGTCAAAGTCAAAGCAGCACATCAACATACTACAATCTGTCAAATTTCTTTAATAGATTTTCAACTTTTTCGCTAAAGCATAAGGTTCAAAGTTGGTTGGGAAAATTTTACAGTTTCAGGTAGGTTGACCTGCTGGCAATTTTGACAATGCGAAGTTTCGCATGGGCAAAAAAGCGAAATGCGAATGCTTAAATAGGGTTCCATGCGAAAACGGCTTGTGTTACAGAAGTACCTAATAATAATATTGATTTGTATTATTTTTTCTTTTTCCAGAGACCAGCAAAAGCAGTGAACGGCCTCTTAGAGCTGACTCCTGACCAGCTGATGGTGGTCTTGTGCGACGCCAAGGGATGCCACGTGGCTGACGCGCTGTGCAAGGGGCAGTACGTCGGAGTGAAGGCGCGGGACAAACTTATGTGGAGGCTCAAGGTAACTAGTACATTTTAATGGCTTTATACCTAAGCAGGATACAGCGAATATTATCGTTATGACTTCATGAGGATGGATCAGAAAAAGCGAAGTGAGTAAAATTATTCAAAAAGTGATATTTCTATCGCATATTCAAGTTATGAGAGCTGACAAATAAATTTGCGCTATAGTTTGACCGAGACCGCTGTTCCGCGCCTTAGGGATGCGCGGCGAGGCGAGGGCAGCGTTGACGAATGAGCGGCGGGACGCCCGTGAGCATTGACGAATGAGCGGCTTGCACTGCCCCGCGTCTCGCCGCGCATATACTTAGGGCGTGGAACAGTGGTCTCGGTCAAACTATAAACTCACTTATACCAGTTTAAATTACACATCAAAACGTGCGGTTCTACTTAAAACAGTTGCCGTCTCTTTCGCGCTTTGTTAACGCAGAACGGGAAAGACTATATTTGACTATAGCCAGTTTTAAAACATTTCTGATGTCTGCCAACTTATTCTAAATAATGTTCCATTTCTCTTTCCAGGGCTACTTCCAACAACTAGCCCTCTCCCAGTACGGTTCCCGCGCCTTCGAGCAAGTCTTCCACGTAGCTTCTGCAGAACAGAAGGTCAAGATAATGACAGAACTGTCAGAGAAGAGCAACCTGCTGAATAGCACCGCGTACGGACGCCTGGTGGCCAGCAAGCTTGAAGTGGAGATGTTTAAACTGTCCCAGAAGAAGTGGGAGCAGATGTGGAAGAAAAAAGAAGAGAATAATAAATGATTTCAACTAATTATAATGTCTTTTTATAAATTTATCAAATTCTTATGCGCATTATTTTCACTCATCGTGCTCTCTCGTTGCGTGAAAACTAATGAACTTACCCTGGGGTGGGGTAATCCTGGGGTTTTCACCCTAGAGGCTCCCCATATTATGACATGAAAAAACAACTTGTCTAAGAGGAAATAAAAAAAACTAGCTGTCTACAAAAAGATTTTTCTTTTGTAAACATATCTTCGACGAGATGACAAAACTTATAGTAGGGGGAGGTCATGATGCTAAATGGGGATTTACTCGAGCGTCGTGGGGACGTATTGTATTTTGAAGTTTAGATGGTAGAAAGAAAAAACAGTCTTGAGATGTATACCCTTACACCGGTGGGGGGGGGGTGGGGGATGCGTCTACTGACTTTCAAAAATGTAAATAGTAACGGTCACGTGGAAATACTCGAGCGCATCAGATATTGATAATATGCCCCGCGTATGTCTGCCGGTTTGCATCGTGGGGGTGGCCGTATGGAAGGGTCAAAAACAGGGTTTTTTTTTGAGCGCGTCTCTTTTTCTGAGGGTATGTTAAGTGAACCCGAAAAAAGCTCCCTCTGAAAAGACTGACGATTCGGACGTGACGTAAGCTCGTGGCGGCGTTTTGAAAATGCAAAAAATAATCACTGTTTTGAAATTTTCGAGCGGGTCAGATTATTACAGTCGGTTCAGCTTGATGTCCTAATTGTGCTGACCGATAATCTGACGATTATTTGGAGGGATTTTATGATTTCTTTTCAGTATAATAAGTACTTATTTTGTTTTCTTCGGCTTGTGGAAATCGGCAATTATATTTTTCCCGGTATCCTAGATCAAATATCCAATAAAATAATGCGCGCTCGAGGATGTCGAGGTGACGTTTTTTTTGCAAAGTTCCCCTGCCACTCTTCGTCACGCTCATGCGTCAGATTATTGAAATGCACACTTTTTAGTATGTAATTAATCCACCATACCTTAATCTGACGCGCTCGAGTATTTCTAACTACCGTTTTTTTTACTAATCTGATCGGGTCCCAGAGACGCGCGGCCCTTTAAAGAGGGCTTATATATGGTGGAGGTAGTCAATAGGGTGCAAGGGCGTTTCCAGGGGGGTTCATGGGAGTCATGACACCGAATGTTTTTATTTTTCACTTTTTGGTTGTGGTAGTTACCTACCCCACACAAATTGGAATATCACTACCTACCTACTATGTAAATAACAGTGACTTATAACATTATCCTTATAGACTAAGTGGGAAAAATACCTATTATTGAAGCTAACTCAAAAACTACCCAAACAAAGTCTTATTAATTTTAATCAAATTAATAATTTGTATGATGTTGCTACGTTTGTGTTTGCCACACATGAGCGAACGACACGCATAATAACAGAAAGAAAGAAAATACATTTATTTAACACAGACTAAATGGCACACAAGTAAAAAGAAAGAATACAAAATTAAAAGTGTAAAGTGCGTTGTAAGATACTACTTAGCAGGAATGTGTGCCTCGCGGCTGCGCCAAATATGGGCCATATTTGGCGCAGCCGCGAGGCACACATTTATTTCAGCAAAAATGCCAGACAACTAAATGCCTAACGCTGGTTTTCAACTGGACCTGAATAAGAAAGACTATGTGGTGTTATTAAATATTCATTAAGAAGCAGTTTAGAGTTGGAGGCTGAGGATGAACGTTTAAGAGATCTACATTCTCAAACTTTTTACATAAGTCGACAAAGGAAAGTCCTATTTACCTACAAGTCTTTTAAAAAAAAAAACCTTACCTACACAAGGCGGTGTGCAAAAGTTTTTGAGGTCGCTTCGCTCGCTCTTGCATTCTATGTTCTTCTATCTAACTCTCAAACTTTTCTGCATAAGGTGACAAAGCAAGCATGAATGTAGGGGAAATGCAAGAATGTAGGGGAGTGAGCAGGGCGAGCTAGAAATTTTCATTTAACAATATCCTTACAGAAAACGTTTTCCGTAAGGATATTGATGGCTGAAAATTTCTCTCCTCGCTAGCTCGCCTTGCTCACTCCCCTACATTCTTGCATTTTGTAAATAACCTATTATGGAGACGAAATTAACCCTGAAAAAAAAATCCTGCCGGTTGCGAGGTCTTGTTAGATTATAATTACGCACGTTATACTTATTTTTTTTGCTGTCATGATAGGGTGCAAGGTATCCCCCTTATGTTAATCTGCCGCGCTTGAGTAAATCCCAAAATCCCCTGACAGCCGCCACTACTATTATCCTAACTACTTAATATTTTAAATGCGAAACTGGGTTTGTTTGTTTTTTACGCTTTCACGCTAAAACGGCAGAACGGATTTGGATGAAATTCGGCACATGGGTAGACCATGACCTGGAAAAGGACATAGGATACCTTTAATCCCGATATTCCCACGGGATCGAGACTTATACGGGTGAAACCGCGGGGCGCAGCTAGTATAAGAATATTATCTTCACATTTGCAGTGCTCTTTAAAACACTGCCATCTATAGGTTGTGTTCGGAAATTTTATACTAGCGACACCTATTGTCTAAATGTTAAAACAAGCGCCGTCTCACCTCACTTTTTTGTAATTTCAGGATAAAAAATAAAAACCTTCTATACTATTATTATTTATTAATTAATAGGATATTGACAGACACCATTACATCCTTTCGGCACCACTCCTGGCACCAGCTTGCAGACCTTATTGTCGCAGATGTATTCTCCCTTCCGTAAATTCATTTCCAGTGAACTAGGTGGCGCTGTAATCAACAAAAAACAATATTCTACAATCTTGCCGTCAGTAAAAGCCTTACTAGATGCACCTTTTTTGTGTAGGGCTTATTTTTCTTTATTTCGGTTGGTTACGTCCAGAGGGTGAGCAATGTTCTCCTGTTTATTAGTAGATAACATCACCACGAAATCATCACTGTAATATAATAATTTCAATTTATAAAAATGCGGTCAAGTGCGAGTCGGACTCTTACACAACGGGTTCGGTACCACCGTACAATATTTAACACTAGTACCTATACCATATTTAAAAAAAACTTATTTTTAGTAAAAACTTCGAAAAAAGAACACGTTTCGTATGGGAATTTTTAACTTTATTTAATTTTCATTATTTGTTGTTATGTGGGCCATAGTAGATCACACTCTGTGAAAATATCGTGTCTACCTATGACAGACGGACGGGCGGATAGCAGAGCCTTAGTAATAGAGTTAGATAGTTAGTGGATGACTGGTAGAAAATGCCTATGGCATTAAGTCTGCCTCTGTACATTTCTGTGCTTGAAGTATTAAATAAATAATAGGGTCCTGTTGGCAACCTTTGGGTACGGATAACGGAATCCTTAAAATGACTAATGCTAAAAACAATGAGATATCACTAATATATTGGTCTAATTATAGTGTTCACTTTGACTATTGGTATCGAGCGCGACTGATGAGCATCTAATGGTTCCGATTACCAGGTCGTGTTATTGGGTTTTTCCATCAGGAATTTCTTTAAAGCTGCTCGGACGGAGTCTTTATTAATAAATGTCCGATAAATGGAAATAGGCTCGGCCACATTAAACGTAACTGGCGAAAAGTGGGTGTAGTGTGGGTAGGTACTGAGTATTATACATTTTTGCCTCCCCCTTCGAGGAATTCAGGCTTGATCTTACGTTTCTTTTATCCGTAGGTACACAATAGTCCTCCCAAAAAAACTTAAATTCGTTCATTCACTGACAGACAACGTACAGCCACAGATAATAAGTAAACTACGTACAGCCTAAACCGCAAGGCGTAGGAGCATGAAATTTTGCACAAGAGTTCCTTATAGCTAAAGTGATCACTAAGGAAGGATTTTTGAAAATTCATTCCCTAAAGTAAGAGTAAGAGTTTGTAATTTTTGCCGATGGGAAGCCCCATTCTACACGTACACCGCTTGTAAAAGATAATTTTATTTACCTGCTACTGGTCTCTGGCCCTTAACCCCCCCTTTAACTCCACCTGCTCTCGCCAACGGCCAGGGGGCCCGCTTCTCCCGAAGCCCGAACAGCACGTGCCGCCTGTCCCTGGGCCCGAACACGTCGATCTTGGGCCGGTTTATCAGCACGTGTCGCTTGTCGGAGTGGTTTCTTACGGCCGACACCAGGCCGATAGCTAGGCATAGAGCTATGAATAATAGCTGGAAGAAGACAAAAATATATTTAAAACAAGACGTAAACAGTAAGTATTTAATTTAGGTAAACCAAATAAAATATCACCATAGATATTGTTACTTAATTAGATTGCAATAGACAAGAAATAGGAAAATATTTTTTTTTGTAAATTTTCAATACTAGGTAAATTCAGTCTAGTGACCTAAACGCATGTAAGTAACTAACCCTCTTATTCATAAACGTTGTTTAAAGTTAAGAAGCGTATATACGTCAAACATGTATGGTTAAACAGGCGCTAATCATTACTTAACTTTAAGCAGCGTTTATAAATAAGGGGGTTTAAGAGTAGGAATTAAGAGGAAGAGGAAGACCAAAGATGTTCATGATGATTGCTCACGGGATGATGTGAAGACAAAGGAATGAGTTATTAGAGTGACAGGAGAGAATGGAAGAAAAAAAAAAATAGGCCGTCATGGAGACTGCCGAAGTCACAGAGCATCTAACTTTAGCCGAAGTACCAACAGAAGTTAAAACTTAAAACTGGTATTAGCGCCATCTATATTCTTTAGCCCAGCATTATGCAAATCTATAAGTTTACCCCCTACCACAAATAGCTCAACGCGCTTAAAGAAGTTTTCACTTTAAAAAAAAATATATGCCGACCCCAAGTAACACGAGACAAGGCCTGGAAGAAGCAATCTAGTGATCTAATCAAACAGCTTCACTAATTAGAGGTTTCATAACAAAATAAAGACAAAGAAAAATTACCCTTAGCTTCTGCTTAGCTAAGTAATCACCTAGGCGACCTAGGTATTTACAGGCAAGCAGGCAAGTATAGGAACCCAGGTAGGAACTTAAGTTATTGGAATAAGATACTTAGCGGATTTGTCAAAAAAAAAATGTTGTTCCATTTCTGACTAAATTTGTAGATCGCATTGAAATAAACAAACCAAACTTCCTTGAATACCTACTAGCTAAACCAGTTTTAACCAACAGCAAGCCACACACATTGTCCACGCACTTGACGCACTTTCCTGGTAAAATCAACTTAAAATGTAAATAACAGTAGTAGTTATGGAAAAAATCCTTACCAGGAACTTCATTTTGTAAAATCTGCTCAAAAAAAATACGTCTGCATACACAGCACTTCGATTCTAGACTGGTGATTCGGTTCCATTTCATATATTTACTAAGCAAACCGACCACAGAATATGATAATGCGTTGGACTAATGACAAATACATTTAATAATACCTACTGTGGTCGGAAACGGGACATTTTGTATTCTAAATGAGTTTGACAAATTATTTCTGCTTAAGTCAAACGTATTTGGTAAAAAAAAACTCGCTAGACGGAACTATTTATAGGCGTGGTGTTTTGCAAATTTGTAAGGTGCAGCCTTCCCGCGGATTACATTACAGAGATATATTATGACAGTTAAGCGGGGTTCTCTCGAGGCGATTTTAGTTGATCAACTTAAATCAGTTCACGAATTGAATGATAAACGCTAATGAGAACATGCTTTCAATAAAAGCTGATCAACTTTTATTGAACAACAAAAAGTTGATTCCCTCTCAACTGTTGGTGTGCGAGTCGGTTCATTTTGATGACGTTACCGAGCAAGCAACAACTTGTCGAACGTGAGAACGATCCGTTCAAGTTAAAAACGATTACTGCAAACAATACAGCCAGCACAGATTTATCTGTCAAAAAAAGTGAGCGCGTGCGGCCAAAATGACTACTAAAAAGGTTATAAAGTGTATTTCCTTCCGCAAAATAAGTCTCAGTTCGTCAATTAAAATATTTCTAATTTCGCAGATATATGTTCACACGACATTGTTTGACGTCATTTTGAAGCAACTGCCCGTTCGGTCCGATTATCGGTGAGAGCGTGAGAATGCAATTCGTATCGATTTTCTTCATCAATTAAAAGTTGATCAACTAAAATCGCCTCGTGAGAACCCCGCTTTATGACTGGTCCATGACTCATGTTTGTCACGCATTTTGTTGAATCTTTGACTCTATAATCTTAATTAAATCAAACTGCCCTCTATGTAGGTATTTACATTTACTTAGCAGGTACGGCTAAGGTGTTCTCCAGTCCGTTCATCGTTGCATAAGGAATTCCTGCATAAGTTCTGAAGACCGCTTCAGCCATGAAATTTACATAATACAGAAAAAAACCTCTTACTACCTAAGCAAAAAAACAAAAGGGTTATCTCGGGTGGTTCCGATCCTCAATGTATTGCGGCGCCTCCCCGCTGACCAATGCCCACCTTTTATCTTGTGTCGCATGCCCTGTCACCTGTACACGATGCCCTGCCTGATGTCTGCGCCAGCGAATGGTGTTAGCGTTGCTGAGTTCTGGACCAAACAGGAAAATTAACTTAATATAATAATAATCAAGTGAATATTATAACGTGTCGAATTAGATCGTGTAGCGTGTCGATTTGCCATAAATCGAACAAGAAGAAAATAGCCTATGTTCGTGAGACTAACAATTATTCGAATTCGACAACTCGCCCTATTCTGCCATACCGTTAGCTGCATCCCCAAGCTTTACCACTCCGGCCAGCCCAGAGCATGTGATCGAGTCCTATAAGATGACGCACAGTGTGACCACCGGCTCTCTTGCCCGATGAAGCGCCAGCCCGCGCCACAGCTGAGCGGAGGTTCGTACACCAGCGACGCCCTAAGCCGAAAGGTTAAGAGGTTCGTACCCCACAGGGGGTGCCCTTAGCGAGCGCTCGCCTAGTTTTAATTTAGACTAGTTTATGCTCCTGGCTGGAGGCTTTTAGTGTAGAAGCTAAGGCAGCCACAGGAAAGCCCGGTTAAGCAGCCATGACCTTAGTGGTCACCAGCAAGATGCAACAGTAAAAAAAAAAAAAAGACCACCGGCTCATTGCCCGGTTAAGTAGTCGCGACCTCAAAGGTCAACTACGCGATGCTAAAATAAAAATAAACAACGGCTCCTCCCCACACCCGACGGCGCGCACTTTACTAAGCATTCCCTATCTGTTCACTTAATTTATAATACTTCTAAATGTTGTAACTTAATTACTTCGATTAAAAAGACTTTCTTTGTTAACTTCTGACACATTATAAATAAGAGTTCTAACGTACTTCTGCGTATTCATTAATTAAATTCCTAAGGCTGTAACAGTAAAATGCTCTTTAAAATAAGCTGCTACTCATATCTGCTACTGTATATTTCTACTCTATGTCCAGCCTGAGGGGAAGGGAGTAGAGATCCTGACTCACTTTAATTTGAGCATGAATCACTGCACATGTATGACACGCCGTCTGTCTGTTTGTCCACTCTTAACGAGAAGTGACACATTGTATCATTGCGCAGTTTAACTGGTGCAGGATAAGCAGGAGTTTTGTCTGTCTTCTGTGAAAATGCCTATGGCATTAAGTCCGCCTCTGTACATTTCTGTGCTTGAAGTATTAAATAAATAAATAAATAAATAAAATGTACTCTAGGATGGAACCATGGTGGGCGCGTATAAAAGTCTCATCGAGTTGACAACGTCGAATGCTTTTATACAGTATAAAAATGCCTTGATCACCATAAAGAGCCTTCCCCTGTTTGTATGCTTGTCTCTCGTTCTCCCTTTAATCCATCCAAAGGTTGTCTTTAAAAGATCGCTTTTAGCGATAAGACCGTCCATTGAATATACAATTTCTACATTTATTATCTATAATAATGACTGTTTATTTTTATGACTGATTATTTTAAAATCTATTCTAAGCAAAGGTTAGTTTTGGATTTTAACCTATTGGACTGAATTTATTCCTGAATTTTTTAGGCACAATTGGTTAGTTGGATTTTTTGACGTAATTACATATCTGGAGTAATGAGAGATTGTGGGTTGGCTCATTTTGGCTCAACTAAGTAGGTAAATAACAACAAGGCATGCAGTTATGCAGTTATGCAGATCTGTACCCTAATTACGTAATGTACGATCAATCGGAATTTGAATCGTTTTGAAACAAATTGCTAATCCATTGCTTCATAACTCCGAAAAAAAATCTACTCAACAACGTAAATAACGCAATGAATGTTGTGGAACTGTCAAAATTAAACAAATTTGTCGTAATCGTTATGCGAAAGTGTGTTGCGTAATTAGATAGCTGTGCATCTTCTTCATAACATTGGGTAGGTAGACTATATAAATATTTAAAAAAAACAGAACATGACGCATAGCAAGCGACATTGAAAATGTTTGTTTTAGTTGATACTAGCTTTTGCCCGCGATTTCGCCCGCGTGTTTGTCGCAATATATCCCACGGGAACGTACTACCGGGATTACATACGTAATAGCCGAGGAAAAGGTCATTGACTCCTACCGCACCCGCGTAGCCGTCAACTATAATTATTTTGATACGCGTAATTTTGAATCTGTGATATCTTTAAACTCTTCATTTAAATGATATGATTTCAAGGCATTTTTTAATCTAAATGAAATGCCTAATATTTTATTGCATATTAATAAGGATTAATATAATACCGGTCAAAATAGCTTCGGAAATAACAATGAAATTTTTATCAAATTCTGAAAGATAATTTTTCTGTGGGTCATCAGAAGATAGACATACCATGCCATCGAGGACTTTTTTGTTGAAGTTTATGAACCATTCTGTAGAAATAATTTTTATGTAAGTATCTTTTACGATTTACGCGGCGCACGCCGCCGGTAAAGCTCCCAGTCGGCATGATTTTTTCCGACATCTTCAACAATAATCGTCATATTTCAGCTAATTTACACAAAACCTTAATGAATTATATACCAAAACCTTCCGCATGAAGCACTCCGTCCATTAGTGAAAACTGTTTGAAAATCCGTTCAGTAGTTTTTGAGTCTATCGCGTTCAGACAGACAGACGCAGCGAGGGACTTTGTTTTATCATATCTAAGGATATATTATATTTGCAGTTCTGTGAACCAGTGCGTGTATGCCTTAGGCCCTTGACCTTATATGACACGCCAGAAGTGATCTGTTCTTTGTCAGGAAGGCAGGAAATTCTCAGTCACTTGTTGATGTAAACAGTCCCAAACGAGTGGCTCTATTGAAATGAAATGAAATGAAATGAAATGAAATGAAATTGTTTATTCTGTAAATAGGATATTGCAATCACTTTTACACGTCATATTAAAAAAAAATAAGAAGAAAATGCTAGATGAGTTCGGCGTTTCCTATCTGACTACTCTGAGAAGAAAGACCGAAACAAACTCAGAGGTCACAGTCTCTTTTAAAGTCCAGACATAATCTTGGTCAGGCCATATGATATTTGTTGATGACATCAATTATTAATAAGTTTTATTTAAGTACTTACATTATTATTCATATATTTTGTAAAATAAACAAATACTTAACCACAAGTAAGTCACTAACCACACGAAATTGAAAACACTTCATCATTAATGTTTTACCTACTTATATTGATACTTAATGGCTTGTCTGTTTGGGTTAGCAGTGTCGATAAAATATGATAATGATAATAATTTATTTGGCAAAATGTAGGTGTACAATGTGGGTGTAGTATGATCTTATTATAATATGGCCCATTTAATTTCTACCATTACATGTGGTGTGCAAATATTTAATTACAGAATACATTAAATTATTAAAAAATGTCATAATATTCCATCAGTTATCACAATTAACGTTACAGTGTCAGATATTTAATTTCACAATACATTACACAATTAAAATGTCATAATATTACATCAGTTACCAATATGATTTTTATAAAATGTCAGATTTTATGTATTCATTGAAATGTCTAAAGCATCCACACATTAAGATTTTTACTGATTCATATTACCCGAAGGATTGTGAAGGAAATCGTTAATCCATTTTGCTTCTTATTTTTATAAAATTCGTCTGCTCGGCGACAGCGTAAATGTCGCACTGATGTTGTTGAATTGTCAAAATAAAAGACATTGTCACTGTAAGTGTGTTACGCAATTACCCCGCTGGGCTACCGTGTGCTTTATATAAGAATTTACCTAAACACAACGAAAAAATTCTGAAGCTGCATCATTTATTCTGATTTTACATCTGACTAGCTTCTGCCCGCGACGTCGTGCCTACACCGCGAGCCTGTAACCTTCCTTAAGAATTGGGGTATCGAATGCAAGAGTATTTTTTCTAATCCGACTGGTAGTTCCGGACATACAAACTTACAAACAAATACCTCTTTATAATATTATAAGTACAGAAAAACTATTGTTCTCCGAAATTTTGTAAAAAAAACACCTATGTAGTATAATTGTATACAGCATTATTGCATTACCACTTCGTTTAATTTCATGACTCAAGGCTGATAACTCCATAATTTCCATAAAAAATTTACCTTGTGGATTTATATTCTCTGGCATTGAACCTGGGACCTTGGCAGCTGTGGTTTCAACCATTGCACTACTACGGCAAGGTAAAACTAAAATTAAAAAAAGTGTTTCTTCACCTATGAGTTTCCAGTGAACACCCAACTAATTGGAGCACAGAGTTTCCTGTACTTTTTACGCAGTAGGAAATTACCTACGTCACAAGCGTCATTAATAGTAATAGTAATAGTAATATTTATTTCTAAGTATATGGTACATTGAGATCTTAAATTAAACATTGATTCACATATACTACCATTGCTGGTGTAGAAAAATTAAATAAGCTAAGTGCATGCAAATCGTAGACATTACAATAAAAATTATAATAAATTAATATAATTGTATAGAGTATATTGTTATTAGAGTTGCATTGTTAAGTACAGACGCCAGCAGGTCAACCTACCCGAAACTGTCAAATTTTCCCAATCAACTTTGAACCTGCTTTAGTGATAAAGTTGAAAATCTATTAAAGAAATTTGACAGATTGTAGTAAGTTGATGTGCTGGCGTCTGTACAAACTTAACAAGGGAAATATCTATGTAAGTTAATTATAATGGGAACGGAACTTCCTAGTGGTACGAAGGAGTTTTCTAGCAGAGACTAGTAGATCTCATGGTTGGGAATAAGGACTAACACTCGAATCAATGAAGAAATTAATAAGATAACCCTCGTCGGTATACCTACTGCCTGAAGTGAATGCTTTTGAAGGCAGGCAATCAGAAAAAGAAACATGATGTACGGTGTTTTAAATTAATGAACCTCTAATAACTTTTAGGGCTTCTATTTTTAAACAAATGAGCCTTGTTTTTAACTTTCTGGCCCTTCCTTATAGTTGGTCGCAGTCAATAAGCTAGCACCCTGACCATGCAACTGTGACCAACCGCGCGCGAGCCGAGCGAGCGCTACATCCGAGTTGGTCGCAGGTACTGGGCTGTTGAGTATTTTAAGGACCCCAAAATAGGAATTATTTGAGGTTCTCAAAAAGAGGCGCAATCATTAGAGTGTTCAATAATATTTTGAGGAAAGCAAAATGAGAATTATTTGAGGATCGATTAGATTGATTGGACATACCCTATCAAACCAATATCTACGCCGACTACGGTGTAGATATTGGTTTGATACAAAACAAGGAAACCATCTCAATAAAGAAAATTCCATAAAAACCGAAAACATGCACTCGCTGAACATTGCAATCGAACACATCTCTAATCAGCTGCGACTGACATGAATTGACGACTCTTTTCCGTGCGACAAGCGACAAGTCGTCGACGTATCGTGCGCACGCTGTGGACTTGTAGAGTGACGTGCGTTGATTAAATCCGGCCGTAAGTGGGCCGCTTTACGTCGAGTACTTTTGTCGGACCGTGTGTGGACACGACTGCCGAGTGGGGTGACTGTAACAAAAGGATTTCGCGGACAATCATGAAGTAACTAAGAAATTTAAGCGGAAATTACAGGCTTATGAGACATTTAATTTTCAGGCTTATTTATGGACTTTAAAAGAGATCATGACCTCTGAGTTTGATTCGGTATTTCTTCTCAGGGTCCAGTCAGCTAGGAAATGCCGACGCCATTTACTTTAGGCTATATTTACCAAAAAAAATACGTGTTAAGATCTACTTACTGAAATAAACGGTTTAGGCACGGTCGTCATTATTGTATCCACGGATCACTATGGATGCTTGTTGACAGACACCTTTCTTCTATGGCGCGGTTTATACGTTTTGTCTAGGCACGGTCGTCATTGTTGTATCCATGGATCACTATGGAAGCTTGTTGACAGACACGTTTTTTCTACAGCGCGGCTTATACGCCGTGTGTAGGACGTTCGTCAGTTTTGTATGGATCACTATGGAAGCTCAAGCTTGTTGACACTGATGACAGATAGGTGCATTTATTCTACGGCGGCGCGGGATATACGCCGTATCGTAATGAAACCGTTTACATTATAAAGGGCCTCCTTACCGTGTGGTTAGCGTGTTTTTTTGCCAGAATATCTGCGCTTTTTTCTTCGTTGTGTAGTTAAGGAAGACTTAGTACCGACCGATAGGTACTATAAAGATATTTTAATAGAAGTCCTTCCATTTCCCTTAAGCCTTGGCCACCACACATCATAAATGGAACTCCATAACTTGGTGAATGGTGCTTGTTGCATGACAGACGGACACGTTGCCATGACAACCTTTAATTACCGCGGTTTCAGTTCATCAAAGTGATGAGGAGAGCGTCAAAGAGTTCAGTCCTGATGCAAAGCAACTCTTAACTCTTTCATTTTTTGTGCCATTCGGCGAACATTGGGGTGCACCAAAAATCACTAAATGTATTTAATGCCAAACGTATTTAAAACATCATTTAGTCATCATTGTGTTAGAAAGGACGTGTTTCATTCGTTTAGTAATAAATGCCTTTAGTGATTTGTGGTGCCAGCGGGTCACACATAGTGTTGCCAACTTTTTTTATGTATTTTCGAAGTCATTGCCCGAAAAATATAGTAGTCAGCGAAAAAATATAGAGTAGACCGTAGACCATGTTTCAAAAATATTATATTTTTTTAATGCAACTTTGAGCCTTTACTAACGGTTACTTATTTTTTATGAATGTCTCAACTAATAATTATTACACTCTAAATTAGGGTTACAACATACTATTCAGCTTTTTTGACAGTAATACTGGTATGATGGTCATCTCGCGCGCCGGTTTTTACTGAAATGAAAATATAGTTTTGCCTACTATTTTGACTAGTCTGCAGATAACGGTTTTTTTGGAAAATGTTGTTTTTTATTTACTTAGCCAATCCTGTTGGGCAAGGCCTCCTCCAAGTCTTTCCAGGAACTCTTTTCTCACGCCACCTCAAACCAGTCTTCGAAAAACGAGCGAACTTTACAGTAGTCGCATAATATGTGTAACACCTGACATCTTGGCTGACAGTATCAACCTCTCGGAAAATCGGTTGGTACCATCTGACGGCCAACTCTAGCACCGCGCGCGCTCATTGGTCAAATCAAATAGCGCGTGCTTCCCCAGCTTCCTGTTACACACTTCCGTCCCTTTTCACGAAATCACTCCCACAGATTGCAGGAAAGCGATAGGAAAGATGTTACACATAAAAAAGGAAGTAGAATTTTGGTATTTTCATAAAGTGTCCTGAACATGCTTGCAAAAGTTACAAGCTTGCGTACCAGATGAAAAATGCAGCACTTGTGGTACATGCATCCCTTCTAAGTGCTGTCTCTATATCTGTAGCTTAAGAACAATCAGCCTATAACGTACCCACAGCTGGGACATAGGCCTCTCTGTGAGGGAGCGGGTCATAATACACCACGCGGGCCCAGTGCGGGTTGGTGAAATATCCGTTGACTTTGATTTATCTTTACAAAGAAACAGTAACATTTCAAAAGAAAACCACAGAAACAGTCATAACGTTCTCAAAGCTGATTGGCCGCAGGCGAGCGACGTATTTCAAATTGCGAACAAAACCACCACAACGTTGTCAGCCGCCGTGACGAGCGGACGTCTCTGCAAGAGCTTGAATTGCTTCTGGCCATCGCTTTGTGAATACAACAAAGATGCGTCAAATATCATAATAGCGAAGGCGAGCTTTGTAATGTTATATCAAAGAGTTGTCAGTTTTCAGGAATATTTATGTTGTGACGTTTCTTTGGTGGAGGGTGCCCGAGGGGCTGTACGTGTTACAACTTAGAATGCCTTTCATCCTGATCTTTCATCCTTATTTTGGAGAAGAGTAATTTGATATTACCTATTACCTATTTTATAACATAAATATAACATCACGCCTGTCATCTCCGAAGGGTTAGGCAGAGGTATACCTATAGTACATCCATACTTCGCCATTTATGTTTAAGTTCCTTATAATAGGAGGCAAGCTTATTGCCATCAACCAATAATGGAATCAAACTTATTTAAGTTTTGTCTTCCTTAAAAGGAAAGTCATTCAGAAATATTATTATTCTTAACAAAATTTACTTTTTCATCTTTTGCGTTTATCACAGTCTTGGGAAAAATCGCATAGAGACCATCTTCAGTCATCACATTTTGAAGAATACTGTATTAATGGAACGGAATGAACAGCGTATTGTGTAGATATATGTCTTTATTTGTATTTAGTAAGATATCAACTCTTCCTTTTTCCTATGTATGTTTGTGTTGTGATCCTTAGAAGCTAATTTCAGTATTGTTTCTGGAATGCTTCATCTTTTGCTAATAATGCTAAGCTATTGAATTCCTTTTGGTTGTCTCTATTCCCTTTATTGTTGGGATTATTCTTGTTCTGATTTTTGTAATTTTTCCAGCAATTCTTCGTCATGTGCCCCTTTTTGTTGCTTATTTTGCAGTACAAATTTGTTTTTGCATAGAACGATTCTTGTTCGCTTGAGTTTTTGTACTCGGCTGGGTTCCTTGAGTGTTTTTTGTTTTTAATTATCCGGTTTCGGAACTTTATCACGGGATTCAATTGCAACTATAAAGGTTTCAAATTCTGAGGAAAGATTGTAAAGCATCATAATACTTAATAAATCTTCATGAACCACGACATACATTTCTTCCAGTTTGTCTACAACGTCCATAAAGTTGTGTAGATGTTCCCTGATGTCGTTTCCTTTCTCATATTTTGCCAAAATAAGTTGCTTCAGTAGCGTTGCTTTCCTCGCAGGACATTTGCTAGCGTGATTTTCGTTTATGTTTTTCCAAATTTCGTGAGCTGTTTTTCAGCTTTTTATTTGTTTTAGTTCGGACGGCAACATTATAAGAATTAACTCCCTGATAGTCAGCAAGTTTCTGACAATATCCGGCTCACTTGCGTTCGTCAAGTCAATTTGTTGCTCTGCTCATTTCCACACTTTCCACAGTTGTCCTTTCACCAGAACGGCTTTGTCCTGTATTCCCCATGTGTCATAGTTTTCTTTATTTAAGGTTTCGATTATGTTCGAAGTCTTCTTTGCTTTTATTTTATTTTTTTCTCGATTATGTTTTTTTATGAACTCTGCTATTATGTCAAGATAGATATTTTATATTTATTTATTATATATCTGTTTTAATACAAACGTATTTTTATTATGACAAAGATTGTTAGATTGTTAATTACAAGTATTTATTTTACGTTACTATGATAATAGTCTAATAGAGTAAAGTTTGCATTATGGAGGTATTTTTACAATGGGTGACCATTTTTACATACTGAGACTCGTCCGTGCGTTGGTAAGCACATTAAGCCGTTGGTTTCGGCTGTCATTCATAAAAAAGATCCATGAATGACAGCTGACAGTCGTTATATCGTCAGAAGCCTGAAAGTTTGACAACCAGTCTTACCAAGGTTTTGAAGGGTGGAGGTCAGATAGGCAGTCACTCCATGTAAAATACTGGTATTCAGCTGCATCTGGTTAGACTGTAAGCCGACTCCATGTGAGGACCAGTCGATGTAGTGATGCTTTGGAGACTCCTATGTCTAGCAGGACCTAGGTTTATAAACGCATACAGTGTTGTAGAATTACTGGTTCTAAAACTGCCAATTAAACTGACTAACAAATTATAGAGGTTGTATCTGTCGAGCCATTAACTGATATTATAAGTTTGTTACGGGGAATCTAATGGATGCAATTATTTCTTAAATGATATGAACAAACGCAGCTAACAACCATTTTATAGCAACAAACAATAATTTGCTTATACGAGTATGTATTAGTTCATGTCGTATTTATAAAATTAATGAGAAATGCAATGTCAATGAATTTGAAGGGGTTCTCTTGTAGTCAAAGGCACTTTTGAATGTCAAAATTTACAAAAAAAAATATTGATTCTAGTCGCCCCTTCCAAAAGGTAGTTTTCGTATGGAGAAGAATGGGCAAGAAACTCCAACGTAATCGTTTACATTGGTGTTGTCATAGTTTTTGTTAGTTGGCATGTATTTAACAAACTTCTAATAATTCCCATTTTGCGCTCCTAAAAATATTAATTAACACTAATATAATGATTGTACCTTTTTTTGAGAACCTGATATAAAACTCAAAAAAAAAAAAACTCAAAGCATTTGTTTCAAATAAACTAATTACAGGCACTTTTGAATTGTCAAGGTTCAATTCCTAAAGGTTCTAAAAATACTAATAGCCAAGTAACTGCGACCAACTGTGAGAAAAGGCCAGAAAGTTAAAAAGAGGCTCAATTATTTAAAAAAATGTGCGTCATTTTAAGCGCGCAAAGTTTTTAGAGGTTAACTTATTTAAATAAATGTCTGTCATTAGAAGTGCAATAAGTTTTTAGAGTATCAGTTAAATATTTCCCTTTTGTATGAGCTAGGTTCTAACAACATGCTTTACTGTTAACTGGTTTTATATTATACTAGCTTTTGCCCGTGGTTTCGCTCGCGTGGAGGGCGGAAATGATCCCACGGGAACGTACCTATTACCGTAACTCACACACCAGTACAGCTCCCAGTCAACATGATTTTTAACGACATCTTCAACAATCAACGTCATAATTATTTCAGCCAATTTACACAAAACCTTTAGATAATGAATTATACAACTAAACCTTCCTCATGAATCACTCCGTCCATTGGTGACAAACCGTGTGAAAATTCCAAAATTTATTTTAATTGTTTTTATCTTTTTATTACGGACGCTTTTTACGTGCACGTCTTTTTACATTGTTCTCACATGTATAATTTCAACATGAATGATGTAACCAATATTTTGTATCAATATTATGATTTAAAAGAGTGTCCGTGGAGTTTCTTGCTCGTTCTTCTCCATAGGAACCTACGCTTTGGAATGGGCAACTAGCTTCTTATTTCTGACTGACTGACCCCTTGACAATTCAAAAGTGCCTGTAAATGATTTAATTGAAATAAATGCTTTGAATACTAGCCTATAAGAATTGTAATTCGTTGTATTATTTTTTGGTGAAAAAAAAAAATTAAAAAAAAATGTATATATAATATATATATTTGTTCGGTAGTTTTTGAGTTTATCGTGTTCAGACAGACAGACGCGGCGGCGGTAGGACTTTGTTTTATAATATTTAGTAAGTAAGTAATAATAATAGATGAATAATATGTTTTTGTGGTTTTGTTTCGTGGACTTTTGAATTACTTTTGTTTGCAGTTTAATTGTCATTTGACCTTGTTCGCGGATCCAGTAGTTTACCTACCTACTTAGTTAAAAAAAAAAAACTGAGAAATGAGTCCTTTGTTCAAGTCCATCAACCGTGCGCAAAGCCTTATGGTAGTCATAATACCAATGGGTTGTCTGTTCGAACCCAGACAGGCGCTTTACTTTGTGTAAATTATTTCATCATCACGGCTCGCAAAACGGTGAAGGAAAACATCGGGAGGAAACAGACTTATCCTAGAACCAATAAAATTAAGACATGTAACATCTACTCCTACTACCACTCCCTCTCATCGAGAGGAGGCTTGTGTCCCAGCAGTTGGAACATTATAGGCAATTTTTTTTATTTTTTTTTATTGCCCTACACTAGGAATTTCTCCTGTGTCGTGGGTGCGTTTACACACGTTTACGTGCGTTTACATTTAAACTCACATACACAAACAGCCAGACCCGGGAAAACTACTTGTAGGTCATACAAATATTTGTTCCGTGCGGGAATCGAACCCGCGACACGCATTGCAGCAGTCAATCACTTAACCACTGCGCCAACCGTGCCGTAAATTATGATTAGTGACTCGGACTTTTGTAACAGTGAATTAATTTTGTAAGGTCGAGATGTTTTTTTTTTTTAATAAGTAGGTATTTACTATTAATTGCAATGCTTACCAAACATTTCTTTTATCACATCTGTTCAATAAGAGCTACTTTATTCTTCCTAAACAGGGACTAAAATAGCTCTTTAATCCCTAGGGATTAAAAGTGATTTGAATTTGGGATGTGGATATTGTTAGTAAAAGTTCCAATCACCAAAGAGATCACGAACATTGTATGAAAAAGTAACAGGTTGTATGAAGGAAACCGCTCGCGAGCTAAAAAATAAAAAAACGCGCGAAATGCATTCCGCCTTTTTTCTTATTGATTACCTTAATTCGGATTTTACTTAGTTTTATTAAAAAAAAATGTGTCTCTCACAAGTAGACAATGGAAGTATTATATTACATATTTTCTGATAGAAGGTGATAAAAAGTAGTGTCCACCTCGGGGGCAAAACTATTTTAAGCTCGAGTGACGTACTTTGAATCCAGAGCGGAGCGAAAGATTCTAGAGTATAATCCCGAGAGTAGCGGGATAGGATAGGGGGATTTTAAAGTAGAATCCTGAGAGTAGTGAGTAACACTCTCGCCTTTAAAATAGTTCTTTGCTCCTTAGGCAAACAATCTACCAGGGGCGTAGGGGCGTAGACTTCAAACAACCCGATTCCTACCGGCTTCCCTTCGGAAATTCAGAACACAACCACTCTATCGTCATTGAATAATCACACTATAAGTATTTGATACACCATAAAATTAAAACATTACAAAACGCCTACATATTTTTTTTTGTCTTTATGTCCCAACAACAAAACATTTCGCTCTAAAATAACTCGTAGGCGCGTCCGGCTTACCGTGAATTCAATTTATATAGAGAATAAAGTCTGTCTTGACGTCACTTCGATCACGTGATACGGCGGTTTCTTAGCAGCTGGGTAAGCCGCTCTGTACCGGGTTACGATAGAATACGCATGCGCGTCGTGACTCAAGAACGAATGCTCAGTTGTTCGGTTGTTGTCGTTGAATTTCGTAATACGTTCGGCTCGGAGTTCGGACATCATAACATTCATCATTCGATTGACAATGTGTGGTTGTTTTTTGACGTTATCGCATTAGAAGCATATAATTTGTACAAATTAAGTAGTTAATATGCATTTTGTTCGTATGAATTGAATTCATTAGTTTATTATTGTAGGTATAGAACAGTGATTAAGATAGTGTTTGTTTTTTGAGTTTAGTGAAAGAAAAGTACGTTGTAATTAGGTACTTATTTGGGGTAAGTTGACAGTTTATTAAATTGAAATTACTTATTTAGAGTAGATTTCAGGTAATTAGTAGGATCAGTAGGGTTAGGATGGCGGTATGTAGATTATTGTGTGATTATTTGCTTTGTGAGCAAACATGCTTTTCAAGGTTATTGAAAAATAAAATAAGTTAGGCCGTGCTCGCCCAGATATGACTATAAAAATTACAAACGTCGCGATGGTTTCTTCAAACATTTTAATGTTTCCCTTTACGATAAATTAACTAAAATAGTTGACTGGCAGTTGTAAACTAAAAAAAAATGTATTGTGTCCCGTGTTTACTTTTCTCAGATTCTAGTAGTTTATGGAATAAAGACTGATACATATTCGTAGCTGTTTTATGAGTTCGGGACTGGTGGAATACAATTATTTTGACAAATTTGCATGAAGCTCTTATTAGAAAAGCAGATCGATATAGGTAGGAATTTAATGAAACGGTTTTTTTTTTTTTTTAAAAGCTCCGGCTTACCCCACTCGTTTTATCACGCCACGCCACTGCAATCTACTATTGTGCTTTTGATTTTTAGCCTTGGAAATGCTTTTTCCATCGCTTCAATAGGGGGTACCTTAGCGTCTTCAATTATTAAGACAGTGAAATGGAAATGGTATCACAAGCAAAAATAATGGTAAAATGTTAAATATATTTTTAAAATAAAAAAACACCAATCAGGTGTCTCCGAAAGGGGTAAACATCTACCCTTACTTATAACCCTATCGAAACCAGGATGGTATCATTTTAAAGCCCTTTATATTCTCCAGGTTTACTGTTTTATTTTTTCAATAACTTTTTCGTTTTTGCGAAGTTTAAGATTCTTTGAAAATAGTCCCAAAAGAAACGGTAAAAAATTGGCGTTTTTTTTAAATACAATACATACAATACATTTTACAAATAAAAAAAACGGTAGGTCAGTAAAAACTTTTCTACTGAACTTTTACTAAACTAAACTAAACTTTTCGAGAAGATGAGCTATGTAGGTATTATAGAATCATTAAAAATACAAAAACAAGGGTAGTTAGAATGGAAACACCATAAAAGATTTCTAACACTTTTTTATTTCATCAATTCGACGCAAATACGCAGTTATTTATTCAGAACTAAAACATTATTAACTAAATCTTAACCATTATTAAATTCGAAATTTTATACACCAATTATTATTAATATTGCACTTTATTACACAAGGAAATAATAGTTATTATGTTATTACTATCAACATTAAGTAATTACATACGTCTTCATGGGGTAGGTATGGGCTACGTATGGGTACTAGAAGTATCTATAATAGTGTATTATAAAAACGGACTTGTACAACCTGTGTGAAAAATGTGCCATCAGCGGGGTAATTGCGTAACCCACATAACATTGCAACCGATGGCAATCCTTTTCATTTTGACAGTAGTTCAGCCACGTTCGTTGCGTTTTACAAACCTATGAGGGAAGTTTGTTGCGCCACTTCTTCCCAGCTAAAGCAGTAGGAAGTGGTGAAGAACGGGCGTTTTGGGGGACTGTCTCATGTAATTTTGACGTTCAAAAAGTGTTGATTCTCAGCCTAATTTGAATAAATGTCTTTTAATTTGATTTATGAAGCAGTTGATCAGTAATTTTCCTTCAAAACCCTCGGATTGTGATTGAAAGTGTGTTATGCAATTAGGGTGCAGGAGACATAACTGTGACAGTCAAGCAATTTACCACACTTGTGCTGAAATATTGATAAGTGCTGATTTATAAATTACTTTCTACATTTACAAACTTCAACGTGAACAGACGTTTATTCAAGCAGTTATTATCTATTAAAATATCTTTGAAAAGCATCTAACTAAATAAATACATTATTATTATTTCAATCAACATAGTAAATACATGATCATATTTCATCGTATACTTAACTTTTACTTACTATTATTATTAATTTATTTTACATTTAGATTCGAAGATTTAACAATTTATTAATAAGTGACCATGTATTTATTACGCTGACTGTACTTTTAACAGTCGATTATTAGGCTTATTCCACTTTTCCCCGTTGGATGATCCCCATTGATGGGGATTAGTGAACTTTTTGTTCACTATTCCCCGTTGACCCAAAATTTTTATTTAATGGGGATAAGTGAACTAAAAAGTTCAATAATCCCCATTAGGTAGGTACGTTAAAAAAATAAAATATATGAATCATGTTACATTTATTAATTAAAAATATAACTTTCTTATACCTAATAAAGTCACAGATTGTTACAATCATTAATTTAAAATTGTAGCATGAAAATATTTCTTTCTTATACCTTGTAAAATCAAAGATTACAATCACTTAAGTTTTTCTAATTAGGTACGTTAAATAAAAACAATATAAAAATAAAATATATGAGTCATGTACTTTTATTTTTATAAGGTAAGAACAAAATTTTAAATTACCTACATACCTACTTTACGATTTTATTAGAACGAAAAACAGATTGTTGCCCCAACGAAATTGTTCTAACGATGTTTGGGAATAAGACCTTAGATCTATCTATCTAATAAGATACACAATACTGTAAAAGATGCTCATTTTCTAGAGGCGCGCGCGCAAGGCGGTGGCGGAGCGGGGTGCGAGTTAGCTCGTATGTGATTGGTCGACCCATCTTTTGTTTTTGTTTCGTAGTCGTTAAGGGTTAGTAGTGTGTAGTGTAGTTCAAGCGTGCAGTTCTTATCAGTTCGCAGTTATTAGTTTAATATAGGAATAAATAAAGGAAATGGCTGGTAGTTCAACTGACGTTTGTTTAGAGTACGTTAAAAAAGGTAAAGCTACCATACTTCTCCGGGCCGGACATCAATACAGTAAAAAATGCAAATATAAAAATGGTGGAGTTTTGTGGGAGTGTACCACAAGAAAACAAAGTAAATGTGCCGGATCCATCACTGTCATGGTAAGTTACTTATTATATTTTGTGATTAATAATGACAATAATAACTCAGGTTATGTGTGTTATCAATATCACGTTTATCAATATCAAAATTTAAAAATCAACGTTAAAGTTTAAACACTGTTTCTGTCATGGCGGCACGTGTGACGTCATTCTTTTGTCAAACAAGTCTATTACACCTAGTGTAAAAGAGTGTAGCTGAAGTGAATTGTATATATTTAATTATTATTACATATTTTAGTTAAGCATAAAGTGAAATATGTTTTGTTGAACTATTCTGATAGGATAACAACAATTTGTTATAAGTTTTAAAGGTTGTTAAATAGCCTATTTAATTTTGTATTCTATGTAAGTGCAATATTGTTTACTTAAAAAATAATGTAAAGTAATTAATTATTATTACTTAATTTTACAGGACAATCAAGTTGTAGCTGAGAAACGACACAATGTTTGTGAACCTGATTTTGCGCGGAATGAAGTTACCTTGAGGTTATTCAAACTAAAAACTACACTTGCGGATCCAGAAGCACCTGCTATTCCCACTGCTTACAACGCGGCTGTGAGCTCACTAAAAGATACCGGAATTGACAAAATAAAAGAATTCCCTGCCCTGAAGTCTATCAAAACAACATTATATAAACACAGAAATGCAGCATTTGAAGTAAGTAAAATTGAGTTCAAAAATGTTGAAGAAGTTAAAGTACCTCCAGCTCATCAGGAATTTATTTTAGCAGACTACAATGACAGTGGTATCCGTGTAATAGCTTTTTGCTCTGAATTTGCCCGACATCAAATGAAAAATTTGAAGATGTTCTTGGGTGATGGAACGTTTTGGATCTGTCCATCTCCCTTTTACCAACTCTACACCATTCATGGGGATTTGGGCAGTACAGAAAAACACATAAACATTGTGCCACTTGTTTATGCCCTCATGAGCCATAAAAATCAACAAACATATGAAATTTTATTTAGTATGCTAAAATCTGCATTACCTGATTGGAATCCAGAAATATTTAAATGTGACTATGAAGTGGCTCCGATGAACGCAATGCGAAATGTTTTTGTAAATATATCTATTAGCGGCTGTTATTTCCATTTCACCCAGGCAATATGGAAGAAAGGAAAACAACTCAAACTAACAAAAGATAAATTAACCAGAAGACAAGTTGCACTTAGCACTGCTTTGGCTTTGTTACCATCAGATAAAATCATTGCGGGTTGGTTTTATGTTGCCTCTCAAAGCCCTGATGATGATAATAGCAAGGAGTTTAGAAATTACATGCTCAGACAATGGCTACAAGATGATTTTATTAAAACGTGGTGTGTATTTGGACAGACTCATCGCACTACGAATTTAGTCGAAGCACGGAATAATAAAATAAAAAAGCGTGTGAAAATAAAGAAACCCAACATTATGAAGCTCCTCACAGCGTTGGCTGAAGATGCATCGTATTACGAAGTTCTTGCATTGGGGGTTTCTGAAAATAAAGGTATAGCGGAAAAAACAAAAAAAAGCATCAATCGCGATAATTATATACAGGAGGTCCAAATGGAACTCATTAATAATGAAATTACGATTGGGCACTGTTTAGAAAAACTTAAGTGAGTGTAATCTTTGATTTTACAAGGTATAAGAAAGAAATATTTTCATGCTACAATTTTAAATTAATGATTGTAACAATCTGTGACTTTATTAGGTATAAGAAAGTTATATTTTTTATTTTAAATTAATAATTGTACAATCTGTGATTTTACTAGGTATAAGAAAGAAATATTTTCATGCTACAATTTTAAATTAATGATTGTAACAATCTGTGACTTTATTAGGTATAAGAAAGTTATATTTTTTATTTTAAATTAATAATTGTACAATCTGTGATTTTACTAGGTATAAGAAAGTTATATTTTTTATTTTAAATTAATAATTGTACAATCTGTGATTTTACTAGGTATAAGAAAGTTATATTTTTTATTTTAAATTAATAATTGTACAATCTGTGATTTTATTAGGTATAAGAAAGTTATATTTTTAATTAATAAATGTAACATGATTCATATATTTTATTTTTTTAACGTACCTACCTAATGGGGATTATTGAACTTTTTAGTTCACTTATCCCCATTAAATAAAAATTTTGGGTCAACGGGGAATAGTGAACAAAAAGTTCACTAATCCCCATCAATGGGGATCATCCAACGGGGAAAAGTGGAATAAGCCGATTATTATTATGTCTCACTGAAAATTAAAATTACAACTATTTTTTTGTTAACAAATAGAAATAAATTACTACATACAATTTTTTTTAGAATGTGTTAGAATTAGAATGATTACTATTATAATAAAATAATAATACCAAAATTTCACAACTCTCTTACATTTAAAAATTAAATTGCATTTAGTTACAGTGATTTAATTATTCTCGTATTGCAATTACTAGTAAAATATTTACAGAATTAAAAAAAACTGTTTGAATTTATTGTTAAATCGAATTAATTTAAAAATTAATGTTTAATTAATAATATTTACGTTTCCGTTAGACAGTTTTTTATTATTATTTGTATTGACATTATTCAGAATGGGAATTGGATGGGTCATCAATCAATAAATTTCACTATTAAAAAAAAACTTCTCACAAAATTAGCTAGAAATGTCATAAGCATTTAAAATCTTACAATTATCTTTATTTTTTCATTTCGTAATTAATAAATGAATGGGGATCCCTGATTAAAAACAGATTTATTTTCAAGAAAGTTTTTCAGATGAAAAGTGCTAGTCAGGATATAGTGTGAAAAAATTACATTTCTACATTTATGTACATCCTTATTATTATTCTTTGGTATTTTATTCAAATAAATACAAACTAAATTAATATAAAAATTGTCTATTTCAATAAAATTATAAAATCATAACAAGGAACGAAGTAGTAACCAAAAACCATGTTTTTAATACAGAAAATCATTTACACGCACGGCAGAGCACAGCCAAGTCCTATAAAAAGTATGACAATAATTAATTTACAGAAACATCAATTGGACGCAGTTATGTCAAAAAATGTTTCTTCAAAACATACTGATTAAGAGATTGTGACAATTTTTTTTTTGGCATAACTAGAACCAATTGGAAATCATCGTCAGTTTACCGCCGAACCTTCCTCGGGAACCTCACACTGCTACCAAAGGGTTCCTTGCTCAGGCGTCATTTCTTCCCGATGCCGATCATCCCCTGCGCCGTGGACAGCGATGCGAGGGTTATCCTCTCCGTCCTGTCAGGGTTGAGCAGGCGCTCAGCAGGGTTGAGTAGCCTCTCAGCTGAGTTGAGCGTCGTGAGGGACAGGCGAGTGTCCGGGAGGGGGAGGGGGGCGGCGGGGGCGGGGGTTGTCGACGCGATGGGGGTGGTGGAGCGAGTGAGGGGCTTGGGGAGGGAGGGCTGAGGCGCGGGGGGGGATGTTCGGAGGGAGGACGGTTTTTGGTCGCGGCCGCTGCAGACCTGTGGGTGAAGAGAGGGTTAGTGGTATGAAAGTAAGATTTTATGAGGCCCTGATAGCTAGAGTTTGGTCGGTATTATATTTTGGAAACTTGAAAACAAAACGCTAATCAGTAAAGAGCTAGTCTGTATAATCCATTATAGTCATATCATACATACATACATAATCAGCCTATAATGTTTCCCACTTCTGGGTCACAGGCCTCTTTTCTATGAAAGGGAGTGGGCTGTAATCTACCACGCGGGCTCAGCGCGGATTGGTCTTATAAATTTTCCAAAAAAGTATGTCGGTGTTAGATATCCGATGTTTATGTTGACCTCAAATCTCAACTGCAAGCCTTCTTCCAGGCTAATTTTGTTTGATATCGAAATTGATTTATAAAAACAGTGACAGACGTCATGTTTAAAAGTGAATTAAATCAAATTTTTACAAGAATGAATGGAATTTTTCATGAGTTGGTCACTCATGAAAAATTCCATTCTATCTTCAAATCAATCTGCCTAGCCTTTTCCCAACTATGTTAGGGTCAACTTCCAGTCTAACCGGATGCAGCTGAATTCCAGTATTTTACATGGAGCGACTGCCTATCTACCTCCACAACACAGTAAGTAGGTAATACGATACCCCTTGGTAGGACTGGTTGTCAGACTTTCGGGCTTCTGACGACCCGTAACGTCTATCAAAGATCCACGAAAGACAGTTAGGACCAACGGTTTAACGGCACGGAGAAGTCTCGGTATGTAAAGATGGTCACCCATTCCAGCAAGCGTAGCTTAACCTGGTGGATCGATCCTCTTCGATCGATCTTCTATCTTGTCCCCATATTATTGTAAATACCTACGTCCTAAGCAAATAATATTATATTTTATTATTTGTCCTTTGTGGTAAGACGTTACCTGATGATGGTTCTCCCAGTCCTTGTGCTGACAGAAGGCTCCGCAGTACCGCGCCGCGTTACAGCCGGAGCAAGTCTCCTGCGCCTTGCGCCCGCAGTTCCAGCAACACTGCGCATACAACGGTACGGTCACATCGCCGCGTTGAACTGAGATGAAGGAGCTTGTTAAATGTTGTTTGCGACCCAGAGATTGTGCCATGTGATGCCAGGTTTACTCTTCGCCTCTTTTCATAGGTGTTGGTTAGTACTTATGTAATTATGACCTAGGAGGTGTGATACCAAAGGGCACCAGTTCAGATTCTAGGCGGCTACTAGAAAATTCGTAATGGAAAAACCGAATGATTCTTTGGTCGAGCTAGGGATCGAACCAATGAGATACTGTATCTCTTTGGTTCCGCTACTAGACGGTAGCTGGTGCTAAAATCAGTAATGTAATAGTAGATTGTTTGTCTAGGGCGCAAAAAACTTTAACTCGTTTTAAACGTTTACTCCGCGCGTTCGTACTAGGCCCACTGAACATTTTTTTCTTAGTTTTCCGAAAATTAAAACCTTGCTGCTGGTCTGCACTGTACAAACTTTTTCGGTTAAGTAAGAGATCTCTAATATGTCTAAAAGAAAATGCTTCCGCTAACTCACATTCTGCTGCGTGCTAGCGTTAGGGCTGAGCTCCCGGCCCGGCGGCGGCGACTGGCGGCGCTCGGCCTTGCCGCGCTCCGCCGCCACCAGCTCCAGCGCCTTGCTCTCCGCCGCGCCCACCGCGCGCTGCAGCTCCAGTAGAGCTTGGCGTTTAACCTAAGAAGTAGAAGTATAAAGTTTTTATGTAAGTATAACAAGTTGGCATATTACATACGTTAATAACTGTATCGCACCTATATATCAACGCCCGTCTAAACATTGTTCCAGACTTGTGAAGTCGAAGAAGTGTGATGTAATAAGATGGATAATGTTGGGTTCAATTATTGGACCGGCAAAAAATTGGAGTGAGGTCAAAAAAAAAACTAACAAATGAATGCAACAAGAAAACAAAATCAAAAGAAATGGCTTGTGATTATAGAGGTCAAACTGTAGGTATAATTTAATTGATTTGTAGCAAAATCTACGGAATTAAGAACAACAAGATTGAGTTACAAGAGACAGGCGATGGAAAGCCGGATACTATATTGTTTGTCCACCAGTGTGAGAATGTCTGATTAGTCAGTGACGAAAAGTAGCTTTCGAAAAAAAACACAATCTCTTGTATTCGTCCATGTCCCTCGTCTAAGAACTACAATGATCTGAAAAGGAAAATCTAAACTGATTGCTTACCTGGTTGACAGCATCCTCAGCTCGTCTCCTCACCTCGGCCACTCTCTCTTCAGTCTGTCTGACTGCGGTCGCCATGATCTCGCTCGCAGCACGCTTTATGTCATTACTCTCTGTAGGCTCAACACCTAGAATAGTAAAGTACGTGTGAATTTATGATCAAGAAAAAAAGAAAATGTTTGATGAGTGGAAGACTTATTACTTACTATAATAAAACGAGATCTATGTTGACATTTTGTTTAATAAAGTTTTTATGTAGGCACGGTAACTTCGATAACAACAAAAACAGAACAGTAATTATTATTATTATTAGTCATTTGTGTCCCACTGCAAAGCAGAGGCGTCCCTTCCCTCCTTCCACTTATGCCAATATTTAAGAAAAGAGTCGAGTTCGTCCCGCCTGAACTCTAAACGACTCTCTCTACAAAAATTACAAATATAAAATAACTGTAGGTAAGCGAGTAATCCGCTGCACACAGTGGATTTACTCACTTACCTACAGTTATTTTCGTGGAAGTGGAATTTTAATCACATAACACATGATGTTATTACAATTCCACTTAGAAAAAAAAAAAACTACAGAACGTGCTTTATCTTGGATCTTGAGCTGGGCAAACGCGCTTGCCTAAACTTGTCTGAACACACTACCGTGCACCTCACAATTGTTCAAAAATTTATTCCTTTCCTTACCTCTCTGCTGCAATATCGCCAGCGCCCTCTTCGTCTTCTCCACCATGCTGAGGATGCAGTTCAGCATGGTGTTGATGTTCTTCCACTCATCGTCCGTCTTCAGCAGGCCGGAGGGCGCAGCCCCCAGGCCGCGGGGCTCCGAGAACGGCGCGTTCATTGAGGACACGTCGCGGACTGTTATGCCACCTGTTTGAGAGAGGTAGTTTTAAAATGAAGTTACCTATGGCGACAAAAAAAGACTACAGCCTTAAAAAAAAAAAACGTTCGAGTTCAATCCCGGTACGGAAAGTAATATTTTTTGGCAAGATTTGTGTGCGTCGTCGATTAAATTTGATAGGTACTGCTCTAGTGGTTTACCATTAGGTCACGTTCTTTGTTGATTATTATAATAAATTAGAATATTTGGATTAAGATGTGCGTGCAAAAACTTTGGGTTTTTGCATGCCCAAAAGTCCAGAGAATTAGTTCCTACGCCCAGCTTGTGCCTGAAATAGTTTTCCACAAAAGTGAAAAAGCAAAGGAATCGTTTGTGTGACCTGCAGATAGTCCGACTCTGGTCTATTCTGCATTTGATGATGTTTGTATCTGTAATCCACAATACTGGCTTCGATAATCACGAAATCTAAGTCGAGACGTTTAAAGAAAACCAAAATCCAAGTAAGACTCACCATCTCTCCTCTCATAACCTCCCTCCTGGTTCCCATGGAACGCATGATACGGGTGTCCGTAGTCAAACAGACTGGCGTTGCTAGGCAACGGGTACAGGAACGGCGACGGGTTCAGGAACAGGCTGGAGGCTGCTCGCTTGGCCTGCGGGGGGTAATCCTCGTGCGAGCCGTTCGTTTGAGGAGGGTCGTAGAACCTGGGGTAAAAGGGGGTTCAAATTCAAATTCAAAATATTTTATTTCACATAAACCTACATGGGCACTTATGAAAGGTCACAAGCTAGGTGCACGGTTCCAATTGGTCGTTTCCTATGGAGAACAATCGGCAAGAAACTCCACGTTACTCTTTAAAAATAATTGGCTTTTACAATGTTTTCAAATTACACTGCCAACAGGTATGGGAGACAGTGAAGGCCTGCCAACGAATCGATAAGCTTCGATTCTTTGATTATTTTATATTTTGTGTGTCAGTCTACAAGCTTAGTAGAGTTGTTCTTCGAATCTTCCATGGTATCTACTGGATCTTGCTGTGGTGCCACTCATCAAGGTAGTAACGTGTCTGACTGAGCATTGATTTATATAAGGGTATCTCTCAATGGTAAGGGTCTGTCTTGTATGGATCAGAATGCTGGGCTACAAAAGGGATGAATTAAAGGCATGCAGCTGAGATGAGAATGCTAAGAGGGATGTGTGTTGTTATGCGAATGGAAGGAATAAGAAATGAGTACATAAGAGGAAGTCTGGAAGTGGCGCCGGTGACTGAAAAGTTATGCGGAAATCGGTTGTCATGGTGGCAGAAAAGGACATACTAGGCATGTGATGCGGAGGAATTAGGAAAATGTCTAGAGGATTTGAGTATGAAATCTAAATGGCTATAAGAGTAGGGGAAGACCAAAGAAACGATGGATGGACTGTGTGGAAGATGATATGGCTAGAAAGGGGGTGACTACCGAGATGATGACTAATAGAGAAGTATGGAAGGCAAAGACTTGTAGCGCCGACCCCAAACAAATTAGGATACCTAGAGAATGATGAAGGCAATTTTAAAGCCCTAGTTGTCAAGAACTGCTGTGTTTATGGTTTCATGTATATAAAATGCATTTTTCTAAGTGAACAGACAGCTGTGCTGCTGGGGAGTTTGTTGCGCAACTTCTTCTTCCCAGCTAACGCACTAGGAAGTGGTGAAGGGTGGGCGTTTTGGGTGGAATTTATTTTTTATTTTTATTCAAGAGGAACAACAAACAGCTACAATATAAAACATAGAAACAAGAAATACACAAAACATATATACAATATTGCAGCCCACAACGCTGTTCACAGATTAACGATAGGATACAATACAGCGAACATAATCGCTAGGGTTACAAATACAATTTGTACTATTTTTTTAATATTTTTTTTATAATCTCATTTGATTTTGATTCTTCACTGCGTCAATATGAGAAATGACCTATGTATCTACTAGGTATAACTACTGAAAGCTGCTTTGAGAAACAAATCCTGGTACTGGTTTAAAAAGCTTACGATAGTTATGAAATCCACTTCCAGGAAATCGAACAACATGCCTTTGTTTTTACCAAATTAATTATAAAAGTAATCAAAACAGTTGGTATCGAAGTGCTATGAGCCAGGAAACGAACAATAATATTATCGCAGACTATTATTAATAATGCGAGCGAATGAACTAGAAAATAAAGACAATACAAAACTTCCAACAATAGAGCGGCCTTTCATAAATTAGTTGGCAGCGCGAGTTACGAGCGGACGCGATTTATTAACTTTTGAAGTTGGGAACTTTACGTGGCTCATGCAAATACAGGGTCAAATTAAATCAGCTAGCGGTACTCTGCAGACGTGATGGGTATCGACATCTAAACACGATAAAATTAAAATTAAAAAGATTTGAAGTCTTTTTTGGGGTCAACGACTGCGGTGGTGTTGTTACTCGAAGTAAGAGTTGTGGAGATCTGTTTTATCGTATTTCGTCTGTGAAGTTTACACAATTTTTGTAAAACGAATATTTCAAGTAAATACTCTAAGTGCGACGACCCCACAAAAAATCATCAAATTAATTTCATAAATATCTCAGAATATCGGTTGACTTATTCGAATATTAAGAATCATTATTATACGTGTATGTCACGAATAGATAATCATTTTAATGAGAGAATATCTAGATGCATATTCAATTCATTCTAATAATTAAACACACAAATTCGCTCAATAATTTCCAATATAAGGATATTGGAAATAAGCAATGGTGTTCAATAATTATTATTGAACACCATTGCTCCATAACTTGGGCCGCGCGTGCTCCGGACGGCAAACAAGCGAACTAGGCGCGCAATGCAATCGATGCAATAAATAATAATCGGAACAAGAGAAGCCCCGCCTGCCTGACACCCTGTGTTGTGTGGAAGTGTAGAAAGCGGGAGCGAGTTCGTAAAGTTTAGGTTCTAAGTTACTGCTCACGTAGGCTTTCTTCTTTGAAAATTATTCGAGGTTGAAGATGAGTACCTACCTACAAGTCAAGGAAATTAATTTTTGAGCAAATTGACTGTCAATTTAATTTGTACGTATATTCAAATTCAGCTCTTGACAGTTGTATGAAATGGCTTTAGCACAGCAAATTGACGTAGGGTGTCAATTTGCTTTACAATTAATTACCCCGACTGGACCACTTACACAAAGAATATATAGTAGGGAGAAAAAGACGACTTCATGATTTTTTTCTTCGTTGTAAGTTGTTTTATCCGTGGAAATGTGTTTTGCAAAATGATTGAACAATAATTTTGCTAAACACATTTACACAATTAATTAACAAAGGTATCAAGGGTGCCACGAAACAATTAATTGTGTCTTATTAGTCAACGTTTGATAAGTTACAATTGGCGTTACAAAATTTCATAGCGATTTCATAAGTAATACCTACCTACTTGTTTATCAACCCACTACATAATATAGATGTTGTTTATCCGAATTAAAGTTTTTGTTTTCGTTTAGCAAATAAAAAATATGATAACTCCATGACCCCGCTACCGCTTATGCCTCACTTCCCCGCTAGGGTCGCACCAGCGTTTGATTCGCACGGCCGTGTCGAAGCACTGTCGCCGGCACACTACTAGTGATCTATGCCCCACGCCTACCAGTTTTTGGCTTTATTCATTGCACTGATAAGCAATATTAATTATGCGGAATTGGCAGGAGCTAATGCTGAAAGATATGGAAAATAAAAATAACTATCTCTGCAATAAAATTACCCACTATGAAACCAGAATCTCTTCTTTAGAACAACGCCTAAACGATTCAGACCAAGATAAATTGAACAACTTTATTGAAATAACCGGAATCCCTTATACAGGGTGTCCAAGAACCTGGCGTCCAACTGGATTCCCACGATGCCCCAAGTTCTAACAGTACTCAGAAAAATATTTTAAAAAATCCACCCCATGTACTTACAGAATTATACTGATTTAAAAAAAAAAGGGGAAATGAGCACCCTGTGACATACTTTTGAATGCTGTGACTGCTAATGCTGATAATTTCGATATTTCTTGGAGGTTTTGTAATCTAGGGTATTGCTGTGTCTAAATAGAATGTAAAAATAAAGTACTTATTGTACCATTTTAAAATAAAATATTATTTTAACTAAAGGTGATATGGAAAACTATTGAATTTCGCAACTTTGACCGACTGTAGTGTAAAAAAAATGTACCAAAATAGTATGGCAAGTGACGTCAAATTTTGACGCGTTTATTCCTCTTTTTAAAAAGGTATAATACTTACACATTAATTTGAAAAAAAAAATTTTTGATAATATTTTTACTCAACAACCCAATTTTTACGAAGTGCCTACCTACTAACGGTAACTGTCGGACCCTTTCTTATCTTAGAAACTGTTATGTTACTACTATTATTTACTTCGGTTCCAAGAGTGAGCAAGAAGGAAATACACACAGGTAGATGGGTTCCCAGTAGAATAAAAGCAAAGAATGTTAGTTTAAAGATATTTTATTACAATAAATGTTCAAAATGTTGACCACCCGCGGCAATACAAGCTCTCACTCTCCTTAAAAAGGACCGCTTTATGTTTCGCGAGTAACTTTTTTGACGTATCACCTGCACTGCTTGTGTTATCTTCTCACGAAGGTCAGCGATGTCATTAATGGGCTTCGCATAAACGAGCTCCTTCATAGTTCCCCAGAAAAAAAAATCCAGAATCAAAAATCAGGTGAGCGGGCTGGCCACGGGATCGGTTATTGCTCGTCCAAAAACTCTCTAACGGATACGCGAAAATGTGCTGGACAGCCGTCGTGTTGGAACCACATATCTGGTGGGGTCTCTTCTAGTAAGTTTGGCAAATCATTTTGAAGAAAATTTAAATATGATTCGCCAGTCAAATTCTCGGGCATCTCAAATGGACCAATAATATTCCCACAGAGAATACCGGTCCACATGTTCACTTTGAACCGGTACTGGGATCTATCTTCTCGCATCAAGTGCGGATTTTCCACATGCCACTCGTGCAAGTTGTGTAGGTTCATGTAGCCATCCTTCTTAAATGTTGATTCATCTGACCACAAAATTTTGTCGATAAAGTTTTCGTCTTCTCGATGTTTTTGCAGGATTGTTTCACAAAACGCGACTCGGCTCGGATAGTCTCGAGGTAAAAGACTTTGCACTCGCTGTACGTGGTACGGATGATATTCTTCTTTTTGGAGAATACTGTGTGCTGTGCTCTTCGGTATCCCCGTATCAGCTTCTATTCCTCGCACAGAGATGCTTGGATTTGCCGACACCGCCTCTAAAACTTCATCGCGTATGAAGTCATTTACGGGTCGTCCTTCACCAGCTACTTGATTGGGGAACCGCCCGTCACATAGTGATCTGTGCACATTAATGAAAACTCGATGGTCGGGATATCGCGTAGCCCTCGGATACCTTTCTCTGTAAAGTCTCGCTGCAGCTCGTCCATTACCTCTACATTCTCCATAAATGTAGTGCATATTTGCGTATTCTTGCGGAGTGTAGGTCGCCATGGTAGCACACACAAAACACAAACTGTCCAAACACAGGCAAAGGTCGTCGTAAAGAGTTCGTTTCAAAGTCCAGAGCACAAAGAGTAATCGAGTCCAATAAACAAAGCTTTAAATCGTAGTACGTGATCAATGGTAACAATAAGAGAGAGGTGCGTAGTAACGGCAGGAGGCAGTGACGCGTACTGACCGTACTGTTATCCTAAATAGCACGATCCCAGATAGCGTCACTATCTATCTCACTCGCACCTCTAACCTTTTTCTCCCTCACTCTTACCTGAATAATGGGGTACCATAAAGAAGAACCAGCAAATCGCAAAGATAGTTTCTGTCTTGCTCCCTCCTGTTGTAATAACGAATCACTATGGTGAGATGCATGCACATACCGTCCCTTACGGTCTAACCTGTTTTTTGAGAGGCCTGTTGTTATTTTTATGAGCATACAATAGTAATTCTTTAGAGGTTAGATTCAATTCGTCGTAATTTTTTCTTTCTAAGAATTCTGTAAGACATCGTAAAAATTGGGTTGTTGAGTAAAAATATTATCAAAAATTTTTTTTTTCAAATTAATGTGTAAGTATTATACCTTTTTAAAAAGAGGAATAAACGCGTCAAAATTTGACGTCACTTGCCATACTATTTTGGTACATTTTTTTTACACTACAGTCGGTCAAAGTTGCGAAATTCAATAGTTTTCCATATCACCTTTAGTTAAAATAATATTTTATTTTAAAATGGTACAATAAATACATTATTTTTACATTCTATTTAGACACAGCAATACCCTAGATTACAAAACCTCCAAGAAATATCGAAATTATCAGCATTAGCAGTCACAGCATTCAAAAGTATGTCACAGGGTGCTCATTTCCCCTTTTTTTTTGAAATCAGTATAATTCTGTAAGTACATGGGGTGGATTTTTTAAAATATTTTTCTGAGTACTGTTAGAACTTGGGGCATCGTGGGAATCCAGTTGGACGCCAGGTTCTTGGACACCCTGTATAAAAAACGAAGAACTGTTGCAAATCTCAAGTAAAATTGCTGAAAAAATGAGTATAGATAAGTCTGTGATAAAAAGCGTAAAACGTTCGAACACGCACCAGAACCCAGGCGTTCTACAGTTAGAACTAGGGAATACTAAGGACGTGGAGTGTTGGATGCGTTCCGCTAAGCAATCTAATTTGACATCAGCTGATATATTGTCCAACGTATCTAGTAATGAAGCGCCTGCAAAAATATACGTGCGTTTCGCGTTATCACAAGTAAATAGAAAACTTATGTGGATGGCTAAACAACAACTGCGACAGGATTTCAAATATATATGGTTCCAAAATGGAAAAGTACTGGTAAAGAAAGGAGAGGTCGACAGTACTGGAAAAGACAAGATAATTAACATTAGATGTGAAGACGACATACAGAAACTTGTTAAAAATAAATCGATTAGCTCTAAATAAAAACAAGCCCAAAACCTGTATCATGTATTTTAATAAGTATCATGGCTGTATTTAGTAATATTAAGGAAATCTCTGATTGCATTGATTTACCCACCTACGTTAGTAAATTACCAAAAAACACATATAACTTAAATGTAGTGCATGTTAACATTCGATCGTTGATAAAAAATTTCGCTAATCTTATGAACTGTTTAATCTCGGTTAAATCACGAATTGACATTGTAATTCTCACGGAAGTGGGGATATCGGAACAAATTGTATCTATGTATCAATTGGATGGATTTACATTGTATAGCATCTTGCGTAAAAGCAGGAAAGGTGGTGGGATTATTATCTATGTTAATAATAAGCATAAGTTTCAACCGATAAGAACTCAAACTAGACATTGTGAATGTAAACTAGGGAAATTAACAATGCAGCAAAATCGTAATATTTATATTTGTGCAGTGTATAGACCACCAAAAGAAAGCAAACACTTGTTTGTTAATGAACTGTCCAGTGTGATTAATATTGAGTATATAAAGGAAAGCGATCTTATTTTGTTAGGGGATATAAATATGGACCTTAAAACTACCAATAATGTAAACAGTTATTATCTAAGTAAACTCGCTGAGTGCGGGCTTGAGTGTGCGATCTCAGACTTCACGCGAGTCGAAACCAAAGGTAATATAGTCACTAAAAGTTGTATTGACCACATTTTCGTGAGATCTCGCCTTGATGACCTTTACTCAGCTGTTCTGGGGACTGTCTTGGCGGACCATCGCATGACGATTGTCACGCTTGCGTCTATACCTAAAGGTAGGGATCCAAAGTTCATTGAGTCTATTGATAATAAAAAAATAAAAACACTCTTAGCTTGCAGCGACTGGGAAATGATAGATGAGTTAAACTGCGCGAATGATATATATAAGTACATAAAAGATAACTTTATAAAATGCTACAATGAATGTAAATACACTAAAAAGATAAATTCCTCGAGCAAAAGAAACTGTGAGAAATGGGTTAACAATAAGATAAAGATAAGTTGCACCAGAAGAGATAAACTATTTATAAAGTGGAAAAATGACCCAGACAATAAAACACTTAAGTTAGAATACAATAAAACTAGAAATAAAGTTAATAAAATAATACTAAACACTAGAAATAATTATTACAGAGAAGAAATAACAGGGAACAAAAATAATCCCAAAAAACTGTGGGAAATATTAAATAAACTTACCGGTAAAATAGTAAAGTCTGTAGATGAGGTGTTAACGAACGCTTTTTCAAATGAATCAAATAATGAGTTGAGTATCGCTAATGACTTTGCAATGGAATTCGAAACCAGTGTGTCTGATAGTGTGCCTGGGTGTGACAGACCCTTGTTGGATGAACGCGAATTTATGAAATCCCAAGATAAATCGATATTTTTTAAAAAAGCTACACCTCTTAAAATTATTAAAATTATTAAAAACTTAAATACTAATAAATCTGCTGGATATGACTCAATAAGAATCATGGACATCAAAATGATAGGAGATAAAATTGTGAATGCAATAGTAAAGTTAATTAATGCGAGTATTGAACAAGGCAAATATCCGTCAGAATTAAAAACAGGTATAGTTCGGCCCATCCATAAAAAAGGTAAATTCAATGACTTGGCAAATTACAGACCCATAACGATATTGCCTGCCATAAATAAAATAGTTGAAAAATTTATTTGCGACCAAATACACACTTTTTATCGGGACAATGACATAATTTCCAAAGCACAGTATGGATTCCAAAGTAAGAAATCTACAGCTCAACTACTTTCCAATTTTACGGATGAAGTTAACAGCTACCTTGATGAGAAGCAGCATGTTATACTCATATTTATTGATTTCAGCAAGGCTTTTGACACACTCGGGCACAGTACACTATTAAAAACACTCGAAAACTCGGGTATAAGAGGGAAGTTACTAGACTGGTGCAAAGAATACCTTCGTAGCCGAAGTTATCGCGTCAAAGTTGGCCCCAGCCTTAGCAGGCCGGTAAACGTGACGAAAGGCACAGCCCAAGGCTCAGTATCTGGTCCACTCCACTATCTGGCATACGTTAATGACCTAGAAAATATTATAACGCACTGTTCCCTTTATCAATACGCTGATGACACCTGTATACTCTCTGCTAACAAAAACCTTGGTTTGGCCGCAGAACGTTTGCAGAAGGATTTTACTTCTATGACTAAGTGGGCTCATGATATGGGACTTGTTCTGAATCCACAAAAAACTAAAGTTATACACGTACATTCAAGTCACATAAGTACCTCCTATCCCTTTCAAATCATAGCGCATAGTCATGATTGTCTACATAAAAACGAACCAGTCTGCCACTGCTTGCCTATAGAGCAAGTCCCATATCATACCTATCTGGGACTAATAATTGATAACAGATTCAACTGGAGTTACCAGGTGGAATCTGTTTGCGGCAAGTTACGTGCGATACTCACCAAGTTTTCCATCATAAAGCGCAATATACCGTACAGAACTCTTCTTCAAATGTACACAGCTCTTGCTGAGTCGATAATCTCCTATGGACTCACCAGTTATGGACGCACATTTAAAACTTATTTAGATAAAATACATAATTTGCAAACACGTTTGCTGAAACTTGTAGTACCAAACTATGTAAAACACAAATACCAAGACAATTACACAGGGTTATTTAAACATTGCAAAGTATTACCTGTTATAGCGCGCGCTGAGTATCTGTTCCTCATAGAACATTTTGAGAACAGTGATATTCAAATTCCAATTAAATATGATGTGAATACTCGACAAGCCAAATCAAAATCATTTCAAGTGCCACGCAAAAATAACTTTTATGGCAGGCGTACCGCTTCTTTCATAATACCCAATTTACTAAACCAAATACCTGTAGACATTAGAGACTCAATGAATAGTAAAAACATAAAGTGTAAGCTGAAAGAAAATTACATCAACTCGATTATAACGCGTTGATCAAATCTCAGGCCATGGCATGCTAAGACAGACCCCAGAGGTCTAATTGTGTGCTTCGTTTATGTGTAAGGAATTTATATGTAAAAATAAATAAATTAAAAAAAAAAAAAAAAAAAAAAAAATTAAAATAGGAGGGCGAATTGATTCGGTAATAATGGAAGGCAGCAGTAGAATAGAAATTGAACTTTGAAAGTTAGTTTTCCATTTGCGATTTATGTTTGAGGTTTGTGTTAATACTTCTGGTGTATCTTATTTATTGGGAAGTGTAGGTATAGAGTGCCGCTAGTGGCACTTTATCCCAGTCGGATATAGTGCCGCTAATTGCGGCATAACAAAGGCGCTGCTTAGGTCCGGCTATAGCGCTGTAAACATTGCATTGTCATTGTCACTGTCACTTGTTATTTGGTTTTTGAGGAGAGGCTTATGTTAATTACTTTTATCTATAGCCGGCTAAACTTAAATGTAGCCATAACCCATTGGCTTAGCAAATTAAAATGGCTGAAAGGTAGGTAAGGTTAGAACTGTGACTACACAACGCACGAGCCGAGCAATCGAAGCTAGCGGTGCCGCGGCAGCGGCCAGGGTCTATTTAGGTACAAGAGAATGTAATGTTTTAGGAATGTGGTGTTTTACAGCGAAATAACCTCAATAATCAAACAAAATAACAAGTGACAGTGACAATGACAGTGACAGTGACAATTACAATACAATACTTACGGCACTTTAGCCGGGCCGAGGCAGCGCCACTATTATGCAGCTTGCGGCACTTTATCCGAGAGGGATAGAGTGCCGCTAGAGACACTCTATACACTACCTATTTATTACTCAAAATGACAGACCTATTATAACAGACATTTGACTGACACAAACTTTAAAGTCGCATTTATTTCTTAGAAAATAAACTACTGAAAAATGCGACATGATAGTGCGAAAATAATTCCGAAGAAATCCATTATTTGACAATTACCCCAATCAAATCAACGACTAACCCACCTAGCACATCTTTCCAAACTACAATTACCAGCTAGCCATATATCAAAAGTTCAACAAACAGTAATTTTGTACGCAACATGTGTTCCCGCGGCTTGAACTAACGCCTGACTGTTTACTGCTAGCAATTAGTCGACAATCAAACTTATGCCAGCTGCTGCTAACGCTACTATGGCAGGCGCCAGCTTGAACTTAAAAACTTTCTGTTTATTCAAGCTATTACTAAATATGGGATAAATTTAATACTTTTTCTTGCAAGTTAATGTTTATTGATAGCTGTACTTTGTCGCTGGTGCACAGTTGTGCAAATAATTAAATGGTTTGGTGCTATTAAGTTTTTTTTCGTATTGCCGTAATATTGTTGCTGTTTTCTCTGACATCCAAATTAATACTGCAACAGTTTATTTTTGTTTCAGGAGGTTATATTTTTACATAAGAGTGATTTATTTGGTCTCTTATCTTTTAACTTTATGAAATAAATAAGAATTGACCGCCATTGTTTTCTTACTAAGTATTTCTTATGCCATGATGTGTTACTAACCTAATACTACCTACGTCGTACTTACTTTGCATTTTACTCAGGAAAACTTTCGCAACACTTCTGCTTACCCCTTTCTCAAACTTCTAAAACCTCGTTAGCAATACCGTTCCATAACACACAACCTGTGATAATGAAACAGCCGATCAGAGACATCTGCGCGCGCTATTAACCGTCAGGCGCCTGCTGGTAACGTAATAGCAAACTCCTAATCACACAAATTGCTAACACTAATCTGGCAGGCGTTTTACCTCGTTAATGTAATTATGATTTCTACGTGTTAACGTTGGTTTTAAAAATATAATTATATTATTGAAACTATTTTTCTGAAATTCAAGCTTCAAATACCAGTTTTTGACACTAATTAGATTTGTATTTGTCAATCTATTGTAAAGCTCAACGCAATAGCTAAATATTTTGCTAACAGCTACAATTATAACTAACGTTAACAGCTTGTTAAGCTTTCTAGCTTTAAATTACACTTCAGTGCTGTTATTTGCCTCCTAAGTAATGCCAGCGCCACAACCTAAGCTACACGCTCCATAAACAATGCCATATGCTAAAAATTTACTTTATAACTTGGCAAACGCACGAGGCGCGGGCTGTTGCGATAAATAAAGCTCATACGTGGCTCTAACGAATTGGGGTAGGCAGTATTTAAAGCTGGCGGTCGCAGCAGCCTGCCAAATTGTGCAATAATAATAATTCAACGTAACCATGGCAACCGTGGTGGTTAGAAGTGGCAAGTTTTCTGTTTTGTAGTTTTTTTTCAATAATATGCATAAAAATAATGGCTTTATAGAAGTCAGCACCGGAACGATAAAGGAGGACACAAGGGAAGAAGACACAAGAGAAGACAAGAGTAAGCTGTAACTGTTTACTTGTCATATTCTTCAGCTATTATACAATTGTATATACAGGGTGTATCAAACGTAAAAAAAAAACACGTACCGAAGGTCACGTCTAAATGTGTAAAATTTAAATACTCAACATTTTACAGAAATGTTTTGGTAAAATTAGAGAAAAAAGATTTTCGGATATTTCGACCTCGTTGTGAAACCCATTTTTTTTAAAGGTTCTTTCTCACTATGAAATTTTTCCAGTCAATAATCTATAATTAATATACTTTTTAAAGCTATGTGTACGTACGCGGTAGTAATTTTTTTTTTAAATCTAGGCTTATAATGTTTCGCTTAAGTTTAATAAAAAGTTAGAAAAGAAAAGTAAAAATAAAATCTGAAGCACTGCACAACCACACTGAACGTGAATAGGAACATAATCTTGTACCTACACTATCAAGGCATCTTTCAGCCAAATTTGAACTCACTACGTCGAAAGTTTTGTTCACAGGATCGAAAAATCCGAGTAAAAGTGTAAAATTTCTGGAAAATGATTAAATTTGAGAAATTTTCTGAATTGTTGAGAATATCCCAACTTTTAAACTTTTAACTTGGTGGAGGTGGCCACCTCCGCTTTACCCCATTTGATTTTGGACTTCTACGTTTGATACAGCCTGTAGAAATAAGTAGGTAGTATTTTGCAAATTTTAACGCACCGCGATCTTTTTCTTAGTAGAATGTGTTAAACTAAGCAACTTTTCGAGTGATACGGACGATATCAGAATCACCGATTCAATTTTAAATAAAACATTACCCTTTTTGGGCTCTGCCGCAGTCGAGTGAAAAAGTCCAACAACAACCCTATTTTTCACACAGCCATAAAAAATCATTCACAAAAATCACACAGCCCTACAACCCACGTTCCCACAATTTACCCATAGCAACACTATCAAGCAGCAAGTGTAGCAACCCTGCACACCGGAGTGGGGGGCGGGGGTACAAATTACCTGTCCGGACCATTCACCTGGATCTGACGGATATTATTGATAGTACCATTCATATTGTTTCGGTTTTCACTAGTTAATCAATTTTTGGTCAGAATGGTGGATTACATTTTGTTAGTAATTAATTGTTCATAGTTTTCGATGACGGATGACAGGTAATGTTTGATTAATATCTGGTTTCTGATGCTGTGGGGGATGTTCTGATAGGATATTAATTTAACTGTTTGTCGTTGGCTTCATAAACACCAGTACTGCATTATAGAAGTAACGAGTAACAACACTTATGGATGTTAGTATCTGGGGCGTGTCTTTGAAAGTTAGCCTCGCAACCAAAACGTGATTACGACCTATTGACACGAAAGAAGACAAGATTCGCATCATAATCATCATATGTTGTCTCGCTAGGTCTGCTCGGACTCAGGCCTCCGGTCTGTGACTGAAAGTGGATACAATCCATCCACCTAGTACGTGGGTCCACCACGCGGGCCCAGTGGGGGTTGGTGTACGTCACAGGACTTCGAGTTTTTTGGTCTAGGAAGTGCCAGTTTCTTCAGAAAGATGTTCCTATGCTGCCATCACTCCAGACTTCCTTATTTCTTGGAGATGCCTTAATACTGCATATCACTTACGGGTCACTGGCTCTTCGTTTGACGCCGGTCTCTGCCGCAGCTCCGGGTGGATGAGGCGCGAAGATATCGCTGCTGTCGCCTCCTGACTCCAGGATTAAGTGTTCGTGTGACCTGATGTACTGCAGTGGTGTCTGCGGGAGAAAACTTGGTGTTAGACGTTTAGTTTTCAGTTGCTGAACCGTTTTCTTAATTTCTGACTTGTTCCAAAAAAGCGATTTGATGGAGGTTATTTTATAATAGTAGTGAAGGTAGCGGCTTGCTGCAGAGGTTTACCGCTAAGCAGCGCAGCTGTTGCCACGTTGAAAGGTGCCACGTGAATAGTCATATAGGCCTACTTCTTAATTGCTAATGCATAATGAAGAATTGACAACATGAAGTGGAATTTAGATCTGTCATATTCTAATTGATGTTTACCTGTTTAGCTCTCCTAGCCCTAGCGTGCAGGTCCCTCTGAGCAAGCGGCAGCAGAGCCCTCAGGAACCCTGGCACGGAGGCGCGCAGGGGATAGTTGGTGCACTCCTGTACCCCAGCCTGGAACTCTTCGATGTTCAGTGTGCCAGACTGTAGGGGAGAAAGAATAGGTTAGACAACAGTGAACTATTTTCTAAAGTACCAGAGAATCTAGAGAAACAGGATGCCTTGTAAAAAGTGTATTCTAAACTCTATGTAACCTATTACAAAACAAGGTTTTTCTATTGTGTTTAATTTTCGTGGTTGAGGTTTACCATCGAACTAGTTTTTGTAATAAAAACATTAGGTAAGAACGTAGGTACTGAAAATGGACTGAAATACAATTCTTTATACAAAAGTGACAGATAAGTCTGGTACCTACTGAGTTGTGTGTAAGTAGTCGGAATAAAGTACGAAATTCAAAAATGGCTCCATGGTGTAAAGATAAATCTTGTTTTGTAATAAGACCTTATGTGACTTACAACAAGGTTGTGAATCAGTTGCCGCATCCTGTCTCCAGTATCGGCTCCCACATCGGTAGCGAACTGCTGCAGCGCTGACAGAAACTTTCGTAAGCGCTGCAGCGCTGGTGCGGAGCGGGAACCTTCAGCTAGAGGCGGGGATAGTGACTCCGTTGATGATAAAGCTGCTGGATGGAGAAAAACATAGAGATTAGTCTTCAACATCCTAGATTTTGCGCACTGACGTAAGTTGGCGTTATATCTGGTCACACTATTGGTATAGCTATCTAGATTTTTTTCGTGGAATTTTCCACGAGATTTTGGACAAAACATAAATTTTCCACATACATTTTCCATCAGTTCGGGAACCACAGGTACAGTCACGAGCATAAAAACCTTACATTTACGTAAGATTCAAAGGCGATGTTCACCTAAACTATTGCTAGAAATGTTATAGTGTAACGAACATAGTATATTATCTAAACCATACTATTAAGAAATATAGAGCAGTGGTGGCCCAGCCCCAAAATTCGAAGACACTTGACATCTACCAACCCGCACTGGTCTCGCGTAGTCGGTAGATTACAGCCCACTCCCTCTTACAGAGAGGGGGACCTGTGTCCCAGCAGTGGGGACATTATAAGCTATATATGCTTATGCTTAAGGGTACGCTAGTCGGTCATTCTTCCATACAAACGCAGTATGGTGATCATTCGTCTGTTTGACGGTGTATGTTCAAAACTAAAAATTATATCAATTTGTCTTGTCATTGTCTAGCCCTGTGTGGAAGCAGAATTGGAAAAAAATATGAGCGACGAAACTTCCATATTAAAACACAAATTTTAACTCGTCTTTGGGCGTTAATAAATAAGTTATGTAGTAAAAAACATTAAAAAAGGAAACTGTACAGGGATAGATAATTTATGTAATAGTTCAAATAGTTCAAGTTTTATTTTGAGTCAGCCAGTAGTTTTACTATAATATCTATACACCCAAAGGTCTATTCATGAAATTTTACGCGCTCGTTTTCGAAATAAATCATCGTCTATTTCACTAAATAGATGAATAAATAAATAAAACTATATACATAAATAAAACTACATTAATAAATAATTAGCATGCATATTAGTCACGCCCACCAACGAGTTCGAGCCGTCGACTAGTGTACCCTTAAGAAATATGTAGGTCTCCTCTCAGAGCAGCAATCGTTATTTCACGAGAAAATCACTTTTCAATTTTGCATAAGTGTAATGTATTTAAACCCGTACGCCCAAAAACATTTCCCTTCGGTTAAAAATTAGAAAACTTTCATCCTCCATTTAAATTCTGCATTGAAAAGATTTTTGAAAATTGAAAATAACCATATAGGGGTCTGTCTATATGGTTATTTTAATTTTTCTTTAACTCTTTTCTTCGTTGCGTTTAGGCTGAGCGGTCAGTTTGTGAATTCAAGACTTTTAAACAGTAAATTTTTAAGTAATATTGTTTTTTAATTATTTTCCTAATCATCTTCATACGTTAACAGAGTGGGTACAGTTACCTACCAGCAGTGCCGTTGTTCAGCGGGCTAGGCGGTCCAGGAGTGGGAGACAAGCGCTGCTCCTCCTGCTCGGGAGATCTGTGCTCTTTGGCGGTTGTGGTAGCTGTAACAAGCGAAACATTACGTTTATTAAGTACCAACTTTCTCAGTGGCAAAAGGCTTCTAAAAGTATTACCTAAGTTCCTACTATTTGGTGACATAATAAGCTATAATTTTTTATTTTTACATTAACAAAAATGCCCAATAATTTCGGCTTGCACACCACCACAGACAGCGCATCGTGTACATAATGGTATGCGTCGACACGCCGCGGGGGCACGTCGCAGTTTGAACAGTTGCCCACTTTATAGCTGATCGGGCAACGACGGGCACTGCAAGCTGATAGAATAGCCGCGACGAGGCGACAGCGACAGGACTTCCAATAAAGTTTTAGCTTAATATTAACCTCAGAGCAAAGTTTTTACCTGAGTGAATAGTTACTATTATATATATATATAGTTACTATTATACTATATATTATAAGTAATTTTCGACGTCTTCGATTGTAAATAGTTACTAATTTATGTTATGATAGCGATAAAATCTTACACCTAGACCAGTCTTATTTTAAACGGCAAGTTTGCATGTATGACTACCCGCTGAACAAAATGCTTATGACCTCAGATTTTTTTATGATCTAAGAAATTAAATGAAATATTTATACTGTAAATAGGATATTGCAATCACTTTTACACGTAAAATTAAAAAAAAAATAAAAAAAATTGCTAGATGAGTTCGGCTATCTGACTACTCTGAGAAGAAAGACCGAAACAAACTCAGAGCTCACAGTCTCTTTTAAAGTCCAGACATAATCTTGGTCAGGCCATATGAGGACTATGTAGATTATTGTCTGAAATGGTCTTTTGAGGAAAGAACCACACAGATTTGAGTGGACCTGTCCAGTCGGTGCAAGCATTTGTCAGTAGGTAATCGTGGAGCTCAACTAAAAACTTAAGGAGCTCAACTCGACGAACAATACAAAAAAAGGACATTTGGGTAGGTCGCATAAACTACTCAAACTGTCAGACCATCATTAAAACTAACTGAGAAAGAAAAAAATAATGAAGGAGGAAAAAAAAACTACATAGTATTCACATTCACAATAATTAAAAAAATATAAAGCTAAGTCATGTCATGACCATAGCCCATGAGAGCGAAATAACAATCATTTTTATTAGGTAGGCAGTTAGGCACGTGCCTCCTGTGCATTTATGGCTTTTGTAAATACGTAAAGTAAGACACTTTAAATCCCACCAACTTTCCAATTCATTATCGATAACTGAGACTCAAAATATTGACAAAATAAACCAGGTGCTTAAGCCCACTAACCTTATTCAATTTTATGTCCAATATCGGAATAAACAGCGCTGGTCTATGCCCGCGCACGTAGCTCATCACAAAGTTTACACAGGCGCCAATACTCTATGGTACGCGGCCACCAACATGGCGCATGGCGGTGCGCGCCAAAATGTTGAAAATGTTGTGTAAGCGATATTTTTCGTAATGGAAAATTGGTGTAGGCCGTGATTGCTCTGTCATCTTTTACATAATTTATGATTTAGGTTTATTTGATTTTGTTAAATTATAGTAGGTTTATGGGGTCTTTGTGAATACCATGAAGGCATACCTTCCTAATATTTTTTTATTTGATTGATTTGAAACATTTCTGTTCCGGGAATACTGCTCATGATATAATATCTATAATACACTCCACATCCACACACTACTTTACACACTACATTTTCAATAGCCTAAAGTACTATTGTAATTTCTGCATGCTCAAAATTATCATGTTCATCAAAAATCTTAATTGGTATAAAAATATTATGTAATGAATTGGGAGAAAGCGCTGAAATCTGACATACAAGGTTTTACCTAGTTTGGGTTTGGGTTTTTGTAACTCTTAACTTATTTCAATAAATATTTATTGTAATAAGTAGAACTGTAATTTAAGGGAAATCTTGAATTTGAGGAGAATCTGTTCTTCTTTCTTTTTTGTGTGGTTATTGTGGCTAGTCTGGTGTCAGAGTTTTATGCCGTCCAGAGGCCTCTGACTTGGCTTTACATGCCGTCGAGAAATAACCTCAGGCATGTTGGTTTCTTTACGATTTCACGAGAATCTTGTAAAACTATAAATTGAAGCAATTTTTATAACTTTTTGGTCCTAAGACTTTTGTCAGGATTAGGTTCTTTTGCATTACTAATACCTACATATATATTTTCTGCTTAGCACGCGAGCTGCTTTCAGAATCCTAATAGGTATATAATTTACTACCTCAAGTTAGTGCAAGTCATAAAAGCTTAGTTTTAACGGCCCGACACTATCGATCTTTTAAATATGGCCCAGCATGCAGCCAAAAGCTTAGTTTTAACGGCCCGACACTATCGATCTTTTAAATATGGCCCAGCATGCAGCCGCTAGGTACTAGTTTAAAGTGCCGGCTTCACTTACGGTGGTAGATAATCTTAAAAGTGCTTTAAAGTTAGTTTTCCTTTACCCGGCTGCCTTAGGAGTGTAAAACGTGCCATGAGATCCTCTAAATACAACTGGCCTTTGTGCTATCAACCCTGCTACACAACACTATTATCTTATGACTGCCTGAAGAAGTTCCCAACTATGTTGGGGTCGGCTTCCAGTCTAACCGGATGCAGCTGAATACCAGTATTTTACATGGAGTGACTGGCTATCTGACCACATCCTAGTAACTGGGTAATACGATACCCGTTGGTAAGACTGGTTGTCAGAGTTTCGGGCTTCTACGACCCGTAAGGACTGTCCAGAAAGATTCACGAATGACAGCGGGGACCAACGTACCTTTACCTTGCCTTGCCACGTTAGTTTTCCGAGGCAAAGGGAAGGCTCTGTATATAAAGATGGTCACCCATCCACGGACCTACCCTGGCAACTGCTTACCTGATGGATGGACCCGTGCGGCTGTTATTGCCACGAGCTCCTCGCCTGAAGAAGTTACCATAACAAACAGAAAAATAAATGGGTGACAAAGATTCGATCATAATATACCATGTCGATACTAGAGAAGACCTGCACTTTCGTTAACCCAACGGTAGATATAAATATTACAATGAATTTTCAGTACTTAGTAGAATTCTAAATATACCCTCCTAATCGTACGTAGGTATTCAAGTAAAAAACATCATAACATCACGCCTGTATTCCCTGAAGGGTTTGGCAGAGGTGCACCCTATAGTCAGACACCAGCAGGTCAACCTACCCAAAACTGTCAAATTTTCCCAATCAACTTTGAACCTTATGCTTTAGTAATAAAATTGAAAACCTATTGAAGAAATTTGACAGATTGTAGTAGGTTGATGTGCTGGCGTCTGTACACCCATATTAGTTAGGTATGTTTAAGTCCCATGTAATGGGGGGCGAGATCGAATCCAGGACCTCATGATCCGCAGTAAAATATTATACGCATATTAATGCGCAGTTTAAAAGTATATAGTACAAAACTGTATTTAGCTTTTTTCGGGCAAATCACAAAACACACTATAATTACAAAGAATATCAAAATACGTCGTTATTATAAATATAAACGAATCCGTAAGTAATATAGAAATATAAAAATGGCGGTTGTGTGCGGCTGACAGAATAAATAAAAGTTTAGTGAAAAGCTAGTGGTGTGCCAAGTGCGGCCCGCGTGCCACGGACACGCGCCCTCAGTGCACGGCTAGGGAGGGGACACGGCTGATGAGATGTCGATACTTGAGCTTATCTTTAATCCCACGCTGATTCTTTGGGGTTTCAGTAAAGCAACTTCAGGGGTACCTTGTTTTGCAATGCATATGTAAGCAGGCATGCCCTTTTTGCCTGGAGGCTTCTACGTATTCAGTTTTGTTTACGTTTTTTTTATACTTGAGTTTAGTGGTCAATTCTAACACTTGGTAAATCCTATTACTATATGAGCAATATTTGTATATAGATATATGTGTATTTGTAATCACGTTTTCGAAACGGCTCTAACGATTTCGATGAAAGTTGCAATATAGAGGTTTTCGGGGGTGAAAAATCGATCTAGCTAGGTCTCATATCTGGCAAAATTAGTTTTCTCTATTTTCACAGCCCTGGGGATGTGATACAACGTTAGTATACCTGGACGATATGTTTATCTATTTTCACCCGAGCAGATTCGAGCTCGGTCGAACTAGGTACTAATTAAAAATTGAATGATAATAACTTCGCAAACTATTGTATAGAATCAAGTTCTTCAAATTGAACAGACCGATATGTTGCTGGAGTGTTTATTGAGCCACTTTTTCTTGTTAGCTAAAACACTAGGTCGTGGTGAAGGGTGGGTGTTTTGGGGGACCGTCTTATGTGATTTTGACGAACAGCGCTGATTCCCATCATTTGAATAAAGTATTTTTGATTTTGATTTGATTCATTGGAACATGGTAATTGTGTCATGCCATAATTGCACACTTACTGGAAGTTTGTAGTCGTGCACGAACACCTTAATTTGCCTCGTACTGATGAACTTTCCTACTTGCCACTGTTGCTATATTATTCTGATCAATATAAAAGGAAATGTTATTAATTATCTTTTCCTACAAAAGAAAATGTCGATTTTTTTTTATTACTTATTCGCTTATCATGCAATATTTTTTTTAAACTATGAGCAGCTGAGTTGTAGGAAGCTCTGGTAGGGAAGAGTTATTCCTCATTACCACGACCACAATAGAAACGGGTTTTGTCGACGGAAGAATAGACAAAATGACAGATTCACAATCACAATCTGTCATTTTGTCTATTCTTCAGTCGACAAAACCCGTTTCTATGGTGGTCATGCTACGCGTGCAGGAGCAACGCTCTTAATAATAAAGCAGCTCACCCACATACAAGTCTCTCGGTTTGAAAGTTTTTTAAATATTGAAAACTCTCAAATATTAACACTAGTCGATATTTCAAAACCTTTTCTAGCCGACAGCGCCCCATCCCTAGCAGCTGTTGGTAGTGACAGGCGACACCTCGCCCGGGGCGCGGCTTTCATCTCGCCGCTGCCACGCAATTACGGCTAATATCAGAAGCGACATTACCACTATTACAACATTGTGTCCGGACTGTGCTATTAACAACTAACTCGTTATTTTGTATTTAGGATCTTTGTAGAAAAAATTCGGAAAATGTAGACGTTTTAAAATATTTTGTGAGCCCGGGACTGAGTAGAAAAGGGTTAAGTAAACGTAGTAGTTTTTCTGAGAAGACCTTAAAAAAATAAAACAGACGTTTGGGGCCTGTTTCGCAGTCTCCGGTCCAGCCGTTCAGAAATTATCTTTTGCGAAACTGCTTGAGACACTTATTGGGCCTCAAAATAGGAGTGTGGCTTCCCATAGTTACCCCATAACATGATATATAGATATATACATGATGCCTGTTTTCCGCGAAGGGTTAAGCAGTGGTGTACCATATTACACCCACATTTCGCCGGTTATATGTTTGAGTCCCATGTAATAGGGGGCGAGCCTATTGCCATCAACCTTTACAAATCCAGAATCCGGGCTGCTACTGAGAATTCATAATGGGAAAACCCTAATATCATTTCTCCCGACCTGGGGATAGAAACTAGGACCTCATGCTCAGCGGTAGCGCTTGCGTCCACAAGGCCAACGAGGCAGTAACCTATATGCTAAGTTCCTAATTTATTATTATTCGCCAGTAAGCCGTGTTGTACAATATTATAGATGGAGTGAGCTTTACACCTGAGACCGTCCCCAGATGGCAGTGATAGCTCATGAGAATAGATTCTAATTAATGAAAGGCTGTAGTCTGTACCACAGATATACAGAATAAATAATAACTCTACAGAATGCAGAGCTATTGACTAGCTAATTAATACAACCCCGTATTCTGTAGAATATTTGAATTCACAATTAAGTAGTAGAGCAGAGTGTCCGTCCGAGGGAGCTACACCGGTTTTTGGGTTCCGTGTCCAAGGGGCGCCAAACGGAACCCTATTACTAAACCTCCGCTGTCCGTCCGTCCGTCTGTCTGTCAGCGGGCTGTATCTCATGACCCGTAATAGGCAGGCAGTTGAAATTTTCACAGATTGTGTATTTGTATTGCCGTAAAAATTAAATAAAGCTAATAATGGTCCCCATACAAGAAACGTGTAGGTTTCGGCGTTTTTTGCTCGTTCTTAATACGGTACGGAACCCTTCGTGTACGAGTCCGACTCGCACTTGACCGGTTTTTTACGTCTAATAGCACGACTGTCAGAGCCAGGACGTCGGTGAAGTTACATACATGACCTTTCACCTTCACGTTTTAATGAGCCGCCATCTAAGGGCTCAATGCAATGACACGTAAAGTGCTGCAAGGATGTTCTGGCGCTTGAGTAAGATTGATGGGGTTGTTGGTCTACTTGTACCTTTGTAGAATTGTTTTGTGAAATTGTATTGAAAACCGGTCAACTGTGAGTCGGTCTCGCACACGAACAGAAATACACAATCTGTGAAAATTTCAGCTGTCTAGCTATTACGTAGGCTTAGGTAATAGGGTTCCGTTTTGGCATCCTTCTTGTATGGAAACCTCAAAACCAAGATGGTGGTGTTAGTTCCGAGTTAGCTTAGTTTCGTGTACAGCTATACTTTATATTCACACATAGGCTAAACGGACGTATCCCTGAGGATTTGCGGTTGTCGTCGGCAAGATTTACCACTTAAAATCAGTTATTTCGCCACAACTATGTTTTGAATCCTACCAATTAGCCTTGTTACCAAGTCATGTAAGTACCTACACATATAAGCAAGGTACGCACCATACGACCCCAATAATTCCGTAGTCCATAAATCATCGCTAGGGCTTCACAGCACGTCACTCGAGCGAAGAGCCCTCGACTCGGCGCCAAGGGCCACCTATCATGCTGTCAGTGGCTATTGGGACGATCTGCCTATACCGGGTATACAGTACTTTTGTATGAATTTGATACACAAGACTGGAGAATTCCGCTGTGTCACGTAATCTTTTAAAAAGATGTGGTAACACAAATTAAGGCTCTCTATCGGAAGACGGGAGTCACCACTAAGAGGCAGGCTTACAAAACTCTTTAGTATAATGATGATTTCTTCGAAACGTTTATAAGGATCAGAAAAGGCAACATACAGGGAAGAGCGGAATGGTATGCAAGCAGCGGGACTTTAAAGATAAAATAAACAAATGAATCATGATATCATGAACGATTTTTAAGACAAAACCAATGTACCTAATCGAGAATGTTGATTGAATAATAGTTTGTCGAAGAAGAGTAACTAAACAGTTGCGATAACAGAAATAATAAAACTCTTTATTATTTCTGTTATCGCAACTGTTTAGTCATAGGGTTTGTTTTTGAGGTTCATCTGAAAGATTTGAGTTCTAACCCAAAAATAATACAATTCAAGTGGTAGAACAAAAACACAATACGTTATATATCGTTTATACAATAACTGCTCAAACAAAGCTAAACGCTATGTTTAAAAAAATGTTACTAAATGACAATGACTGAGCCTTGTAGGCGATAATAATAGACGCAGCGGTGTAGCCTACTTCTCTCCCAGTCAGTAGTTGGGTGAGGGCGGGGCGGGACGGCCTCTTCATCATTTATTACTGGCACCTATTGCCAATGGTGACCGGACTTGACTGTATACTTTAAGCTAATATTTAAATTGAAAAACTATAGATAGAGGCGAGAAAACACGAATTTTCTCGGATTTTATCTATGAACATCGTAATCAAAAAGGCGTAGGTTGAATGTTCGGATTTTGACAAAATTGTGGTGACTCTTCCACAAAAGTAAAGAAAGAGTTGAAGATAAAAGTTGAAATAACTATTTTTTTTTAAAGAACACTCCCTTGCAATAATAAGGAAGCATTTTAATGTGAAAAGTGTTTAAGAATGTAGTATTCATCATCACCTGCCTACCCCTTTCCCAGCTGTGATACTGCCAGTCTGACCTCCACAACCCAGTCTGACGTCCATGATGAAATAACAGTGATATAATTTCCCTGGACGGAAAACTTATCATCAGTTTATAAGCCAGTCCATCCCTGCCCCCATAATACTAGGACAATCAGTTGGAGGTAACCGATGACCAGGAGTGGGCGGCTCGGTAAACACCATGAATGAGTGATGTGGGAGCCGCCAGGTGCGCGGGCGACAGTCGTGGGGAATCGGTGGCGTTTTAGTGAAATGTTCTAACTAATTACACGGGTTTTGTGGAAGTGGGTTAACCTATTCTTATGTCAAGACATTGTTCTTTGATTCTTTTGAAACGGAAGCTACTTACTCGTAATGTTGTGATAAAATATGTAGTAGCCAGGGCCAGCTAGATGATACTAGCTCAGGTAGGATTCTTCTTTAATTCTCTCGAAAAAGGAATTTGGTGGAGACGTGGAAAAGTAGTAGCCATAGATATCAAGATGATACTAGCTTTTTAGGGTACAATTTAAAATTCACAGCTGGGCAAAGGTCGTCTCCCTATTTATCCATTCATCTTTGTTCTCCGGCCAGTCTGTCAGGGTACTATTAACTTCTTTTTTTTAACCTTAATGTTTGGTAAAGATAAAGAGGCTAGAGTTAGGTACTGGTCCGCCGACAGAATATGAAAAAAGACCAAGCTATTATAGATGGATTGACAACTTTAGAGGCAAAGTTGTAAATGTCTCTGTACAGTGTGCCGGGTGCCCGTAAGTTACAGATATTGCCATCCACGAAGACGCGCCCCACTCTTCTTCCTAATCGCTAAAACAGTACAAGTGTGCAACATACCGCTAGTGTTTTAGTTTTGTAGTGTTTACTAATTACACACTCATAGGTAATTAGTGTTTTGACAATACTAAAACACTAGCGGTATGTTTGATACGGGGGCGTCTTCGTGGATGGCTATCTGTACCACAACCACCAATCCAGCACCCACAAAATTTCAAATACATAAATGCTGCCTGGCTGCAGAACTTGTTAAGTACAGGACAAACCCTTACTATTTCTGCAAAACTGTTTTTTTTCCGAAAAACACCGATCCCTTTTCAGTAGAAGTTCTTTTATCGATCACTTCAACAAACGGTTTTAAAAACATAAACATCTAAGCTAAACAGTAAACAGTTCTATGAAAAATACTTAGGAATCACAAGCGGCGGTGCAAATGTTCAAATTTAAACGTTAGGACTCTGTAAATACAATGCTTTTAGACCAGCCGTTACTGACGACGATGTAGAGATGTACTGGAACTGGCCACAAAGAAATAGTACGCATTAAAGATGGTTGTTTTTTGACGTTTGTTTATTTTAATTTTTTGGAACATATTTTATAACAGTTGATAGTTGGTAGTTTGATTGAAGCAGCAGTCTTATTTACAACTAAGACACTTTCAAATTGGTGTGTAGATAGAACGTTAAAATGACAGCTGAACTGAAGGTTAAGTAAAATGATCGTCCCAGGAAAAAACTCTGTAGATTGCGACTGCCACTGGTATATTCATTCGACTTTGTCCTTGCCATCAGCTTCACTTTCTATCTTGGCTACGTTTATTTTAGAAATAATTTGTTAGTTGCTGCCTATAACATTCTTGACGTTAATATTGGAGATACCTCACGCCTCACGCCTCACGTTTTGCCTGCTACCTGGAGTAATGATTTGATAGAAATCCTTACAGTGGGCATAGATACCTACACGATCACGTCAGTCAGTAAGAATCCTAATAAACTTAGTTTGAAGTAATATGCTTTATCTAGTCTCCTTACATCCTTGCATCCATCAGTGTATTCGGTTCATGCCGCAAGCTTCCATCGCTAGATTATGATCATTGCGCAGGTGCCCACTCTCCCACGGTAGGTCGGCACATGAACTACTCTCATTTGTTGCCACGCAGTGTTCGGTGATTATTGTTTGAAAATATTACAGGTATAATAACATTATTGGACGTATTTAAAGTATTTGAAGCTTGTTATTGTTTAATACCTATGCGATTTAAAAAGCATGCGATGGTAAGTTAGTTTAGCTCCCACTTTTCTCTAAACTGCTACAGGAGCGCGGCGCTGCCGCAACAAGCCCCTTTTTACGACTACCTCTCAATCGAGTATGGTGATTATTTATATCTATAATTGTTTACTTAAGGGTAAATTCCAAGAGCTTCGCCTGACGAATCCTAGGCAGGAAGTCCCGCAGTAAAACTTCGTTACCGGCTAATCATTATACCACTACATGATCTAGATTCTAGATAGTTTTTCTCGCTGGTCGTATAGCTTCTGCCCGCTCGATCTTTGCAGGTAAGATCACCCCAGTACGCTCATCAGTTCCTGCCACATCTAGCCCCCACACATCGTTGTACGAGTATACTGTATTTGGTCCGTGCTTCGCGCCACCGTCGCGAGATTATGATCGGGAACAGTTGTGCGCTCCCACACCACGTGCTGATAGAATAATGCGTTTTTGTTGTATATTGGACCTATATTACTGCAAATGGGTAGTACTTTGATATACGTGTTATTTGTAGGTTATGTAATTTTATTTGTTGTATTGAATCAGACTATAGAAGTTGATTTATAGATCTTCGGCAGTTGTGACGGGTAGTTAGATGCCCAAAAGTCCGACAACCAGTCTTACCAAGGGGTATTGCACCCAGCAGCTGGGTTATGGAGGTAAAATAACCAGTTGTTCCATGTAAAATACTGGTATTCAGTCACTTCCGATAAGACTGGAAGCTAATCACAACATAATTGAGTAAAGGCTCGGCAGGTGATGATGATAGAAGTCGAAAACTCGAGAGCCTCACATACTTCTTCAAAGAAACGTCACACGAAAGGCTAATTAATAATTAGGTGGTCGGTCAGTGATACACGTTTTGCAATGCATTGCGCCTTTAGGTTGTTTTTTCAGTTGTGCCTGTTGTCACTAAGTTATTGTACGTCAAACTAATATAATTATACCGACATACTATAACCCTGTAATACTAATTAATATGTTACCCGGAAAAGGGCCGCGCTGCTATTGTCTAGTTGGCGCCCAACATGGGCTTACCCAACGCGCCTTGTATGCCATGATATTCTATTATTATTAAGGGGCGCGCTACTGCTGAGCATAAGGTCCTGGGTTCGGGCAAAGTGTTACCTATTGGGTTTTTCCATCTGGAATTTCTTAGTAGTAAATAATAATACATATTATCATCGCTTGCACTTGTCTTTGGGTGAGCCCACGTTGGGCGCCAACAGTCCTTCGTAGGTACCATGTAATTATTATGATGAAAATATGAAAATGCCTAATATTAAAATTTCACGAATCTTTAGTAAATCTGTCACATGACAATAATAGATTAAGGAAATAGATTTGACTAAAATTACGGTTTACGGTCTCTGCAACTGCAATAATCGAACTAGTAAACCGATAAAACTAAGAACAGCATGCATCTTGAACACGAACACAGCTTAAACTTATTTAAACAAGTAGTTCTTGAACTCCTGACTTACATTTCCTCCTCTCTGTACTGGTCGGTTGAGTGTAGTCTTTGTCGGGCACCTCCTCCTTCACTTTTGCCTCCATCTGTAACAATATGGAAATATCTTATCAATTACTGCAACTATCATTATGTCGTTTATTTATTTTGTTTCTTATTTATTTACATTTTTAAATATTTCTTCTAATAAAAAGAACAAAAAAAACATAAAACATATAAAAAAGAGGTCCGGCGGTGTCGGGAGCAGATGATTCTCACAATGCGAGCTGTATCAAGGCCTTCTGAATCAGGCCCTTGATCCAATCGCTTAACGAGAGCCTCGAGAGATGTTGGTCGATGGTTTCGGCCATCAAGCCATTGGCCGTTACGACAATCGGCTCAACGATAGCCGAGCTCACATTCCACATGTTGACAACCTCGTGTGCTAAGTCGAGATATTTTATTTGTTTCTCATTCTCTGCTTTCACGAGGTTCCCGTCATGTGGAATGGTAACATCAACTATCATTGCGCGGTGCACTGATCGGTCTATAACTACTATAACAGGCTTATTGGCAAGAATCAACTATTATTCTTGTTACTGTATATGTACAGTTACACTTCTGCCTAACCCTTTGGGGAAATCAGGCATGATGTTATGTTATGTCAAATTATAAGAGCATTTACGCATCTATTCGATGACGTGATCCTGATGATGATGATGTTCTGTTATTTATGATAACTTAAGACTCGTACTACTTCGGGTAGCCAGTACCGCTACAACTTAACTGAATGACTAATATTCTTGCGGTATGAGCTACATAGGCCGTTTGTCCACCGCCAGGTCACCGGAACGTCAACGAGAACAAGATGATGGCGCCGAAGTAGCGATACATACATTTACTATGGCAGCATGTCCACCGCACGCCGTCACCGGGTCGTCACGCTCGGTTGGGATTCGATAATCTCGTTTCTCGTTGACGTACCGTCCAAACAGTGGAAGACTCATGCCGACACGAGACACGAATTGAGAAATTCCTTTATTTTGTATTTTCCATAGGCAAACGCGTCATTCATTGTCTGTGAAAACAGCCATCAATCAACAAACTTCCATAGACTAGTTTTAAATAATACGTCTATGATGGTAGGTTCCTACATTATTGCGTTTCAATTGCAAATAGAACACTCAATATTCCGCAATAGCAATAAAATGTTCAATATCTATATAGGTCTAAAGACTACCAAACTCCTGCGCGTTATAATAGTTGGCTATTGTATATAAACCCGGTGTCGCACTCGAGCGCCTGGTTCGTGTCTCACTGACGCAGCCCAGCTGGATTCCGATACTACACCTGCTTACTGTTGGTTAGGGAACGTGTACACTGCCTCTGGGTAGTAACTCGGGCTTGGAAAGATTTAACTAAAATAGCTCAACGGTGAAAGACGCGGACATGCGAGAACAAGGTCGTGAGTATATTTGGAAGGCTCCTTAACAACCTTATAAAAGTGAGTGTTCCAAAACGAAGTCGTGGCAACTGTCAGTATATTCCGCCTAATGATAGGGATTGACACTACTGACAGCTCATTTCATCTAAGTCTTCGCGGTGAGATGTTTACAGAAGTGCTGGGGTTTGAAACTCAGCAAGTTCCTAAATTAATTTCTGATTTACGTTGAGTGATGCCTAAACGTTTAGAAGTATGAGGAACAGGGCGTAAAGTTCACTCATCCTCTATAGAAAAGGGAGGATCCTCCGACCGACGGGTGTCGTGTCTGGCGGGCAACTGCCCAACGATTGATGTCGGAAAGTTATATTATGTTGATCGCGTGCTTAACTTTGTTTGCGCGATGCAGGATTTTGGGTGACGTCAGGTCTTTGAAGAGTAGATCGCATGTGGGGATGTAGACATAACAGATTCGATTGAGATAAAGTACAATATAGTAAACAAGTGCGATAATCATTGCTAGTTCTTTCTCTGCATGATCTGCATCTCTATCTGCAGACTAAGCCCTTCTGTGAGATGTCACCTGACCTGTAGTTGTCCAGCAACATAACCACTATTATGACATTTTTAGTCCAGTCAACCAGTGTGTACGCTCCTCAACCCCGCGTCTGTCGGTCTGCACAGTGTTCCCGCGTCATACATACACACAACATCCGCCTGAAAAATGTTGTTTAACACCATCTAGCGGACTTAGACTGTACTGATATTGAAGAGAGATCATCCTTCTGCCCTATTCCCTGGCTATCGTTAGCATGATCAAGACTGAACATTTACACGTGCGTTGTGTAGGAGGGCCTGTGAAGACCACGATTTTATCAAGAGCATGGAGGGCAGAGTTATTCTATCCTTCTAAGCTTCTAAGCACAGCAGTATTAAACCATATAACCTGAAAATATTTTTATTTCCTTAGCATGCTAAAGTAAGGGTTAAGGGCAAGAGAATGATGCTCAACTGCGATAAACAACAACAGTCTTTCAAGCATGGTGATTACTTATCTTGACAATGTTGTCAATTTTGCAATGCCTATAAATATGTATAACCGATCCTGAATGAGCAACCCACGTAAAGCAGTGGCCATAATGACAGCGATGATGAAAGTCCCTACAACGTTCTTTCCGTTGACTTTCCAGAGTGGACCTACTTCCTCCTGTTTCTATCTTTCCTACATAGAGCTGATGATGACGCGTCCGTGCGTCACTGCTGCAGAACCACAGTTGTTCTCTGAGATGTGTGAGTGTTGTATTGATATAGAGCGGCGTTTCCCGTCTAATGTTTAGGTAAAAGATTCTTTAAACGAGCTTTTAATTAGTTAGGAGTCTGCTGGCAATGGTTGGGTGTCTAGTATCTATTGTATAGTATATTGCACATAATTATAATGAAGTTACAAAAGCAAATGAAAAAATAAAATAGTTGTAGCGATAATCCTTCTTAGTTAGGACGGCCGCATACGCGGTTTCCTGATCAGGATTCCTGATTCGGAATTCCGTGAGACTAGCGCAGACGTACGATTAGAAATTTACACTGCCAGTAGGTAGAGTGACGCTTTCATGAAAGCACGTTTAACATGGACAACGACGAATTGATTGCTATTATACTTTTGCTAGCTATAAACAAGAAAAAAAGGAAATGTCGTTATTGAGTACACCCACTAAATAGGTACTAATAGAAAGTCAATTCTATCTGAAAAGAGCAAAATTACTCTGTGACCTAGACGTCCACTCGACACAGCGCCGGCGCGGTTCTGAACGAAAATTTCCGATCGTGTGCGGCGGCGCGGCGGAGCAAAAATGTATGCGAGCGTTGCGTTCGGGATGACGTCATTCGGTTATTTCCGTTCGAACGACCCGAACGCACGGTTTGTTTCCGAAACGATCGTCAGGTTTTTTTTTCCGTTCGGAAAATGTACAAACGTGTGCGCCTCGTTGAAAATTTTGTATGTAAGGCATCCATTCAGGTCTCCGAATCAAGAATCCTGATCAGGAAACCAAATCAGGAAAGCGTACGTATGCGGTCGGCCTTATAGTTTCATTAGGAATTAATTTAGACTTCTTGGTCAGTCTATAGTTATACCAGAAAGATATTGACTTTCAATCAGTAGCAGCCCAGTCTTAAGGCTCGCCCCGGCGCCCCATATTACATGTGACTTAAAAAATAACTTTCAAAATATCAGTGTAGTTGTAGACACTTCAATCCTCTGCCGAGCCCTTCTACTTCTTCCTATCGCCACTACATTATACTGATGACCACACCACATCCTCAACTTCTCAGTAAAGCCGTAAAGTGGTAGTATTCCAATTATGTGCGAAAGTAAAGATTGTATTGGATTTGGCGACACCTGCGCTGGCAGCGCACCTGTACAAGGGAGGCAGGGGTGCCGCATTACCCACCCCCCGGGACTTACTATGAGTTCGAATCGAAAGAGGAGGATTTATAAGACTGCGTTTTTTGAAGGAAAATGCTGAAGTTTGCAAAAGTTAATTAAAGGCAGAAGTTTTTGCCTGTGTTTCGTCGAGTTAGAAAAAAGGTTATTTATGAGTTACCTACCTATTAAATAAAAACAAATTGTCATATTGGAGGGCAACTAATCAATTGATTCGCGATCTAGAATTCGCTCCATTATTTTCGAGGAACTTCGATTTCTAGGTGAATAGGCTAGCCAAGACTCACCCAGACTAGATCATTTAAGTACAGCCAGGGTATTTAATTTTTAAGCAAAAGTGTTATAGTCATTTCATACAACTGTCAAAGAATGACAGATGTGATTTTGACTATACGGACGTATAAAGTTGGTAGACAGTTTGCTGATTTTACATCGTAGATAAGTATTACTAGATTTTTGTCAGTAAAGAAAACTTCCTCGTTTCATTGTCCGCCTATATCGAAACTCACTGGCTTCTTGATCCTACAGAGGTAGGGGACGTTACTCAGGTGCGTGGCGTTGAAAAATATCATATTCCTCCCCCTCACAACTGTTGAGCACACCAGCGGCTTACAGAAGTGATTTACACAAGTATTTATTAAATTATTGATTGCCGACACTTTACCCAATACAACAATATTTTTTATACCGTTCGGTCGCATCTGGCGAGGCTGGCAAACGGTTTCAACATAGTTTGTATATCGGATTAGGTTTGAAACTAGTGTGATCAATTAGGTTTCTGAACTGGTCATGTAAGGTGCCTGATTTATTTATTTAATTGATTTGTTTGGTTTACCAGTAGTCAAAGACAGGAATGAGTTTTTGAAATGGAAATTTCGGGTTACTACATAAATAGAGCAGATGGGTCAAAGATGTCATATACTCGTAGCTCTATTAAGGATATAACAAAATCTGCAACATTCGTTTTTTTTTTTTTTTGGGTTATTTTTAATGTAATCCCCAGTATTTGAACAAGCCATTATTCTTGCATGTCGATAGTATTCTTGAAGATATAACTTATATACTTTTATTTAGCCCCCTATTACATGGGACTTTGAATATAACTGGCGAAATGTGGGTGTACTGGACCTGCACCGCTGCCTTACCCTTCGGGTAATGTAGGCGTGGTGTTATGTTGTTAAGTAGGTATCTGCCAATATCACCATTAACATTGTTAGCTACGGAGCAACTTAAAAATGTTGAGTAGAGTATGAGTCACTCATTGCAATGCCGTCTACATAGCAGACTAGAAATAATCCGTGCAGTTCGAAATATACTAATATTTATACATTTTAAAACAAACTACGATGAGTTTATCGAATGTTTTGTCTGTTTCCCTGTAATCTAGAGTTACAGGTAAGAATGTAGACTGCAATCATGGCGGCTGTATGCCCAGACGCGTCTGTTTTGTGGTAAATATTTATTATTGACTTGTTGAAAGGTCGGTCTGTATGTTTAATGTAGTTTTCGAGTGAGTGAAAGATGAAGAACTCACTTTTTTTGCATCAGACTGCGTGTTCCCATTCTGAGACTTAACTTAATAGGTACTCTACCAACACGCAGTGAATAAATTAAACCTCGTTCATGTTCTGTATGAGAAGAAGCGTCGGTCCTGTAGGAAGAAACATAATTCATATATGTTTGTATTATTTTTCGAAATCAAAATTTAAAGTCATTTATTCAAACGAGACTGAGAATCAGCACTTTTCGAACGTCAAGATTTATTGAGGCAGTCCTCCAAAACGCCCGCTCTTCACCACTTCCTAGTGCTTTAGCTGGGAAGAAGAAGTGGCGCAACAAACTCCCCAGCAGCTCTGTTCAGTTAAAAGAACTTGATTCTATACAATATTATGCTAAGTAATTAACATGAAGAAACAGAAAACACTAAATTGAATTACGTGTCAAATGTTAGATAACACACACCAATATAACAACAAAAATTTCCTAGGACTGAGGCCAGCTGACAGAAATGTTGTTATAATAATGTTTGAATGGTCATCAAAGTGCCTACCTATCTACACATTTCCATGTACCATTGCAACTGAAACTAAATATGTGAGAGACTCTGCAGATGTATTTGATCCGCATGCTTTCATGCGCACTAACAAATAGACATAACTTGGCATATTCTAAATCTGGTTTTGCACTTTTGCAATTACTGCTCTTGTGGACTTGCGTAGGAATTCTTGCATAATATGTAAGTGACCCGCTTTGTAACAAACTCCACCTACAAAGCGACATTACCGTGCGTGATCGATAAAGACACGGGATCCTGACCATCTCGCCCACGACTCGTGCCATCAGCCTGGTGCTGTGGGCGTATACGTCACTGCCACTGGTCTTTCAGAGACAGGACGGTAATGTAACAAAACAATGAAATGTTTTAAGTGTTATTCGTGTCTGAGTGTTTACCAAACATTAAGAGAACCTATACCTACAAGAATCGAATAGATTCGTGAAACCTTACCTCCAAATGCGAAAACTCAGGCGCACTATTAAGGCCACATAAACTAGATTGATGGTAACACAAACTGTTATTACAGGCTGTCCAGTGTAATGGCTGCATAACGCAGGCGGCGCCGCGGTGCGCAGCTAGTGCGGAGTAGATAATGCAACAGAGACCTCGCTTTATACTTTTGTATTGCGATTTGTATATGAATGACGTTTACGTCACTCATAACCATGTCCTATCAAGCCTTGCGCGCTGAATAAAAATATGATTGTAATTGCTTGAAAGTTTAGGGCCACAAAATTACATTTATTTAGAAAGTGTCAGATTTGCAACTGACATTTTATTAAGCGCATTGTTTTCCTGTCTGTCTTTCTAACTCGAAAATGACCGATTTACGGCATTTATTTACATAGACTAAAGTTCTGGCTAAGTTTAAGTACATTTTTGTTACCTACGTTAGGTTAGGTTTTAACCACACAGTTTTAAATAATCGAGCTCGGTTTATTTATTTGTATTCCTATCGCATTGCGATCGTATGAACCTCAGCTTCTGTGCCATACATTCCTCTGTGTCGACACAGCGCAGGAATAGCGCGCACGCCCCCGGAACATATGCGTGCCGTATGCCGCGCACGTGCCCCGTGTTTACAGGAGCGCGTCACGACCATCTGGAAGTCACGAGCTACGAGAGATTTGAGGTGGCAGAATAGTTGCCGAGGAAGCCTGAGGCGCCAGGTCCCCAGAGCGATAGCGTATGAGAGGTTGGCCATCTATTTTATTAAGGATACTTATTTATTTAAGAATAACGAGATACATTACAATAATTATCTTTTACAATAATAAAACTTGTTTAATAAACTATCATCAGATCAGAGGGGCAATTCCCGTAATTTTTAAGAACGTTCGCATTTGCATCTCATTCGTAATCTGTCAAAAATACAATCTATTTACCAACATTCATGACAAGTTCGACAGATTACGACTATGTGAACGTTTTTTAAGTACAATAAATTGGCCTTCTGTTCTTTTAAACCTAGTTGATATTTCTTCGGCTTACACTTGTCCATATTCAAATCACAACTTTCTTTCGTTGTATAAAATTGACGTGGTGAGACAATTTCATAAGCAATTAACTCCTTACATCGTATTAAAAACAAAAAAAAACTACTTTACAACCTCAGTTCTGCAGATGTATTCCAAGAAGGGCCCATCCGTTAATTTATCCCTAGTTGATAATTCTTCGGTTTGGACTAGAGATTTTTACAGACGCTTTTCAATTACGAGGCATACATAATATCTTAGATGTTCATATTCCTGTCAGTTACACAGTGACATTTCATGGTAATGTTATACTAATAAAGAAATAGGTACAGGTGCTAATTTTTCCCTGCAAAACGATGGAAGTGAACTCGTTATTGAGATACGAGTGTGTATGGTTGCGTCACAAACATCTGTGGACAACACCGAGCTACGAAAATACAGTACAAACAGAGTTCGCAAAAATAGATTTTTAAAAAAACCTGACTTCTAAAATAGTGAAATAATGATAAAGTGAGAAAACGAGTAAATATTACGAATTAACAATAACGTGTAATTAAGACAATTGTTTGTAACTTTGTAGTGAACAATCAGGAGATGCCACCTGAAAGACTGCCACTGCCGCCTATGAACATCTGGATTACCAGACATGGCAGGTGCGTTATGTTATCCAAAGACGAAGCTGTAATGTCTCATGTGCCTTAGACCTGTAATTACTCCAGTACACTCTGCAGGCGGCAGAAATCTATAGTACTTCCACAGACAAACTCTCTTACAAAGAGCTGACAGTACCACCACAGGTAATAATATACTAGTTGCAATTTACGAGCGCGCGTAATGTGCCTTTTATATGACTGACATAAGGTTTAAGTTGCAATGATTGCATATTTTAGAGGCCTATATCCAGCAGTGGACTGCTGTTGGCTGATGATAATCATGATGACATACTTGAAACCAACCCGCTTGGACTATGGCATTACTGAGGAGGAGGTCGTGGGAACATTATCGGCTGATTATGCTATGCTACATACTTGAAATACAGGTATTCTAAACATTTTCTTGCTCCTTGAGATCTACTAAAACTAGCGTGGTGTTTCCTTTGAGCGGTGCTTGCACTACCAGATGGCTGTGACGTAGCGCGCAGCTGGACGGATGTGTGGCCGGCGCGCGCCACTGTGTGCACTCTAAACCATGGTTTAGATTGGCCCGGAGGAAGAAAGGTCAGTGGCATTGATCTAATTGAATGTGATGAATAATAATAATAAAAATAAAATAAAGTTTATTGTTCTTCTCTCACATAGAATTTTACAAAATATAAAACAAACAAACAAAACATTATCGATAATTGTTATGATCTATGCGAGAGACTGGTTTCTGTACTAGGAGACCTGTATGACAGATTACCAGCCTCTCCAGACTCCGGACAACATGTGAACAGCTGTATACAGATTGAGATTATTGCTGTTATGGGGGTACAAAGTGGGTGAGAGGAACTAAATTGCATGAGTGAGTAATTGAGTATGTGTGCGAGAGTATGTGTGCGCGAGTGTGAGTGCGAGTGTGTGTGAGCGTGTATGTGTCTGTGTGAGTGTGTGCGGGAGAGAGTGAGTGTTTATGTGAGTGAGTGTGTGCTGGGTGACGGAGGTGACAGCATACGCAGTTGGTTAGGATGGTACAACAAGCAGATTTTCAGTGTCATCGTAGTCGAGGGACTTAAGCCAGGCAGTAATAACCCTCTTACAATTAGCTCTTGTAAGAGGGTAAACTGTTAGCTTCTTGTTTATCTTATTATATAGATGTCCACCAAGAAATTCAAAGAATTTGCGTGAGAAGGCGGTGCTACGATTAGTAAGTGCTGGGCAAACCCTGTGTTTGACTCTCTTGTTTGCATTAAGTAAAGGATCATACCCTATTAGTGAATGTTGTTTTAGAGCGGAGCACAGAATATAAAGTTGTCTTACTGTCAGCACATCAGAGAGCAAGTACAGATCTTTGGTAGGAAAGAGGAAAGGTAACGACAGGCTTACTTTTAGTACCGCTCTTTGAGCTCTTTCAAGTTTTATTAAGTTAGTTTTACAAGTGCCACCCCATACAGTAATGCAATATGTTAGAATGGATTGGCACAGTGCCATGTAAACCATTTTAATGACATTTTTATCTGCAACACGGCTTAAATTTTTAAAAATGAAAATTAATTTTCGAGTTCTGGAAGAAAGAAGGTCCAGGTGGTGCTTGAAGCCGAGAGTACTATCAATCATGACACCCAGGTACTTTATACTAAAAGCTATTTCTAATCGACTGCAGGAACAGGAGTGGGCAGATGAACAGTAATGGGCCTTGATGTAATAATTTTCGTGAACTGTGGATGAGATGTTTTTAATAGAGAATGGTACAAATTTAGTTTTGCTGACATTGAGAGTGAGGCCGTTGTTATTGAGCCAAGAAGTTACAGTATTGAACCCAGATTGAGCAAGGCCGTAAACCTCATCCCAATTGTCGCCATGGAAGATCAACGCAGTGTCATCCGCAAATGTGACAATTTTGCCATTTTGTAGTAGCAGATCACACAGGTCATTGATGAAGGTGAGGAAAAGTGTGGGCCCAACTACACTACCCTGAGGAACACCGCAGCTAATAGGTAAGTCATCACTAGTGATTTCTCCAATTCTAACTCTCTGTTGCCTGTCAGCAAGGTAATCCTCAAATAATTTGAGCTGTGTATCACGAATCCCCATACATTGTAGCTTAGTTAGTAGGAGTGGAACAGAGACCGTGTCAAAAGCCTTAGCTAAATCCAGGAATATCGCTATCACTTTCTTTTTGTGATCTAGTTTATCAACAACGTGATCGATCAATTCGTGAACCGCATCATTGGTCGAGATTCCAGCTCTAAAACCAAATTGAGATTTTGACAGCAAGGATTTGGTCTCAAGATAGTTAATTAGACGTTTGTTAATAATTTTTTCAACTAGTTTAGAGAGAGTAGAAAGTAAAGAGATGGGTCGGTAGTTGTTGACACAGTCCCTGTCACCACTCTTGTAGATTGGGATTACTTCAGCAAGTTTAAATTCCTTCGGAAAAACACCACTGAGGAACATTAAGTTGTAGATGTACGTTAAGGGGGGGACTAGGATAGAGTGGTATCTTTTAAGAAAAGCTCCTGAGATATTGTCTCGTCCAACTGTATTGACTTTTTTTAGATTTAGGATACACTGACGAACCTCATCTTCATCAGTGGGGAGCAAAACGAAGGAGGAAGGACAAGAGTTAGCGTGTGGTGTGCAGATAGATGGATTTCCGTCGTGAATGTTTTCAGCAAGGTTTTTGCCAATAGACACAAAAAAATTGTTTATTGCATTGACAGAAGTAGAAGGGTTTGGGGTGGATATAAGATCCATTGCTGGGTTTGACTTTTTGTTGGAGTGTGTTATTTCTTTTACAGCGTCCCAAAGTTTTTTATTGTTAGTTTTAGCTGCTTTATCTAATAGGTTTCTTTCATAGTCTGTTTTTAGTTTTTTTAGTAGCCAGTTGCAAAAGTTTCTGTATCTTTTGTAGGTGATCTTGACGATTTCATCATTAGGTTTTTTTTTTGACTTTATGTGGAGTTTATCTCGATTTTTCATACATCTCAATAGACCAATTGTTATCCAGGGCTTTTTAATCCTCTTGCGATTAGAAATGGAAACGGTTCGTGTGTTAGCTAGTATTTTAGAATTTAGGTCATTGACTAACAATGTAGTAGCTACATTTACATCAGTTGTTTCGTAGATGGAGTTGAGGCATATATTTTGCATATCGTTGTCAAGGCCTATGTAGTTAACTTTCCTAATGGTAGATGTTGGCAACGGATGGTGGTGGTTTTCAAGCACAAGTATCACACTGTCATGGTCGGTAATAGACGTCTCCGCGACATAGCAAAAGGCAGGGAGTCTACTTTTTAGCATGACGTGATCTAAACAGGTTTTACTATGTGTTGGTAACTGGTGGGCAGGTAAAAGACCCATGGAAGCTAGTAGATTTAGGTAGCATGATGAGTTAGCATCGTTAGTGTTAACAGTTATGTCCACGTTAATATCTCCAATGAGTATGATATTAGGAAAGTTTAAGCTACTTAAAAGGTTACTGAGAGATTCAAGAAATGGGTTGATGTTTTTATTACCAGGAGGTCTGTATATTGCAACGACGAGGGTATTGCTGTCTACCTTTATTGTAATACAGTTGGCATCAAGAATGGTTGGTTCCGATATTATTGGACTCAAACTATCTTTGAAGTAGACGATGACCCCTTCATTTTGGGTGATGTTATTTTCAGTTTTAGCAAAGTTGAAGCCTTCTATTGCAGGAATGTTGTGGGAATGGCGTAGCCAACACTCCGTGAGTATGATAAGATCCCACTCAGTATTTGATCTTTTAAGAAGGGTTAACAGGCTAGGAAAGTTACGATTAACACTACGGATGTTCTGATGTATTATTTTTAGGCTAGAGTGTGGCCTTTTAATTAGATTAGGACACTCTTCTATTTCGCAAGTGGATGAATCCGCTATAACAAAACTATCAAGATCGCTATTAATTTGGTTTATGTTATCGAATTTTGATAATTTAAGTAAGTAGGTGAATTAGAGCACGTCAATAGACTGTAGTGATGTGGAAAGTAAGTGTGATTTAAAGGTGAAGAGTTATAAAAAGATGTGACGATTAATACCTTATAGTTAGATTGAAAATTAGTCAAGCAAATGTAATATAATGATGAATTTGTATAAAATGTAATATAGTTATACGTAACAGATGGGTAACAAGTAATAATTGTATATAATGGTGTCGTAGCACTGAGGAAAATTGGGGTGGTGTGTATTATATGGATATGTTGTTGCGTCGCGTATATATGGTTCACCCTATGTATGTGTGAAATAAGTGTAGCAAAGTTATAAATGTTAGATGGTTGTGTTATTATGATTAATGTGTTGAGTGTTTCATTGTGGAGTATTGTGTAATAGCTTATAGTGTAAAACTTAAAGATATAAAAGGATATAACATAAAAAGTACAAAGCAAACATAGTAATTGGACATAGAATAGTCACTTAATTGCAATCTTTTCCAGATCTAGTTCGCAGTCCACACGCAGCGCTGGTGAATCATGGGTTTTTTTGATAAAGATTTTTCCATAAGAAGACCATGTACTATGGTATTTTTGTTCCGTAACAAACAGTCTGGCCAGGTATGCTAGTCGTCTCCCCAAGCTTGTCAGTGACTCATCGACAAAGACCGGTTTAGCAGGGCCAGGTAGCTGCAGGTGGGATGTATTTAGCTTGTTGTCTTTGTGCATCTTATTGAAGTTCCTGCACTGTTTTAGGAATCCATCTTTACATGAAGTAGTTGTGAATTTGACCAAAATATGATTACCAGATTCCTTTTTGGTTTTTAGGCGATAAACATCTTGAACATCAGGGTTAGATAATGGCTGATCAATGACCTCGCTCACCTTCTGGACTAGGTTACGAAGAGTATTCTTATTTTCGGAGTCTTGTCTAGGAATATTCCTAATTTCGATGGTGGATGCGCGTGAGTTACGCTCTAGCTGTTCTATTTTGCTCTCCAGTGACTCAATTTTAAGTTCGTAACTTTTATTTTTTTGTTCAAGGTTAACCATTTTCTGTAATACTTCGTCATACTTGGAGGAAAGAAAGTCCATGCTTTTCTGGATCTCAGTGTTCTGGTCTTTGATTAATTGAATAGATTCCATGAGTTTCTCGAATTTAGAGTTCTGTTGGGATTCAAATGAAGAAAAAATGTCCTTCAATTCGTCAGTGGATACAGTATATTCAGACGTCCCGTGTACGTGATGTTTACGCTTCATTCTACGAGTGATGAAGTCACTTTGACCAGTAGGAGGTGACACGTATAACTGAGAATCAGATCCATAGCTCAAGACAGGAGTTTTTGCCAGTGAAGGAACATCAGTTGTCTTCGGCGGAGTGCGTCGAGTCGACATATTATAAGTAAGGTAATGCCAATAAATACCTGGAGCGCTGACGTAGAAGCAAAGGCGTCACTATTAGAGAGTACTTGCGTACGCGTCTCTCTCTCGAATGAAGTGATTATGTTATTAGTATCGATCGAACAGAGGATCTTTATTTTTCTTGAAGAATTGTAAGTGAACATTTTAGTTCAAACATTTAATGTTCTTTGCAGTTGGTCAAGACATCAAATATTTTTTTTGGACAGTCTCTTCATCGGTCTTAATATTTTATACCCATTTTCGATTCCGGACTAGAACCAAACCGTCTTCGCTTTATCTAAAAGTAGGTAGTACAAAACGAATGAACTTCTAAAAATGTAATTATCCTTCCTCTATGGAATAAGGAGGGATTCAAAAAGGATAACGAGATAACACGATGCAATGAGGTATATGACTCTCTTCCGATTATAACGGGTGTAAAAATACGATTAACGAAGCCTTCAGTTGTACTCCTCGTCATTGTGATATTTTTTAGGATTCCGTACCTCAAAGACAACGCAGAACCCTTATAGGATCGCTGTCTGTCTGTTTTGTACTGAACCATATCTGGGAACGTTCTTATTACATTGAAGGTCAAAGTTCCTCATTTTTTTTTTCTCGATATCTGGTTTTAAATGTTATAACTGAACTTTTAATACTCCCACAACTCCTGTACTGCTGATTGGACCCAAAAGCTCAATGTTTAGCGTGCGTTATATTGCGTACTGCGGAAAACAGCGATATTTCACACCAAAAATAATAGTTGTTTCCCAGCAATAATTTTACTCAATGTTACTAAGTTTGATGAGAGTAGAAGCACGATGAGTCTTGTTACACACTGGTTACAGTTAGGAGTTGTACCATACATATAGTTGTGTCTAGATTCGGAAAGCTCGCGAACATTTGAGCAATTTCCGCGAGACACAGATGCATTTGATGAATGGTTTTACTGACATTTCACATGCTATTTCTCTTGATTGTTAAAATATAGAATGTTAACTGTATGAACCTTGGGTAGAACCTGGACGAGACTGGCGTAGTAGCGTGGGGGACTTTTCCGTATGGTTGGTGACTAACCTGGTATCAGAGTTTTTATGCCGCCCATGGGCCTCTGATTGGTTTCACATGCTGTCGAGAAACATCTCTCAGGCATGCCGGTTTCTTCACGATAGTTTCCTTCATCATTCTTGAAGCAAGTGATAATTATACAATACGCACATGAATCCGAAAAGTCAGAGTTGCGTGGCTTGGGTTCGAAGTCGAGACCTATGACTTGGCAGTCCGACGGTCACACCATTAGGCTATCACTGCTGTCAATGATGATGAAGAACTATTATTGAACCTAATTATTGATGTTGAATGCCTCATTGATCTAGTGGTCGCAAGCACGATGGCTGAGCTGTTACTGATTGGGTTTTTCCATTAGAAGAGATTCTCAGCCTACAGTTTGGATTTATGCCCGGTTGATGACATTATACTTGACCCATTATACATAGAACTAGTATTGAAACGTAGGTAATGGCCATATTTTTATTTAATACAGAGTCCGTGGAGTTTCTTGTTCGTTCTTCTCCATAGGAACGCTACTACGCTTTGGAATGGGCAATTAGCTTCATCTTTCTGACTGACCGACTCCTTGACCATTCAAAAGTGGCCGTTATTGGTTTAATTGAAATAAATGCTTTGCGTTTGAGTTGGTGAGCGAATATTGAAGCTATTGTTTAGCTTCAATATTCGCTAAAAGCCACGTAAAACAATCAAACTATATTCCGTCTACAATCTATTTGTCTCCTAAGTTAACAATTATCGTCCAACACAATATGCGCGGAGGGCAGCTGTCGCCGACATTAATATAAAAAAGATTCAGCGCCGCCAGATGGCAGCACTGCTTTCAATTTGTACGGTAATCCGCCATGTTTCAACCAGAGGGTAGGAGCGTTAGTGGTAGCTACTGTTTTGAAAAATACCTACTTATTTGTCATTGAATTACTCGAAGTTAAGATTACTGAGGAAACCTGGACTTAGTACTAAGTTAATATAAGTCTGAAATCACCAACAGGCTTGGACAGGTGTGGTCGTCAGTGCTCGTGACTTCTCTGTATGAGAAGAGGCCTACAATAATAGGCTGGTATTATTATTAAGATTACTGGCAAAACGTGTCATCAGCCTATGCTTTCCCCTATTCTGGGGTCGGCATCTAATCTAACTGAATGTAGCTTAATACCGACTGCCTATCTGACCCCCACAACCCAGTTACAGGGTAACACAATACCCCTTAGTAAGACTGGTTGTCAGACTTTCGGGCTTCTAATTATACTACAATTCTTACATACTTTAAAAACTAGATGAGGACTGCATTTCATAACCGACTAAGTACGTTGAGAAGAAAGGCCGAAACAAACTCAGGGGTCACAGTCTCTTTGAAAGTCCAGACATTATCTTGGTCAGATCATTTGAGGACCATTTAGTGTCTGAAATGGTCTTTTGAGGAAAGAACCATACAGATTTGGGTGGACCTCTCAGTCCACGCATTCGTCAGTAATCGTGCAGCTCAACTCTGGTTATATTTTAAGGTTTGAAATAGGAACTAGCAATAAGTTGTGTTGAAAATGAATGGTCGCTTCAATTCCGTTCGCTACAATACTTTCCATGGCGTAAGTCAGTTTACTTGAACGAACGTAGGGTTCCGTACCCTATAAAGATCGAAAAAAAACACCCAAAATATCACGTTTGTATGGGTATACATACAAAAAATAAACAATCTGTAATAATCCCTTTTCGTAACTATATTGGGGTCGGCTTCCCGTCTAACCGGATGCAGCTGAACACCAGTATTTTACATGGAGCGACTGCCTATCTGACCTTGACAACCCAGTAACTGGGTGATACCCCTTGGTAAGACTGGTTGTCACACTGTCGGGCTTCTGACGACCCGTAACTACTGTCAAAGATCCATGAATGATAACCAGGACCAACGGGTTAACATGCTTTCCGAGGCACGGAGGCGTGTCGCTATGTAAAGATGGTCACCATCCACAGACTAACCCCGGCAAGCGTAGCTTAACCTGACGGATCGACCCATGCGGCAGTTATTACTTAGCCACGAGCTCCTCGCGTTCTTGTATGGGTATACATACAAGAAACGTAATTATTTCGGTGTTTTAAATTAAAAAAACTTATTGAAACTTTATAAAAAAAAATATACGCAATAGAAGTACACAATCTGTGAAATTTTCAACTGTCTACCTATTACGGTTTATGAGATACAGCCCGCTGACAGACAGACGAAAAAACGGACAGACGGACGAACAGCGGAGGCTTAGTGATAGGGTTCCGTTTGGCAACCTTTGGGTATGGAATCTTTAAAATAAATATTAATGTAAGGACATCGAAAAACACACATAGCTTTGGTACAGACCTAGCTTAATACCAACTGAAAAAAACTAGGTCCGCTTGGTTTTGTAGCCACATTTTCCCGACCAAAACCATTTAGCCATTAGCCCCCTAATACGCAGCTCTTTAACAGCCCCACAACATAGGATTGAAAAGTGCAAACATATAAATTTCGCGCACCATCTGCGCGCCTCGCTCGCCGCCCGTTGTCCAAACATACGGACGGACAAACAAACATTTATATATGTATGTGTCAGGATAATTTTGGATTTTCACTGCAACGCTAACGTTTGTGCGGATTTAGGTAATCTATGCTGGGTTTAGGTGTGTGTGTGCGATTGTAGTTAGGTTTTAAAACCTAATAGCGTTATACGTTCAAAAATACGTTAGATTTCTGTGTGCAAACGGCAGTATAAATTAAGTTATATACTCGTATAATAATATTATCGTTTATTTATTTATAAAAGGGACACGTTTACAATAAATACCTTAACAATTGAAAATAGAGGACAGTTGCGTATTTGCCTGAACTAGGTTGAACCTGTGTTGAAACACAGGTTCAACCTAGGCTAGAAAGTGCGTAAATACTTATTCCAATAAATGAACAATGAGTATAAAGTAAAAATCTAAATTGAAATGTAAATAAAAGCAAAATAACATCTAAGCGGTGTCTATTTGCAGACTTGTCTTTGAAATACCGATTGTGCTTTGTAAAACTTTCATGCTTTTAAATGCATTTTACCCTGCCTCGTTGGTCTAGTGGCTGCAAGCGCTTCTGCTAAGCATAAAGATGTGGGTTCGATTCCCATTCGCGCAGTGTTTTTGGATTTGTGCCCGTTTGATGGCAATAGTCTCGTCCCCTATTACATGGGACTTGAACATAACTGGCGAAATGTTGGTGTACTAAGGTACACCTCTGCCCAACCTTTCGGGGAAACAAGGCGTGATGTTATATTATATATAATTTTACCCTTCGAACAGTAATGAAATTGATTAAAGTCATGATTCCTAATCCTAACTAATATAAATACGAAAGTGAGTTTGTTTGTTTGTTTTTTACCCTTTCACGCTATAACGGCTGAACGGATTTGGATGAAATTTGGCACATAGGTAGACCATGACCTGGAGAAAGACATAGGCTACCTTTTATCCCAATATTCTTATGCGGATGAAACTGAGGGGCGCAGCTAGTTATAACATAAAAGTGCTTGTGTAAGTAAAAAATACAACCTTATTTAATTTTCTCACAAGTCAAATTATGATACCTTCTAGAAAATATTCAACCAGTGAACTTGTTGATATCTAGTTATGAAGGTTAGACAGCTAGAAATTCCCCACGAGATTTCTTATGAAGCATAATCCAAATTAACAATGTCCAGTAACTGGTTGACTATATTAACATTATTATTTACACGTTCGTCACCTATATATAATAATACTAGTCAACATATGTATTTCAATTCAGACTTACATCCATAAACTCTTTACTTGTAATAATCCAAATTGTCAAAAAAGCTATTGCGTAGCCGTAGCCCATAGGCCTACGCACGTAGAAGTGGCGTAGCAATATGCTACGCAATGTTGCAGGCTACACCGCTACACCGCTACGCACGTGCTACGAATCTCGTAACTTATAAATATTGTAATATTGTTTTGTTTTTTTACAAGTTTTGTTTATGAACTCCAATTAGCAATATTATAAACGAAGACCGTTATTTTTACGTTGGCAGAGAACATTTCGTGACAGAAATACTAAAATAAAGTGGTGACTTTGGGTGATAGAATTGGTGATCGATTTTGCTTTTTCCTACTTGAGCCAAAAGGAAGTACCTTTTCTCTATTTATGTTTTCAATTATTACAAAACTAGCTGTCACCGCCCGTTTTGATAGCCTTCTCAACATTAATAGCTCTCCTTGGATAATTTAAACATTTATCGGAATGAAGAGTAGGTATCCTATTGCTGTGCCCTGATCTCAGTATAGTTAAAGACAAACAAACGAATTCTCTAATTTACATATTACCAAGGATTTAAACATTCATTTTCCTCAGTTTATTTTTCTCAAACTACCCACATATGTAACTACACAGACGCCCATGTAATCTACATGTAGCCTGTAGCCCTACCCTTGGTCCTAAGACAACAGCCTCAGGGCTGCCACTTAGGACGGACCCATTAGCATGCGGCATGGGAACCGGCAGCTGGGCATCTGCCAGACCCTCTATTATTGGAGATTGAATATACATGTTCGGGTAAGAGAATGAAGAATGTAGTTTTTGAGGGATTGAAGAATGAGTCGATGTTAGACCTGAGATCTTAGTAAATTTATATATATTTATCTATACATATTATAATTTAAAGTCGCTTTACAAGTCTGTATGTGTGATCGCGTTGTTCTTCTAAACTACGCAAAGGAAGTTGATGCGATTTTCACCATCATTTATAGAATTTACTCCGAAAGCGTTATGTTTATATAAATTAATATTAAACTAAGATATTAACAAGAAAATCTCAATGTTTTGTCAAGTCGTAAAAACCCTGCTAAACGAAAGACAGGTCGCTAATTTTTATTAATAAAAAAACTAGGGTGGATTAAAATTGCATCTACGATTGGCGAGACTTTAAATTTATGTCTAGAGCACCCTGAGCAATCAGTTCCTCCACCACTTTGCTGACTGGCTAATAGAAACGGCCATTTTCGCTAACCGTACAAGAGTAAAAAGGTCAAGTTAATTGAAATTATAGCCACAGCCTTCGGTACAATATCGGTATCTACAATTATATAAGGATTATTTATAGCAGTAATTTAAATTCTGAAAGTGAAAAATCGTCCCTAAAGTTAACGCATCGGCACTATCGTTGATGTTGCAGGTTTTCGGTGGTAACCACTTTCCAACAGTCAAAGTCAAAGTCAAATAATTTATTTCAATTAGCCACATAAAGGGCACTTATGAACGTCGAAAATTACAAATAATTGAAAGAATCATTTCAATTATTTGTAATTTTCGACGTTCAAAAGTCACCCCCTCCAAAAGATAGTTTTCGTATGGGGAAGAATGGGCAAGAAACTCAACCGTTACTCTTTTAAAACGTTTTATACTATTTTGTTTACATTAATTATATAATTCCGTATAAGCCGTATTGCAGATAAAAATGTCATTAAAATGGTTTACATGACACTGTGCCAATCCGTTCTAACATATTGTATTACTGTATGGGGTGGCACTTGTAAAACTAACTTAATAAAACTTGAAAGAGCTCAAAGAGCGGTACTAAAAGTAAGCCTGTCGTTACCTTTCTTCTTTCCTACCAAAGATCTGTACTTGCTCTCTGATGTGCTGACAGTAAGACAACTTTATATTCTGTGCTCAGCTCTAAAACAACATTCACTAATAGGGTATGATCCTTTACTTAATGCAAACAAGAGAGTCAAACACAGGGTTTGCCCAACACTTACTAATCGTAGCACCGCCTTCTCACGCAAATTCTTTGAATTTCTTGGTGGACATCTATATAATAAGATAAATAAGAAGCTAACAGTTTACCCTCTTACAAGAGCTAATTGTAAGAGGGTTATTACTGCCTGGCTTAAGTCCCTCAACTATGATGACACTGAAAATCTGCTTATTGTACCATCGTAACCAAGTGCGTATGCTGTCACCTCCTTCACCCAGCACACACTCAATCACACAAACACTCACTCTCTCCCGCACACACTCACACAGACACATACACGCACCCACACACTCGCACTCACACTCGCGCACACATTCTCAATTACTCACTCATGCAATTTAGTTCCTCTCACCCACTTTGTACCCCCATAACTTCAACAATCTCACTGCACATAGCTTATTCCCTCTTAATTATTACTTCTCACTGATGTTGTATACAGCTGTCACCTATTGTCCGGAGTCTGGAGAGGCTGGTAATCTGTCATACAGGTCTCCTAGTACAGAAACCAGTCTCTCGCATAGATCACAACAATTATCGCTAATGTTTTGTTTGTTTGTTTTTTTTTTATATTGTTTGTAAAATTCTATGTGAGAGAAGAACAATAAACTTTATTTATTATTATATTATTAATTATATGTGTACGATGAAACTAGAATAAAATTACTATACCACAATAAGTAAAAATAATTAAAAATGAAGCAACAACAGATAAACTAATTATGTGATAGATACAGGTGCTCCCTTATTTACAAACATTGTAAAAATAGACGACTTTCCTAATGTTTTACCATTAATAAGTCAGTGAAGAAATAATCACAGAATGTACAATCAATGGCATATAATAAAAAATATAAAAATTCAACAATTAAGTTAGCAACCAGTTTGATTCTGTCTAGGTAAATCAAATAACAGGTAAATTACTCGGCTGTTTGTCAACCTTTAACCATCGTAAATATAATATCAACCATTTCTAGTTTCCATCAAGAACTTACATAACATTAAAACCACAAACAATTGATCATTACAACACCTTCTGGTGAACCTGTTCTAAAACATTGTGTTCCCATATTGATAAAGGGGGTGAGAACTAGGGATGCTGTTCAAGGGGGTGAGGGGGGTGAAAGGGGATGAAAAATACAGCTCAGCTGGTTCCGTCACATTATCTATCATATTACCTACCATTTAAAAAACATTTTTTTTAGACAAGATGTTAGTTAAGATGAAAGGATAAAGATACTTAATTAATTCCCAGAAACTTTTTTATGTTTCTTAGTTATTTTTGTTTAATAAGTAATAAAGAGGCGTTATTATTACTATTCATGAAGATAATAAACTTTTAATTGAACCTAATGTCGGTTAGAAATGGGAATCGTTCAATGCACATTTCCGTTCTCCCAGAAATGAACATGGTCAACTTTGTTTATCGATGTACCCGTTCAAAATGGGGCAATCAGCACCTCTCTTAAATGTCCCACCTTCAATACACTACTCGACAATTCTGCAAATATCTTGCAACCTCCACCAAGATCATAACCATAACTAAAAAAAACAATGGAAATGTATCGAAAATTCCACCTTCTTATCGCTACCGATATTTACGTTGAAAACTATTGCGGTACACGCCATTCGTTGCTGGCTGGCACACTGCGTTGGTTGGCTGGCGTAACCAAAAGCGGCGTTGTATATGGCACCAGCAGAGCGATGCGGGTCGGTTACGTCAGGTGCGGCCGACGGCGCCGCGAGTTTGGCAAATTTTAATGAATGTCGACGTTCAATTTGTGGTGCTGGATGTGGCTTTGGCTTTGACGGACACTTGAAGTTCAAAAAGTGTACATTCTCAGCCTAATTAGAATAAACGACTCTTGTTTGATTTTGAAGTATTTAATAGGTGTTATTTTATGAAAAACCAAAATGAATTAAGTGCTGCTCTACAAGATGTGGATGTGAATTCTAGATTGATGTGGGACCCAAAAACTGTAATAATATTAATTGCACATGAAATGATTTAATGAATGAACACTCATCTATTAGTTGAAAGTTCCGTTTCCTTTGGAATTTTGAATTGTTGAATTCTCAACATAACAGTTGCAGTGCTTATTGCACCATCTGCGCTCATCTCACGCATAATACCACGCCCCGACCCTATCCATCAGCACCGTACATCCGTGTAGGTCGCCATGTGCCTCCGAGTGGCGTGTTATACGGGATTTCATTTAGGAAAACGTATAACATCGTCAGGCTTAACGCTAATGCGAATTTTTATGCGCGACTTTAAAATATGTCGCTGCCCACTGCGACATGTTGCTTTGCCTTATTGAGAATAAGTTTAGAGGAGAGGTCTTGGGGGTGAAGAGGGTTGAAAGATGGCGATCGCGAGTTTGTTTAAGGTCCCTATTGGTCTTTGAAGAAAGTGGGTGAATAAAATTAGTTGATTTCTGACTGTAGGTAATGTATGGGTTGCGGATTCGTTAATAGCATGGTGAAAATATTTGCTCCGAATATATATTTTTTTGCAATATTTTTATTATTATATTTTTAAGATTTCGTGTTTTAGAACTTACGTTATAAGATAAATTAATATGTAACGTAAGAAATGATTATAATTGAACAAGTAATTAGATTCACATCTGTTACATACCCAACCCATATCTTTGAATCTTTTAAACGATCGAATTCCCGTAAAATGCTCCCTCAGTCTTCAGAATATGTTGATTAAAAAAATTCACACAATAATATAGGTATGCAATAAAGAATTTAGATTTCGTACCATCATTCCAAGATTCCTTTATCAATAACTGCTGTGACTACCACAACAGCATCCCAAACTCCAGTATTTTGAGCAGAACATACTCGTATCAACGAATCAATTTAGGGGTCTTCAAATAAATAAACGGTTTGGCCCCGCTGCGGTTGACAGCCGCCTGCGAGGGATGGCGGCACAGATGTTGCCACCCCCCACCATCCGCCCCCACCGCCCCGGGGGAAAGGATTACAATTATCGATGTTACGGAAAAAATGGGGGCGAGTTTTTTGATATTATTTTAATATCTTTTGTGTTTGGTTGATTAGCTTAATGCGGGTGCAATAATAAATAATACAATGTGGTTTTCACCAAGGTGAAGTGTAATTTTGCTGAATTAGGCAAATTAATTGTTTTGTTAAATTGTTTGTATTATTTGTACTTCACAATTTGTTGAATTAGCAAATAGATTAATGCAAAGTTGTATGAATACACTGGACGACTTTTTCATAAGTATTTTATGTCTAACGGCATTTCAATTCAACATACTTAATTCAATCAGTTGTAGTCACCAAGATTTTTTACAAGTTACCAATAATTCGTAAGTCAAAGTAAACATTGATTTATGGCTCCATGCAAACTAAGGGGAAGGCCGTAACAGCTGGGTCTGTTATTAAAATAAGTTCAAGTTATAGCACAGAGTATAGACTGTAACTGTTCGCTTGTAATGGACTGGAGCGTGCGATTGACTTTCAAAGTCTCGGTTATAAAGGATTTTCTTTTTTTATATAAAAATATTTCAATTGCAATGGCAACTTTTTGTACTATCTTGTTATAACCTAGGTGATATTTTCATTTAAAATAACTAACAGCTTGGTATTGCTATTTTCTGAGATGTAAGGCGATTTAAAATAAGTGAATTTTTGTATAAGTATGAATGGTACTGTAAGCGATTTAAAATGACCGCATTTTTGCATTTAAGAAAATTCTAAAACTAATAAATATCAAGATAGGATACGTAGGATTTTCACATAGCCTTATAAAACTATTGGAAAAAAAGTACATATTTACAGAAAATCACATAGGTACTTTAAATAATGATATAAGTACCTACCGATAGCTGTTAATAGCTCAGAGCTTCGACCATAAATTTAGAAGATCTCGTAACGCATTGACTCACACGATAGGTAATTGCAGAAAGGTTAGTGAGTGGCTGCCAAGTCAACAATTTCTTCAACATCATTGAATCTCCCAAGATATGAAGCACAGCATCGCGGGTGTATGTAAAAGTTTAAGAGTGCGGTACCGGGTGCCGCTGACGGCGACAGCTGACGTCTCACCCCCTTTCACCCCCTCGTCCCGCCTAATTTGCGCCCCCTACAACACGTTTGATTAACTACAGTCGAAGATTCAGGTGTCGCCATTGTTTTTGATGGTTAGAATTGCAAATGAAGAGGGTTCTTGTCAGTTTTCATGGTTTTTAATCGTGCAGTATGAAGAATGAACGAAATGAATTTACGAATGTCAAGCTGCTCTGATTAGGAGAATCTTACAGGACTATCTGCTTGTTGTTTAGTACTTGATATTATTACTATACACATAAAAAACAGTAAAATATTCATTTAAAAGTACAAACTAAAAGAAGGCATCGAAATATTCCTCCGCATCGCTGTCGACAGGTAGTGTGCCCAAAAGACTGGCGGAATTGCTACGTTGGATAGCAATTTGCCTTTGGCGGTAGTTTCTGCAGTTGATTTGTATCGTAAGAGAAACAAGGTTGATGCTTTAAAAGGGAGCGCACTGCGGTGCGGTGGAATGCGGCGTTTCTGACGTACGGCCGACGATTTTTCCCCGCGGCGATTTTTTCTTCGCACACTGGATTTTCAACGCTCTGCTTAGCGCCGAGAGTTGAAAATCCAACAGTGTGTCTTTTCGACGCGCTGGGATGCACTCTGTTGGATTCTCAACCCCAAGAGTTGGAAATTCAGTGCGCGATAAAATACCGCCGCGATATTTTGATGTCCGTGCGAACGTGGGCTAACAAACGCAGTTACGGGTTCGCGCATTGGTGGAGAAAAAATGCACGATAACTATCTGCTTATATAGTCTGTGCTAAATAAATGTATTTTCTTTCTTTTTCTTTTCTTTCTATATTTATTGTTGCATAAAAAAAGACCCCAAATTGTTTTGGGTGCATCCCTTGATGACTTTGAGGCCTAATAAGGTCTTCTTTTTCATAAGCTATATACATAGATTTACGAGCGTATGCAAAGAAACGGATATTACTGCTTGGTCGGTGTCTCGGTGCGTTTTTTTCACTGCAGTGCGCGGTTCTTCATAATATCTGCGATAAAAAAATACGTGCGGTAAAGCACCGCAAATTTGTAGCGGGAGGGCCACTGTGAATACACCGCATGCGTCTTTTTCATCGCAATGTGCGCGCATTGCGATGAAAAAGATTCTATGACATTCCATACTTCACAGATCATGCGGTAAAAAAAGCACAGCACTGCGCACTAGGCCTTAATGAAGCCAGCCTTTAGCAATCAACCACGTGAAATTTGTGAGTTTGTATGTAAGGAGGAGGTAATCTTCGGAAGTACTACAATATTGCAGAGTGTCATAGAATTACCCCAAATGACTGTAAAGCATTTTAAATAGGAGTATTTTCAATAATAATGGAAATACAATCAAAGTGTACTTTAGTTGTTCTTAATCGGTTCTGCTATTGATACTGAACGTTATAACAAACGGTTGTATGTAGGTTCTAATGTCAGTTTGCAGCATCCAATTTACTGCTAATAAATCAAACTGCAATCATTATTGGCACAGTGATGAAAGCTCCGTAATTCATATTGTTATTTATTCGCCTCAAATACCACGCCTGGGAAATTATGGAAATGTAGATTATATTTATTCTTTGATATCAGCTAACAATATTATTATAGAATTTTATTTTTATTTTTTAAATGTATTTTTTATTATTATTTTCTAAATAGGTGCGAAACCAGTCTTTCTGTTTAGTGTTTACTTAACACTAGAAACACTGAAATTTATTATTTTAACATAAAATAATTATATCCTATGACACTCGGCAATATTGTAGGTTCCCATTAGTGAAAGAATTTTCGGAATCGGATCAGCAGTTCCGAAGATAACAAACTCACAAATTTTACCTCTTTATAATATTGAGATCAATAAAACAATTTATCATTTTACCTATTATCCCTAAACCACACACCCTTCACTGCTGCCTGACCTATTCCATTCCACCCCATATTTTAGTTTTTTTTTCAACCCAAAACACGGAATGCAAACATTCAGCCTGAAGTTGCGGAGTGGTGCGGTTGCGGGCGGCGGTGCGGGGTGAGGGCGGGGGGGCGTAATCGAGCTGTCACTGGCAGACCATCGGCTCAACACTTGGAGCGGCCTAAGCAAGGATTATAGCTTATACATCGAACCTGTTTCATACTACCTCCTTGTTAAAAGTGGGAACGGCTGTATGAAAAGTTGTCGTTGCCATAGTTTTTTGTGTGGAAAAATAATGTGGTGTATGGTTTTTGTTTTTATTTTAAGGACAGTCAGGGTAATTAATTGCTTATCAAATTGACACACCACGTCAATTTGCCGTGTTAAAAAGCCATTTCATATATCATGTGCAACTGTCAAAGAATGGCAGTTGTTATTTGAATGTATAGACAATTATTAGGTAAATGACGTTTTTTTTTTTTTTATTCTGTAAATATTATATTGTAATCACTTTTAAACGTCACCTTAAAAAAAAAATTAAAAGAATTAGCTAGATGAGTTCGGCGTTTCCTATCTGACTACTCTGAGAAGAAATGCCGAAACAAACTCAGAGGTCACAGTCTCTTTTAAAGTCCAGACATAATCTTGGTCAGGCCATATGAGGACCATGTAGATTAGTGTCGGAAATGGTCTTTTGAGAAAAGAACCACACAGATTTGAGTGGACTTGTCCAGTCAGTGCCAGCATTTGTCAGTATTCGTGGAGCTCAACTCAGAACCTCGGCGAACAATAACAAAGAAAGGTCATTTAGGTAGGCCGCATAAACTACTCAAACTGCCAGACCATAATTAAAACTAAATATCACAGAAAAAAAAAAATAGTCCACACATTCACAAAATTTAAAATAACATAATACTTTACAAAGTAATCATGTCATTTTGTACCTACTCGTATGTAATGTTTATATATTACTGGTATATTTGATGATTTTATTGAATAATTATAATGACAAGTTTTATGATTTTATCACAAGGCTTAGCAGAGCGAGCAGCTCAACCCCAAGCTTTTTTATCTTCTAAATAATCTAAAATTGTATAGTACCCTTTTTTACAAAGTTTGATTTTTATACAGCTTTTAATTATTTATTGTTTTAATGGGTAAGTTTCGAATGTCGATAGGAAGTTTGTTGCAAAAGCGTATACATTGACCCATGAACGAGTTGCCTACTCTGTGGATACGAGTGCGGTGTAGGTTGTGTTTATTTAAACTATGAATATCGGAAATCTTCTTAAAGTTGGTAGTCAATTAATGACTAAATGATTTCCCCAACTTTACCTTCCTGAGCTGTAGAAGTGATTCGTTACTTTATGAGATTGGATCACTGCTAGGTTAAACTGCCCAGCAATGATCCAATTCCAGTTGATTGCCATTGGGCTAGAAAAAAAAAAAAAAAATTGCCGTATCTATTGTAGTTTTTCTGTCCGTTAGTAACATAATTAGGTACCTACAAAAACCACGTGTAATCTATGTACAGTTTAAGTTGTAATATTTCATCAACCCAGAATACTAGATCATCACAAAAAGTAACTCCAACAATAACGAACTGTTTAACGTTGCCATGGCAACGGCTCCGAAGCGCGGGAAAATTTCCAGCTGTCTGTTATTCTTCCATTTTCAAATCAACATCCACCAGATATGTTATGTTAATTAACTACGCAGAATAAAAATGTTAATTTTGTAAAAGCAGGCACTGGACGTGCTACTTCTATGGTCCTTATTTTTAATTAAGGGTCTATTTTACCATCAAAATCAAACTCAAAGCATTTATTTCAAATAAACCAATTACAGGCACTTTTGAATGTCAAGATGTCGGTCAATCAGAAAGAAGAAGCTAGTTGCCCATTCCAAAGCGTAGTAGGTTCCTATGGTGAGGAACGGGCAAGAAACTCCCTGGAAATAATATTGTTACATCTTTCGTTAACGCTAGGCAGATAGGCAAGAACAAACTGAATTTTGTAGATGAAAATATATTCTCCCATGCATCGATATACGGTCAATTCTCCAACCGCAAATATTAGTTTGTAATCGCAAAAATATAAATAACTATGTGATAAAAGTACAAATTAACTATTTTCGAACTTTTTCCTTTACTTGTGATGTGAGATCTTGCTTCTTGCAAAATTTTATGATTCTAGGTTAACGGGAAGTACCCTATAGGTTTTGATTTATTTGCGAGTATGATCTAACAAGATTGTGCGTTGTTTGGCAATCACATGAGCTCCACAACCTAGTTACTGGGTTACACCGAACACGATACCCTTTGGTAGGTAAGACTGATTGTCAGACTTTCGGACTTCTGACTACCCGTAACGACTGTCAAATCAATCTACGAATGACAGCCGGGACACTGCTTAACGTACTTGCCGAGGCACGGAGGGGTCTCGATATGTAATGGATGGTCACCCATCCACGAACCGACCGAGGAAAGCTTAGCTTCACCTTCGATAAAGAAAGAAAAAGTATCAATTGGGACAAGCACAGGAGATCTTAATTAACTAAACACACACTCACTAAAAATAAAAATAGAAAATACAAACAAAGTAAAAATTAAAATAAAGCGGAAAGTCCTGTGCGAGGCCAAAAGGCTACTATCTCAGCTTGATGCTGCGACATTTAATAATAAATGTCGATCGACCCGTGCGGCTGTTAACTTGTTATCATTTATAGCCCAGTCAATAACAACATTAAACATCACAAACGCGCATGTAACTACGATTTTTGTTAGGCATATGTTGTTAGGTCCTCTGAGAGTAGTTTATACCCAAGTTTGCAACCCTGAAAACCTTGCGCTACTTACCTTACCTTGTGTTCGAAAAACTGCGAAATTCTGGCAGCTGTTTCAGTTTTTTTGAAAAATATACCTTAAGGACACGTTTTTAGGTATCTTTGTTTCATATTTTTGTGAAGCAACCTAAATTTGATACAATCCGAGTCCAACCCAAGCACTATAGGTCTGTTGGATGCAAAGATACAGCTTGTCAAAGATGAGCATTTTTCTCCAAAAACATCATGCGCGTTTCCAACGTTTGCATTTTTTTGAGTCGTTAATGACTGGGTTACTAGCCACGAGCCCGTTTCAAAAATAAAAAACATAAGACGCTACAAAGAAACTCAACGACATTTAACCCACACGAAAAATAATAAAAAAACAAACCACAGAGAACAAAGACAGCATGCAAGTGACACGACCGACACAGTTTTTGCTCATAATCGAGTATGTTAAGCACAACCCCGCCATAATCGAGCTGTCACCGGCAACCGAGCGCGCGCAAAAGTTTGATTAAAACCGAACCAATCAGCTAAGCGGAGGCTAGATAACAAACTCAGGTGTTTTCAAATTTCGAATTGGTTTGTTATGGTTAAAGTGTCGTTGACGTGTTTTGTTTTTTTTATTTTTGGGAGTCTTGTAATTGGCAATTTATTATGGAGGCCATTTTTGTGAATGGCAACAAAATAAGAGGTCATTTTTTAGGGCGGACGACAACTGGCTAACATGAGTGTCTTACTGATTGTTTTATTGAATGGATAAATGAAAAATTACCTGATTAGAAATGGAAAACAGATTGGTGAATTCAGTTTTATGTTACAGGAGGACACCTTTATTCATATAATTGGCCAATAGCTTTCTTTTGCTACCCAGTTTGTAACAGAGTGAGGGAAAACGTAGGTATTGCTTTATGTTTTTTTTTGCAATATTTCTCGTGCATATCTTCACTGTGGGCTTACACACCGACATTTCTCAGTATTTCCAACCCACAATGAATATACATTCTAATAATCAAATAGAAACAAGAAACCTACCACTATTTTCTAAACAGGAAATCTAATAATACTATTACAATCTACGCAACTATCTAACAATGACCTAATTCAGTCTGAATGCAATTTTTCTCATTCACACTGAGACGTCCGTTCGTCAGGTGCTCTGCATGATTAATGTCTGTCAGCGATTAATTGTACCCCCACCACCACGTCCACTCAGCGCGGATCACCTACCCTCAATATTGACAAACATGTTTATGTCCATGTTTAGATGTTTTTTGATTGATGTTCGGCATTCGTGTGGTTCTAGTTATTAATTGGGTAAGTGAGGCATTGACATGGAGGAGCTCATGGCTAAGTAATAACTGCCGCACGGGTCGATCCGTCAGGTTAAGGTACGCTTGCATGGGTTGGTCTTTGGATGGGATATCTTTCCATACCGAGACTCCTCCGTGCCTCGGAAAGCACGTTAAGCCGTTGGTCCCGGCTGTCATTCGTGGATCTTTGACAGTCGTTACGGGTCATCAGAAGCCCGAAAGTCTGACAACCAGTCTTACCAAGGGGTATCGTATTGCCCAGTTACTGGGTTGTGGAGGTCAGATAGGCAGTCGCTCCATGTTAAATACTGATATTCAGCTGCATCCGGTTAGACTGGAAGCCGACCCCAATATAGTTGGGAAAAGGCTAGGCAGATTGATTGAGGCATTGATGTGGTGAATATACAGTTAAAACGCTAAAGAAGTTAAAAACTCAAACCCAACTACGATAAAAACGCCAAATAAAAGGTATAAACAAGACGGCGATGTCATTTGTCAAAATTTGACGTCTAGGTAGGTAGTTAAGGAGCTATGAGAGAACAGGTGAACATACATCCATAGCTTGTCAATGTCATACCCCTCCTTTGGCTTTGTCGTAGTCGGGTAAATTACTGAGCCAGGTATTCCCAGTTCATTTGATCGTGATTTGCATTGGTTCCTTTGATCATTAATTTGGTCTACTACGCCAAGTTACTACTACGCTAATTTTTAAAGTTTAATTAATGGCGACGATACACGAGTTTGATTGCTCTCAGAATGACATGCATTCCCAAAATTACACGCAGTATCAAAAAATCGGTTTCAACATAAAAAAGTCCCTTTCAACCTCTACTTATCCCACCACCCACAACAAGGTTAAAGATACAGTACCGCAACCGCACAGGGCACAGCACCCTCATGTCCTCGCAGCAAGTTTATCTGCGACACTCTGCAATGGCGCCCGGCGAGATGCGGGCCCCGTATGTACTCACTAATTCAATGACAATACTGATACACCTGAGGTGCTTCACGACTGTGCTGTTTGAAGTATAGGTAGGGATCGACGTAGTCTTAAGGCTCGTACAGACCAGCGCGACGCGACGGCGTGACGCGACTCGAACAATACAATTTCTAAAAAAACTTCACGGTATAACAATAATCGGTGTCGCGTCGCGCTGTCGCGTCGCGCTAGTCTGCACGAAGCTTTACGTTTTCTTTCTTTATAATTACGTGGAAACCTTAGAGGATATTATTTTAAAGAATGTTCGCATTCTTATCTCTGTCAAAAATACCTTCAATTACCAATTTTTTTTTAATGTTTTTGACATAATATACAGTCGCTGTGATGAGATTGCGACTAGATTGTGAACGTTTTTAATTACGGGATTTGGTCCTCTATGTTGTTTGTGTTTACAGGTACAAAACTGTTTTTTTTTTGTTGGGAATCAAAGTCATGAACTGTAGCGCTTGAAAACAATCACTCTGGCCCGTTGATAATTGAGACGTTATTTTTATTCCCTCATAAATATTGTATTCACGGGAAAAAAGTGGGTAATAATAGATAATATCCGTTTTTAATATCAATTCTCAATTTAAACATATTGTTAGCCTAAAGCATAATTTTCGCATAAATCACTGAATTATTAACTTTAAGCATAGTTCAGTAATCAATACAAGATGTACCTTTTCTTTCAGCACATTATGTTTTGTTAGTGATTTAGACCGTTAACGTCACATTAATATAGATATTAATGAGACCTCCAATAATTCGACATCTTTTTAATAAAATAAGTGATAGACATAATTTTAATACTAGAAATAAAGATAAAATAGATCAACCATTTTTCAGATTATCTAAAGTACATACATCTTTTATGGGGTACTGTGTTAAATGTTACAACAAAATACCTTGTGATATTTTGCAATTAAATGAAAGAAAATTTAAAGCTCATATTAAAAGTACACTTTGTAAACAAGCATATTACAAATTAGAGGATTATATCCAAGACAAGAATGCTTGGAAACATGCTGGTCCTGCTCCATAGGATAATTTAGAATCAAGACAAAATCAAACTGGTTGCAAATTTAAGTGTATATTTTATTATTATTTTTTATTATATGACATTCATTTTACTTTCTATGACCAATTCCTCGCACACTGACTTATTAATTGTGGAATCTTAGGAGGATCGTCTACTTTTACAATGTTTGTAAATATGTGAGCACCATGTATCTATCACATAATTAGTTTTTCTGTTGTTGCTTCATTTTTAATTCTTAATTCTTTTTACCTATTGTGGTATAATAATTTTATTCTAGGTGCATCGTCCTCACATATAATTATATAACTAATGTACTTATACAAAATATTGTAAAACATTTTAAAAGAGTAACGGTGGAGTTTCTTGCCCATTCTTCTCCATACGAAAACTACCTTTTGGAAGGGGCAACTAGAATCAATTAATTTTTTTTGTAAATTTTTGACGTTCAAAAGTGCCTTATACGGGCCTACTTGAAATAAATGATTTGACTTTGACTTTGACTTTGAATTAAAAAAATAAAATAATGAACACTCTAATATAATGATTGGCCCTCTTTTTGTGAACGTCAAAGAAATAAAAAATAATCTTTATTTTAATCGCTTTTAATCTACTGTGCGTCCGAAAAAAATACCGATCGTCTACAGGTGAACCTTTTTAAAATCAGAAGCGATCTGCAATTATATCACACATCAATTTTCTTCTTCTATTTTGACAGTTGATAAGTAAAAATCTTCCTCCATGTCAACTATATCATCTGGCGGGTCTCCTAAAGGATTCTCTTCCATTTTAGAGGTGGAGGGAGCACATTGTTCTGGGTTTATAGCCCGTTTCTCTTGCCTTAGCGCCATTAATTGCATATTAGCCATAGTTTTCTGTAGTTCCATTCTTGCTATAATTGACATTTCTCTAGGCATAGATCGTAGACTCATCGCTATGTATTTACCGTAAACGTGAAATTCATCTTCTTCATGTTTAGTTTGTGGTTCACATCTTTGCTCTGTGCTTCTTTGTGTAGATGTAGTCTGTGAAACTGTTGCCTTATTGGTTCTTTTTTCTAAAATATTGATAGTTTTTTGTGCATCGTCCCTTTTTGTTTTTACATCGCTTGATTCTGCTTCCGATTCCTAAAATGGAGAGATAAATAATTAATTCTAGACGGGAATTGGTCAAGAGTTTACTTATCTACATAACCTATAAAGATGATCATTTAATTATCCGACAATCATAATTTCATTATCGAGTACAGCCAACTGCACGTTAATTGGATAGTGACAGCATCCTTATATCATACCAGTACTAGCAGTAACGTGCTATCGTAAACATTACTTTAGCCACAAACAAAGTAAAAACATATATGTATTCAAAAGTAATATCACAAAAAAACCTCACTAAAATAACGCAACAAATCGTTCTTACACGGGAATCGAACACGCGACGTACAGCGCAGAGAGGCGCAGAGTACAGAATTTTAATGGCAACGTCAAATTGCACCCCAACTGCGTAACTCACTTGTTTACAATCCCAATTCCCTCATTTAGAAAGGGCAGTCATCATAACACATTGTTTCATACATGTTTGAATAATTCGTCTGCTCGACAACTTAAAACGCAATGAATAATTATAGTTGAATTGTCAAAATGTAAGAGTTTTTGATTGAGAGTGTGTAACGCACTTCACAGTAACTTGAGTGGTTGTTGACATCTTCCCTTAAGCAACGTCGCGTAAGGGCTCGTTCACGCGTACTACAAGCACACCACATCGCAGCGACAAAAGGGGGAAAGGAGTGGTGATTACGTGTGAATAGTGTCGCTGCAACTTTTTGCAGTTCCGTTATGGCTGCGCGACATCGTCTTGATGTGGTCGGTATCGCCCACACGGTTGATTTTGGCGGCCAAATGTGGTCCGTGAGAATAGACTATTCATTTTCATACAAATTAGCGCCTGTCCACGTGTTGTCGTTGTGCTGTGGTTGTAGTTGTGGTGTGTTTATGGTACCGTCCTTACATTCACTAAGATGTTTTAATTTTAATATAAAATCGGTTAGTTCTACTTACAGTCTCTGTTGTTTCAACATTTTGGCTCCACACAAGTTGGTTCCTAGTCCTTAACATTTCGTCCGCGATCGAGAACCATGCTACCTTAGGTTTGTACGGCTTCCCGCCTCCTTTAGTACTATTTTCCATCTTCCTCAACTCCGTATAATACGACGACCTTAGATTCTTAATTTTCTGCGGAATGTGTGTGACTTTCAACCCGGGAATGTTCAGTTTCTGTAGTATCTCCTTATAAGCGTTGTCCCTTACTTCTCTCTTCTTATAATTCGCATTTGAAACATCCCATAAACAGTCATATTGTTTGTATACTTTAACTAGTTCTAACACTTGTGATTCGGACAGTCGTTCCGATGTTCTTTCTCTCTTCATGGCGCGGCAGTTGCGTGCGGGTTGTACGCGGACTGCGTAATAACTAACTGGGGTGACTGGCGACTGCGGGGAGACGCTTGCGGGGGGCTGTGGTTCCGATTGGTCGATACTGAATGGAAGGTCGTTTCGGAACGACTTTTGTTTGTAGTGAGATGCCGCAATGGCGTGTGTCGATAACCCGCATGCTGGGTAGAAACAGCACGCATTTAAAATATTGTTATTTACTTTTAAACGTAGTCAGCTGTTTTTTTATTTCGTTTCTTGGGCGCATATTGGGGTTCGTTCGTTCATTTCGTGACTCCGTGTAACATTCTATTATTCAATTGCACCCGATTAGACGGAAGCCTCAACAGTGTTGGGAAAAAGGCTAGGCAGACGACGAGGGGCGATAAGTTGCTAGTTTTTTTGGCATGTGTATCAGTCCATAGACTATAAGCGGATGATTGTGGGCGCAAAGTTATGATCCATGTTGATTAATTATTGTCATGATTATAATCAGCCCAACGACAATCTTGTGGTTCGCGCAGCGATCGAGGACCTTCATATACAGTAGGCGCTCGCGGTACCCCGGCACCCATGTTTATTCGCCCAGCCGGATTATTGGATTTCTATAGGAAATGTCAGCTAGCTAGTAATAAATCATTTTAACATAGATTTTCAAAGTAAAAAATCTTCATTAGTTTACGTATATACCTACGTACATACATACCTACTCGTAGAATCGGACCGGACTGCAGAACCACAACAATCAATGCGCACGCTCTGTAATCCGGAACTTTTGTATTAAACCTGCCAGATTACAGAGTAGGAGTCGTAGGAGACGGATATCTATGGTAGGAGAGCTAAGTTATTAAACGCTGGACTATTGGACGTGTTGGATTAGTGAGCGCTGGCTTACCGAACGCCTACTGTAATAGGAATAATTGTACCCTCTTTGAAAAGAGTCTACCTACACAATGGGAATTTTTACCTCGCTTTCGACCAACTTGCCGAGTGGAATTAGCCACTCGGCAAGGAATTCACCACGGAATTATTGAAATTCATGACTTGACATAACATCACCTGTAATCCCCGAAGGGTTAGGCAGAGGTGTAGGTATATCCTATAGTAAACCCTCATTTTGACAGTTATGTTTAAGTTCCATGTACTTAAGAGCGCTTATCCTAAAAGTTGGCAACATTGCAAATAGCTGTCAAATATTTATTTTGATTAATTTGGCAATATACTGTATAGAAATATGAAATGTGGCTAACTAGCAGTAATATTAGCAAATAAATAAAAACAGCGAAATATTTGACATATATTGGCGACGTTGCCGATTTTCGATATAAACGCTCTTAATAGGGCGAGTCGTGTTTAGTTTGGGTAAAAATAAAGTAAATAGTGATATAGAATGGGTGATGTATTACTTATTATACAATTCGTTTGTCAGACTTAATGCTGCGGGTATACCCACATCTATAGCTATGTAATGAAGCACACTTGATAATTTTCCATTCAGATCTAATCTCCAAATAAAAAACACTAAGTTATCAAAACGGGGATTGAAACTACTCTCCTACTTGATACTTCTACTTTTATGCAAAATGCATGTAACTCACCCAAAAGGCCACAAAGAAAGCTGCAACAACACAATCGCGAAGGGGTCTACCAGGCCAACTGACAAGCGAGATGTCGACAAGTTCTAATTGACAACATGCTTTATTAGTTAAAAATCTGAATTTATAAGCGTTTGAGTGACGTCATCCCACGTTTCTCAGCTTTTATCATTTTACTACGTAATAAAACAAAATGCAACGGGAATATTCGAACTCAGGGTAGAAAAATTATGAAATGTTTTTTTGTTTCCGAAAGAAATGTCAATTCGTACCTCCCCCGGGTCACGATTGACACTCACTTGCACTTTTTTAGTTTATGTAAAAATCTTAAAAAAAACACGCGCTCGTTATAAGTAAGAAGGTTGCTGTAGAAGTGTAGACTGTAGAACTTCTTTTGGTTGTGAGAGGTATTCATCCTGAGAAGAAATGTTTCTAATTCTCTGGCTGTGATATGTGCCTAACTTCTCGATTGCATCAAAAGTTGCACTACAGCCTCCTCGCACTCTGCGAGTCAGTGGAAGTGACTATTCTACGGCAAGACTACAAGTAATCATTACTTATCTGCTGGTCCTCATAGCCGCGCTGGTGACAACTCATCACGCTCTATTTGAGCTCGCCAACTATAGTAGGCCACTGCGCTCTGCAAGGCAATGATGCTAAACACCAAGGGTCATATCCTAAGACTACAAGTCATCATTACTTATCTGCTGGTCCTCATGGCCGCGCTGCTGGTGACAATTTATCACGCTCGCGCCGAGCCCGCCAGTGCAAACGGACTCAAATCGAGCCCGTATGCGGGACGTAGACAGTAGCGATGGCAAATTAGGTGCGATCTTTTGGATGGATATTTTTTACAAGCAATGGTAGAAAATGTTCAATAAAATGGTGAGTAATTGAAAAGTAAATTTAGTCACTATAGAATATTCATAGTCTTTTTAAAATATTCAGTCTAAATTAAGGATCAGAGGATCATAGAGTTCCCGGTGATAATATAATCTACGCAAAACTAAGAAAAGAAAAAATACACAATATGTATTATTTTTCTGTAAAGAATAAGAATTCTTCCTTAGTTTTCCGTAGATTTCGTTGTTCAAGGAGACAGAATACTCCTTTGCTAATTTTCCGCGTTAATACCGGTTCACGACACATCTGACATTGACAATTTGACACGTTATTTATAGCTCCCCGACTTCCTATTTAGTAACATTAAGGGATAAACTTTAAAGAGGTCTATGAGGTGATTGTTATGTTCTGCACAACAGGAAAGTACGTACCTAATACTTTACGATTTTCACTTTTTATTCTCAGTTTTATGATACAAATAACCTAAGCTATCATATCGGGCATAGTTCTTAAGTAAGAATATATATGTCGCCGCGAAAGCGTCTACCTGTAAAGATTATAACATAATCTTATGCGTAACTACTTATTATAATTGTTATTCACCATAAAGTCTTTGATCCTGCCCTCTATGGGTAACTGTGGAATACTGTTACAGCCGCATGTGTGAAGATTATCGATTCCTTTGCGATTAAACTCCCATCTATTATCAACTTTGTGAACTCAGTCAATATACTGTGCGTTCGCCCGAAAGATAAATTATTACTCATTTCGATGTTGGGGCAAAAACTAAAGTTAAAATTAAAAGGGAACATTTATTTAATGATTTATGGGTTTTTAGTCATATTAACAAGTGGTCATTTGACATAGTAAATTTGTTTATGACAAAGCGTTACCGAAGATGGCGCGGTTTCCGAATATTATGATCAATAACCGAATGTAATAATTTAATACAAGAACTAAATAAGTTTCAATAATAGAAAACCAACTATAAAGTAATAAGATTATTTTACAATGCAATTTACTAGTGAATACCTGTTGTTTGATTAAATTCCTTGAACCACAGGAAGTGTTGTCAAAGGAGCAATAGAAAAAGTTGTAGAAAGTAATGAAGCGTCTAATTCAACTTTAATCTGAATAACCTTTGTATTTGTGAATATTAGCATTGTTTAATTGTAAAAGAATTAACTGATAAGCATTTAGCATTGTTTGTAAGTTTTATTGAACAAACTTAGTAATAAGATATTGTATTGAAATTCGGGGTATGTCGCCGAACTTTGACAAAAGCGAGGCGCACCCAATGGCGGGTGTTGGAAATAAACATGAAAAGAAAAGTCGTGTTAGAAAGAACTGTGATTGTAATTGTTGAACAAATAACCTCTGTACCATAATGTTTTGATTTAAAAGAGTGTCCATGGAGTTTCTTGCCCGTTCTTCTCCATCAGGAACCTACTTCATTTGGAATGGGCGACTAGCTTAAAAAAATAACTCAAACTGAATGACTCCTTGATAAGTGATAACTCTAAAGTGACTGTAAATGTTATAACTGAAATAAATGCTTTGAGTTTGAGTTAAGAGTTGTGTGTGATTGAAAACCAACTACCTACCTATTCTACTATCAACGAAGAATTAAACCGGAGACTGGTTAGACACGGCACAGGATAGATACCCCGCCGTGTTATCAGAAGTGGGATCGCACTGTGCGATCCCCTACCGCTCATGCTTATGTCGGACATCCAAAGAATTACGGACAACTACGAAACCTGCTTGCAGTGCAGTGACCGAGTGCGTGCCAAAAGATTTTTTCTCTGAAACCATGAACATGGTGTGTTCTAAGAGTGAGCGACTGGTTGCCCAGCACAGCCAAGACTACTGAAATATTTCTTCCTTACTATGACCTTGATGACAACATGAAGATTGATCACAAATTTAATGATGATGGCAACTTCTGGCTGTGGCAGTGGACTTATATGAGCTTCATGGTGCACTCAAGCAGAACAACATGTACAGCACAGAATGACCGAAGCAGCAGAATAAACCAGAAAAGCAAATATAATGATCACTCCGTCAATGGATTTCAACATCCACCCGGGAAGTATTTTGTTTTATTATTTTAGCATATTGTTATTGAATCACTAACACTTTTTGAACTATGTTCATTACACACTGGCAAGGTTAATGTCACTTTTGCTTGAAAACTTGTGGAAGTACAATAACAACACAAGATAAATTACACTACAAAATAAGCTCATTACAAGGTCAATGTTATTAATAATAAAAGTTTATACTAAACTTTTCTTAAGAAATGGATCTCAAACTTGTTTTGTTGAATTAGTGTTCGCACTACATTTAGGAACTAAGTACTTTTTGACTATTTTCAAGATTTGTCGTTGGCTACATACACACAATAATAATGAAATAGACTTGTTATGTTTGAAATTCGCACTGCTCTTTGTTTATGTCCTGCAATTTCTCTATAGCTTGTGTTTAAAGCAAGGTTTAGGACCTTGTTTATCATCTCCGGGTAAAGCGTTAATTAGTTGAAAGTTATTAGTTCCAAACAAAAGTTCTATTCTATTCTATTTTTAATAAATGGCAAGCAAAGCAGATGTCTACTATTCTGCCAATGTGTAAAGTGAGTTGGATAAATAAGAGTGCGTGATATAAAGAAATAAAAATTAAATTAGTTACAAACAAATAAAATCCTTAGATCCCAATGAGAGTTATTTGGCGAGTAAAAGTAATGTTATGAAATTCATAGCTATGGGGAATTTTGATTGGCGATTAGTTTTCCACATAAGTATGTAAACATTGAAACATATAGTGGACAACATGTTGCAAAATTCATACAGAAACATTTAAGTATGCAATAGGTTTGTAAAATAAGTCAACGAGATAAGTATGAGATACCATCAAACAAGAAGTTTTCAATGCAAACACAATTTGATAAACTGACAGAAAACATAATTTTCAACATGTTTTTATGCATTTAAATAAAAATAAAAAATAAAAACATAATAATAATAACCAATGCATTGTTGCTCATAGTACTCCTCTTCTGTTTAACTTCATCAAACTATTACAGCCATTACATAACAATAGATTAATTTAATTATTAATTACTGCTTGTTTCTTCTAATCTAAATATTAGTAGGAACACCTTTTCCTGCATTATTATTTATCTGCATAACGTCTCACATTCCAGGTTCCAGGTGATTGTCATATCAAAAAGAAAATGATAACCCCTGCAGAACTACTATCAAAATTATCATAACAAAATTCAAACCAATTGTTATCAAGGTCGCCTTAAAAGGCGACTCAACCACTGTAGCCTGTTGAACAAGTGACCGTGTCGCCAGCCCAGGAAAAACCAACCTACATCCCACCAAATGAAAGCCAACTTAAGGACAGCCAATCAGAGATGACTGTTCCAGCTCTTTACACATCATAGCTCAAATAAAAGGTGAGGAGTTTTCAAACTACTTTCTACTCACCTTGCTCAAAGGCCCAATACAATAGCCAAGTCAACAAGTACCTGCCCACATGATTCTCACATGTGATGCATATCATGCACCAAAGTACTTCTTGATTTATTTTTACCATCTTTATATTTTTGCAATCTTACCTGTAACAATTAATTCTAGTCTATTGCAAAGTACTATTAGTATTTTAACTTACTTACGGGTTAACTGATAAAGAACTCAATAAGTAATACTCACACCAAAACTATTAGTAAGCCCTAGAGGTAACTAATAGGTAATACTCTCATGTTATCCCGCTGGGTCCACGGCGGACAATACCGCCCAGAGCTTGATTCCTTATATCCTGTCTAATACAAGACTTCATGCCTGTCATGGAGCAATGGTCCTAATCTCCTAAACCTTTAACCTTTATGTAAATGAAACTATTCAGCTAACAGCTGATCATATAACACTACTACACACTATTCTTAACAAGTGTGCTTATGTAAGGTGCAACATCAATGCATTCATTATTTCAATTATGTAAATGAAACTATTCAGCTAACAGCTGATCATAAAACACTACTACACACTATTCTTAACAAGTGTGCTTGTGTAAGGTGCAATACCAATGCATCCAATATTACTATTAAAAAAAAAAAAAAAAAAATAAATAAATAAATAAAAAAAAAAAAAAAAAAAAAAAAAAAATAAATTACAAGACTTCGTGCCTGACACGGAGCAATTGTCCTAAACTCCTAAACCTTTATCCTATCAAATCAAAGACTTTGTGTCTACCACAGAGCGGTGTTCCTGATCCTATCCTTTAATCCTGTCAAATCCAAGACTTTGTGTCTACCACAGAGCATTACCTTTTGATGACTAAAATGAAACTTCAGCTAACAGCTGATCATAAAACACTACTACACACTATTCTTAACAAGTGTGATCAAATCAAAGACTTTGTGTCAATCACGGAGCATTACCTTCTTATGTGAATAAACCTATTCAGCTAACAGCTGATCGTACAACACTACTACACACTATTCTTAACAAGTGTGTTTATGTAAGGTGCAAAAACAATGCATTCAATATTTCAATTAAAAATAAATTAAGTAGACAGCAAATCTACAACAAGCTGTCACTAACTAAAACTGTTTACTACCAACTCCTACAATTCAATGGAAATTGTAGGATAATACAAGCAACAACATCCTGTGAAAATGAAACAAATTAGCTAACAGTTGATCATACAATAAACTGAAATACAAATTGTATGCCTTCAATGGCATGAAGCACTAGTTATTTTTATCTCCATTGCATGGCACATCTCTATATTGTAATCTGCTCAGATTACAGGAAAAAGTTGATCTTAGTCTTACTTGCAAGTGACTACTCTGTGTAGCCGTACTTATTAAGGTGTTCCATATTAAATGCATTCGATATTTCAATTTAAAACAAATTTGGTAGACAGCAGATCTATTATACGATTTTAATGTTACCTAGAACTAACTATTAACAAATTCTACAATTTCTGCATGCATGTGAAAATGAAACTATTCAACTACATCACATACAACAGCTGATCACGCAATATCAATTAAAACAAATTGCAAGTAAAATACCCAAAGCTAGACTTTGTTTCATAAATGCAATCAATATTTCAATTTAAGGAAAACTGAATAGATGTCAGATCTATCACAAGCTTTAAATGGTAACTAAACTGTCTGTCACCAAATCCTACAATTCATTGAATATCGTAGGACAATAAAAGCAACAATAATCTGCCGACAAAATTTATCCCCTTTGTTTCAGATAACAACCTACACCCACGCAACTAGGTAGGATGAGGGTATCGGCAGGTGCAGAGCGCGCACTGCTTTTCAGAATGGCCGTGTCGCCGCGAAAGCGTCTACCTGTAAAGATTATAACATAATCTTATGCGTAACTACTTATTATAATTGTTATTCACCATAAAGTCTTTGATCCTGCCCTCTATGGGTAACTGTGGAATACTGTTACAGCCGCATGTGTGAAGATTATCGATTCCTTTGCGATTAAACTCCCATCTATTATCAACTTTGTGAACTCAGTCAATATACTGTGCGTTCGCCCGAAAGATAAATTATTACTCATTTCGATGTTGGGGCAAAAACTAAAGTTAAAATTAAAAGGGAACATTTATTTAATGATTTATGGGTTTTTAGTCATATTAACAAGTGGTCATTTGACATAGTAAATTTGTTTATGACAAAGCGTTACCGAAGATGGCGCGGTTTCCGAATATTATGATCAATAACCGAATGTAATAATTTAATACAAGAACTAAATAAGTTTCAATAATAGAAAACCAACTATAAAGTAATAAGATTATTTTACAATGCAATTTACTAGTGAATACCTGTTGTTTGATTAAATTCCTTGAACCACAGGAAGTGTTGTCAAAGGAGCAATAGAAAAAGTTGTAGAAAGTAATGAAGCGTCTAATTCAACTTTAATCTGAATAACCTTTGTATTTGTGAATATTAGCATTGTTTAATTGTAAAAGAATTAACTGATAAGCATTTAGCATTGTTTGTAAGTTTTATTGAACAAACTTAGTAATAAGATATTGTATTGAAATTCGGGGTATGTCGCCGAACTTTGACAAAAGCGAGGCGCACCCAATGGCGGGTGTTGGAAATAAACATGAAAAGAAAAGTCGTGTTAGAAAGAACTGTGATTGTAATTGTTGAACAAATAACCTCTGTACCATAATGTTTTGATTTAAAAGAGTGTCCATGGAGTTTCTTGCCCGTTCTTCTCCATCAGGAACCTACTTCATTTGGAATGGGCGACTAGCTTCAAAAAATAACTCAAACTGAATGACTCCTTGATAAGTGATAACTCTAAAGTGACTGTAAATGTTATAACTGAAATAAATGCTTTGAGTTTGAGTTAAGAGTTGTGTGTGATTGAAAACCAACTACCTACCTATTCTACTATCAACGAAGAATTAAACCGGAGACTGGTTAGACACGGCACAGGATAGATACCCCGCCGTGTTATATATATTACTTATAAAAATAAAAATAAAAAAAAGAACAAAACAGCGATTCTTTACATTAAATAAAAACCTGAAACAAATTAATTATCTATACTTACTTCCATACTAATATTATAACGAGGTAAAATTTGTTTGTTTGTTTGTATGTAGGGCGTAATCTCCGGAACTACCAGTCGCATTTGAAAAATTATTTTTGCATTGGATAGCCCAATTTTTGAGAAAGGTTATAGGCTACGCGGACAAACTCGCGGGCAGAAGCTAGTTATAAATAAATTAACCAAACCATTCAAATAATAAATACTCCTCTCCAGCTTGTTTGCCGACGCTCCTGCGGCCCGCATGTCTGTGATAGGCGCACAACTCTCGATCATGGGGGACAGTTTTATCTCGCAGCCGGGACTGTTTACACTAATCTACATTTAATTGCTCGGCATGCTGTGGGACAGGGCTCCGGGCTCAGGGCTCTGGGTACAGGGAACAGGGGTGCAGGTTGATTGTGTGCAAAAATAATGAGAGATAACGTGTGTAGGTTTACCTACACGTGGTATCTGATGAATAATGTTCACGCGCTGTTAAAGATTAAGGCTTAAAATCAGTTAACGATAAGCTTAAAAAGGCAAAGGAAGTCTCATCTTCAAAAAGCATAGGCTTGGTGAAGCTTAGACCTATTTTTAAATGTATGAACACGAATAAAATGAAGTATTTTGACTTTTGACTTTGACTTGTGACCAGCGCTTGCCCGGCTGCATCTCGCGATATTTTTATTGTTAAGTACCGAGTGACGGTTCAGATTCAGCGCAATCGAAGGAAAATGAAATGTTTCCGGAACCTGGCTACTGCCACACTTTGTGCCGTGTAATTATATGTATCTGCAGGCGTACATGGGCATTCCAACATTGAGTTAGAAAGAAAGAAAGAAAAAGTATTTATTGGGATAAGCACAGGAGATCTTAATTAAACTAAACACACACTCACTAAAAATAAAAATAGAAAAAACAAACAGAGTTAAGAAAGAAAGAAATTAATATAAAGTGGAAAGTCCAGTGCGAGGCCAAAAGGCTCCTATCTCAGCATGATGCGATTTAATAATAAATGTCGCAGCGCTGGTATTCTGATAGGGCCTGCAGTGATGTCACGGACAGAAAGATTCATATACATAAATACTAAATATAAGTAATTAAACAGATGTATTAAATACATTAAAAAATAAAACATAATGTTGTCCGCGTGTCAGCACCCGACGTAACATCAGTTACTATTTACAGTTAACAGTTTTCACCAATGTTATGTACATTGCCATCATCAGTATCGTAAATAGTCAAGACCAGGGACAAAAAGCACCTGTTTTATCCAAAAGTTATCACAGTTAGATAGCCATTATCAGTATCGCAAATAGTCAAAGAGAGGCGAAACTAACCACCTGTCCCCCCAATATTTTTCCCTACCCATTCATCTTCTACGCTTGTTATCTGTTACCTATCAGAACTACACCTGGTTCTTTATTTAAAACCTGATGGTCGTTGAAAGTGGCGCGAAAGAGGTGCATTTAGCCGCGTCGTCAACACGGCTGCGCGCAGCTGGCCTCTTAGCGTTATTTATACAATGGCGGATTGCGCTGTAACCACCGATGGTAGATGTAATGGGTTCTGATGTGAGTATTATATAGCCTGTTGGTGGTTGTTCACACGAGAAGCAATACTTTTAGACTTAAAAAAATTATCGATGGAGTTTCTTGCCCGTTCTTCTCCATAGGTACCTAGTACGCTTTGGAATGGGCAACTAGCTTCATCTTTGTGACTGACCGACTCCTTTGACAATTCAAAAGTGCCTGTAAATGGTTTAATTGAAATAAATGCTTTGAGTTTGAGTTCATACGAGATGTAAGTAATAATTGTTTGGTTATAGTTGTTGTAATAACAGAAAAAGAGAAGGGAGAAAACCCTAGAATTTGGTCTCATATTTAAGGCCAAATTGTAGTGTTTTTTTGCACTTTAATTGATATACAAACGCAGCAATACTTATAATCGGGTTATAAATGTCAAGTTTCAATGAATAAGGGGGTAAAGTTCATGGCCCACGTTGGGCGCCAAGAATGTCCATAAATGAATTAAAAAACCGGTCAAGAGCGAGTCGGGCTTGCAAAACTAGGGTTCCGAAGCCGTAAAGGACTTACGACAGGCCAGCAACCGTTCTATAGACTATTAGTATTGCACATAATTGAAAAAAATATTTACTTAGTTTAGTCACTATAGCTAGTCAAAGGTTGGCAAAACCCATAGTCGCCCCATCACTTCAAAACCTCCACAAATTGAAAACGTGATTTTTTCACGTTTTCAATTTAAGACATATTTGACAGTTTCAAAATAATCCGATTCATATTATTTTTGTTGTCAGTCATTTAATTTATTGTCGAATTGTAGTCTACGTATACTACGTACTTACCTACATATTCAGCTAACTATCGTTTTTTATCAGCTTTGTGCGAACTACAAAAGTTGTTGTGTCTAATACAGGTTATGCAATACAGTATTTGCATATTTAATAATAACTTGACAGGACTTGAAAAATATCTCATAATTGTATGTCTAGATCGTGATTCTTTTTTTCGGCCCAATACGATAACAATATTCAGCCAGATTTACATTTTTGGTCGAAAACCGAAAACGAAAAAAAGTTTTTTTGTTTGTCGATAGGTATATCTTTGGTAAAAGTAAAAGAAATGCAGTGTCAAACTTTTAATCATTATATTATTCCACCGTTTAAAATCACACTAAATTGTATACTTTTCTTAAATACATAATTAATGTTAAAAACGATTTTGTTAAATGCGAGAATAATCAGTTTTTCTTAGCATTTTCACAGTTTTTGTGCTATTAGTTGTTGTTACGCATTTTCTCAGGATATGTAAATGAATTGAAAGTATTAGTATAGATTTACTGGTACTAACATTTTCGGCCTAATCCGATTTTTTTTTCGGCCTAAAGCAATCTTTGCCGAAAATTGCCAAAAAACCGAACACGACATTCGGTCGAACTCTAAAAATTACATGCAATTTGTTATTTGAATATCAAATATATGCAAGAATAAAGCAACTATTTTGAAATTATTAAAATATACATCCTCTCACATTAATCATTCGTCTATGTATCCTCGTTGTGAAGAGACATGCAGCTGGTTTTAGTGTGTGTTTTAGTATTATCTCTAAAAACAATGACGACAACGTCCAACTTCATATATCCAGGAGACGAAGAGTTGGAGTGTGAATACTACAGTGACAGTGGTGAAGATAATTATAACATTAAAGATACAGTGAAAGAAAGTTATATAAAAAACAGTATGAGAAGTGATAAAGACGAAAATAGTGCTTACAGAGTCAATATACCAACGTACGATACAGAGGTCAGAATTGATCCTCGTGTCAAAGAACCGGAACATAAAGCGCCTGTGTCTACAGCGGATTACGACGCGACGAGAAAATTGTTTTCTTTCGTGGAAATTGGGCCGTTATAAGTACAAGTTGTCTAGAACAGTAATAAAAGTGTATCCAATTCATTATTATGTTTTATTTATTAACAAGTAATCTCGTGGCTAAATAATAACAGCCGCACGGGTTGATCCAAGGTTAAGCTACGCTTGCCGCGGTTGGTTCGTGGATGCGTGGCCATCCATTATATATCGAGACCCCTCCATAACTTGGTTGGTCCCGGCTGTCACTCGTAGATCTTTGACAGTCGTTACGTTACGAGTAATCAGAAACCCAAAAGTCTGACAACTAATCTTGCCGAAGGGTATCGTGTTACCCAGTAACGGGTTGGGGAGGTCAGATAGGCAGTCATTCCATGTAAAACACTAGTATTCAGCTGCATCCGGTTAGACTGGAAGCCGACCCCAACATCGTTGGGGAAAGGCTAGGAAGGTTGATTGATTGCTTTTATACAATAGTACCTAAATTATTATACAACAAACTATCTAGTTTCTTAATTCAATTAGTAACTAACTTTCTATACAAATAGAATACAAAAACAAAATGACAATCATTATATTAGTCGAAATACTGCGATCACTGTTGATATTACTTAATTGTCGTTTTAAACTCGTCTCCAAGGTTGACCACTTAAAATCTCTTTAGCGCATGTTTCTGTTCGAAAAAATGTCTGTATTTCCATATAGATTATTATTGCCAATGTCAATATAAATATCAAAGTTGAACTAATTTGAATCTTGAACAAAGATTAAAGACGAGAATAGATGCGACATTCGTGTCTCTGCTTGTGATCCTATTACGACTAGATTAATAACCTACCTGCGTTCCTGCCGCGAGCCAGTAGTTAAAGTCAAAATACAATCATTTATTTCCAGTAAGTAGGCCATTAAAAGGCACTTGAACGTCGACATTCAAAACTCAAATTCATAATATTTTATGTAACATAAACCTACAAACATTCTTACCATCGCGGGTGGAACCTGGATGAGGCTGGCACTGGAGCGTGGGGATTGGCACAAGAAAGGAGAGGTCTGTGCTCAGCAGTGCGTGAAGTGAGGGTCGTGGATGATGGTGATGATGTCACCTTAAATCTAGCTTCAACACGATATTCTTATCTGACTATATTTCTAGAATACGGAACTAAGTCTGCATTTAAGGTGACCTCGATAACGCTTGGGCTACAAATGTGAGTTCTACCAAATTTAGATTTTTCTGTAGGTTCTATCTAAAAAAAATACCTACACTTTAAAAGTTACATCATCTATTTCCATCCGTCGCTCCGCGAGTCGCATCGCGGTGACTCGTGGCCAGCTCTAAACCACTTCTTTCATTTGTTTTCTCCGCACTCTTTGTCGCAAGTCGTGTGTCGCAAGTCGCGTGTAGCTCAACGGGGATAGAATTCCAGTAATTCGAGGAGACAATCTTTAGTAAAAAAGTCATGAAGACCAATTTATTTTGTTTTTTATTATTTTCACTAAATATATTGACGATAACGTCAAACTTTGTTTATCCAAGTGCTCTAAGCTATGACGATTGGGTCTGTGAATTCATTGACGATAATGATATAGAAGTAATGGAAACTAAACAGACAGTGAAAAGGAATGTTACTGAAGTGAAAGAGCAAGATTTTGAAGAAGAAGAAGAGGAAGGTAATGATGTCCAAGTCAAGTTTCCGAAAGAGGAAGTGAGTGTGCCTGGGGATGGAAAAGACATGGAGAATGTGAAAAGAAATGTTACTGAACTGAAAGAGACAGATTTTGAAGAGAAAGAAGAGGAAGAAAATGATTTTCAAGTCATATTTCCGAAAGAAGAAGTGAGTGTGCCTGGTGATGAAAAAGATATGGAGAATGTGAAGCCTGGTGCGGCTTTGGGTGCTTCTTGTAATGGTATAAATGGAAAATGTCAAGAGGAAGATTAAGAAGCCCTCTATTGTGATCTCTTTATATCACTAAAATGTTTGCTGGAAGAAAACTCAACTAGGTATGGGCTAAGCTCGCCTTTGTGCATGGACTGTGTACTGGACATGTTCTATCACTGTGTAACATATTATGTTTGGTGGACAAAAAATAATAAACAAAAAATGATTGAAACCTCTTATTTATTTTCGACTGTTATTATGTAGAAGGTGCTTATTGTGAGGTGACGTAGATGTATAGGTAGGTAAGATACTGTCACTATTAACTAAATAATATTTACTAAAAAGAGGTGATTTTAAAGCTACGATAACTAATATAAATGCCAAAGTGAGTTAGTTTGTTACGCTTTTACGTTTTAACGGCTGAACGGATTTGGATGAAATTTGGCACATAGGTAGACCATGACCTGGGTTAGGACATTGGATCCTTTTTATCCCAGTAGTACGTTCCCGTGCGAAGCCGCAGGCAAAAGTTACTAATTATTTATAAAGATATCACGCGGATGAATCCTCTGGCGGAAGCTAGTGGGATATAAAGATATATAGATATATAGACGTAGCATGTAAAACTGTCAATATACATACATAAGCGGAGTGAGTTTCTTGCTACGTTTTTTCCGAACCAAACTACACTGAGCCCGTTTTCAATAACACTACTTAGGTCTTTAGAACGGTTGCTTATCTGCCGAAAATACCAACTGGATTTCGCGTAATAAACATCACGGAGCACAAAACCTGGTTTTGTGCTTCCTGATAAACATGCACTAGCTCCTAAACTATACGTCTAAATGACATAATGTCGAGGTAACAATTGATATCCACATGATTATCGACCCGCCCCTGCTACGTACGGTTTTTACAACCTGACAAAACATCGAGATTTCTTCATAATATGTATGTTTAATATTCATTTATTACACACATAAACTTTCCGGAATAAATTCTCTAACTGATGGCGTAAAACCTCGTGCAGACCAGAGCGACGCGACTCTTTTTTTTTTTTGGGTGAGTAATTATCCAATAACTTCTCCTGCTCTGGGCGGAGCGGGAGGGCGTGTTACTGACTAAAACCGGGTGGGTTTTAGTCAGTAACACGCCCTCCCGCTCCTGTTCCTTCAGTTGCCTGTACGTTGCCAGGGGCCACGGTATCCCTTTCGGACTTTCCCGCAACCCCGACAGGCATCGGTCCTATCGGACCCCTTCAGTTGCTGACATCTCTTTGAGGCGCTTGGAATACAACGCGCCGTCGACCCGGGCCTGTTCCTTATCGGACGGCGAACTACCCATTGCTCACCGTCCGCAAGCCCACGCCTATGCGATTCCCGACGCCTAGGGCGTCTCCTGCGGCGGCTAGGGGCGTGAGGGCGCGAAATTTGCCTCTCCCTCACGCGTTCTGCCTCCTCCTTCGCGAGCATTACTGCTTCGCAGAAGGAGGTGACGGCCTCCCATGCCCTCTCGCTCCGTACCATGGCCTGGACCAGGGCCGGACGCGAGAGATCCCCGCCACCGATCGCCTCCACAAGGACACGGCGATGCTCTGGCCAAGCCGGGCAGACCTCCACCGTATGCTCCACCGTGTCCTCCGTGCGATCCACGCAGTGATGACACCCGGGCGTTCCCTCCCACCTTATCCGGAACAGGAACCTCCCGAAACAACCGTGTCCGGTGAGGGCCTGCGTCAGGCGGAAGTCAAGGACGCCGTGGCGCTTCTCTAGCCACTCCTCAAAGAGGGGACTTATCGCCGCAATAGTGGCATGCCCAGCACTGGGTTGCGACAATCGCACTCTCCATGACGCCATGAGATCTCAACGCAGCTCTATCCGCTGTGCCGCGATTTCTCGCGGCAGCAGAGTTACGCCCCGGCGTTTCGCCTCCTCGCGCCACTCCCAAATGTGCGCGAGGACTTTTGCCTCCAGATCCCATGGCGGCAATCCGGCTCGCCGCCTCACCGGAGACCGTGCGGTATCCCCGGACCAGCCGGGTGGCCATGACCCAGCGACGCGACTCTAGCAATACAATTTCTAAAAAACTTTATGGTTGAACAATTACCGTTGTCGCGTCGCGCCAGTCTGCACGACGCTTTAACCGTGTCAAAATCCATTGCGCAATTTAGAAGAACAACGCGGTCACACATATAGACACGAAAAGCGACATTAATTACCCGACTACGGCGAAGCAAAAAGGATGGTTATGATTTTGACCGGTACGTATGTATGTAAGTATGTATGTTCATCTATTACCTCATAACTTCTAAACTGCTCATTATAATTTCATAAATGGAATCGTTGGAAGCGTCTTAATCGTCTGCTGGGGATAGGCTATGTGACGTCACATTAAATTGAATATGGCGCCCTCTAGAGGACATAAAGTCATGAACTAATGAAAACTTTTTTTAATGATGCTGTGTTCGGTATCAAATTAAAGAGCTTAATTAGCACATTCTAAATATATATAAATTATAAACCCAAAATAATTTAAACCTCTGTAATCTGTTCGATTTATGTCCTAACACGTGTGACTCCGGATTTTTAATTTGTCTGTCTGTGATGTCTTGTTTATACATTTTAGATGACTTTTTTGTCGTAGTTGGGTTTTAGTTTCATAGGTAACTTTTATTTTTATATATAACATGTATAGGTTATATTATATCAGATATAATAACGCGTGTAGCAGAAAAGTGTAGCAGCTGTAGATATAGAAGTAGTATCAACTTGAAGCTATTACTTTTCCACACATTATAAATGAATTACTCATATTATTAGAATTATTGGTATTTGCTTCTTCATCATCTTCTCCACCTTTCTTTCCACCAACAACACCAACACTACCTAAACCTTACAACAAACAGGTCCCAAGCAGTGCACCAGTGTTCCTCGTCAGCATCATTAGGTGATCTCGTTATGGTGCGCGTAATGGTGCGATTAGGAGCTCACAGCTGAGAACAGCACCTGTGGACACACTAATTATACTATGATTTAAACGTTTGCCTTGGAAGAGTTATCTGCGGAGCCACGAACGGGCAACTAAGTTTAACTTGCTGACTTACTGAAGTATCTTAGACCATTCAAAAGTGCCTGAAAATGGTTTTTATTGCATGTTGTAAGAGTAAGTTCTTTGGCCTTGTGGACCCAGTTGCTGTGTCAACAGCATTTTGAAACCTTTTCCTAAGCCCTACAAGATTGTGGGGCAATTTCCTAGTTTTTCTTCTTCTTCGCTTCGGTCTTGACAGAACCGCTCTGTCAAAAAACGTGGTCACGATGAACTGTGTCCAATCGCAGGTGTAGTCGTTGCTCGCCTCACGATCTATCTGATATATATCTGGTCTGTAAGATGACAGTCCTGCGGATTCATTAACAGGGCCTCTTGTATGAAAAAAATTAAACGATTTTTTTTCATGTATTTTTTATTTGATTAATCGAAGTAATCACCCATGCAATCAATGCATCTTTGCCAACGCAGTGGCAGTTTATTGATGCCCTTCTTAAAGAAATCAGCTGGACGGGAGGCAACAAATTCTTCAAAGACATTTTGTACTGCCTCTCGGGTATTGAATTTTTTTCCCGCCAAGAAGTTATCCAAATTCTGGAAAAAGGAGTAGTCTGTAGGAGCAAGGTCTGGTGAGTAGGGCGGATGACGGAGAGCTTCCAACCCCAGTTCTTGCAACTTGGAGACCGTCTGCTGTGCAGTATGAGGTCGCGCGTTGTCGTGCAGGAGCAGCGGAGACGAGCGATTGACCAATGCTGGTTGGAGATGTGCCAGCTTCTCCATCATTGTGTTCAGTTCTTCACAGTACACATCTGCAGTAATGCTCACCCAGTTTGGTAAGAAGCTGTGATGAATCACACCGGCATAGATCACCAAACAGTGACCATCACTTTTCTAGGGGTAAGTTTTCGTTTAGGGCATTGTTTAGGTGCTGAACCAGGATCCAACCAACTTGCTGAGCGCTTGCGGTTATCAAACAGAATCCATTTTTCATCGCAGGTAACAAAATTCTATTCAAAATTCCTTCATTTGTGTGTCTGTTGAGCAGTGCAAGGCACGTCTCGACGCGTACTTCGCGCTGGCGATCGTTGAGTTCGTGGGGCATCCATTTGTCAAGCTTTTTTACCTTGCCAATTTGACGCAAATGGAACAATATTGCTTTGACGCTAACGTCGAAAGCTGCTGCTAATTCAGCCGTAGATTGTGTATCATCAGCTTCCACAATCGCCTTTAATTCGTTATTGTCGACCAAAGTCTTCGGACGACCGCGAGATTCATTGTTCAGATCGAAATTTCCAGAACGGAAGCGAGCAAACCAATAACAGGTGCTGCGTTGGTTTTTAGTGTAAGCTCCGTAAACGTCGTTCATGTTGCGTGCCGCTTGTGCCGCGTTGCTGCCACGACGGTACTCATATTCCATAATTACTCGAATTTTTTACGTATCCATGATGATGAAAAAGATTGAAATGCGATGAAAATGTAACACTAATCAATAAACAAATGACTACTTTTGGGAAAAAAAATCCATGTTTTTAAAATAAAATTAATTTGAAATTAGAATTCTTAGCCAAACAAAAATGATTTTGATTTGAAATGGCCAGCACTGCAGAACGGCAATTTCATAGGTAAAGACCTAATATAAAGGTACCGTATACCTACAAGTATAGTAGCAAAATAATTGAATACATATTACATTATTTTTGTCATGTCAACTCCGAAATTAACATACAAAAGAGCAAAAACAGAAATCATCAAAAACTCGCGACACTGCTCAGACGCAGCAGCCGCACGCGCCAGTGTTTGCACAGTTGTTTCCGCCAAAAACAATATTTAAACCAAACGTCTGTTGTCAGGATCATTCTATTACAGTTCACAGCGAAAATGGGCCTTATTTGAAGAAAGAATCAAGGTTCTAACCTCATCCATTAAACCGTCTTTGGAGACTTGGATGGTGACCTAATCAACAGCTTTTCCACACTGATGGATAATACTACTGAGTATATATCTACTTACAATCGACCTGGCCGGGCAGCTTTAACTAAGTTAGACCAGCTAAAAGTTAGAAAAGCTGGATGATTTATCTACGTTCCTAAAAAAACAGAGACAGCCCCAACCGCTAACCAATTATTGCAATTAGTAAGCGATTTGTGGGTTTCTCAATTTCCAGATTTTGTATTTTTCTCGGCTTTATTAGTTTAATTATTTACAAGATAACTAAATCTCTTACGAAGATTGCTAGCAGTTTTTTCTTGTATAACTTTTGAAGGGAGAGTGCTCAGACGCAGCAGCCGCACGCGCCTAGTGTTTACACAGTTGTTTCCACTAAAAACAATACTTAAACTAAACGTCTTATCTCTCTCCCTACAAAACTTATAACACAACCTTATCACCGTCACTTCTCAAACCAACATCAAAAAGCCACAAAAATACACATAAAACATTAAAGATCGTCAGCCGTACACCCGGGCCCCTGCGCCGGCGCCGGAGTCGCACGCGCCACGGTTGACACAGGTGTTGCCAAAAACAATGTAACCGAACGCCGGGTGACGTCACAGTCGAATGATGCTGGTCACACTGTTGCTGGGTCCTTTGTCAGCTATTTATAGGAGCTGAGGATCGAGAGAAGGGGTGTTCAACATTTTGGTAATCTTATTGCCATCAAATAGGCGGTTGTAGTTGTTGTAAAAGCAGAAGAAGAGATTTCGAAAGGATGGGAGCAAAACAAATAAAAATTGCGATCACAAAGGGTGGTGAACTAATAACATAATCATATTTTAAGCGTTCATTTTTGACGAATAGCGTTTTTAGAAAAGAAGATAGATCTAAAACTAAAAAACTAATTTAAAATTGCTCATTTTACTAAGAGAAATATAGTGCCTACGATTGGCAAGTAAATCAATAAAAAATTACATGTATTAATTTTATTACTTATGTAGGGCAGGTCAACTGTTAAATTTTCCCAATCAACTTTGAACTTTACGTCTGTAGTGATAAAGTTGAAAATCTATTAAAAAAAATTGACAGATTATAGTAGGTTGATGTGCTCGCGTCTGTACACACAGTCAAATACATAGAGATACGATATAATTATAATTTGAGTACAAAGGTACTGTATTAATAGTATACTGTGGTAATGTATAAAATTTTGGCAAAATTTCTAGCAATATCAGGCATTTTGTCAGTAATTTCGAATGATAAATAAGATCCTAGAAGCAATCGGGGTGGAAATACAGAATAAATATTAAATCAAGTGAAGGGACAATTCGATAGACCTACATCAGTATAATTGAAGTGAAGAAAATACGATCGTCATAACTTCTGTAGGAAAAAATCTAATAACTCGGCAGTCTATTCACGAAATCTAACCCTTTACGTTATTGAGAGCTCTTGAGCTGTCCGGGACGACTGCGACTCGACCCATAGGACCTGAGAAACGCGATGGAAATCGATGAAAGATAACCTAGCATAATATACAATACTTTTTATTAGTATTTTCTTCGACACCTTAAAACTGCATGACATATTTTAATCTATCAAATTCTAACTATTGGTACACCTTCTGGCATGACATAGCGCACTCTTCATGATTTTTTAGGGTTCCCTAACCGATGGGTGTCAAACGGAACCCTATTACTAAGCCTCCGCTGTCCGTCTGTCTGTCAGCGGGCTGTATCTCATGAACCGTAATAGGTAGACAGTTAAAATGTTCACAGATTGTATAGGTATTTCTATACTTAGCAAATAATAAAAATGAAATAAAGTTAATAAATTAAAGGGGGTAAAAAGGTATTGTTTTTTGGCGTTTTTTGCTCGATCTTAATACGGTACGGAACCCTTTATGTACGACTCTGACTTGCACTTAGCCAGCAAACAAGTCCATAAATAACTTATGACTTACAGAAACGAACGTATTAAAAACTTTTTCATAAAAATTAAGGTCTAAGTGGCTTGCATATGCCTCTTCCATGTTGCGTCAGAACACGCGGGTCTCTGCCTTTAATTACCGCAGTACCATTATCTATTCTGTGCTTCTATATTCGATTTCCACCTGAAGGCCTGAAACCCGCGGATGAAAGGACCAAAAATCATAAAAGACTTTAAAGATAATTTTTATTCCAATCAATATTACGAACACGAAACTACTGTTACGTAAACAATACTGTACGTCTGTTACTGTAAACAATACCTAATTAAGGTATTGTTTATAAATACTTGTTTGAAAATAAGAAACTGATTATTCAATTAAAAAACGCTACTGCTACATTTTTCCTGATTTAATAAAATAATTTAATTAACATTTGCTTAAACGAATTTTGTCCGGCGATGCTAACTGGGTCAATATCTGTTTGATATTTTCGCCAGCTTTGCTACGTAGCGATGCATATTTGCTTAAAATCCAGTAAAGTGAAAATAATTCAATTAGTTAAGTATTAATTATTAAAACTATTTACTTACATCACGAGTCTCGCCTTTGTTCATGTTTTTAACATTTATGTCAAGCGTCCTATCTTTCCAGCGCTTTTCTGCCCTTTTCGGCTGCTGTACTTAGTCTATTCTGAGTATAACGTAATAATCTACTGAAGTTAAGAAGTATCCGCGATCTACGTTGTACTTAAAGAAGAGTACCTAATATTAAATCTTTAATTAGTCTTACAAATGTAGGTATGACATCGGACCGAAAGAGCAAGGCTTTTTTTAATCATAGGGGTCAATACTTCACCACAGAATAACAAGCTTATTTACATCATAACATATGTCCACTTACGATAACAATTTCCCGATGATGTATAGGCAGAGGTGTTAGTCCACACAAACTGCTAATAAGAACTTCAATAACCACACGAATTAAACGTCTACAAGGTAACACAGTCACAGCCGCGATCCATCACGCTGCCGTGTCGTACTCACTAAATCTCAAAGGAACCCTCCGTTATTGGAATTTCCCCGTTACAATTTATACGTAAAGCGAGGTACACACCTGCGGCGCACAGATGCCGCCTTATTGTTGACACAGATGTGCACTACTGGATGGGCCAGAGCTTTGTTCTGAAATCCACATTTTTTTTTCCCGTGTTTGAGGCTTTAGTTTTGAAGTAGGGAAAATGATAGAAGCAAAGACAAGAAAAAAAGAAAGAAAGAAAATACGTTTATTTGCGGTAAACACAAAAAGAACACAAAAATTAAAAAAACAATTTTAGGGAAAATATGCGTCACATCCACGCAAAACGGCCATCGCTCAGCATGATGCTGCGACCTTATGCAAGACAGCGGCGTTGACGTTATGACGTCGACCGGTGCAGCATACCATGAAATATAAGTAAGATGTAAAAATAAAATAAATATACAATAATGAATTCTACTTAAATAAATAAAGTATAATATTAAAAAATGGCAACATTCCGTTAAATCGGCAATCGACTCGCGCGCCGTCGGCTTAGAGTAATCTGTGCGCGCAGCTGTCAGAAAACTATTTGAAGCGTTGTCTTTTTGTGAAGTTTAGATCGATATTGGGTAAAAATTTGTAATTACTAGCAACCCGCCCCAGCTTCGCACTAGCAGTGCTCTGCTAGTGCGAAGCTGGGGCGGGTTGCTAGTAATTATAAATTTGCCTACATTTTTTTTTCTCTCGTAGTGTTATAACAGCCTGTTGCATCGAGCATATGGGTTAGATTAAAATGTAACTGATGTTCATCCTACTTGTTTACATCGTCATATTTCGCATACACCTAAATCTTCCTCATGAATCACTCCTTTCTCTGGTAAAACCGTATGAAAATCCGTTCGATAGTTTTTGAGTTTATCGCAGAGTTTATTCAGACAGACAGACACGGCACCGGGGGGACTTTGTTTTATAATATGTAGTAATAGTGAATAAGATCAGATTCTTTTATATTAAAGTTCATCTATGGCAAGCAAGGTGTAAAATGTGTGGATCTTAGTTTTTCCTGCACATCATCCACATAATCTATCCTGATTTTCAAGCCTTTAGAGTTAGAGTTTCCACAATTCCCAAAATAATTACAAAATATTTTTGTACAGTTTCTTGACGATAACTAAATCACGGATTCAACAGAGAGGCGATTCCCGTATTTCAAAAAATGTTCGCATTCTAATCTGTCTCGACCTGTCAAACATACCTCTATATAATTTGACTATATTTTCGACAAGTTTTTGACTCTTATGGTCGCTGAGATGAGATTGGGAGAATTTGAACCACAAATATAAATATGTCTAGATAGACCGTCAAAGCTGTGAACTCGTCGAGAAAAATAGCGTCCAACAGTTGGCCGCTAAATGCACGCACACTAGAAAAGCACAATGACGTGGTGCGAGTGTAAAGACGTAGCTGTCACGCACATCAACATAAAAATTCGCCTGTTTGTTTTAGTCCTTTTGCAGCGTGACACTCTATCTAGAGATATAAATAATCAAAGATTTGAACGGTTGTTAAATAAGAAAAAGAGAGAGAGTCGGCTTTCAGACAGTTACACCAATTTCAACAAATAATCAAACATTCAAACATTAATACTCAAATGCCTGAAACTATACTGAATAGAATCGTAATCGGTAATTCAGCTGGGTCACGCATTAGAACAATATTTCATTCTATCACGTCACAAGTTGCTATCCTATCGGAAATAACCATAGCAACGAGTTTATCATACAAAAGATAACTTTACATAGAAGTTGCACTTCTAAATATGTGGCAGGGACATCGATGCGTCATGGATTTAGTACATGATTCTAGACCTGCGTTGAAACATATCGTCGGTTACACCCTGTATAAGATATCGATGAGTAAATAATTGTCTATGGAAAATAATCTATAATCGAATAACCAGCTTCCAATATTAACTATACCAGCTCCGTACCAGCTCAAAATAATAATTAGGCATATTGTGTCATATTATGGAAAAACGTCATCATGAAAAGAACGGAAAATATTGACTGTATTGCAATTTCAGTTGCAGAATATTAGACCAACAAGAATTTCCACCTAAAAATCCAGGAAAAATTGTTAGGCATCCTTTTCAGTCGTCATTAAAGGGGATCTTCTGTCTCTCTCTCGTGCGCGTGCGTGTTTTAGCGCGGGAACCGACACAGCTGATGTGATGTTTATCTTTCAATGGCGGGCTAGAATTAATGCCAGAGCCCGAACATCGCTCGAAAAACTCCTGAGTGGTGGCAAAAACTGCACCAAAATCCACTTAGCAGTTTAGGAGATTAGATCGAAGTTTATTGATGGTCAATCGGTAATACTACGGTAGGCTAGTTTGTGTTTTATAAGTTGTACTAGCAACCCAGGGGCGGGTCGCTAGTTCAAAATGCTAAATATTTTATTTCCCACATGGGCGCGTATGAAACGTCAGAAGCTAGATGCACGGTTCCAATTGGTGGTTTCCTATGGAGAAGACCCCGCAAGAAACTCCACGGTCACTCTTTTAAAAATAGGTATGGGAGGACAGTGTAGGCCTATCAACAAGTAGGTAAGTACTGGACCAGGTACTTAACAAAATTGAATATGGTCAACAAATTTGCACGGATGCATGTCAAAGTTATGAGATATCTGTGCTTATCTAAGTTAATTACACATATGTATGGTACCTTTAGGAATGAGTAAATTAATGCTCTTAATGACCGCATCAAAATCGTTTGCTTACTTCAGAAGAACAAAGCGGTCACAGACAGATAGACACGAAAAGCAACGTTGTTTATAATAGTATATTTGTATAGATAGAAAATATAATCAAGACAAAGATTAAAAATGTAATTTTACGAGTATAAGTGCCTGCTATTTTTGTGACTACACGAGATCCGAAGAAAATGCGTTCGTATCTTTTCCTACGGCTAAAAGCTGTTGTATGTTTAACCTGGAATTCTCGTTCAGCCTAGGAACACGAACGTTAGCGTGTGTTCTAACACTAACATAGACTCCATCATCGATTACTCTTGGTGCTCCAATATCTACACTATCGGCACTATACTGCAATTAGTATAGTGCCGATAATGTAGAGCATCAAGATGCATAAGTCTGATGTAATTTGCATCAGATTTATGTAAAAGTTACTGCCAGATCTATTATCTGATGTAAAGTAGATACATGCACCTAGTCTGTGGCTGACTGTTCATCGCATTCCATTGCTGGATATAGGCCTCTCTCAAGTTACCTACGCTACAACACCCGGTTCTCCGCCTCCCGAATGTACATAGTCTGTCCCAGCGGCATTTATATGGTCGTGAGTCTTAGTCCATCTAGATCAGGGATGCACAGACTTATAGAGAACAGGGGCCAGTCTGGGCACATGAGTCAAAGGCGGGCCTGGTGGCAAGAAAAACAACTAGGTAAACGTTTTAAAAGAATGTAATTAGGTACTTACCTTATTTGTATAACCTACGATATTTAGTTTGATGCATAGCATTGGATTTACGTTTTTTTTTTTTTATATTTGGCTCCAGATTATTTGTCGCCACATGTGATATTCCAAATTTTTATTTGCTAGGCAGTTAGGCGATTTCGATTTTTTGTTTTGTTACGATTTCATAACTGAAAACTTTCATTCACAAGTATAAGTGTAAGCTTGCGCATTTTAGTCCATAATTTGTTCGCAATTTTGCATTCGTATTTTTGTCAACGCAAAGAGAACGCAGGTAGAAGTTGAGTAAGGTAATTTCATTCAATTTGTTACGTAAATTTTCATTATTTTGCAAGTCTATCAATTGCATGCATGCGATAACCAAGCAGTATACAACATTGTCAACATATTTGTTTTTTTCGCATTGTTTTTATTTGTTGGCGGGTCGCGGTCTATGCCTCTAGATGAAGGGCGTCACACGCTATGCTGGCCAAGTTGCTGTCTTCACTCGAGGATTCATCTGCTCCAACGGCCATAGGTGTTTCATCAGACGGTCCGCCGCGGGCCCAATGACACGTTACTACAGCTTGCTTTGCTCTGCAATTTACGTCGGTCATCACATCACAGTTTCTTCGGAGGTAAACCACCCTAAGACACAAACAGGTCTGAACAGGTTTTGTGGCATAAATTTTCCGAAATCGTTTTTTACCAAATTCTACTGCTGCTACTTTAATTTGAATCGACCCACTTCCCTAACCCCGCAGTTGATCCTTTCCAACAGCAGTTACAAGAAACCCTGATATAATAAGTACTTGATTTACAACAGTATACTTTAATTGAATGAGCAAGTAAACAGGGTAGACAGCGATGCGGGTCTAAGGTGACCTCAATAAGGGCTCAGCATTGAGACTGTTGCATACGGGCAAGTGATTCATGAGATACCTACGCGTCTGTGTGTGTGTGTATGGTGGTCGGGCGAAAGTGGGTTGTGGTCGAGGTGACATGACAGTAATTGTTTATCAATGTTTCTTACTAAGTATTTCCCTCACTTGATGTTACGGGCAAGGCTTGGGTACCTCCTCCTGCACTATCACACAGAATAACTTCTGTAACAGGATAGTGAAATATTGCCGTGTCTTCGACGGCCAAGTACGAGTCGGATTCGCACGCGAAGGTACCGTATTCAGATCAAGCAGAAAATGCCGATAAAAACACGTTCTTATATGGGGAACCCCTTAATATTATCTTTATTTTATTTTTCTATGAAAATTTCAACTGTCTACCTACTATAGTAGTTCATGAGATACAGCCCGCTGACAGTCAGACGGACGGACAGCGGAGGCTTACTAAGAGGGTTCCGTTTGTCACCCTTCGGCCTGCCTTTTATGTGCCTAATAATTGAAATAAATTATTTGACTTCGGGTGCGGAACCCTAAAAATGTTTCCGTAATTGAATTAAGCACATAAGTAAGTAGTAGTACGTCATTGAAATTTCCGAAAAAAAACCTTAAAACCGGAACGTTCCACTCCAACCGCCTTCACTCCGTTTATTCAAAAATACCTACTTCAAATGCTAGGAAACTCACCACCATGTGTTTATTTCATTAATTTAAAGTCTGCCTTCAAAGAATATTAATTATACCTAATACAAACGCTGCGTAAGAAAACTGAATTCCTTTAACATCGCTTTTTCGATTTACGTAAAACGAAAATTGTTCTTTTGAGTCGACTCCAGGCGGAAAATACGAAACCTAATAGCGAATATCTTCGGAAAATATTTAAGCTTAGAATTCTTTAAACAAAAGTTGCCATAAACAACAACAAACGTTGCCATACAAAAACTGTTATTTTTTTTTTCTAAAACAGGAAGCAAGGGTACCGGCGCTCGGCCTTAAGTAAACTTTTGTGATTAAAAATAAATTCCTTGTGTACTTTGAGATATTAATAGACGGAAGGTATGGATGCAGTTCATTACCAAATAGTGTTCAAGCGAATCGATTATTTTACAAATTTATGCAGTTATAGTTACCTATATTCTGTTCCTCGAAAAGCACATTAAGCCGTTGGTCCCGGTTGTCATTCGTAAATTTTTGACAGTCGTTACGGGTAGTCAGAAGCCCAAAATTAGCCCAGTCTTACGAAGGGGTATCGTGTTACCCAGTAACTGAATTCTGCAGGTCAGATAGGCAGTCGCTGCATGTAAAATACAGTTTATTCAGCTCCATCCGGTTAGACTGGAAGCTGACCCCAACATAGTTGGGAAAACGGATTGATTCTTTGCCGGCATATGCAAAGAATCAATCCGTTTATCTGCATACCTAAATTCCATGGACGAGTTCCGGTTTTGTCTTGCCTTTGTTAAAAGATAACGCTTAATTTCTGGCGAAAACAGATGAACTAAAACCTAAAGACTGACGAAACCTACTGTGAAATCGATATTTTCCTATCCAACCCAGTTATGCGTACCACAAAGTCCACAGCCCACAGTAACGCATATGGCACGAGGCGCCGCGCCACATTTAATGATCGCTATATTGGAAGGACCAGATGATGCAGAACACTGGTAAAAACCTTTGGTTTTAGTTACAATAGCAAAAGACCTACTTATATTAAGTAATATGAGCGTTGATTGCGTATTGCATACTATTATATAGAATCAATTTTGAATCAAGTTTGTTGCGCAACTGCTTTCATCCCAGCTAAAGCACTAGGAAGTGGTGAAGGGTGGGCGTTTTGGAGGACTGTCTTGTGTAATTTTGACGTTCGAAAAGTGCTGATTCCCAGCCTAGTTTGAATAAATGACTTTTGAATTTTGATTAATTATAGTGTTTTTAATAGTGTTCAACCAAAATGATTAGAAAAAAGATGATAAGCCAGTCATTCTGTCATTCTGTTTCTGGTCCTAAGAAACTGTTCCTGTAGAAACCTCTAAATTCTTTTTAGGAAGCGGATAGCTAAAGAAAGCTTTCAAGCTAACCTATTGTAGTAGGTTGAACATGATTTCTTACCTAAATCTAGATACATGTATAAGTATAGTCATTATCCCATCACAAAATCTGTATGGTTTCGAGCTTTCTACAAAACAAAGCTGCACTTCTTCGAAGCTATAAACCGCTTCTCTCAGACTAGGACCTCCTTGTCTGAGACAAGCGGTTCATTACTCAGTTACAAGAGAGCTTTCCCTTCACAAAAATTCTATATTTTCCAATCCTGCAGCCCAGCCTCAACGAGATTGATCCTCAGAGCCGTGCCACACATAATGATCGTTATATTGGAAGGACCAGCTGGTGCAGAACACAAGTAAAAACCCCTGGTTTTAGTTACAATAGCAGCAGACCTGCTATAAGTGCCCATTCACTTAATTACGGCCTTTGAATATTTTTAGTTATCATTAACCGAGATAGCGAGAAATGCGTTGGCAAAATTGATATTCTCCCAATCTGTGTTACTGGTCCTAAGACATTGTCTCAAGATGGAAGATCCCTTAGTCGAAGTATCCAAAACCCAAATGATAAGAAATGGGTTGATAAAGCAGCTATTTTCTCATTCTGTTTTTGGTCCTAAGGAATTTTTGTTCTAGAAGAGAACTCCGTTTTGTTAGATTGGTTTCTAAGAAAAACTCTAATTGAAGAAAAGTTAAGAATTAGCTAGAAAGTTGTTGAAACCTAGTAAAATCGATTGTAAGTAGAGTTGAGCTTGAACTGCTTTCCATCAAAAGTAGGCAAAATATTCAACCCAACTTACAAGAAATGTTCAAGCAGCGCTACTCTCATTCAGTTTCTGGTCCCAAGGAACTGTCAATTTAGAAAAGCCGAAATCATTTTTTTCTTCCAATACAGTCTGAGCCCAGTCTCAACGCGTATGGTCCTCACAGCCGCGCCACACTTAATGATCGCTATATTGGGAGGACCAGCTGATGCAGAACACAGGTGCCCCCTCTCTTTATAAAACTAATAACATTTTATATATTCCCTGCGACGTGCGCTTTGAGTTATGGCAGGCTTTTATGTGGACCATTGTGTTTGCCAAGAGAATCGATCGGTTTTGGTGGAATTGAGTGATTTCCAGTGCTTTTAAAAACGTGCAACTACTACAGCCAGGTTCTGTGGGCAACTGTCAAGTGTTAGGAGATTCTTTCAAATTAAAAATTGTAAATCAGAAGTCAAGAAAGTAGAAAACAAATGATAGTTATGGTTTTTCATGTCACCAAGACACAGACCATTGAGATTCGTGGAGAATCCGAGGGTTCTGACAATTTTCATTTCTCGTCTTTTGAATCAAACTGAAAGTTCTTTGTATAGAACTTTCAATATACTAGCACAACCAGCCTATTCAGATATCCATAAAATAGATTATAGAAGGCAGACGAATTAGCAAAACAATTAGCAATTTCTTACTTCATTTCACAAATGAATATGAAGTAAGAAATTGCTAATTGTTTTAAAATAAGGGTTTACTTATAGGGATAACTTATATTCGCACCTGTATCCCCATAGGAGTAGACTCCTAAGTCTACTCTTATGGGGGACAGGTGTTAGTAAATCCCCATGTCCCCAGTTATGTTTACTTCCCAAGTAATAGGGCCGGAGAGATTTTGGCCTTTGCTAAACTTTTTTAATGCCTTAACTTTTAGTAGATCTCAACAATGCACGATCTTTGTACCTACATAATGTACATACAAAGATTATTCTTATATATCATAGGATTTGTGCGTAATCTTACAATAATACTTTGGTAGATTAAAACTATACCAATAGTACTTAGAAGCTACCGAGTTCAAAACTTTCAACGGTGTTATCGACGCTAGCTACGTAGATGCAATAGTGCAATACCATTCCTCTGTATTATCATAAATTGTATTTATACAAACGTTCCTTATACCTAATAAACAATACTAGAATCGAGTGCTATTTTATTGCAGTTTCCAAAAGCTCAACGCAGAGCTTTTTGCGAAATTGTTAATACGCCTTTCATATTTTTATCTCTTAAACTTTCACATAAATAATAATTAATTTGACACCGGAAGACATGATACATGCCGTTTTTATTTTATTCTATATCCTATAGTAATAAATGTAACATCAAGTTTACACGAAAAGAAATATCGTACGTTATTAGTATAATTTATAACTCGAAAATAAATTAATTTCATCGCTCACCTCAACCTTTTTGACAGCTGACAGCAAACAGCTTTCCCTCGCTTTTTATTGCAGTCTTCCACAGTAACACGCACTATTGTAATAAATCACTGTACATTCAAACGAAATGTTCACTAAATAAACAAATTGAAACTAAATAGATGAAATATTATGGTGAAATAAACTTTGAGGATGAAAATTTTTCTGATTTTTCCGCCGCGATCTGTGAGCGTGTCGAGCGCGGGAAAATTGTGCGTGCGCTTCAGTCCGAGCTCCGATAAGCACTGAGGGCGGGAACGCCTGCGTCCAAGCGCCATTCGCTTGGAAATCTGTTTTTTTTTTCACGAAAACTGTTCAGCTGTTGGGCACCAAACATTCAGCGTCTGTTTTTCACATTCAAAGTGGGTATTGCTAATTCGCTGGGCGTTCGGTTATACGGAAAAGTGGATATTTTGTATTGCAGTTTTTGTTGCTTCTGTTTTGAGTATTAAAATGTAGCTTGGTTAATGTGTTTATTGTTGTATAATGCTTTTATTTTGAACAATGAAAGCATTGCATTACATGCAAACAATAACACTTTTGTTAATTTTGAAAATGAAAAATTTGAATTTACGTACTTAATTAAGGTGTGAATTAATATGTTTAATGTTGAAATCTATTGTTTTCTAATGAATTGAAGTTTCTGTTTGCGGATGAATTTTTCGATGCTATATTTTAGTTTTTCAATAGTTTTAGTTAAGTTAATATATAATTTTGCTATTTTTATTCATTCATTAGTTATAAGTTGTTATGTGACCACTTGTAAATTATTAGTAACTAAATAGATTATTATGATGATAATATCGAAGAATTCAGGCATAATACAAGCATATTACTAAAAAGTTAATTTAGGTTCAGTGTTCCAATACAAAGCAAGTCATGGATACAGCTGAAATATTTTTTTGTTGTGAATAATTGTGCCACAAAAAGCTCACAGAAAGTCGTTAAAAGGATATTGTAAAAAATTAAATTATTTTGGTAAAATATTAAACCACCAACGGGAAGTAGGTACCTAAGTTTACTATTTTCAATAAGTAATTCAATTGTTCAAATTTTCAGGGAACCACAAACCATTAGTCCTTGAATTCTGTAAATAGGGCTAAAACTGAAAAAATCTTAGTAAGTACCTAACTAATTTCAGAAACATAATAATATTTGTTGTTTAAAATAGTTATGACAAGGAATGTAATGGTGCCGATTCTCTTGTCACAAATGCCTCTAAACTAGACTAAAAATCACCAAAATTGAGTTTATTCCTGTCAAACGACGATTTCCCATTCTGAAATAGACTAAAGTGACACAACTTAACTATATTTTAGTTTGACAGCAATAAGCTGGCACTGAGTTTTTAATTCAGTGAAAATGATCATTTTGCTATTCCGAATTTGACGTTTATCACCTAAAATTTTGATTGTTTAACTAAATCTGACAATTTTAATCGCGATTAAAAATGGTGTGGAGTACAATTAGTTGTCTTGAACTAAAATTCACACCAACACCTCGACTTCAGATGCAAAAACAGTACTGTATTCCATTTTTTATTTTCTTTTGCTTATATCTCGAAAATGGTGTGTTCTAGTAAAAATTATGAAAATTTCGACCCCCTTTATGAAACTCTTAAACCGCTAAAAGTCAACATGTAGGTATTTTTTTTTCATATTTTCCATACAAAAATTGAAAAATTCCATAAAACACGTCGAGACAGCACCCACTGCGCGCTCCCTCTAAAAAAATTCACGGGGTTGGACAAACAAGTATGTACCACGTGGAGTTGCGATTGTCAAATTCGATTTTAGTTGTGTCAATATTATTTTTTAATTTATATACCTTTTTTTGCAGAATAGCTTTAAGATGCTCATAGCCAAAAAAAAAGGAATTTTAGTGATAGTTTAGTTAGTTTAATTCGGTGTACAAGAGAATCGGCACCATTATCTATTGTAAATTTCTAAACGTTTTTTACACTGAAAGATACAACGGGGTTTTACTATTGCGTGTTTTCTGCACATTAGGTATTCACTATATAGGCAAATAAAGTTTGTTCAGTTTATTTTTTTTACATAGCCTACCTCCGTAATAAAAATAAACTGAACAAACTTTTGCTTCCACCCTTTATGTTGACATGACCTAGAATTTATTCTTGCCTCCCCTTTCTGCCACCCATAGTTGACGTTTAAGTATTCAAATACTGTCAATATACTTAGGTAGGTACACAGGGTAATAGTCATTGAAGGTGGAAAAATGTTATAAGAATATTACTAGCTTCTGGCACAGAAAGCTCTTGTGATACAAGAACTCCTAGTACAAGAGCCAGGGCTACACAGATGTTATGTGTCTTTGAAGTGTAAAGAAATAAATTATTATTATTATAGCAGTAGGTACATAGAGAGCAAGGAGAAATGAAGTGTCATTTGAGTTTTTTCTTTAGGAATTTCTCAGCAGCAACTCGGGAGTCTGAATTTGTGGCGAGTTAATGACAATAGGCTCAGCTCACCCCTTATTACCTACATGGGATTTCAACATAACTGGCGCAACATGGGTGTACTATATAATATATACCTACTAATATAAGAAGAAGAAGAGTTGAAGAGTTTGTTTGTTTTTTTGTTTGAACGCGGTATCTAATCTAATCTCTGGAACACCCAAGCGGATTTGAAAAAATATTTTTGCATTTGATGAACTTGAGCGAAAACGAAGTAATTTGTAAATAATCCAATTTCTTGGCGGGTGAAACCGCGGGGCACAGCAAGTCTTATATACAGGCGTAGTTTCATGTTGTTTAAACTAAATTCTTATGTGCCTGAAAAATAATAAAGCTGTAAAAGCTATATCAATAAGCTATAATAAGTAGTCATTTTTAGGCGAGTGTTGTATCGTTCTGGAGCAGGTGTCGTATTAGCTTGCAAATAGCATTTAACAGCTTGCCGTAGCGATGTGCCTAAACCTATGTTTACGATGCTTTAAGTTCGATCATTGCATTTTATGAGTTTGTCACGTAAGCTGTGCTGAGAGATATCTTTAAAGTTTGTTTACTCACCGAAGTACTGTCATGTTAGCGATAAGTCTGCAAAGCTAGCAGTTCTATTAGGTAAAAATGTCACCGTGAATACTTAGATGAAGTTAGCTTGAATTGAACTGTCATTAGTGTCAATCCTTAGCGTCACGTAGAATGACAGCTCACTTCAAGTATTCACGGTGAGATTTTAACAGAATGGACCGGCTGAAGTGAAAGTGGGCGGGTCATATGGACAACGGTCGTCACGCAGTGGGTGCCTAAAAACGGTCGTCGTCATCGAGACAGGCCTGAGTAACGTTCTTGACAGAAAGAAACATAGAAAAGTATGAGGGAGATCTCTGCCCAGAAGTGGCGCAGCGGCAGAGAGTTCAGCTTACGCCTCGGGCTCACAGATTTCATTCAAGAAACGAATATATTTGAATGGCCTTAAGATATTAATTATGATACTAACAATGGACCTCATTAGAAGGCTGAAAGTCACCCAAAAGGCAATGTAGAGGGCTATGCTTGGAGTTTCCTTACGTGATCTAGTCAGAAATGAAGAGATCCGTAGGAAAACCAAGATAACCGACAAAGCCCGAAGATTTGCCAAACTTAAGTGGTAATGGGCAGAGCACATTGCTCGCAGAACAGATGACCGATGGGGCCGAAAGGTTCTGGAGTAGCGACCGCGTAGCGGAAGACGCAGCGTTGGAAAGCCCCCACAAGGTGGACCGGTGACCTGGTGAAGGCCGCAGGAATCCGCTAGATTCGAAGCATCAGTGTTTATTTTTCACAAAAGTACGCTTGGGTGTTTCAACATCGAATTTCTGCACATTTTTGACTCTCAGCCTAACCCTTCGGGGAATTCAGGCGTGATGTTATGTTATGTTAAATTATTGTCGTCATCACATCACCTTTCTCAACACCCACAATATATTCGCCTTTACCTTATCAGCATAACAATAGGCACAGACCACAGACACTAGCTTAGTTACTGTCCACCTGTTCCGTTGCAAATCGAACATTATTTCAAATATATTTGATCAGTTGCGCTAGGGGCGTCGGGTGGGGCGCACGTGCCAACGCGGTGCTCCGCTGTTTTCACAGTTGGCAACAAGAGTTTACAAGTTATATAATATTATTTTCCATACATACTTTTATGAGTAACTATTTTTGGTTTACATTGTATGCGAGACAGGCATAACAAAGAATCATTGTTCATTTTTTTATCTTTGCTCGATGAGTTCGAATGTTGCGATAGCTAAACCTTGCATAGTAGGGTGGCGTATTTTGTTGCAGTAATAAGCTAAACACCAAATGATAGTGGTAACGGGACGCAGCGCAATGCATTTTCAGTTTTTCATACAAAAAAAAAAAAAAAAAAGTGCGATGCGTTGCGGCGCCTGTAGTGGGCAATTGTGTGCTTTTTTTGCAATGCGTTGCGTTGCGGTGCTGCCCGCTCCGATTTGCTTTAGCCTATAGCCCAATGTCGGATTAAGGGTGCCTTTCCACCAGAGATGTGCTATGCGACGTTGCTATGGATGCGTTTCATATTCACCAATTATATTCATTGGTCCACATAGCATAGAACTGCTGGAAACGGGTTCAACTAAGCTATGTTTTTTTTATGGAAGGATGCGTGTTATGGATGGGAGCTGTGGATGCGCGAGTGGTGTAGCTATGTGCAGAGCAGCCGCAGCCGCTCCCCGTGCCTTCCCTACTGTCGATGCATTGCAAAGCTCGAGCTGCGGATCTTCCTCGCACAGCTACCTCGCGGCGTCGCATCTTCATAGCACATCTTAATCCCTTCGCTACTCAGCTCAGCATTAGTGGAAACGGTCACATAGTTTCATAGCTTAGCTTTCACATTCTCTGGAAGAAAAGTAGCCTGTAGCAAATTTTACCAAGGCCTAAGAATTAGTATATAAAATAAGACAGATCAAAATAGTCAAATCCATATTTCTAAAGACGAAGACGAAAGACGTTAATTTCCTACTTGAACCAAATTACCTACTTAGTTTCAGCAAACAAAGCTTTCGTAAAATCCTACTTTTACGATTGATTTTTCCCATAGCTGTTAAGAGAACCTTGCGGGCGCACCCAAAGTGCGGGGCCTGCCTGAAGCATTTGCTACACCTGCTACGTGGCTTATCCGGCCCAGCTATAGTCTGGAAGTATTCTGCCAGTTAGTAAAAAAAGATACCTAAATCTTTGACATAGGCCGTAGGACACTATGTTATCTGGATACTTCATGTTTAATTTAATGTTCAAACATTAAATTAAACATGAAGTATCCAGATTAGGTTTTATTTTTATTTCTAACGGACGCTTTTAATGTTTTGCATCGTTCTCACATGTATAACTTCAACATAAATGATGTAACCAATATTATGTAACCATATTTTGATTTAAAACAGTGTCCGTGGAATTTCTTGCCCGTTCTTCTCCATAGGTACATACTACGCTTTAGAATGGGCGACTAGCTTCATATTTCTGACTGACCGACCCCTTGACAATTCAAAAGTGCCTGTAATTGGTTTATTTGAAATAAATGAGTTTGAGTTTTCACTTTCGTCAATGGCAATTTAAAAAGTATTAACTACATTTTTTTTAACGAAAACCTGAAAGGGGTGTGTCCCTCCCTGGCTGATAGAAATCACTCATCGTTGCTCATAAACTATTAACTCTATAAGCACTGCTTACAATTGTCTGTGGTTTCCACCTTTTTTATGTCGCCATCAAATATTTATTGAAGTTGTTTGGTCTTTAATTTACATCGATAATGTGTTATTACCAGTGATCGGATAATCGGATGCATTTTACCAAAAGTGTAGGTGTTGGTTATTATGGAATGCGCTTTTGTATCGAAAAAATCCCGGGAATTCGGAATCGACAAATTTAGTTTTTTTACTATAGAATCAAATCGGGTGTAGGAATATTTACTTAGTTTAAGGTGTTGGATAATATTATGGAATGCACTTTTGTGTCGAAAAAATCCCGAGATTTCAGATTGAACTAATTTACTGTTTTTATTATAGAATCAAATCGGGTGTAGGTATATTTACTTATTTTACGCCAAACATTTAGATAAGATATCAAATGTTGTAGATTTATTGGATAGCAATGGAGCCATATCTATTAGAAATGCTAAGGAAGTATTAACTAAACCTAATTTGAAGAAAGATTTGGAGTATATAAATGAACATTTCGAAATAATAGATATTGCAATATTAAAATTAGAAAAACGCGACCTTTCTATAACTGAAGCCTTTCAAATATTTGACGACGTAAGAGTAATTCTAAACCAGACATCAAACAATACATTAATCAACAAAATGGAACAGCTTATGGATAGAAACCCTGATTTTGACATTCTTAGGGAAATAAGCGAAAAAATTACTAAAGAGAGTGACGTTAGTATTTACAAATTTGCGCCACTAACGTCTGTTGATGTAGAAAGATCTTTTTCTAATTATAAATGGATCCTAAATGTCAAAAGAAACAGACTAACAATTGATAATCTCGAAAAAATTATTATTGTATACTACAATTCTCTAAATGAAATAAAAGTTAAGAATTTAGATTTAGAACAGTCACTGGAATCTGATGCAACACCATCATGTTCAACACAGACAGAAATGTTAACGTCAGATTTCAGTGACTAAAGCACAGTGATTACGCCCAATCAGGATATCAGTCAGTCAGCAGGCTGGTTGGAAGATATCTCTTAGTCAACTTTCGACACATCATTATAGAATATTTATAGTACTTAATATGTTTTGTATCGTGTACTTATATGCAATAAAGTATAATTGTATTCATTTATTTTAAATTAATACCTACTACTTACCTACTATTCCTCTTACACTCAACATAGAGTCATAAATTGATGGGGAGCTTAAAATTTACTTCAAGTAAATATACATTAATAATTATGAAACCCCTGTTTTTTTTTTTTAAATAAATGCCTCAATGCTAAAGACGATGTTTCTTCACCATGTTACAGAATAGTTTCACATTCCCGATTTTTCTGGAATCCCGGGATTTATATTTAAAAAAATATGTTTTAAGAAGCCGCTTCCATAATTTCCTAACCAAAAATGTACTTTAGGTAAATATGCATCCGATTATCCGATCACTAGTTATTACTGCTTTAAAAGCTTGCTCGATTTGTTGGTTCAGGTATATTTCAGCTTGATATTAGAACGAAGAATGTGTTAATAAAACATCTAAATGCTGACTGATCTTCTTAAATATACCTAATAATAAAGACCCGTTAACTGCATGACATTGTTTTGGAGATAGAACCTGTCATATTTTTTAAAGTTCACTTTTTACGCAGCCGGGATTTTGTTTTTTTTTTAATTTTTACTTCACACTTTTTAGTTTGGATTTATATCTCATCCCAAATTACATTTTATCATATAATTTGTCAATATTTTTGTAATCACCTTTTAAACCCCTTCATTTTGATAGATCCGACAGTTTTTTTTTTTTTTATAACCTCCATTTGACGCCATATCCGTTACACGCCGTTTTGATTTTTTTGTAATTTGAATACACCCAGTGCCACTCGCGCAATAAACCCCATCATTTTGATATCCCACTCGATAGGTTGGGAAGATTTGTTTTTTTAAACATTTTTTTGTCGCAAAACATCCGCCATTTTGTCGCCGTCAGTGACACTCGCGCAATAATATTATAAAAAGTTTTGTTGATTAAATATATTTATTCATCAAAATCGGTTTAGCCGTTTTGTAGTTACGACGGAACATAGAAACGGACACATACATAAACATACATACAGGTCAAACACATAACCCTCCTTTTTTGGCTTCGCCACAGTCGGGTAAAAAGACAGCATTGCTCGCAGAAAAGATGGCTGATGGGGCCGAAAAGTTCTAAATAACATGATGGTTCTTTTGTTTTTTTATATACAAAGACAAAGTGTCTTGTCCATCTCTCAACCAATCTTGCGAACACGTGCTGATCGAATTTTGACTTTGTTTAACAAAACCTAGAAAATGACCCTTTGAAAGAAACCGACTCTTCAATTGTCAACAAAGATAGTGGTGCCGATTCTCTTGTCACAAATGCCTCTAAACTAGACTAAAAATCACTAAAATTTAGTTTATTCCTGTCAAACGATGAATTCCCATTCTGAAATAGACTAAAAGTGACACAACTTAACTATATTTTAGTTTGACAGCACTAAGATGGCTCTGAGATTTTAATTTAGTGAAAATGACAATTTTGATATTCTGAATTTGACGTTTTTCACCTAAAATTTTAATTTTCTATCTAAATCTGACCATTTTTAATCGCGATAAAATATGGTGTGGAATACTATTAGTTGTCATGAACTAAAATTCACACGAACACCTCGACTTCAGATGCAAAAACAGTACTGTATATATTTTTTTTTCTTTTCTTTTGCTTATAACTCGAAAATGGTGTGTCCTATCGCAAAAATAATGAAAATTTCGACCCCCTTTATGAAAGCCTTATACCCCTAATTATCAACACGTAGGTAATATTTTTTTTTATTTTCCGTGCAAAACGTGAAGAATTCCATATAAAACACGTCGAGGCTGCCCCCTCTGCGCACCTCCGGCTCTAAAAAAATTCACGGTGAAGGGCAAACAAGTATGTACCACGTGGAGTCGCGATTGTCAAATTCGATTTAGTTGTGTCAAAATAATTTTTAAGTTTAGAGACTTTATTGCAGAATAGCGTTAAGATTCTCATAGTAAAAAGTAAGGAATTTTAGTGATAGTTTAGTTAGTTTAGTTCGGTGTACAAGAGAATCAGCACCAGTACCTAACTATGTATAAGGAGCTATGACGCGAACGTGCCTTACAAGCGTTAGTTTCACTTCACATTTTTCTCTCTTTGTGATCAGCATGGAAATCAGCACAGCTCGCCAATAAAACACCAATGTCGTGTAATTAAAACGCCATCAAGCGGGCACACGCGCGCGCCAGCCGGCATCTACGTACGTGACGTCACGAAGCGCGGCCATTTGCATTTTTTTCCCGCCAAGCGAGCGTTTGCGGGGTGCGTTAGTGATAAGCGTTGTATGTTCGTACATACGAATTTTATTATTCAAATACTTATGTAAAATGTTTACGATTAGGGGTTTAATTGGTTGTTGGCATGTCGTTGTAAATTGGCAAATAAAACATTGTAATTAGCTGCTTATTATATAATGAAAACTGAAATCAAAATGACAATAATTATTGCAACGGGGGCTTCAAATAGCCGTCAACTTTCATTACAATAGGAACAACATTCTGCAGAAGGATTTCATGTTCCGCGAGTTCATCATCAGGCAGTTTCCTTCTGCTAGGAGGCTTTATATTATTAAGTTGAAAATGTTTCAAATTATCCTCAAAGTCCGACACGGTTCCACCTTCAAAACTGTTCATTCTATCGTCTTCTGCGAATTTTTCACCATCTACGAATTTATCGTCATCTCTCCGTGTCAGAAAGACATGAGGAGGATGTTTCTTCTTGATTGCATCTAAAAGTATCCTTGTATTTTCGTTGTGCAGCTTTCGTCTGTAGTCAGCGTCGGATGCCACGCCCTCGTCCTCGTCATCGTCTACTAGAGGAGTATCGTGGAACATCTTGTTCTGTGCGCTCACTATTTCCGTCAAGTCGAACCTGTCGTTGTTGCCCGTATAACTCACGTCTGGTCTGACAGAATCCATTTGTGCTAGTGCAGCGGGAGTCAGTAGGATGAAGCCGAGGATTTTCTGAATCTGGAAGAAAAACACTGTTGATGAGAAACTCATTAATATCTATATATTGTATCATTTATTTTTTATTTTTTTATTGAAAACTATCATCCTTGCAGATTCAGCAATATGTTTGATTTTATTATCAGGTTTGTACGGAAGCTGTCCAGTGACTACCCCGTTTATTCTTACAGCCTCTTAAATAAGGTCTTGAGGAATCTTTCTCTTTAATCTTCTAGCGACTGTTTTGGCTAGGATGTTTGGATGGTTTGTGATTCGCTCTTTGTACGGTTTTGTCCGTTCTGAAATTTCTTCCATTACAGTTTTGATGCAGAGGTCGTGATGGAGTCTCTTATTTGAGACATACCAAGGTGCGTTCGTTATCATTCTTAATATTTTTGACTGGAACCTCTGAATTATTTCTATATTTGATTTTGCCGCTGATCCCCACAGTTGTAGGCCGTATGTCCAAATAGGCTTTATTATGCATTTATATAGCAACAATTAGTTTTGGAGTGAGAGATGTGATTTATTATTTAGGAGCCACAACATTGTGCTTAACTGTTGGCCCACAGCCAGCCGCTTGGTTAATATGTGCTTCTTCCAAGTTAGGCGTCTATCCAAATATATTCCAAGATATTCGGCGTACTCCTCTTACGGGAGAGGTATTCCGTTAAAAGTGACAGGGGGACATGTCCCTTTCCTGTAAGTGAAAGTCTCCTGTACGGATTTAGTTTCGTTGGCTTTGATTCGCCAGTCTTTGAGACATTAAGATACCTGATCGAGACTAGTTTGAAGCTATTGCGCTGCAACGTGCGGTGAAGTGTCCACTGAAAGAATTGCTGTGTCATCAGCAAATGTTCCAGTGACAACGTCGTTGGGAGGTGGGCTGTGAAAAGCAGGTACAGCGTTGGACCCATTACGCTGCCTTGAGGTACTCCAGCTAGGATAGTATGTAAGGAAGTTAACTCTTCTCCTTGTTTCACAAAAAAGTTTCTGTCCCTTAGATATGACTTTATACGGTTTTAGAAATTAATAGGCAGATCCCGTTTAATTTTGAACAGTAGACCGTCATGCACACACGATCAAATGCTTGAGATATCCATCCAAAAAGGCTACAGGTGGCTGTACTGTTTTGACTCAAGAGCTTTGTTGATATGCTCCACTAGTCTGTGTACTTGTTCTATGGTCCTGTGTTTTCGGCGAAAGCCAAACTCGTGATTAGGTAACAGCCTATTCGAAGAGATAATGGGAGACAATCTACGCAGGATAAGTATCTCCATAATTTACTAGGGTATGGTTAGCAGGCTAATAGGTCTATATGATTGCGCCTCGACAGGATTCTTACCTGGCTTGACAGCCATTATAACTTGGGCTACTTTCCATTGAAATGGAACCATACCCCTTCGCAGAAATTCAGTAGTAAAGAAGATTATTTTAAAAGAAATTACCTGTTGAGTAAACCACCGAAGGCTACTTTGGACCGTTATTTCTTGGAATCGGATCCGATTGATCGGATGCAGTAAGCAAACGCACTTACATGGCCCTACTTTGCAAGTTTGCACCTTCCATGTCCTGTATGTGACCTTTTCGAGCGATGACTCGCGTTTTCAGTCTCATATAACTATTTCTTATCTTTCGGGTCATAAAAAGATTACCTATATGTAAGAGAACGCCTCAAAAAAAAAAGTTACCTATTCCAAGAGAGAGATAAGAGTAAAAGGAGAAGAGAAGGGGGGTGAGGGGGGGGTGTGAGAGGTGTCTCATATATTATTCATCCTTATATATTTTACTTTTATACAATGTGTTACAACAACCCTGTCCGATCCGAAAAGGGCTCATAGTAATAACATTACCAAGAAGTATTAAAAAAACTTATTATTATTGAAAATAAAAAAGTTATTGCTATTTAAATTCACGTTTTTAGTACCAAAATTATCCCAATTCCATTTAAAATTCGGTAAATTTTCAACCGGGGTCATAAGTTATGACTTGTAGACACCCGCTAAACAACAACCGCCCGATCCCCATGTAATAACCCGGTACAATTCCCCATTGAAGAAACAAGCGGCAATTTTTTTTTCTTTTTTCCTGTAAAATGAAATGAAATGAAATGAAATTGTTTATTCTGTAAATAGGATGTTGCAATCACTTTTACACGTCATATTAAAAAAAAATAAGAAGAAAATGCTAGATGAGTTCGGCGTTTCCTATCTGACTACTCTGAGAAGAAAGACCGAAACAAACTCAGAGGTCACAGTCTCTTTTAAAGTCCAGACATAATCTTGGTCAGGCCATATGAGGACCATGTAGATTAGTGTCTGAAATGGTCTTTTGAGGAAAGAACCACACAGATTTGAGTGGACCTGTCCAGTCAGTGCAAGCATTTGTCAGTAATCGTAGAGCTCAACTCAGAACTTAAGGAGCTCAACTCGACGAACAATACCAAAGAAAGGACATTTGGGTAAATGTTACCACATAAATTAACTCTCAGTATAATTTCTTTATAACACCCTTCCGGATCGGACAGGGATTTTGTTACACGTGTACACAAAAAAATATAACTTACCATTATAATTTTCTTTATCTCTATTTAAAAATGTTAAAATCTGAAGGACCCGACTTTGTCATTTCAATTTCATGGTTATAGTTTCTATTAATTTAAAAAAACATTCATGAAGTAAATAGAAAATTATGTAAATTTAAACTCTCAGCTTCCTGTTTAGTCAATGCTATAAAGCAGCTGTGATCTCTACTTCCGCTACAATTCAAGAGTAAAAATCATGAAAAACTAAAGTACCAGCAAATAATAAAATGCCTTTAGAGTTATCTCAAAATTAATTGAAACCAAAACCATAAAATTGAAGTTCATAAGCTATAGCTCTTGGAGTTAAGTAATGGAGGAAACATTTGAGGGAATATGATATGGAATTGACATATGTAAACAAAATGGTAAGATATTTGTTTTTGTTTTTTTCTTATATATGTAGATCTATCATTGTTGGGAACTAGGACCCAGCTACCAGTGGTTAGGGCTCCAGAGATAGGAATTTCGTCACAATGCCAGCTGTGTTGAAGAGAAATAATACCTTCTGAATCAAGCCTTTGGTGAACGAGCCTTCAAAGACGCTGCAAGTCAAAGTTTTTGGCCTTCAAGCCGTTGGTTGGTAGTTACAATAATCGTCAATATGATAGCCAAAATGACAAAATACCAACGTAAAACATGTTTTATCTTCCAGTTCCAGAAAATTCTTGGCCTCATCCTACTGACTCCCACCGCACTAGCGCAAATGGATTCCGTCAGACCAGACATAAGTTTTACTAACAACAACGACAGGTTCGACTTGTCGGGAATGATGCGCGCACAGAATAAGATGTTCCGCGATACTCCTCTAGTAGACGATGACGAGGACGAGGGCGTGGCATCCGATGCTGACTACAGACGAGACCTCCAAAATGAAGACACAGGGATACTCATAGATGAATTCAAGGCGAAACAGCCCGCTCAAGCCTTTCTGACACGGAGAGAAGAACCTGATTTCGCATATGATCCAGATAATCTTCCGTCGATCGGACGAGATGGAGACGATGAGATGCAAGACTTAGAATTTCAAGACAATTTGAAACAATTTAAAATGAATATCCCTAAACCTAACAGAAGGAATGCGCCTGATGGCGATCGGAAGTATGAAGACGACATCCTTATGCAACACGTTGTTCCTATTGTACTGAAAGTTGATGGTTATTTGAAGGCCCCGTTGCAAGAAATAACTTTACTTTACGCCAAGCAAGGCAAAAAAGTAGCTTTTAATACAAATTGATTTCAAATAAGAGTATGAAATAAAATAAAATCAATTTTGTAATATTTTTATTTATATACTGGTTTGTTGTTGGTTTTAAAAGATACACGTGGCAGAAAATACAATCTCGACATAAAACGAGAAGATTCTAATCGTGTATTAACTCCTGATAACTAATCAACTCTGCCAAACTCATCATATACGCCTCGCAGTGACATAACATATCATATCTTAAACCAATCTCACGCTAGATTAGATACATTATGTCGATAGTTGGATCTTTATAACAAGTTTCCTAATCAATTAAGGCGCCGCTCCACAGCCGCCCACGGCTAAATAACGCACGTGTAGGTACTTAGCTTGGCTTTGTATGATATATATATGTAGGTGAGAAATCCACTGCGACCCACGGCCACGCTAATTACGTGGCTGGAAAATTAACCGCGCCGCTAACGTGGTAACCCCCTCTATGCACATCCTACGTAGCAATGGACGGTATATTTGTCTTCCTATACCCGCTTGCGCGAAAGCAAAGACAGTCAATAAGATTGAACTAAAATAACTACCGTCAAACTGCTTGAAAAGTGAGCTTGTTTTGAAATTTTTAGTTGCAGTCGGGTTTTTTATATTAGCATTTTTTTGACTAAGAAGTTTCATAAAGTTACTATCATCGAACGATATGAGTAGAAAACAGCATGGTATCAAGTAAATAGTAAGCAATGGCGTCTGAGATCTCATACTTTTAGGATTCCGTAAATTGAAGGAAAAACGGAACCCTTGGATCACGTTTTTGTCCATCTGCCCGTCGTCAATTCAATGCGAATATGTCAATGTGGCTTGCAGATACATAATTATTGGATGACACGCACACGACATGTTTTTTTAATTTCTAATCTCACGCTTAGTTATTTAGTACGCATTTCCATCTTCGAACTAATTTCACAATCGATTATTCTGCCCTATAACCAAACGACAGAATGAAGCAACAGCCATTATTATTTTGAGTAGATAACAGTATGGTACCAAGCTTTTAAAAAAATGGTATCTAAGATCTCATATTTTGTTATTTTCGGAATAATAGTCTTTACACATGGGAAGCCTGCTTACAGACAAGATTCTAATCATGGTGAACCTCAATATGACCTCAAGCAGCTGTTGGGGGAGCTTTTAAAACAAGGTAAATACAATGTAATGTTAAATCACCACGAAGATCGCCCGGGGACTCATCATGAGGATATAACTAAACTAACTTATAATGATGGAAAACCTAATTCTCGCGATTACAATGACAAATACCATAATGCAGAGTCCTACCAAGGTTCAAGAGCCAAAAACTTAAACTACAACAGTCTACCAAGTCGGGCAAACATACAAAACTTGAATTTATTCCTTAGAAAGAAGCTCAGAACCGTGGAAGAAAATAGTAATGGTAAAACAAATGAAAAGGCCGATGACGTTCTGACATTCCTTAATGATCTTGATAACACTTTAAAAGTAAAAGGAGGTAAAAACTTGGAACTGCGTTGCTCTGGTAACAGATGTGGTGAAAGCAGAGATGATAGTCGCAACAGTGACAGAGATGAAAACCAAAACATTATCAACAACAAAAACAAAAATTTGCGCTGCAATGGTAAGAGATGCAACATAGCCGTAGATAACGATAGCAATGATAGAAATAATCTACGATGTCATGGAAACAGATGCAGTAGAAGTGCAAATGACAGAGATGACAATGATGGGGATGACAGACTTCTAAATAACAGAGATATTTTTAATATTTTGAGTTGTTCTGGAGACAGATGCGGCATTAACAGAGATGATGAAGATGATGATGATAATGATAACGACAGAGAAGGTATATATACATTGCGTTGTGTTGGAGACAAGTGCGGCATTAACAGAGATAATGAAGATGACGATGATAACGATAACGACAGAGAAGATATATATACATTGCGTTGTGTTGGAGACAGATGCGGCATTAACAGAGATGATGATGATGATGATGATGACAGAGATGGTATAGATTCTTTCCGCTGTATTGGAGACAGATGTGGCATTAACAGAGATGCTATAGATTCCTTGCGTTGTGTTGGAAACCTTTGTAGTATAAACAGAGATGATGATGATAATGATGATGATGATGACATAGATATTTTACGTTGTACTGGTAAAAGCTGCAGTAGAAACAGAAATGATGATTATGGCATAGATATCTTGCGTTGCGTAGGTGACAGATGTAGTAGAGACAGAAATGACAAAAATATTGACAGGGACGACGGAGATAATTTGCGATGCGTTGGTGACAGATGCGGCAGAAATAGAGATGATAATGATGAAAGAGATAATTTGCGCTGTATTGGAAATAGATGTGGTAGAAGTAGAATTAATAATATAAATCAGGGCCCAAACCACGAATATCAAGATGACGATGAAGCGGAAGCGCTTTTGGATAACATCCTATCAAATTACGCTAATTTAAGGGGAAATGATGATTCTTTATTACAAGGTTCAGACAAAACAAGTGTCATGAAACAAGTTAAAACATTACTGGCTAGACTAAAAAATGGACTAATTCGTGTAGTTCATGGTGTTGTTGGGTTGAAACCGCCCTCATCCAGACCGGTAAACCTGTAACTTCTGCTGAAAAGTTAGATGTATACGAACTTGGAAGTATAGAGGAACCGTTCTATAATTATCTAATACTTACTCGTACATTGTCGAATTACAAGGGCAACTATTAAATTTAAATTTTAATGTAAACAAGTATTGCTCTCATTGCTCAATAAAAGTATAAAAATAACATAAAGAAAGTTTATTTTATCCTATATTTCCATGTCTTTTATTTTGAGTTATTTTAGAAACCGGGAAATCACCTGGCGGCTACCCTGCCTATTCAGGTCCAACACGCGTAGTGTAACTAGCGATCATCGACCATCGCATTAGTCAAACAGGATCAAAGTAACAAAAAAGCGGACAAGTGCGAGTGAGGTCATACACCGTGGGCTCCGTAGTCCGTACCTTAGAAAGAAAGCAATAGGTGTTTTTCTATGATAGGCCCGGCCCTGTTCCGACACTCGACAAAAAAGAAAGAGAAAGATAGAGTTGAATGTTAGCGTTTTTTCACTTAGCGACGGCTACAACCACACGTTTACTTCCATCTTACCGTGTCGCCGCCGTTCGGCTAATGTAAAACGCATATTCTCCGTACCCACGTAACATATAGCTATAAGTTTTTTGGTTTATAACACGCTTATTCAATTTCGCAATCAAAGACGTCAAAATCACTTTACTATGTGCGCAACCAATTATATTTCTCAATAATAAAGTTACAACCAAGTCAATGTGATTATAAGTTTTCTATGAGATCTACATTATTAAGGTATGGTGTCTACACTCACGTGTTTCCTTCTATTCGGAATAGTTATACTAACAAATGGAAGGCATAATTACTATTACGAAAGATCTGCGGACTCGGATCTGATAAAAGAACTGTCAAGCCTAAAAGCAAAGCATGGTCTAAACTTCGTTAATATTGAAGGAACCGGGAGTTTGCTGAAAAACTACAAAAAAACCCATCTGAAGGCGCATTACATTGAACCTGGCGACCCACACTATAAGCAGGATGATAATCCAACCGAAATAAATAATATAGAGCAGTTTAATCTTTTGGTCGACATGAATAAACTTAAACCAACACCAATTTATCACAAAGATCAATTAACACGAATGAAAAGTCTTAGAATTTGTAGAAAAGTACCGAAAGTTTTAAAATGTAATAAAGGTAACTGCGATTCAGAGGAGGAGAAGAAGGAAAATGAAGAAAAATGTGATTCTAATAATAAAAATAAAAAGGAAAAAAAGCGTTATTACAGAGCTGGTAATAACAAAAAACACTTCACTGGTGATGAAACTGCTAAATTACTGAACGATCTCGAAAAACTGTTAGCAAAGAATGGTAAATACAACATTTTCTTGGGAAGTGCGGGTGACATGAGTGGAGGCAGAAGTAATAGAGACCGATATGTAGGAGAAAGAGACAACACAGAGGTAGAAAGAGAATACCTAGGTTGTACAGGTGACAGATGTGGTGGGAGTAGAGATGATGATACTAACGGCAGAGGAAGATATTAATTAATTAATAATCTAGGTCACAAATGCGGCTAGAATTAGCAGCAATAAAAACAGCAGAACATAAAAAGTGGGGGTCGCTGTTTATTTTTTGCTATTTTATCGGGTGGGATTTCAATGGTTACCTTTAAAAATACATACGTAAATCCCAAAATAATTCAAATAAAAAAGGATGTTAAAACACAAATTAAAAAGGTATTTAAAGCATGAGTTTATACGGTTTTTTTACCTTCAACTCGTTACCTATTAATTATTTTGCATGCAATTGATACAATATTCTGTATAACTAAACATATGGACATTATATGAAAACCAGACTGTAACAACTTCATACCATGTTTAAGGCAAATAAAGACCATCTTATCTTAAGTTTTTAACTTTTAACGAAACCCGAAAAAAATCGATATCGATGTCTTGATTATACCTTTTTACCCGACTGCGGCGAAGGACGGACCTAAATACGAGGTCAAACACATAACCCTCCTTGGGTTATGTGTTTGACCTCGTATTTAGGTCCGTCCCTATGTTCCCTCGTAACTACTAAACGGCTGAACCGATTTTGATGAATGATATGTCGTTAGATTCATCTTTATTGCGCGAGTATCACTGGGTATATTAAAATGTTAAATTTTGACTCCAAAATGTGTTTTTTTGTTGGTTTTTGTCGTAGTTCGGCTTAAGTTTTAACTTTTTTTTTCTTTTTGTGTAAAGATTGAAAAGTCGTTGTTTACGGCAGGGCGCTCTGTATCGCGAGCAAAATATTGTGCTTAAGGGTGCATGCAACGGTACAAGAGTTATTTGTATGGGTTTTTAAAGTTAAGTTATAACATTTAAAACATATTTCGTGAAAAAAGTTGGAACTTTGACCTTCAATATCTCCGTAACCAGAAGGATAACCGGTCATAGGATTTCAAATCTGTCGCACTTCTAAACATATTTTCAATATTTGTGCCACGTTCGATAGCTGATTAAGGGTACGCTAATCGGTCATTCTTCCATACAAACGTAGTATGGTAATCACTCGTCTGTTTGACGGTGTACGTTCAAAACTAAAAATTATATAAATTTGTCATTATCTAGCCCTGTCTGGAAGCAGAATCGGAAAAAAAAATGGTTTGTAAGTTATGAGCGTCGAAAGTTCGATAATTCAACACAAATTTTAACTGGTCTTTGGGGGTAAATAAATAACTTATGTGGTAAAAAAATTGCAAAATAGAAACCGTACAGGGATATATATATAATTTATTCAACAGTTGAAATAATTTTATTTTGAGTAAGTACATTCAGTAGTTTTTTCATAATAACTATACGCCCAAAGGTCTGTTCATGAAATTGTACGCGCTCGTTTTCGTTCTAAATCTATTTCACTAAATAAATATAGATTGATTGATTGACAAATAAAAACTAGATAAAAAAATAATTATACTAATTAGCAGGCATCGTCACGCCCACCAACAAGTTCGAGCCGTCGACTAGTGTACCCTTAAATGAAGAAATATTCTCCGTCATTTGTACTCATACCCTCTTATTCATATACTTTGATTAAAGTTAAGAGGTGTTTAAACGTCAAAAATTTATGGTTAAACAGGCGCTAATCATTACTTAACTGTACGCAGCGTTTATAAATAAGGGGGTTAATGTCAGAGATAAATGATGTTCCAAGTACATCTACGTAGTTGATTTAAAATATTATTAACTTCTTGTTGTATCTTTTAACAGTTTTATGCTATAGAACACTTGGTAACGTCGAAAGCTTTGTAAAAAAAATACGTTAGTATTCCCTACCAAACTAAATAGCAATGATATCCATTCAATTTGAGAGCTACAGAAAAATTATATTTAATTATGTTCAGAAAATTATTCCATGAATTTTCGACTAGACCCTGTAGGCTGCTTGAATGTTGCAAAATTCAAAGTCAAATCATTTATTTCAAATAGGCCCTGAAAAGGCACTTTTGACCGTCAAAATTTACAAAAAAATTGAATTGTTTCTAGTCGCCCCTTCCAAAAGGTAGTTTTCGCATGGAGAAGAATGGGCAAGAAACTCCATCGTTACTCTTTTAAAATGTTAGTTTTTAAAATACATTAGTTAGATAATTATATATTATGTGAGGACGATGCACCTAGAATAAAATTATTATACCACAATAAGTAAAAAGAATTAAGAACTAAAAATGAAGCCACAACAGATAAACGAATTATGTGATAGATACATGGTGCTCACATATTTACAAACATTGTAAAAGTAGACGATCCTCCTAAGATTCCACAATTAATAAGTCAGTGTGCGAGGAATTGGTCATAGAATGTTAAATCAATGTCATATAATAAAAAATAATAATAAAATATACACTTAAATTTGCAACCAGTTTGATTTTGTCTTGATTCTAAATTATCCTATAGAGCAGGGGGCCTACCACTACCTCTTAAAGCAGTATTATTTTAATATTACTTTAGTGTGGGAAAGAGATACATCTCTACAGGACGTATAGCTCCATCTTTTTCCCCCACTGAAGTATGATTAAAATAATACTGCTTTAAGAGGTAGTGGTAGGCCCCCTGGACCAGCATGTTTCCAAGCATTCTTATCTTGGATATAATCCTCTTATTTGTAATATGCTTGTTTACAAAGTGTACTTTTAAGAAAGCGGTCACACTAATAGGTCCTAGAAGGAATAGGTTGAATTACAAGTCACCCTGTATGATGTTAAAAGGATTTTAAAACCGTAATATTAGGTAATATACCTACTTCTATTATTCTCTAATAAATGATTATTAATTTTAATTGAACGTTCTAAAATTAGAAATTACGAAAACATTTCGCTTTTCATGCATGAGGGCGTTCTAAATTAATGTTTTCTAATACATTAGTATTGTAATAGCCTCTAAGGGTATTTTAATTAGATTTTTTCTTTTATAACATAACATCACGCCTGTATTTCCCCCAAGGATTAGGCAGAGGTGTAGTATACCTATAGTACACCCACATTTCGCCATTTATGTTTATTTAAGTCCCATGTAATAGGCGAGCCTATTGCCATCAATCGGGCACAAGAGAAGACTACGGGCTGATGCTGAGAAATTCCAGATGGAACACCCAATAACATTTTGCCCGACCTGGAATCGAATCCGGGACCTCATGCTCTTGCGACCACTAGACCGACGGGGCAGTGTTTATCTTTTATATTGTTTTTAATTATAACATTATTAGTCAAGTTGTCGTAATGTTACCTATAAGATAAGTCTTTAAAAGCTAAATGCTGGCTAAAAAGAAGAAGGAAAGAAAGAAAGAAAGAAGGTTTACAAAATAATATGTTACATTGATATTTTATCACGAACCCGGGGCGCAGGCATATCCCAACGCATTATTACATTTATTTAAAAACAATTGGATGAAGTTTGTAATTTTTTTTTACCCACCAGAGTTATCCTAATAAATCTCGCGGAAAGGTCCTCAGTCCACTGCTGGACATAAGCCTCTCCCAGGCTGCGCCACAACAGCAGTCTTGCCCGGGTCCATATAGCTGAGGGGGCGTCTCACACAACGCTTGCCGATACGCGGTCTCCACTACGGACTCATCTGATCCACTAGCCATAGGTTCTTCGACAAACATGGCCAGCCCACTGCCACTTCAGCTTGCTAACTCTACAAGCTATGTTGGTAACTCCGGTTCTTTTCCATAGCGCTCTGACCGACAGAATTTGTGGACCAGCCACAGATCAGTGCCCACGTGTCGGCACCGTATGTCATCTTACAGCTAGTGATAGCGATTCTGGAATACCTTGCAAGGTTACACGATTTTGCCTTGAAGGTCCTTTCTATTTATAGATGATAGATTTATTATTTTAATGTAAGAAATACACAGATGTTGGGTATTCAGTTTAGTTGCTCATTAATCACAACATGATTTTGTATGAGTTTGTTTTATTTTAATTTATTTATTATAACGGACAGACACTTCCCTATGTTTATTATTCTAGCGTATGGCACTCGTGGGTTGCAGCTGAAAATCAGCGTGGAACACTTTGTGTTGTCATCTGACATTATGCTGAGCTGAGGCCCCCTTGGTATTATAATAATTTGTTTTGTAACGCCAATAAACGCATTTTTCTTTCTTTATTTTAGACCGTATTAAATCACTCAGGCTACTAAACATGAGCTAGCTGAAAACAACAACAACATATGACAACGCAATACAATAGACCTTACAACTGCAAGACATGAGCACAGTGTCGATAGGAATACGATGGTAAAACACTGAATGGGAAATAAGTAAATGTCTGAGTGTTTGTTTTTGGGGTCCTGGAGATCAAACTGGAACCCAAAAATTTTAACTCATCACAAATCCAAACAAAACTATGAATAGCGGGACAATCGCGTAACACACTTACAATGGCAATGCCTTTCAATGACAGTTCACAGACAGTTGACATTTATTGCGTCATTTGCGCTATCGAGCAGACGAATTTTATAAACTTATGAAGCAATGAATAAGCAATTTCCTTCAAAATCTTGTAATTGAAAATAGGTTATGCAACTAGGGTGTTGTTTTTGTACTAAAAAAACCGGCCATGTGCGTGTCAGACCACGCACATTGAAGGGTTCCGTAGTTGGGATGAATTTATCCCAAGAACAAACTTAACTAAGTAGTTGAAAAACATGTTCTCCCTTACACGGTCAATTCTCTAACTGCAAATGTAAGCTTGAAAACGCAAAAAAAAAATGATGAAACTAAAAATTAACTATTTTCGGACTTTTTCCATTACGACCTTGCTTCCTTTTTTTTTAGTTTACCTCCCTTACACCTATCCTATGGTGTGGGGTAAAAATTCACTGCAGAGACTTCTCCTTCATCCCCTTAATGGATTGCGACATATAACCTCTGTATAACGAAATTAAAAGGAAAACTATCACAGCTGAGTAGACTCTACAAGTTAACGAATAATAATCGACCAATTTACATTTGCAGTTAAAAAAACATGTTTTCCCATACATTCCGTATGGGAGAACATGTTTTTCAACTACAATGTTAAGTTTGTTCTTAGGATAAATTCATCCCATCTACGGAACCCTTCATTGTGCGTGGTCCAACACGCACTTGGTTGGTTTTTCTTTTTGAGTTACGAAACCCTAAAAACAAAGGTAAGAAAACACACGATAGCCATTCTTCCGCCTTCCATCCCTCATTCAACATTGTCATCGAGGTCACGCATGTCTGGTGTACCTATAGGCATATCTATAAGTACACCAGACTGTATGCTCACATAGAAGTAATTAACCGAGTGCAACTCTTTGCACACATCACTGTGACGTAACTAATCATAATTTTTCAATCTCACGCTCGATTGCACGTCGATACCGTTACCTTTAACTAGTTTCTCAATCAATTCTATTACCCAAACCCACCATAAAACTTTATAATAATTAGTCAGTAGGAAACCTAGCATGCTACGAAACAAATTCTAAATAAAAAATGGTGGTCAAGATCTCATACTTTATTATATTTGGAATTATAACTATTACCACAGCGAAACCGGCAAGGCATGACACAGAAGATGCTCATTTCTCTTACGTGAGAAACGAATATGAGCTTCAAAAGTTATTGCAGTCATTGGCTAACCAAGGTACATACGACGTAGCATCAATACACCGAGAAGATGGATCTAACGCCTATGATGAAAACAAAGCTGACTCTCCACAATATTACAAATCACGCGAAAGTACAGACGAAAATCAGCGGAGCATCAACAGCTTACAGATAATCAACCAATTATTGGAAAAGAATGATGATACGCCAAGATATGATAGTGGGCAAAATTTACTAAAAGATTTACTATCACTGAACCGTAATAACAAGTTTAAATTGTTAAAGTCTAAAGATGAAACCGATAATGTCGACGAGGTTGTAGCTTTTCTTGGCGATTTACAGAAAAAAGTAGCTGACGACAGAAACAATAGAGATGACTACGTTTATGGAAAGGCTAGTGATGATAATTTAAGGGGCAATTTATTCCTTGGAGAAAATGATAAACAAGAAGTCTCGGATCAAGTTGAATCAGTGCTGGTTCAGCCAAAAGATGGGGTAATGAAATTGGTTGAAAATATTGTTAGTTATAAACCGCGATATTATGAGCCTGACTATGTATCTGTCATTGATAGCTACAGTGACAGAGATAATTTACGTTGTACTGGAAAGAATTGTGCACGAACGAACAAAGCTGTCAACGATAACAACAATAATCGTTTGCGCTGCCGAGGAAAGAATTGTGCAAGAACTAGAAATGATGATAAAGACGATTTAAAATTCGGAAAGTCTCAGAAAGTCAAACTTAACGATGAATTAGATGCTGTTGTCCTTGGGCTCTCGGATGTTGAGCATTTACTGACAAAATTGAATGTACCAAAACAGGCACGTACAAACAAACTAAGAGGTGCAAAGTTGCTCGAAAATGTAGATTTAGAAAACCTTGTCAACAGCAAAGGCAGTATTGGTAAAGGAGGCAACGTAGAAGCCGTAGTTTTCGATTTAACACGAGTAGAAAATGGTAATGCTGTAGCAAGACAACTCAAACAGTTACTTTCACAAAACAATGAGGGCTCCTATGACGAGTATGAAGATTATGGAAACTTAGTTGAAGAGCATTTAAAACAAGGAGTGTATGATATTGGCAAACAATTCGGTACGGGTAGATCAAATTCTAACATTTTGCCGCATAAAGAGAACAATAATAACTTGTACCTTCCAAAATGGTTACTTGATGAGGTGATAGCACGATCTTATAGAGAGAAAGAACCCGTTAGAGATCATAAATCTTTGTTTCCTTTATCGCGGCAGCGGAAGGAAAGACACGAAGCAAAAAAAAAACAAAACGCGCCTCGAATTTATCGCCGTAACTTTGAACAAGATGTAGGTGTTCCATTCCACTTGGAGGTTCAAGGGTTAGGTCAGGTTAATCCATGATAATATTTATAAGGTTAACTTAATTGTTTTATTTGTTTCATAAGTTCGGGGTTTCAGTTTGAATGATACCGATTGTTAAGAGTGCGTTATTTAATTTCCGTTATGCTTTATTCACTCGTTAGGGTTTCGTACCCAAAGGGCGCCAACGGGACTTAGGGGATCCTATAACTAAGACTACGCCGTCTGTCTGTCTGCCTGCCACCCCTATCGGCCTGTATCACCGTGCTGTATCTTTTTAACCATAATAGTTAGCCAGTTGAAATTTTCACAGAATGCGTGTACTACTTTACACTCAGACGTATAATATAAACTGCAGTAAAATGACACTTCTTACTGTTATTTCGTTATTAAATAATGTTCTAAGCATAGATGCAGCTGCAGGTGATGAAGATGTAGTTATACATCTAATAAAATCGTAGCGAAGTCAAAATTGTACATTGAATATTTTAGAAAAAAAGTAGTTGCGACGAGGTCGGATCGATTCTAATAAATTCTACTGGACAGATTCTGTTAAAATTTTGCATAGATATTCCCTATAAGTCTGTTCCAACTGTAGGGTATAAACTATCACGGTATTTGCTATGGGGGATGAGCAATATTACAAAATTAGTATTCTTCTCCGCAAATTGTAAAAGGACGCGCCAAAATGTTAGGATATTGCAGATAGTTACCGATTTAACTTTTTAATGATTATCATCACGCTATACCTATTTTAGCTAACTTTCAACATCAGCAAATAACTTAGCGGTAGGACGATTTCTTTGCAAAGCAGTGGTTGTAAGTTCGATTCCCAATTATTGGTTTAATGATTCTTTTTTTTTACATCAACTATTGTTATTTTTACTTTTGATAATACTAATATGTATATAATAGTTCGTAGATCGTATTAATTTACTAAAAAAAGGAAAATTTCGTAAGCAACTGGAAATTGCTACAGATTTGTCCTAGCGATTTTAAAATCTGTGTATGGACGTGAAATTTTGAAGTCGCTACGAGTGTAGTACCCACGATTACGCTTTCATCGTATGGGATTGATTATGGAAAATAGGAAAGCAGTGGAAGCTGTAAACAGAACCTTGCAGGACATCTGTAGGAACCATGACATGATGGGTGGAGTCACAGTTCTGTTTAGTGGCGATTTCCGGCAAACAATACGCGAGGTTAAGATATTGCAGATAGTTACCTTTTTTTTTAAAATGATTATCATCACGCTATATTTTTATGGAGCTAAACAGTCAATCATGAAATAATATAAGAACGGCTATTTTAACTATCTTTCAACATCAGCAATTTACTAAGCGGTTGGACTATTGATTTGCAAACCTGTTTTTGTAAGTTCGATTCTTTTGTAGGTTCGGTTCTGTTTTGGTCATTTTTGTGATTCTTTTTTTGTACAATTAGTAATACTAATTATGTATATAATAGTTCGTAGATCGTATTAATTTACTAAAAAAGGAAAACTTAAAACAACAATGGAAAATTGCTACGTCACGTCACAAGCACTTTACAGTCACAAAACATTCAAGGTTCCATACTGATCATTTTATAGCTAAAGACTATAAAAATAAAATGCTGTTTTACAGGTTCATACAATAAACCTAATGTAAAAAACACAATATTTTTAGTTCTATTTACTTCTTCTTTCGTGTGGTTAGTGACTAACCTGGTGTGAGAGTTTTAAAGCCGCCCGCCCATGGATCTCTGACTTGGCTTCACATGCCGTCGAGATATATCTCTCAGGCATGCCGGTTTCCTCACGATGTTTTCCTTCACCGTTTTTGAAGCAAGTGATCATTATAAAATACGCACATGAATCCAAAAATGAATAGGTGCGTGCCTTGGGTTCGAACTCGAGACCTATGACATGGCAGTCCGACGGTCACACCACTAGGCTATCACTGCTTGCTAAAAAGCATAGTATCAAGTAGTTCAATATCACCAAAACATATACCTAATGCATGAAATACTTAATTTATTATTTTAGTGTTATTTTAACATTATTAACAAGAATTAAATTAATGCGGTGACGCGTGGAACTAGGGCTGACGAGGTAAAAGCTTCGTTGAAAAGGTCGACTCTATGGTTGCGAGTTCATAAACTGCGCTTGACCATCAGTCATGCGAGTTCGGCTTGGCGGGAATTCACATGCTTAAAAATAACGGCAAGTGGACTTCCGGTGCACATCATCTAGCTGAAGGTCGGTGTCCCGATTAAGTATGCTCCTTTGGAATTTAACTCCACCGTGTAATGGCACCCGGCTCAAAGTCGTGGCAGAGAAACGTCATCGAGGCGAAAATTCTAACAGGTTGTAGCGTTGGCGAGACAGTGTTTATACCGCTTAAACCACTAATTCCCCACAGTTACCACTTTGAGTTTAAGCACGTGCAATTGTCTGCGAGCATTGCTTTGCGATGATTATCAACAAGCCACAGGGGCAGACACTGAAAGCTGCGGATGTCGACCTCAGGACAAGCTGCTTCTCACACGTACAACTGTACGTCCATTACTCCCGCGTCACCAGTCCTGGCTCTATGCATATTTTTCCTGTTGAGAACATAACTACAAACGTATGTTGTATACAGGGAAGTTTTATAAAAATGTGGCTGTTATTGTAGTATATTGTGGTGTCTCACGACATTACGGGAACGAAGTCGCGGGCAGAAGCTAGTATTTAAATAAATCTATGGTTCTAAGTTATTGACCAAATGACAGTAAGAAGTGTCATAAGTCCGACTATAGCTCTATCATAGATAATACACTTAAATCAGTTCTACCATTGAGAATATCTATAAAGATAAACACTACAACTTTTATGGCTCAACCTGGATCTGGTCCTAAAGCTGTGCGTTCGCACTGGCGAAACATTAAAAACAAAACATGTTGAAATCTCTAGTTCCTCACAAACATTGTATCAATTGTATGGAACATTGACAGAAAACAGAGATTTCGACATGTTTTGTTGTGAATGTTTCGTCAGTGCAAACGCACAGTTAGCTAGAGACTAGAGTCTGGTGACTAGACAGACGAGACGAACATCTAGAATGGCATATTAAGCATCAACTCAGAATAGGATAATGTAAAGGTCACGTTGAAGAGTGTTTCTTGCCGCGTGCAGCAGGGCTCTGCGGGGCGTTACAGAAGCAGTTCCATTAAACGACGCGCATACAAACGAGTGGCGTACCACTACTTATTTGCGGCCCAAGGGTTTTGTAGTATAGGTAAAGCTATTTGTACTTATTTTATTTATCGTCAAATCAAGCAATTTTCAATCGTCACCGAGCTAATAATTGAACAGTGAACTGAACGCACCCCAGCTGACAAGTGTCAATGTTAACTGCTGAAGTTGACGTTTCATCTTGACGTTAATGACGATCGAATAATATTGATTTATTTTTCGCCCTAAAACATTAAAAAAAGGGTGCTATAATGGCAAACGGTACACCAGAGAGTGACTTTTCCATAGAATGCTTCCAAAACTATTCCGCCCCTGAAGTGTTTGTTCAAGGTTTGGCGGGAATGGTGAATCAAAACGATGTGGAAACTGTTATTAGGGCACAGAAAAATATGTAAGTTTAATAAGATTATTTTTACTTTAAATCTTTTGAATGTAACACTAAAGACTGAGATTTTACTACTTCCTCATTCTTTGGTACCACCATTTAACTGTAGGTACTTTTAAGCAAGAAGATGCAATTATGTAAACTCCCAGAAGGTACTGTATTATTGTCAAAATACAAGACTACTATTTGTCCACCAACCACCCCTGAAATACTATGACTATGAAAAGAGCATTTAAGCAATATTTACAATTATAATACTCCTTTTTTCCTTGTCTCGTGCTTTAAATTGAAATGGGGACCCCAGTTTATTTTCATGGTATTTAAAAAATATTAAGGAACCAGTTTCTTAATCTCAAACCATACTGTAAATTCCAGGCTACAACGGTTTGAGAAGACAACAGAAATGCTCACAAACTGCAACCAGCTTTCCTCCAGCCGTCTCCGAGCTGCCTCCACTGAGTTCAAGAAACACACGCAGCTGCTTCTGGAAATGAGGAAGGATCTGGAGTTCATATTCAAGAAGATTAGGGCCATCAAGACTAAACTAAGGTTTGCAGCCAGTTTAAAATAAATTAAATTTTGTTTTTATCATATCTGTTAAAAAAGATCTAGTTTATTCTTCGGAAACAGGGACTAAAACTACTTTTTACTCTCTGTTTAAGTGGACTAAAAGTGATTTGAATTTGGAATGTGAATTCCAATCACCAAAGAGATCAATCACGAACATGTATGAACAAGTAACAGGTTGGCAAGAGAGAAAGTGTGAATTTGCGAAAATTTTCAAATTTTTCTTCTTGGGTGTCGTTTTCATAGTTTTCGAGGGTGCAAAAGTCGATCCAGAGGTTAAAACGTAAATCCAAGATGGCGGCTGCGAAAAATTTGTTTTAGTTTAAAATTATACGTGAGAGAAAAAAAAGTAGAGTGACCACCTCGGGAGCAACACTATTTTAAGCTCAAGTGACGTACTTTAAAAATTGTTGTTTGCTCCCTAGGTTTAAAATCTACTATTTCCGACCACAGATATCTGTGTTAGTAAAGAAACATTGAGTAATGTTAGTAACTCCAATAAAAAAGTCCAAATCCCAGCGTCTCATTATGTTCTTCTTTACTTCTAAAATACTCCTAATTAAACCAACAAATGTTGCATGAATCAGCAATTGTTCATAAGAAAAATACACTGAAATTTCAATAAATATAATAGTGAAAACAATGTCATTTCGAGTGTATTTTTCTTGAATGATATAATTCAAGAAAAATACACTCGAAATTACATTGTTTTACCTACTATAATTATTACCTACTAGAAGCCATTTGACAGGTTCATTTTGGAATATCTGTGAAATTCATGTCACGTTTTGTCTTGAAACTGTTGAAACCAACATGATGTTTGGCTTAAAATCTTTCCTTTGAAAAGACTAAATATATTGCAGATATCAGCAAAGTAAAAACTACTTTGGTTGGCCCAAAGTAATTTTAATAACATAATAATAAATGCAACATCCTAATATGCTAATGAATTACATATTCATTTCAGCACCCAGTATCCAGAAGCATACAAAACGGCAGTAGCTGCATCAATAGCAAACAGGCGACCAGCAGAAGAGGATGATGACGAAGACTTCAAATCATCTGACAGTCGACCAGAATCTAAGATGGTCGCCACAGTTTCCACAGAAACTCTAAAACCTACTACTAGTGAAACTGGCAAGAAATCCAAGAAAAAAGATCTGACTAGTGATGAGAGTAACAATAATAAAGAGCCTAGTGTTGCCAATGCGGAAAATTCAAAAAACATTGGTAGAAAACTTAAAAGGAACAGTAGTTCTTCGGAAACAGAGAGTGCGAGTTCTGGTGACGATAGTAGCACAGATACAGGCTGAATATTTGAACTGTAATATTTTACGTTTAGCCTCCTTACTGCATATATTGGAAAGAAGCTCTGGCCATGGAAGTACATAATATAAAGAAGTAGTCCATATAAATAAATCACTAAAGCAAGTGAGATTAACGCAACAATTTGCTAAAAAAAAATATCAAGCGTGCGTAACCTGCTGTGATTGGTTGAATGATATGTCAACAGCCAATCGCATCACTTGACTTGCGTTTAATTTTGCCGCGTCGATAATTTTAGTTCCAGAAACCGGGCGTAAATATTAATTATATCACATTGTCAATTATACCTTAATGTTTCGTATTTCGATAGTAACTTAAGGGTGGTTGCGCAACTGACGGAAGATGCGTCGCGTATCGTCGGTCGCGAACCCCGACAAGGTAGATGATAATAAAATATTCAATCTTGCACACTAAAACAATAATACGTTAGTGCGTCGAGCATACTAACTGGAACTTAACGAAGTTAAGCCCGACGCATCTTTAGTCAGATATGCGACCATCGTATAACGCGCACCTAGGCATTTCTTCCCAGCAACGGCGAAAAATGTCGGCTAAAATTAGCATTTCGAAAATCATGTTTGAAGGAGTATACAGGGTGGCACATTTAGATCGGTCAGTATGGGAAAGTCTGAAACTATAAGACGTACGAAGATCTCTTCTTAGGAAACATGTCATCGATTTTAGTAACAAGAAAAACTGCATTCATACATTTAAAAAAAACTTGTACTCAACTCTGGAATCGAACCCGGACGTTTTGAAAAATAAAACTAACACTATTTCTATTCAGATATCGATTGTGTAAGTAAATTTAATATGAAACACGGTGTCTAAAATGAATAAAATGCATTGTTTTCATATCCTTTAATTTATTTTAGTAAGTTTTCGAAATGACTAGCATTTTTTTCAATATACAATTTTGTATTGAAAAAAAATGGTGGTCGATCTAAATGTGCCATTCTGTATATAAGACCTACAAGACAGTACTGAGAGTGCGTGCCACGAAAGAAGGCCGGCGGAAAATTGTGGAACTACATTTTTTTAAATGCAATGGCCTCAGTCCCCGTCGCGTCAAATGGACTTCGGTGGTGGCGCGGACTCAAAAAGCATTTATTTCATATAAACCAAAATTACAAGCACTTTTGAATTGTCAAGGCGACTCGCGCGACTCTTCTGTAGGTTAATCGAGGCCTATCACTCCTAAGCATTGCTTCTAATAAGGCCGTTTCCTCATTAGTCGGTGCGGTATCGTTTCGGTTCACTATGCTCGGTATAAGTACCGAAACGATACCGAACTGCTTTCATCTTTCCTCATTGGTCGGCAAGTAGCAGTGCGGTATAGTATGCTCTGTATACCGAAACGATACCACACTGCTTTCATTTACGGACCTGGCGTTATGTTTTCGGTATAGTTTGTGCAATATCGCTTAATTCATTTAAATATAGGCGCTCGGTAAGCTTTCGGTACCGAGCATGCTGTAAGACCCGTGACGTAGGTACTGGATGTTTCTACCGAGACCGAGCCAATTAGGAAAACGCTCATTGAAATACATATAGGCGCTCGGTAAACTTTCGGTACCGAGCGAGTATACCGAACATGCTGATCCCGCACCGCTGACGTACCGACCAGTGAGGAAAGGGCCTGTATGTAAAACTATAGGATGAAAAAAGTCAATGCCCATATTCAAGTTGATTCCAAATTTCCAATATTGCTGATAGTATTACTAGTCAGTAGGTTTTGCGTAATGCCTAGTTATAACGAGTCATTCCAAGCCTTATTTTACTCAATTTCTCACAAAATAATAATTTTAAGTAAGCAAATAATAATATTATGACTGGCGAAAGCGTCAGGGTAGCCCGCTAAATTCAAATTTTCTTACGTTTCTGCAATTTGAAGGTCAGTTTCAGGTTGTATGTTGATCTAAATATGATTCGACGTATTTTATGACGTGTTTTGTTTTCTAAAGTAGGCTTTTTATTTTAAATGTAAGTACACACGGGTACACATCAAGCTATACATTTCCAGTTTATGCAGATCTCGCATTGTATAGGATTTCCGAACAATGCGAGGTCGGCTTATTCCACAGATTAGTATTATACTGGAAATGTATAGCTTTATGTGTAGCAGTGTGTACAGACGCCAGCACATCAACCTACTACAATCTGTCAAATTTCTTTAATAGATTTTCAACTTTATCTTTAAAGCATAAGGTTCAAAGTTGATTGGGAAAATTTTACAGTTTCGGGTAAGTTGACCTGCTGGCGTCTGTACCTAGGGTTAAATATTGTACGATGGTACGAAACCCTTCGTGTGCGAGTCCGAATCGCACTTGGCCAGTTTTTGTTGACTTTCGTTCGAAGTGAAACGTCTTAACACAATTAATTCAATAATGAACCGATCCAATGATGTTGAGTTCCGGCACTGCAGCTTTTACTCGCCTACAGAATAATCGAAAAATTACATGAAAGGTGCGGATGGAACGGATTCCTGTATAATTTTGTCTGTGTAGTGTGAATGTGGATTGAAACGAAAATGAACCTTCACTGGACTGAAGCGTCTGATCGGCAAGACTTAACTCATTAAGCAATAAAGTTAGGCAAACTGTCCCAAATATTTCATCCTCTCGACCCCACAAACCACTGTCTAGAAGTGGATAAAAGAGCGTTGGTAGCGTCGCAAATAGCTGTCAAATATTTACCTGTTTTGATTAATTTGGCAATATTGCTGTATGGAAATATTAATGTGGCTAACTAACGAACTAAAATATTGATTATTAAATGCAATAATTAATATCGTCACACCGAAGGAATATTTAGCTTTAGATATAGAAAAAGTATTTGGAAACTTTGCAAATGCCTTTTTTACACAAATTCAATATTCTTATAGCAATTCATTATTAATATTCTAGTTCGCCAATTAGCCATATTTCATATTTCCATACAGTAATATTGCCAAATTAATCAAAATAGCCAAACTTTTTACATGTATTTGCGATGTTGCCCATTTTCAAAATAAACGCTTGGGTGTCAGCATTTTGTTTTTGTAATGGAAACATTGTGTCGCTGTCAGTGTCAAAGTGATGTTGTGACTTTTGTAATTTATCTGTTCTTTTTTCCCCGCCAATACCCCTAACGAAGCCTTGTAAACTCGGTGGTCGTAAAAATAAAATATTGTATAAGTACTTCAGTTCCTGAGCCTTTTTCTGCACCATTATATACACAAAGATATAACAGGATATAACACTTACAATTTCAAGTCTTCCATCAAGATATTATAATAATTAAGTACAATAGATAAATTCACAAATAATGGAATTATAAATCACAATGATTAATGTAATAATCAGCAATATTTACAGTTTGTAATCATGTAAGTAAATAAAACAATCATTAATCAAATAAAAATTATTAAAAATTGTATTTTCCAGTCTCTTATTCATGTATACAACATGTGTACAACCAATCCATTGTAACAATTTGGTTTCTGTGAAAGGAGTGAGGCGCCATCTACACGGGCGAGTATGGCGGCGATAGACATGCCGCGCGCCGCGCTGTGGTATCATTTCAATAGAAATTATGGAACAATCTCCACACGGCGATATCATCGCGGCGAGAATTTGATGGCACAGCTAGACTATCGCCGAGATTTCCATTTTCTCTGAGAAAGACTTTCAAAGTATGTGTTAAACGAAAACGCCACTCTGTTAGTCTGACTATAACTAAAAGCTATGCTTCTATATGCATCGCGCGCCTCGCACCGGCAGAATTATTTTCAATGCAACATTATGCTTTCCTTCCACATTTACCTACTAAGAGAGCCTAAGAGCAAGCATAGTGACCTCGAAAAGATTAACACGCAAGTTACTTATTTATTTATTTATTTATTTATTAGGGACAACAAACAGCAGTATATTAAATATTACACATGATTGGAGTACTAAACTAATAGAGTTAACAAATACACTGCTCACGACGTTATCCACAGATTACCATATAAAATAATTAGCAAAGTTACTATTAATAATAACAATAAGGGCAAACTTAAAGATTCTCATTACAAGGTTAAAATTATTACTCGGTTTGTTATTAAAGTGAATCTCGGAGAGCATATAATAAAGTGAAAAAAATAAATAAAAAAATCTAATAATATCTGCGTCTTAATACTAGGGACAAATATAAAGGTTTGGAATCATATAAAATCGGCATGCATAAAAAAAGAGGGAAAAAAAAAAAAGAGAAAAACAACAAAAAAAGGAAGGACGAACTTAAAGCTACATAAATACATGAGGTATAGGAATCAATATTAAGTAACATCGAAACTTATGGCTGTTCCTTTAAAGTGGAAATAACTTGATTTTTGAACCTATTCTTGTTCAGAAATATAATATCAATAGATCCAAACTTTTTATTATATGTGTCTACCAATCGGTGCAGCGGTGAGCGTGCGCCTGAGTTGGTATGACAGAAGTTAGTGGCAAACAAACACCGTGGACGTACTTCTCTACTCTGTACTGTGCGAGGGACCAGGTAACACAAACTTCTCACAAGATCAGAACAATCAAACTTGTTGCGGCATATACTGAACAGGGTCATCATTTCTAGGAGTATGCGTCCCAGATTACTTTCTTCCAACAATACTATTTAAGTATACCTAGTATGTTTGTAGAAACCTGCATGATCGATTTTTCGCTTAGCTGACGCCGGCGGTAGATTAAACGGTGATTTCCGCAAGAGAATCTAGGGTGCAAGTGCAAGAGCAAGCGAAGCGGACTCGAAAATTTCGGCACCTCGGATAGATTAGGGTTTATTTTGACGATTTATACAGAAATAGGAGTTACTTTGTAGCAATTTGTAGACATAAGTCTACAGACCTCGGAGGGGTTAGATTGTTTTTAACCATACATACATAATAATCCGTTGGACCTACCGGTGTTACTAGTAGGTACTTAATTTGTATTTTTGTAAGTCCCAAGCGCGGGGCCTGTAGCATTTGCTACACCTGCTACGTAGCCATGCCATTCAATTAGAAATAGGCGTTATTTTGTTTTCGTTTATTTTTTGTACTTCGATATAAAATTATGAAATAATAACAAAAAATCTAACTAAAATTTTAGCGCCCTTTGATTGCTGGCGCCCGCGTGCGACGCACGTATTGCACGCCCAGTCCCGGCGGGCCTGGCAGATTCTCTAGACCGCGGAGATGACGCCTGGTTGGTTTTCATAGTGCAATAGGGATGTTGACTGGGGAAAAAAAATATTTAGTCCCTCAGTCGGATAATAAAAAAATTTTAGACTCGTATTTTTTGCTTTATCATAAATATTAATAAAAAATGGTCTAGATAAAACGCAATAAAGTTGGGGAGTGGGGGCTCGCTACGTGACAAATACCGGGGAGTGACGTCATGCCAGATTTCAACTCAATGTATTTACGTAAAAAAAGAAAAAAATACGTTTCCAATATTTTTTAATAATATACTTGACGGACATAGTCCATATCCACGTCCACATATTTGTTACATAAGACTGATAGGATCTGTCTAAGTGTTAGCAATAGAAAGAGAGGTAACTTCTAGGTGGATATAACTGTAGGTCATTAGCACTGTGCGACCTGAATTGCACTTTATTGTGTTGTAGCAAGAGTCCCTTTTTATTTAAATGATTTTGCGGTATGTCCCATCTCTATTAATCCGAGGTCCTACTTAAATTACAACAAATGCCCATAACATGAACATCATATTTGACATCATGTTAATGATGATGTATTTTTTCATGTCATGTTTGTGTAGTTAAACATAATATAAACCCTAACAATCTTAAATCAAATACAATCTTCGACATACACACACCAACAAAATCTAAACTAAGAACCTCTTTTGATTAAATAAATAATTAGTTTTTTTATCTTGTTGTTAGTGAAAAGCCATGTGCCCTGATGATATTTCCTGCTGGCAAAAAAGAAGGGCGGGCCCATAATGAAACTACTATCCCCTATTTCTCCCCTATTTATTAAAGAACATCCGTTAAGAGGTGGCCTTGAGGGCGTAAACTCATTTCTGTAGAGGTGACTTTATTAAAAATGCCCTTTGTGCTTAATTTTGCTATTTAAGGAAATCTTGTGCATATCATGCTTCTAGACCCAGCGGTTAAGGTTGTGCATTTCCTGTCATTGAATAAATTTAAGATTTTTACAAAGTAGATAAGGCTCTAATTAGTGTACAGTATTTTTATCTCACGAAGCAACAAGCAAAAACACAGTATGAATGTGTGTGTGTGTAGACAAGTAGAGTCAGCACATTACACATGCGCATACACACACACTTCGGTACCAAGAGCTCTTTACAAACATATACGCAGTGGGTTAGTAACACTTGGTAATCACCTAAAGAGCGCATCTTCATGAGATAAAAATAATGTAACTCACATAAACTAATCATACAAAATTTTTAAAAGTAATCAACAAATTTTATCCCTTGGCATATTTCTCAGTATGTTTCCTAGCATTTTCCAGATATTTGTCTATGTTGTACTTATATTCATTGGCTACATCCATCATGAGCGGGTCGTCGGGGTTGGGATTGGCCATCAGTGTCTGTAGGGAAACTAGAAGGGTCTCCAGCGTGATGGTGGGCAGCCAGGCACCTTTGGGAGGCATTTTTAACATGTCCATACATATTCTGCCACCTGTAACAGTAAGTGAAATGTAATAAAATCATAAAATGATTTATAAAATAAAATCATAAAATTATTTATTACTGGGTGAATAATTTCCTAGCAATTTTCTTCTTTAGTAAATTGATTACGATGAAAGTAAAATAAATAAATTATTCCAGAAGAAGCTGCTCGAGTATTATTGATACTTTTACGCAACTTACTGCGTTTAGTACGTTATGATAAGTATGTTCTGTGGTTTCGTACACATACGTCTATGGACATTTAAAATTAAAAATGAAGACAAAGCGGCGGCAAGAACTACCAATGTAACGATGTCAGAGTTGTTGTTACCTTTATCGATGTTGGGGTGATAAACAGGCGTAGAGAACTTAACGAGTGGTGGCTCAAAGGGATACTTCTGTGGTATAGTAACGGTCAATTTAAACGATCCGTTCTCATACGGTGATCCTTTAGGACCTTGCAAAGTAAAGTTCAAAACATCGTAGATGTCTTCTTCTCTCGGATGGCAAACTATCCCCCATGGAGGTTTTGTTTCAAAGTTTTTCACTTCTCTGGCTAAGCGCGCTGTTCGAGCACTGGGTATCATAATTTATTAAGTAAAAGTTAACGATTTTTAGCCACTTCGTAAAACAATAACAAGACACTGGGCTGACTGAAGTGAAGAAGACCGCGGTTTTCGACTGACAAGTGTCAATGTCAATATCAATGACAAAACTTCATACTTTTCCTTTGAAAAAATATTATACTTTTCCTTTGCGTTCGCGTTTTCTTAAGATTATTTATTATAACTACAAACCAATCAATTGAATCAATACAAATCCTTTGAACATTTACAATCTCTTATAAAACTTATTCATGATAATAAAACAATCATTTGAACGCAGCTATTACTGAAATGTCAAATGAACATGCAACAGAAGCGCCCTCTGGCGTCATAAAATCGAACCATTTCTGTACAAAAACCATCGCGAAACTAAAACACTTTGCGGAAGGTTATTACACGTTTTAATAGTTTTTCTTGCAATTATCTGTTCACAAATTAAGAACGTTGACCTCTAATTCGTAAAATTATTCGCATATATTAGATTATCATTACGTAAGACGTAGAGTGCAATAAAAATCATTCAGTGCATTACTCCAGACACCCATTGCAGCTCTGCACCATTATTTGGTAAGTAATTCATTATTTCTGTATTGTTATCAGTAGTGAATGTACTAATTATGAAATAGGATAAATATTCACGGTTTAAACTTGTACTTAAATGGTGAAAATCGATTAATTTATGCGTTTAAACGGGTATAATCAATACGGACAAGCGAGGATTCAAATGATTTATTTATGTTTGTGGTATGGTGTTTTATCGATCTGCAAGTGCAAGTTTGCTGATTATTTGAGTGGCAGAGTGTATAACGGAGGTGTTTTATGTAATGCGATAGGATGTTAGCCGCGCGGAAAACAATTATCGTCGGTTTTGTTATGATTTGTCTGCGGCTGAACAACCGGTAAACGTGCCCGTTTCTCTGAATACATTGCGCCTTCACTGCACGCGATCCATGTTTCTGGCCAGTATTTGTAGTATACAACCTAATTCTCGTGAATCAACCTCTTTTCTTCATTAATAATCAAGCTATTAAAGGCCTTGTTATGGCTTCCACAGACTGGGAATACCTAGTGGTCTGTCCGAAATAAGCAATATAATATCATTATATCTTGTTCTAAGTATCTTTAGGACATAATAAAGAATTAGAGGCACTAAAGTGTCAATAAATTTAAGTTGTAGTGGCTATTGATTAAAGAAAAGTAAATTATGGTAATGATTTGTATTAGATTATTCAATCCATTTTCATAAAAGCTTATTAAATGCTACGTTTAACTAACTACAATAGATTTTTATTAGATTCTAACCAGAATCTTCTATTTTTTCTAGACTATTTTTGACTTTTTTCTATTTTTTTTTCTCTACATACTTTACCTTATGATATTATGACCTTACTTTTAGACAAAATTAAGAATTTATCTCCAATAATTACATAGACAATTTATTAATTTTTATAAAATGTATTGCCCTAGGTTATTAACTGTGCTGTATAGTACCCAGGTGGTGACCTGGTTCTTTCATTGATTTTCCAGCTTATGCAGATAGTTATGCAACTCATGTTTTATTATCACTTTCTAACTAGAAAAGTATGTTTTTTCACACATAAGTATCGGTAATGCAAAATAAACTTTATGTCTGATGCTTAAAGTTTATTTCTAGTAACATTTTGAATTACAGTAGGCAATCTTGGTACTAGAGGAGGCTGAGCCTCCTTGGTTCTGCAACAATTGAAAAAAAAAAGAATAAACAATCGCCCATGCCATTATCTATTTAAAAATGGAACACATTCCAACTGGTTACTTTTTAAATATTGAACAAAGATTCACCCTGTTAAAAACAAAATCAAAATGACTATATTTACAATGTACTTACGTACGTCAACACATATTGTAAACTTGAACAATGATATTGTACTAGATTGTTGTCAAAACATAATGGATAGGTTGTGTAATGTCTTATTGTTAGAGATAGTTAGTAAAACAATTATCTGTGATACAATGTACTGGCCTTGTAGCCCTGTAATAAGAATGTTACCATTTTTGACTAATGACTAATGATAGCAATTAAAGCAAAAATTATACAGCTGACTTTCCTTCTGATAAAAATCCGTCAAAAGTCGGCAGTTATGATACCCACTAAAAAACATGCATCAATTCTTTACCAAACAAATCCCAAAATGATTAATTAAGTATCACGAAATCATGATTATAATAACAATCAATAATCATACTTCAGTCTCTAAAAACGAATTCCTTGTCTAGCTCATGATAATAATCAATAAACGAACAGGAGGAGATGCCCTAGAAGGACATAATATACTGACCTTATTGGTGATTTTCTTCAGAAAGGTCAGGTGCGTAGTACTCGCAACTGGCGTGCGTGTGACCAGCTATTTAATTACAACACATTTTCGTAAACGATTACGACTAATCTGTTTCATTTTGACAGTTCAACAACATTCATTGCGTTATTTACGTTGTTGAGCAGATTTTCTTTTTCGAACATATGAAGCAATGGATTAGAAATCTCTTTCAAAATTATTCATATTGTGATTGACCGTGTATTAGGATGCAGATGTATGAACGGAAACGAAACAAGAGAAGTACAAGAATAAAATAATGTCAGTTAATAAAAAAATACTGAACAATTTCTAATTCTCAAGGGCATTTCCGTTCCATTTTCAAACAGACAGCCTCAAATAAACCTTTCGATTTATCGCGAAAGATATCACGATAATGTCAATCTATGGGTTAGGGGAATAATCTACATTTGAAATTAAATGTCGGTTCGTCAATTTATATTCAGGAGTATAACATAACATCACGCCTGTAAGTCCCGAAGGGTTATACAGAGATGTACCTATATTACACCCACATTTCTCCAGTTATGTTTATTAAGTCCCATGTAAAAGGGGGCGAGACTATTGCCATCAACCGGTCACAAATCCAGACTCCGGGCTGTTACTGAGAAATTCTAGATGGAAAAGCCCAATAACACTTTGCCGGAATTGGGAATCGAAACCCTGGCAGAGGTGAAAAATACAGATACAAAGTCTCATGTAATGGAGACGATTCTATAACTCTGCCCAACCTGGAGATCAGACCGAGGACTCCACTCTTCAGCAGCAGTCGCGCTGGCGACCACTAGACCAACGAGGAAGGCAACCCATCTTTTCAATAGCTAAATTCTTTCTTTTTCCTGTATCTTTCGTCTAAGAATGTTTGCCGAATCGGATTTCCCTATCAATCATTTTCAAACTCTTCGCCACTTTCCCAACAAAATAATTTACTTATATGGATTTATATTTTTATCTGACTATAGGAGGGCAGGAGGGTAAGGTTTTGGATGTATGTTTGTTTGTCTGTGTGTCCTCTTGCAGCTACGTATTTACCTATTAGTTTTTAGGGTTCCGTTCAAAAGGAAAAAACGGAACCCGTATCCGTAGGATATCCTATACGGGTTCCGTTTTTTCACTCGTGTCTTTTCGGTAGTGTGCACCGAGTTCAATAATACTTTAAAAAACAAAACTTAAACGATTTGCCCAAATGTTTTGTTCAGTGACTGGGCAGCTAAGGGTATTAGGAAATGTAGGGAAAAATTGTTTGAGCTGTTAATAAATACGTTGCTACTTACTCTAAAACTTTTAAAAATACCTGCTAGGTAGCTAAAGCCTTGTACATTAGCAACAAGATCAAATCAGCCTATAATAAAATAAAGACGGTTTGGAAAATTATCAATGACGAAACAAACAGGTGTAAAAGACATAATAATGACTTTACACTAGAAACTTCACGTGGTCTCATAAGCACTAACAAAGAAATTTGCTCAAGAATTTGTAAATTTCTTTACCAGTATACCACCACTTAAAACTACTGAAACCTTAAATTCCTCGCCCTCGCGTTCTATTGATTTATTAAGAGCAAATGTTTCATCCTGCCCGATTGAATTTAAATTCAAGCATATAAACCCCATAACCGTAATTAAAGCTTTCAAGCAAATCAAGATCAAATAAACCGAAGATCTATGTGGAATGTCAATCAAAGTTTGTACCTCCATTATTGAGACTATAGCGCCGTACTTAGCCTTAATATTTAAGTTGTGTGTGGATCAAAGAGTCTTCCCTAATTTAATGCAATAAAGTAAGGTAATACCACTTTTCAAATCCGGGGACAGTAAAGACACCAATAATTATAGACCCGTATCCGTGTTGCTGGTTTTCAGCAAGGTGTTTGAAAAGGTAATGCTTAATCAAATGCTCAATCATTTTAACATCAATAAAATCTTACATGATCAACAGTATGGTTTCCACCCTGAGTTTCCACCCCATTTGTTAAAAACTTAACCACAAATGGTGTTATTTGCTGACGATACTTCCTTAATTTTTAAAATTAGTAGACGTGCATCAAATCTTGACGACGTAAATAACGCCCTACAGCAGGTCCAAAACTGGTTCACTGCTAATAATTTTGTATTATTAAATGGGAAAAAAAACTAAGTGCATAAGATTTTCTTTACCAAATGTCAAAAGTAGTAATTGTGAGATAGTATTGAATCAAGAGACAATACAGTTTTAAAATTCTAATCAATTAGTTTATGCACCTTTGTGGAGCAGGACCAGCGTTGAGCCAAGAGCTACTAAAGATTTTAAAAACTATCTTTGCATTGTATAAATTCAATCTCTTAGCATTTTATAATTTCATAGCACATGTGTGAGTACTATGTAGTGGCTATAAAGCTACCATTTAGGTACTGGGTATGTCTTTCATTGACTTGAATTTACCCTGGCGGCTGAGAGTATGTCATGCTCACTCTAATGTCTCGCTGACGGTGGCGCGTGTTCTCCATAGGTACCTACTACGTTTTGGAATGGGCTTCATCTTTCTGACTGACCGACCCCTTGACAATTCAAAAGTGCCTGTAATTGGTTTATTTGAAATAAATGCTTTGAGTTTGTCTGTCTGTCAGTCAATCACACAGTCACTCCGAATCTAATGGACCGATTAAGTTTAAATTTGGTACACATATGTATTTCTGTGACGCAAACACGGATGTGTAACGTAAATAAATGAATTTTGAATATGGGGTCTCTTTTGGGGGCAAATAAGAAAATTAAATAAAAAAGCTTTGCAAACGGTACCGCTTATTGCGAGGATTTAAAATATTTGTTGTTATTATTATTTTTTTAAATAAATTGGTACATTTAAAGATATATTTAAGAAAATTGATGAAAATTGAACATTCAGAGATTGAGAACAGATTTTCTAACTCATACTTCAAGCCACAACACTAGCAGCGGACATTGACACCCCCCCCCCCCTCCCCCCAACATCTCGGCCCGTTTTTTTTCTACAAAATCCGCACAAGTAAAATCCCTTTATTTACGTGTCTGTTTTGAATGTAAACTTTTCCATGGCATCGCTATCATTGGCCTCGTTTCCTCGTCCTCGGTCACACGGTCACACCGACTCGAGACACTTCTCGACGAATGAGTAGTGCGTAGAACCCTAATTACGTAACACTTGCGCCTTATCGAGTACTTTGATTTTGACATTACAAAAAACAATGCTTCGACAGACCCATGGAATTAGTAGAATATGTAAATCTACTACATCTATGACAGAACAAATAACTCAATGGATATTGCAGGATTAGACTGAAACGTCATCTTTCTGAAGTTGATTTATTTGAAATTGAGTTTGAGTTAAGAGAGAGAGAGAATTGCTTTGAGTATGAGTCATAATGACACGAGCCCTTTTGGATTGTCATTCCGAATGAATGACACATCGAGCTTTAGAAAGAGACAGTCACGCAGGTATTAGTGATAGGGACGACTCTCTACTGGCTCTACAAAGCTGAACTTTTTCTAAAACTAAATGTGCCACAAGCACGTGTATTCGCGGTTGAACGGCCCTGTACTATAGATGTTATCTACTCATGTGATTCCAGACGAGGCGGAGACGACAAGGACGCTAGATTATTTAAATAACAATAACTATTTGTTATTCTTTACTGAAGAATATAGATTTTTTTGGCTGTTTAAGAGTAATGCCGCTCTATTCTCTAAAAGTCTCACCGTGAAAACTTAGATGAAGTGAGCTGTCAATAGTGTTATGTCAATGTTGACAGCTCACTTCACCTACACCTACGTTTTCACGATGAGATTTTTACAGAAAATATCAATTTCAAAATATTTTAATTTGCTGCTATAGGTACCTGCTTTTAGTGCTTTTGTGATAAAATCAATTCGTTGTTTCTTGTTATACGTATACCGTATACGTAAACGTAGGTAGGTATTACAGTTTACGAATAGGTATTAGGTTAAACCAGATAATAAGCAATAATTGATTTTTAACTTAGTTTTTACCGTTACTCCTAAATCAGCGTAGCAGAATTTTTATACTTACCATATAAAATTATAATCGGTAAAATAATAAATCAAATCCATTCGCTATGGCAGCAAAAAACATGGCGAGTAACGCAATTAAGTTTTTTTAAACATAAAATCTGATAAGGATAACCAATCGATTTTTGATCATCAGTTTGTAAAACGGTGGTTCAGCGGGGTAATTGCTTACAATGCACACACACAATGGCAATGGCAATGCCTTTCATTTTGACAGTTCAACAACACTCATTGCGTTATTAACGTTGTTATGCAGACGAATTTTTCAAACATAATTATGAAGCCATGAATTAGGTGGCGGTGCTTGGGGGAGGCCTATGTCCAGCAGTGGACATCTTTCGGCTAAAATAATGATGATGAATTAGGAATTTTATTAAAAATCCTTCGATTACGATTAAAAGTGTGTTACGCACTGGGGAGCCTAACATAACCCACTGCGTCTCTAACGCCCTAATTCTGTAACTCACTCGCAATGGCTATCGCTTTAATTTTTAATACAACAAAATCGACCTATTGCTGCATGTTTGAAATAGTCGTCTGCTCGTCAACTAGATCAATACATGGAGTTCTTAATGATAAAATAAAAATCGCACTAAGATTAATGAGCAAAATCGTAATCGTACTAAATACGATGTTTCTGAATTGTGCGATATTATGTAACATACTCACAATCCCAATGCCATTCATATTGACAATAGGGATGATGCCTGGGTCAAAAAAAAGAAATTCCATTTAGTCCGTCAGTTAGATAATAAAAAAATATTAGACTCGTATTTTTTTACTTATTATATTAATAAAAAATGACTTAGATACAACGCCTTAAAGTTTGGAAGTGGGGGTTAATACGTCACAAGTAAGTATAAAATCTACATACTAGTGACGTCTTGTCACATTTTAACTCAATGTATCGCCGTAGTCTTTTGATAACATAAAAAAATAAAAAATACGTGTACGTTATTTTTTTATAATCTACAAGACGGACAAAAAACATTTTTTTAATCATCATCCCTTTCATTTATTGGGTTTTTCGTTATCGAGCAGACGAATTTTTCAAACGTAAAGCAACGTACTCGTATTATGAATATCCTTCAAAATCCTTCGGATTGTCATTTTGTGATAGAAAGTGTGTTACGCAATTGGGATGCTGAATGAAATCGATTGAGATTACGAATGCTGTTCATTACTAAGGGGTTCGATTGTGTTCACAAAGAATCGGACAATCCTAATAGAAATAGTCGTACTCAAGTAAAGTCGCAAAATTACTGAATACATATTAAACGGTTATTTATTTACTTGACTATTCGCAATAACTACTGATATGAGTATAAAAGTACTCATGTCACTCTTTTTTACTATTACGTATTGTTGATACCTTTTTGTTTAGGTTGGGAATTATCAAATAACTTCTCCCGCTCTGGGCGGAGCGGGAGGGCGTGTCAGACTCTTACCGACTAAAACCCACCCGTGTTCCTTCAGTTGCCTGTACGTTGCCAGGGGCCACGGTATCCCTTTCGGACTTTCCCGCAACCCCGGCAGGCATCGGTCCTATCAGACCCCTTCAGTTGCTGACATCTTTTTGAGGCGCGCGTGGAACACAACGCGCCGTCGACCCGGGCTGGTCGGGTCCTTATCGAACGGCGAGCTACCCATTGCTCACCGTCCGCAAGCCCGCGCCTACGGTAGCCGGGAATCTGCCCGCGATTCCTGACGCCCAGAGCGTCTCCTGCGGCGGCTAGGGGCGTGAGGGCGCGAAGTTTGCCTCTCCCTCACGCGGTCTGCCTCCTCCTTCGCGAGCATTACTGCTTGATGGTACCTACCACTACTATAATTTAATTAGGTCCGGTAATATAATATGATCGCACATACCTAAATCGATAAATAAATACGAGTAGATATTCCATAATCCTACCTACTTTTAAGCCGATGGGTCACGGCCAGCTATTGAACCTATACATACATATTTGTTACATCATTTAGTTTATTTATAACTTACTGTTAGTAAATGATATAAAATATTTTTGTTTTTTTCGTGCCCAACATTAGGGCCAATATAGTTGGGCCAACAACATTGCGCCCAATGTTTGAATTAATTCTATCGACATGCAACAATAAACGTTGCGTTATTTTTGCTGTAGGTACAGCAGACGAATTCTTCAAACGATGAAAAAACAGATTTTACATAAAATGAAGAGGATTCCGAATGTTATAAATAGGGTGTCGTATTCCAAAATGACGCCCAATCATCTAGTTTTTTTTAGTATTAGAATACGTGCTTATTTATTAATACCTTAATTAAACCCTCTATGCGTCGGTAAGAACGCCTTACCGACGCATAGAGGCTCTCTTAGAAAGGCGCGACGCGACGGTGCGAAGCGATTCTGGTAGAACAATTTTCATTAAGTTTTCATAGAAATTGTGCTACTATATCAAGACCATCTTCGACATTATCGTAATCGGATGTTCAAGTCTAGTCATCTCGACTTTAGGCTTCGAGATTAGATAACGAAGCCATATAACTCTCTAAAATTCCAGTAACATTTTTACTGGTTTGCGCTGGAAAACCATGGTTGGGAGGTTCAAAAGAGACAGCCTTGTCACAGATAGACATACTGCGTAGGCTTAGTAATAGCGTCAGAACCCTATTAGCAACCTTTGGGTATGGTACTCTTAAAATCGAATAATAAATGATATTACACACTATTGTCTACATTTCTTTCTCATTTCTCCTTTCGCAGGTCTACTGGAAGAATTTTTTTAAGAAATAAGCAGTACCTTTGTACTCATAATTGTGATTATGTCGTATCTGTATCTATTTTACTGTGCTTACGTAAATAATAAAATAAATAAATAATTTCTGTAATTAGGTTTATACTAACACTTTTACACGTCAATAAAATTTAAAAAACTAAATTATGTTGGTTTTTCCTACCTGATTACACTGATAAGAAACAACACCGAAACCAACTCAGAGGTCAGTCTTTTTTAAAGTCCAGCACCCTAACTTCGTAACACTTTGCTTTCAATCAGAATCCGAAGGTTTTGAAGGAAATTCCTAATCAATTACTTGTTGAGCAGACAAATTGTTCAAACCTCTGAGGTTTGAGAAAGTCTGCTCAACGACGTAAATAACGCAATGAACGTGAGTGAACTGTCAAAATGAAGAGCGTTGCCATCGATTGTTATTTTATGTGTATTACGCAATTACACCGCTGACGTTAGTGTCTGAAATGGTCTTATGACAGAGCTATAAGTAGTTTATCAATGAATGAAAGAGCAAAGAACGTTGCAATTGCGTCACAATTGTTAATATTTGCAAACGCAGTCCGCTCGTACGAACGTTGCCAAAACTTTATCGTTTATCATAATATCAAACACCTCGTAACATCTCCAGTGATGACGTACACATTATCTAATTCTAAACAGGACCTCGCAAAGCCACTGCCGCTTCCGGAATATAACTACGGAGTTACGGATCTGTGCTGCTAATAGGCTATCTTACTATCGAGTCCAGTACATCTGTAATGAGCAGCAGTTAATGCGAAACAAACAAATGCCTGTTAATGATAATCCTTCCGCGAAATAAAGAAAGGCATAAAGGGAAGTCCACATTGTCACCTGCACGCGATGCAGCTTACTGATAAAACCTGGCAATAGAAAGATACTGTAGAATAGCGACTACAGTTTACATGCAATACTTAGAAATTCGATCATTCAGAGTTGTTTACGGCTTTGTTTTGAATCCACTTCAAGTCCTATTTTGTCCCAATGTTAACCCCCTTATTTAACCATACATTTTGACGTTTAAACGTTTCTTAACTTCAAACAACGTTTATGAAAAAGATGATCAAACTCCAGCCGAATCATTAAATGGGCCAATGACATTTTGGTCCACGGTGCGAGAGCCGCAAGGCTTCCTCTCATCGACTAAACTAATGCAGCGTCACGACGAGACGAGAGTCAGACAGAGAAAATTGCAATAGATTTTACCACTGCACCGTTTGTCTTAATTATTATCAGTCGTTTGTGTCCCACTGTAGGGCAAAGGCTTCCCTTCCGTTTCCTCCTTCCTCTTATCCCAATCTTCTGCAGTTTGTGGCAATCCTTCTGGCAAAAGTCGAGTTCGTCTCGCCGTCTCCTGCGGGACTGCCGCATTGCTGTTGCTAGGGACCCATTGTGTGGTTATTTTAGCCCATAGTTTCTCTGGCATGCCGTTGACTTCCTTACCAGTCTCGTTAAGAAAATCTTTCCGATCCAGTCGAAATTGCGCGCAAAAACATGTCAATCTATCAATACACGGAAAAAAACGTTTTCCTTGAGATAAAACATTCATTGATAGCCAATATCATCATGATTATCAGTTTCAGCCTTCTAGCAGAATATATAAACAAAAGTTCTAAAAGAGAAAAAGAATGCGCTACTAAAATAAATATTTTTCTTCGTAGCTCTTGCCTGTTATTGCATAATATTTTGTAATATCTTGGTATCTGCTTAGTAGCCATCACATTTAGTTTCGAACTTTCCTTGTAAAATGCAATGCATGATGAATAACAAAATGCCGCACGTTCGTAGGTATTTGATTATTGAGTACTAGCGACCCACTCCTGCTTCGCACGGTTTTTACGACTTGACAAAACATAGACAGTAACCTTTAGAGGTATGAGGAACAGCGTGTAAAGTTCACTTATCCTCTATGAAAAGGGAGGAGCCTCCTGCCAGACGGGTGTCGTGTCTGGCGGGCAACTTCCCGACGATTGATGTCGGATAGTCTTATAATAATATGTCGTTCGCGCGGTAAACTCTAATTGCGCGATGCAGGATTTGTGTGACGTCAGCTCTTTGATGCGTAGTTCGCATGTGGTGATGTAGGTGTCGCCACAAACCTTCCGGAATAAATTCTCTAAATCTAAACGATAGTAAAAATCTCATCAAAATCAGTTGCGTGGTTTAGAAGAACAACGCGGACATAGAGACAAACGCGAAAAGCGACTTTGTTTTATAATATGAATAGATTACTGTAGGTATTCGTAGCTATTCGATTTAAGATAGATGTAAAATTAATGGCGGAAAGGTAGACCTACGACAGTGGCTTGATTGGCATGGGGCCTTCATGCTACAGATGATCCAAGGATAGTACAAAAAGGAGAAGTATCGTTTACTGTGCTGCTGGGGAGTTTGTTGCGCCACTTCTTCTTCGCAACTAAAGCACTAGGAAGTGGTGAGAGCGGGCGTTTTGGGAGACTTTCTTAAAAAAAATCTGATTCTCAGCCTAGTTTGGATTTTGATTTTCCTGTCCCATTCAGTTAACTTCAAGTGAATTTTCTTTTAAGCCTTCTCTCGGCCTTCAAGTTCCAAGGGCCAAAAATGCTAGGATTAGGTTTTCTCCATTTTGCTCCTCATCCTCTGATGAGAATCACCACAACATTCAGCCAGCAAGTTCTCTCGCTGGATCCGCAATTTCTCTTGTCCAAGACTTTCGTTACCGATCTTAACCTAGGGTTTGTCCTAGATTAAGGAAAAACGACTTCTGACTGATGCTTTCACATTGATGTTGTTTTCTTATTCTGACTTGCTAATCATGTTTGGAAGAAGGTAACTGTCAACTGGCACTGTAGTGCTTGACCCTCAGTCTAATAGGATATGTTGTCGTGGAATCGTCGAAATCGTTAGTGTTCGACAAAAATGCAATTTCTTTACTAACGACGAAACTTCTCGAAGAATTCTTGCCACAACGAACTCAAAATAAACGGGGGTTCTGCTCTATTTTCACCTGAGTAACCCGAGCGTCGATCTCACAATAGAAAATTAGATTAAATTAGAAATATAACTGCGACACGACGCAACTATTTTGACATACAATCGGTAAAACAGAAAAATATACAAGCTATATTCATTTCTATTGTAAACTGTATACGAATGTAAATCCCTCAGCCGTAAAGAAACATGTGGTGCAGGTTTTCGCAAAACGATACAAGCCATAATCACCTCTATGGTTGGAGTGCGAAGGGTCGAAAACCCCATGCATCTAAAACTCAATCATATGTAACACAATACGGTCTTGCCCGATGAACTTGGCACTGATTCAATCATTCTTATGTAACAGTGTAGTAAATAATGCCAAAGCGGCCTGCATTGATTTTCCGCATAAAGGGATCAAATCTACAAAAGCGGGATTACGCTCGACAATTTTGGAAAGAGTCGAACACCCTTATTACGTAACATAACCGCAATGACAATCCTAAAACAATTGGTCGTAGTTGACAATGAAAGGGATTGTCATTCCGAGTTAACGATAAAATCAACTAAACCCAACCCAAGGTATAATTTCTAATTCAAAACGAACCAAGGTGTGTTTTGTATACTTAGCGTTATTCGTGGACATATTAGTAGTAACTTCAGACACATTATGTGCCTTGCGTGTGACCTTATGTACGTAAGCCTTAACAGTGAATTCTATTGCTACAGTTGGTTTTCGGAGCTGCTAGTTTGTTGTGCTACGCCTGGGACAACACAGCTGCTACCGTTGCGCAATGATACTTAATACTTCTATGGCGTTAAGATTCCTCATCATGGGGTACCTATGCTAAAAACATGGAATAGACGAGTACGTTATTGACGTGTCTGCCTGTAATCTACTTCTAAACTTGGGAATGGGAAGCCAGTCCTTGTTCACTAAAAGCGTATTACTTTATCAAATCTGTTATTATTATGTTTAATCAAGAACAACAGCTAACTAAAGATTTGATAGCAGATTCACTGATCAGAATTAGAGTTGTAATGTCGACTTTGCCCAGCTGTAATAATGAAATAAGATAAGCAGAAGTCTTTATGCTACTGGCCATCCACGTTCATCTGTGTCACTTACAAGGACAAAAAAATATTTTCTGCCAGAAAACACATGCGAAGGTCAATTCCATGTTGTCTTTTATTTCTCTCACAGAAAAATTTACCGATTTTCTACCAAAGGTCACACAGGTTAAAAAAACACCCACTCAATATCAAAAATAGCTTTTAAACCTAACCCTCATCACAACTTTTTACCTAAAACAATGACACAGCAGAAAATTCAAGTACTCTACAAACAGGCACACTTCACACACACACACACACAAACACACACCACTGCTCAGGAGGTGTGTTGCGAATGACGCACTTACCAACGTAATATATGTACACAAATATATACGTAGCACTTATCAAGAGTGCTATTTATGTGTATAATCAATAAGTGTGTCTGTTTGTTTATACTTTGAAGTATTTTTTCATTGAGGAAATGCTTGGTATCGGGCATTGGCCGATGACCGATGCAATGTCGTAATCTTGCAGGTCTTTATATTACCTACAGTGACAAGACATAATTATTATGTCACGATTGTATTTTTAAAAGAGTAACCGTGGAGTTTCTTGCCGACTCTTCCCCGTAGGAAACAACCAATTGGAACCGTGCACCTAGCTTCTGACGTTTCATAAGTGCCCGTGTAGGTTTATGTAAAATAAAATATTTTTAATTTGAATTTGTATGTGGTATTCGACAAAATGTGTGTTTTTCCTGTACCTTACCTGTACCTTTTCCATTTTCATTTGATCCTCATTAAAAAAATCTCCATTTTGCAAAAGGGTACAGCTATCTAATTACGCAACACATTTTCGTAAACTACGACAAATTTGTTTCATTTTGACAGTTCAACAACATTCATTGCGTTATTTACGTTGTTATGCAGTTTTTTTTTTCCGAACTTGTGTAGCAATGGAGTAGCAATTTGTTTCAAAACGATTCAGATTGATCGTGTATTACGTAATTAGGGTACAGGTCGTCATAAAAGAGTCTCACGTGGTGAAATTCGGAACTAAATATTTTACTTAATGCAGACCTATGATGTTGGCACTATTTTGCCGACAAGTAAGTTTCGATTTGAGTTACCCACAAGTAGCGTTTTTTGTTGCACATTTATTTTAACAATTTATTTCCCATTCGAAGTGACGCTAAGTGCGATAGTGGCGGCCTCGTTTTCATTTTACTCTTTATTGCCAAGCTGTACGGCATCTTACTGACTAAACCTGTATGGCAGCCATCCAAATTAGAGATAGAGTCCTCCGATGGAAACCTCACCCTAATTGCTTGCTTTCGTTCAAAGACAGTTGAACAGAACTGCGTTCAAGTAAACATCGAAATTAATTTCGGTGAACTGTCAAATTGAAACCAATTATGATTGCGATTGCAAGTGTTACAAAAGCGGCTTCCTTTAATAACTAAGCGTGGTTTAGAAAATTGAATTTACCATAATAATAACATCGGCCTTCACCTATTGTTCTTATCACACAGTGCGATAGTATTACAGTATTTTTCCACGGTGCGATATTATGTGATAGACCACTGTTTTGGTCAACCATGACATTGACTATGTCAACACCATTCTAAATGTGATTGTAATAATAACACACGTAATAGTAATGTATAGTAGCACAATGTTCACATTCAATAATATTGTTAATTATTGTGTGACGCACCAGGTGGTATCTTTCAATCAGACTGCAGAGGAAGGAAACATCTGTGTCCTTGAAAATGCAGGTTGTGGTTTATTTCTGTTTTGCCTTTACTCGAGTTGGCACAAGCAATACGAGATTTGGAGCCATTGTGGCAACTTTAGCCAGCCATAGATATTCGCAGGGCCCCGCACTCCCCGCACTCCGGTTTCTAACTACATTATTTCCATGAAGTTTTCATGGAAATTGTTCCACAAGAGTCGCGTCGCGTCTGCCTGCAGGAGCCTTTAGTTGGCTGGTTAAATTAAAAAAAAAACATTGATAGTCGACTAAAAAAAGACGTGGTCTTAATACATCGATAATTATAATACAATTGACATGTGCTAATGTTATTCAATCCCCTATAAATCACCATAATCACTTCGTGCCAAACTTCAGTTCAATCACTTCCATTTATCACTTGGCAGTGATTATCACTTTGATTAATTATTTTTCTTTTTATAATAAAAGGTTAGTGTGATTGACAAGGGATTTTTTCGTGCTTGTCAAGCACGTCGCGCGCGTATAGGGACGCTATTTAGAACTTGGGACCGAATTCGGTCGTATAGCGATCGCTATCTATGTTGAGACTGCCGCGGCCGCCCCAGATTCGGACGTTGCAACGCGGGCAGGTGTGCGAGGATTCATAGAATTTCTAAAGAATTCCAAAATTCGTTTCGTTCGGTGCGTTCGACGCGTTCGGCTCGGATACGTGTGCGTTCAAATAGGTACCTATAAATTAGGAAATATTCATACTATACCTTACCATCAAACTATTCTAAACATGGATCATTATTTAAACTTTCAATTTCCACATACATACCTACAAAGTTATGTGTGTACCTATAGCGATAAATGGCGCAAATATATACGGATTTCATAACCTACAGCGTATGTAATAGATACAGTAATCTGTAAGATTATCCAGCAGATAAGATAATTATATCTCGTTTCGTCACCCGTATGAGTATTTTTTGCGGGAATTTGAACGCACCTACATACCTGTTATCATCGTTTACAGGAAGAGTTACAGGGTTAACTGGCAACAATAATATGCCTGATGACGGCCAAATGAAACGGCCAAGTGCATGTCCGACCACGCACAATGAAGGGTTCCGTAAGAACGAACTTAACCTTGTAGTTGAAAACATGTTCTCCCATACATTCCAACTGCAAATGTAATGTTATTACTTAGTAGAACTTACTACGTGTTAAAAATAACGAGAATAGAATTACGTTGTACATTAGTATTTAAATTAAAGAATAACAAATAACAAATCAATGAGCTACTACGTCGATAAATTTGTTTAATTACTTTCATGAAAATTACCAATATTCTACATGAGCCTTCGTATTCTTTCCGCGACGTCGTTCGCGTGGAAGTCTTAAGATACACAATATACAAAAAATAACAACCACATTTTTATAAAACTGCCTCGGCCCCCGAGCCACTGCATCGTATCGCATTGGTCTTGCTCCTGTGGGTCGCAGCATGATATTTCGTTAGCGTTGAGACTTCCTCAAGAATTGAGCTATCAAATGCAAAAAGAATTTTTCAAATCCGACTGGAAGTTTCATAGATCAGCGTGTTCATACAAAAAACACCAGTTAAACCAGATCCTGATGCCTAAATGGAGCCTCTCGCCAGATTGGCCTGACATGAATTTGGACAAGACGAGAGTCATGCGCTCGGAGTGGTGGTGCTTGGGGAAGCCTATGTCCAGCTGTGGACGTCTTTCGGCTGAAATGATGATGATGATGATGAAAGTCATGTACAATTCACATGTCTTGCCAAGCCCAATCCACATCGAAGGGTCGCTTCTCGAAGTTTTGAAGGAGTATATCTACCAGCTCGGTAGACACAACTTTGAGAAAGAAGTAGACAGAAGGATCCAGTTGGGTTGGGCAGCGTTTGTAAAACTTCTTCAAGTCTTCCGGTCGCCTATGCCGCATGGTTTGAAGACTGAGGTCTTCAAACAGTGCCCCTGCCCGTTATGCCCGAAACGTGGACAATCACAGATTCAAGGTCGCTCAGCGCGCTATGGATGACGCGGGCCTACGAATAATAAAAGTATTATTCATAGGGTTTATTCATGTTCGGAGTTTCATTGAAGCATAAAATCAGCTAAGTATAAAGTTATCGGAAAGAACTGGAGTTACCGATATAGCTTGCTAGTGGCAGTGGGCTGACCAAGTTTCAAACTCAAACTCAAAGCATTTATTTCAATTAAACCATTTACAGGCACTTTTGAATTGTCAAAGAGTCGGTCAGTTAGTCAGAAAGTTGAAGCTAGTTGCCCATTCCAAAACGTAGATCTCTATGGAGAAGAACGGGCAAGAAACTCCAAGGTTTGTCGAAGGACCGATGGCCGGTGGAGCAGACGAGTCCTGGAGTGGAGACCGCGTATCGGCAAGCGTATTGTGGGACGTCCCCCAGCTAGATGGAACGACGACCTTGAAAAAGTGGCTGAACAGACTGGATGCGAAAGGTGGAGGACAGGGTGTTTTGGCAGCCTAGGAGAGGCCTATGTCCAGCAGTGGTCTTGAAAAAACAAACTCTTCAGCTTTAAAAAAAAATCTCAAACCACTCATAATATTAGTTTATCAGATTTCTGTACTTCTCCATATGCCGTTAACTGACTACCAAAAACTCTTTAATATTCACTTTTATGATGTAGGAATAAACAGCCGTAATGTTAACAATTTTTGGCCGGTGTCGGCGTCTGCGTCTCTCTACTTGTCACAACAATGCCACAGACACTAAAAGCATAGACAAGTAACTGATGTTACGTCGGGTGCTGACACGCGGACAACATTATGTTTTATTTTTTAATGTACCTATTTAATACATATGTTTAATTACTTTTATTTTGTATTTATGTATATGAATCTTTCTGTCCGTGACATCACTGCAGGCCCTATCAGAATACCAGCGCTGCGACATTTATTATTAAATGTCGCAGCATCATGCTGAGATAGGAGCCTTTTGGCCTCGCACAGGACTTTCCACTTCATATTAATTTTTACTCTGTTTGTTTTTTATTTTTAGTGAGTGTGTGTTTAGTTTAATTAAGATCTCCTGTGCTTGTCCCAATAAATACTTTTTCTTTCTTTCTTTCTTTCTTTTCTTTCTTTATTAGTAAGTAAGTATAGATAATATATGTGTTATGTATGTAACCATCTACTTGATACAACGCAATAAAGTTTTTTAACATTATAATGACTAGCATAGCAATTGTATGTATGAAGGCAAGTCATTGCTATGACCTTCGGCTTCTGCGCAGTCATGCCTCGCCATGGTTACAGACTACAAATAAAAACTAAACTAACTTATAAAAAATCTTAAAGTTCTGGTTTTTAGTCATAAATCATTATCTACATATTATAAATTAAAGTATCTTGTCGTGTCTGTCTGTGTGTCCGCGTTGTTCTTCTAAACTACGCAACGGATTTTGATGCGGTCTTCATCATCATTTAGAGAATTTATTCCCGAAGGTTTACGCGTAGGTATAGCACGTCATTATTAAACTCACCTAAAAGAAAGAAATCTCGATGTTTTGTCAAGTTGTGAAAACCGTGCGAAACAGGGGGCGAGCGCTAGTTATTGAATATAAGAATGAGTTACGATTTTAACTCTACGGTGCCTTCTCATCTTGTGGTCTGTCGAATGTTGAATAGCCACCGTTTTACGATTCGTGTAAATGACTTGTGCGCGGTTCGCAATAAAATATTGAGTAAGTATACAGTAGGTACTTACCTATTGTATAAAAATAAGAATACCTCTGAAATATTAAAAAAAAAACGGCTATCTCAAACGTTTCGATCGTGTTAGTATTGCACTTTAAAATGAAACAGCGCAATAATTGAGTAACGCACTTACAGTAGCAATGGCTTTCGTTTTGATAGTTCAACAATATTCATTGCATTATTTACGTGGTGTAGCAGAGCAGACAAATTTTTCGAAGAAGCAATGTATTAGCAATATCCTTCAAAATCATTCAGATTGTGATTGAACTGGTACTGGTGATTTTATTTTCATATTTCAGAGTTGGTCCATAATAAAACATGTTCATTTTCATGTGTAGGTACTATCAAAGAACTTCATATCTAAACTGTTTGAAAACAAAATCCCATGAACACGATGACTACATCTGTTACCGCCCCGGATCTATAGCGGCCGAGCGCTGCAAGTAGATATAGTCCTTACGGTGTATAGATATGAACTTCTTTGATAGTACTACACTCTCTTTAGAAAGTGACCCCCCATCTTTTAACTACCACACTATAGTATGCAGCCGTGTCATATAAAAAGTCATTTGTTCTTCATGAATAATATAGCAATTAAATTAAATTAAATTAGATACGTATTATGCCCATCGTGGACCAACTGCAAGGCCAGGCCTCTTCCACTATCTAATAACACTGTCACCAAAGAACCACGTCTCAAGCCGGGCATCCGGGTGGTTGACCTAATCTCACATATTACCTACATCTGACGTCCAAGCAGACTTAAATTTAATTATTTTAATTAGCCAATTGATAGCAACAGTGCACCTATAGCCTAGTGGTGTGACCGTCGGACTGCCAAGTCATAGATCTCGTGTTCGAACCCAACCCACGCACCTCTGACTTTTTGGATTCATGTGCGTATTGTACAATTATCAGTTGCTTCAAAAACCGTGAAGGAAAACATCGTGATGAAAGAGAGATATGATATTTCTCGATGGCTTGTGAAGCCAAGTCAGAGGCCCATAGGCGGCTTTAAAACTCTGACACCAGGTTAGTTAGTAACCGCGCGAAAAGAAGAAGAAGCCAATTGATTGAATTAGTAATCGGCCCGTTTTAATAGCATTTTTGATGCGCACCTTCAAAGTGGTACAAGCTACAAGAATTCATCGTTTAATTTTAATTTCGTATTATGCTGAGATTCAATTTTAGCAACTAGCAATAGCGACCCAGCCCAACTGCATAACACGCTTTCTATCACAATCCATTGTTACAAAAAAATTCGTCTGCTCGACAACGGTGCTATGAATTTTATTGGATTCTCAAAATGATTGGATTTGTCATTGTAAGTTTTACGCAATTACCCTGCAGTATCAACTAAATCACCTTCGAGAAATGATCTGAATAATGGATGGTGTCGCGCTCATCGAAATCCATAAAGTAATATATTCTTTTTCTTTTTCGAGTTATCTATCCCTTGTTGCACTTGCCATGTTTTATCTCTGCATCACCCTAGGGTTGACTGGTAGAATGCCTCAGGCATTAAGTCCAGTGGCGGATCCAGGGGGGGCCTTAGAAGGTCAAGCCCCCCCAAAAGCATGCTGAGTTCTGCCGTGGCAAATCTTAAAGTGAACTTGATACCTATTATTCTAATTAAACTTTTTAGTAAGCATTACTCTCAGCGGGGTCAAGCGCCTCCCAAACGATAATTGGGAGGGGCCGCCCATTAAATTTAACCACCAAGTTTTATTTAACGAAAATAAAAATATCAAAGCTTCACTTACCTATCCGAAAACACAGACAAATGCAGCTGGCCTAATTTAACTCATATTTCGAGATATTTTGGCCACATAAAACACATAATGGCTTGCAGTTGCCACCTAGACTAATTACTTATTAAAAGTTGAATTGCTTTGTCTGGACGTTACCAATTAACCCGAAAAGGTTAATTGGAGTAATTTGATAAGATCTGCGAACCGTTTCAGTGGGGACAATATTTTAGCATCGTTTTATTTTGTTGTAGATACAAGACAGTAGGTACCTACATCGTTATCAGCCTAAATGATAAGCCCGCTTGACCGAACATGTGAGTTACCACATTTGACCGCATGTGAAAACAATAGGTACTATTTATAAAACTTCCATATCTGTGATTTCGGAAGAGTTGCGTTGTATTAGTCTGCTGATACGATATATGTGTAAAAGATAATAGTCACTGTATATTTTGTTTACATTATAACATAACGCCTATAATCTCCGAAGGGTTAGTCAGAGGTGTACCTATAGTAACGCCTACATTTCGCCAGTTATAATTAAGTCTCATTGGGAATTCTCAAATCCAAATTCCGGACTGCTACTGAGAAATTCCTGAAGGAAATACTCAATAACTCTGCCCGACCTGGCAATCAGCAGTAGCGCTTTCGACCACTGGACCAACAAGGCTTGATTTAAACGATGTAGAAACAAATTACGATAGCCTTTTTACTAATGAAACATTAACCAAGGGTAGCATACCAGCAATGGATCCCGCTACTAAGCCGTGGAGAGACTTACCAAACGACGAATGTGGCGGAACAGAACATAAATAACGAACTAAATTATGTAGTTGATCTGTCTGCATATTTAAGACTTGACATAGAAAACAGAAAATGCGGGTATTGGAAGTAATCAAACAAAACGACTTAAAAGTAATAAAGAGACAGAGATAGAATAGGCCCACGTTTGATATGCAACCAAGCGACAGACTGATGTCTAGACAAGTCATGTAAACGTGCTAATTTTCCGTCCGTATGTTCAAAAATAAAGCCCTGAGAAATAGATTCGCCCAAGTCACGACGCATTGCCGTTCTGACAGTTTTTTACTGTCTTTAAATCTATCAACTAAGCTTATCGAGGTTCACTGCTGGTTATAGGCCTCCCAAACCGCCCGGTTCTCCGTCTTCCTAAACGCGTTCTACTCTCATTCTATCCCCTGCATTATATGAACGACTTTAAATACATCGATTCTTAAATGGAGTATTCTTTATTTCAACAGTGTCCGAGCCGTCTTTCTTAGTTCGATCCATGTAGCTGGGTGTGCCATCCTACGCTTGCTGAATCCTGTTTACCTCTAACTCCATTTTAGCATTTGATTGTCTCATATTTTTGACTATATACAAACTCTCTATACTTCATTTACTACAAGGACAGGGGTCAATCTACCACTGACATATGTTAAGATTTATGTCCATACTGACCACCATGTCGGCACTGCGTAGTATCGATAACCTGAGGGTCAATTGACACAGTATTATATAAACCCTATATGTACTTGTAGAAAAACTTATTTATGATAATTCATTGTCTTTGTCTTCAATGAAAATGTATTGCTTTTAATTAAACGACTGGAGTACAATTAAGTTTGATGATACGTTCATTTAAATATTGTTGTGAAAGACAATGAAGGTTTGTCTTATAGAGCATTTTTCTAGCTACAATTATTGCTGCGCCATCGGTTTGCTATTCTTGGTCTATTAATAGACCACCATTTTTCTCTTGCAACTAGACCATTTCTACCAACTCAACTCCACAATCTCTTTCTTCTTTTCCTTTGATATTTATATGACTCGATTCACCAGAATTAATATCTTCATTATTATCATTCACCTGCCATTATCCTAATTTAGTTGTGGTCGGTGCAACATGTTCTTTTCTTCCATACTTTTCAGAATTAATAGTTGAAGCATATTTCTCATCCTCATTCAATGAAGCATTGATATGGCGAGTTTTAGCAACTGCACTCAGACCTAATCAGGATAATTTGAAACTTAAAGAAATCTCTGTCTGGTAAACGAAAGTCCTTTCTAAGAAAATCTGTCTCACTTGAGAACATTCCTGAACAACTTCGATTCGATCCAGCCTGTCCCTTTCTGACCTCCCCCCAGCGACTCGCTAAGCCGAGGTCCGTTCCGTCCGTACCCCACGGTGCCCTTAGCGTGTAGTCGCTTTAAGGCATCCACAGGAGAGCCCGGTTAAGGAGCCGAGCCAAAAAAGACTTGAGAACTCAACTCCCACCTAGCAACTCAAAGCAATTGAACTCATTACAACCTTTAATTCTGCTCAATCAGATAAAGCAAGCAAGTTCGTTCACCTTTTATCAGATGAAATGTGTAGGTATTCGTGGATGTACTAGCATTAACTAAAACTATCTTATCAGAATGTGGTGGTTGTGTTGCTATGCCGTCTGGCCTGGATCTATGAATGCCGTCGGGTGTACGACCGATTGGTTTTGGCACTTTAGTTCGATCGATTCGAAACACTTGTTTTGTTTACAGATTGCTTTTCTGGAGTGCATAAAAAAGTCTCCCGAGTAAGAGATACTTGAATGTAAGTCCCGTGCCCTGGAGAAAATTAATGCCAAACTTAATCTTCAAGAAATGTATATTTAATCGGTAGGTTTAAGTAGGTTATATGGGTTGTAGTGTAGCTTCACTCCGTTTTTTTCATATGGCGGATACACAAGGTGGAGAGGACAATTCGACAATAAATTGAACTTCGTAAATCTAATGACGTTCCCAGTTTGCATACAAAAATTCAACCAAATATATACAATAGTTTAGTCACCAAAGCTAGTCAAAGATTGGCAAAAACCATAGTCGGGCCATGACGGTTTCAATTTAGATGTTAGTTTCATAATAATACTGTGTGTTTTCATTTATTGTCGTATTGTCATCACCTCGTTGTTTAGATGTAATCGTAGTTCGTGTTGTTAAAAGAGAAGAAAATAAATCTGTTCTGACCTCAGGGTCAGAACAGATTTATTTTCTTCTCTTTGTGTCATTATGATTGAAAAACGATAGGGTTTATTTTTTTCCAGTGTCACTGGATATTATTTTAATAACAATCACAAGTGAAATGTTACTTGAGATGAAATAAATCGATAATATTTTCATGCCGCAAGCGTGAGCGCGTGATAATATTTTCAAACGTACTAAGCAAATAATAGCCGGTAGATGGTATTATCGTATCGTACTATAAACGCATTATTATGTAATAGGTTAAATAAAACAAACACTTACACCTTTAAAACAATGAGACATAATAGGCGCCAACTCTCAACATGATATTGAAAATGATCCTTCACGTTTCTTTGGGTTTTACGAGATGTTCAGTTCGATTTTTCTTCTCAAGGTTTTCTTCAGCATTTCCTCAAGACCTCGCAGGAAATCTAGAAGATATACATATAGACATAAGACACTCGAGGAGTCGAGGTTCAATCCTCTAACTCCGCATTATTATTGAATTGAGATCGGCGCAACATTTCCTTTTCTTTCATACGACTCTATTAGTCGCCAGCTCGGTAGTCACTCCCGTTCTATCCATATCATCTTCCACACAGTCCATCCATCGTTTCTTTGGTCTTCCCCCACTCTTATAGCGCATTCATACACAAAACGTTCCTCACGACATTTTCCTCATTCCTCCGCATCACATATACCATCACAACCGATATCCACACAACTTTTCAGTCACCGGTGCCACTTGCAGACTTCCTCTTATATACTCGTAGGTACATACTGGATTCTTATTCTATTCATCCGCGTAACACACATCCTTCTTAGCATTCTCATTAATTCATTCATCCCTTTTGTGACTTCACATTTGTAGATAATTATAATAATTAAGCAGCTGTCTATTTAGAAGCCTATGTCCATCAATATACACTTTCTGAGTATGATATTGAATACAGTTTTGGTAAATAATGATATTAATTTCTGTAAGTACGTTTGTAGTTAGTACAAACACTTTTACATGTAAAATTTTTTTTTTATTCTAGATGGGATCGGCGTTTCCTATCTGACTGCTCTGAGAAGAAAAACCGCAACAAACTCAGAGGTCACAGTCAGGCATTGTCTTAATCAGACCATGCAGATTAGCGTCGGAGATTCAGTTCTTTTTGAGGAAAGATGTACATAGTTTTGAGTGGAGCAGTCAGTTTCGTGGTATTGGCAAATATGGTACATAGTAATCTAATATACATTTTCATCGTTCGAGTTTTTTTTTGCGACTGCTTTTTAACCTTGGCAAGTTCGCCTAGTATGGCGGCAGGCAAGGCAGATGGTTTTTATCTCTTTTTCGTTTTGGCGATGTAATATTAGCTGATTACAGTCTGGACGCGTCCCGCATCGTCTTTTTGCCTGTTCATAAGGAAACACTGTATATAAATTCCATAACCTTGACTTTTAGACTGTTGGCCGTGTTTGTTTTGTTAGGAGTTACAAAAAGTGACGACAATTTTTTTAATTTTGGTTTTAAACTAATCATTTCAGAAGACCATTTATAAAACGACTTAAGTATATTTTTATTTATCAGCAAATCTTATTGCGTCTCACAAACGCTTTAAATCAATCGCTTTCATTTTTTACAATGATAATGAATACAAATTTAAGCAAAGTGCAATGAACATTGCTGAAATGCTAATCTGAAAGCCATAGCGATTGTAAGCGTTTTGTGGAATCAGGCTTCTGGTGTACAATTACGTCAATGAATTCACTCTGTATGCACAAATTGCATGCAGTCATTAATTGGTTTTTAATATTGATTGTATGTTACCTTGGCTATTGCTTTTTTTTATTTTGTAGCGTGTAGTAAATAAAACAAAACCTGCAGACTGCCGGAAACTGAAGGTCGGAATGTGAATTGTTACCATTTATTACTATTAGTATTAGCCGACTTGTAAAATAAAAAAATCTGTTGGTTGCACCCCGGGAGTGCCGGCAGAAGTGAAAACTTGAATATTAACGTTGTGCATTTTTGATATTTTGGAATGGTTCGGGAATAATTTTGCACGAATTGCTTTAATTATCAGTATAAAAGTACTATCATTATGTGGTAAAATACAATATTCATTTATTGCGATCGTACACAAAGATGACAATTTATATTACATTAAAAATTTAACACTTCAGAACTATTACAATTATTTTCCATTAAAAAGTTTATCTCAGAAAAATCAGCTTCCATCCATAATAAAAGTGAAGTGATGTTCTTTTATTTTTATACGTCTTACGAATTTTCGATCGTACCTCTACCATGAGTTGCCATCGAAAACTTACTCGCTAGCGATAGCGTATTAACACGTTCAGTGCCGGGAGCCCTCCTGGTGGGTTCACCTAGTCGCATATGAGATGCCGGGAGCCCTCGCGGAGGGCTAATTTTAAATGTAAAAAAACATTTTGTTCACGGCACAAATATTCACGAAATATTTAAAAGGTTGGAAACTACGTGTAGCGACAAGACCCCCTGAAAACACTATTTTACTTACTTTTACAGTGTTTTATAATACGGTTTTAAACCTAATGACGTTGACCGTCCGCGATGGTTAACTTTAGCGCAAACGTAATGCCGGTGACCCTCCCGGAGGGTTCACTTCCAATATGTATGGCGGCATGGCGTATGAGCTCTATCAAAAGTGTGTGGCGTCGGAAGTGTTAACGTGGATCGAATAGATTTCGAAAATGCTCGCACCATGAGTTTGACGGAGTCTTACGCAGGCGCTACGGTAAGCTCGATAGATCGTTTTGTTTCTTTCTTTCTCAGTAATAAGAAAAGAGAACGGCTCATATGATCAAAACGTAGTAGTATCACTATGGTAACAAACAATGTTATTTATGGCAGTCAATGTCATGAAACAATCCGTCTAAATAGAAAGGTTGACGGTTAGTGGACTACTTATGGTATTTAGGGGTTGTTGAATTTGTATTCTTTATAATAATTATGTACGTCTATTCAATTTGTAATTTTTTTGAGGATGTGTGATTCGCGGCGTTTTTGATTTAAATTTAAAATGAACTACGTTTACAATTCAGACCATATAAATCGTGGTGACCCCGACGTGATTACCAACAAGGAGCCCAAGATCCGAAACTCTAATTTGAAGCTACTACTACTGACTAAACCAGCTGTATCAAAACATGCCGAACAATAACGACCAAGGTCAAGAAGTCTCTGGTGTTTCGACGTCACAGCGCATCCCACCTATCTGGCGCGACAGGATACGACTGTGGTTCGCCCAGTTTGAAGCCATCTCCACAAAAAAAGGGGGACCAAACAATGTTTGAGCTCGTTATCGGTCAACTTGAGCGACACGATCTCGACGAAATCTCAGACATCATTCTCCATCCACCGGAAAATAATCGTTACGACGCACTGAAGAAGCGGTTGTTCCAGGTTTATGAAGAATCCGAGCAACGAAAAGTACAGCGATTAAGTACTACCCGAAATGGAACTCGGCGACTTGAAACCATCGCAGTTGTTACGTCGCATGAAGAATCTCGCCGCCGACAACATGCTGCGTATTATGTGGACCAACCATCTACCACAATCCGTACGAGCAGTCCTCGCCGTCAGCGATAGCATCGCGAAACACTCCGATATCCACGAGCTGGCGATGATTGCAGACAAGATCCTCGAGCAGGCGCAACCACATGGTGCTATTGCTGCAGTAGCCACAAAACCTAACGCCCATGTACCTACATCGATCGAGGAGAAAATCGACATGCTCACAAAATAAATCGCAGAACTCAAGGCAAGTCAATCAAACCATTACCATCGCAGACCATTCAGCAGATATGGTTCAAGATCACGTTCGTCAAGTAGGCCCAATCAATATCGCGCACAGCGCAGTAATACGCCCCGACGAGCCGAACAAACAGGAATCTGTTTTTACCATCGGAAGTTTGGGATACAAGCTCAACGATGCACACGCCCATGCCGTTATGAAGACCCAAAGACGACCTCGGAAAACTAAAACCTGCGTTGGCTGAGGCGGCAACCGGCGCAAGAACACTATCACACCGTCTATTTATCACCGACAGGAACTCACGTCTATCGTTCTTGATCGACACCGGCGCAAACATCTGTCATACCGAAGAAAGCCGGTATGAAAGCTACACCTACAAGCTTTTGCCTATATGCGGCCAACAATACTACTATTTTGACATACGGTGAGAAGACGCTCGAATTGGACCTGAAACTACGAAGACCATAACGCTGGAAGTTCGTCCACCGACACAGCTAACGCTTCACTTACGGTAAGATGGAGCCTCAATATATATGTGTGGCACGGCGCGCAAGCACTGCGTCGACGCGACACCACACGGATTGATGGTGTACTAGACTCAACAATTCTCGACTTACCGACGTATGCTTTGATTTATTTAATTAATATATGTATGTAGGTAGTCGCTAATTATTTTGTAAATATTTTTGTATATAAAAAGTTAAAGGTTAAGTTTAGCAATAAAATTCATTCGCATCTCAATCGTCTTTCACTCCGGGACTCCTACCTCAACAAAACCAAGACAGAGCGCTGTCAACCAGTGATAGAAGTGAAGCCGGTTTCGTAAACATGTGCGCACTTTGTGTGGTGTAGTTTGATTGTAGTCTCATTGTAAATGTGTGCGTGTGACCGTCTATGCATAGCGGCGGTGTAGTTTTGACATGTGTATTGTTCACAGCGCTCTGTCTTGGTTTTATATTTGGTCTGAGGTTTACAATAATAGAAAATCTTGTAAAGGAACTTATTTTGATTTTTTCTTGAAAGTCGTTAGTCTCCAAATTTAGCGGCCACTAACATATTCCATGCTAAATAAGCTCTTCCAGACATTATTTTGACTTTAATAGACTCAAAAACGTACATAATTTTAATGTAAACATGTTTCACACCTCAAAATGCTAGTGAGTTACGTAACTACTATCGCAAGCGTATTTTTCGATAGCGTCTGTCGAATTAGTGACTCATGGTGCCGTTTTGTATGGTGACAGCTGAAAAACGTCAGTGACTATCGAATAGATTACGTTCGGTTTCTTACCTATCGAAATCTATAGTGCTCTTGGTACAAATTTTAATTCTTTCTGTGACCGCTAGGGGCGCTGTACAATTACTTTTCATATAATTCATATACGGAGACGCTAGCGAGTTTTGACGTCATCGAAATCTATTTGACTCACGTTAATACGCTAGCGAGTTTAACGCTAGCGAGTAAGTTTTCGATGGCAACTCATGGTAGAGGCTCTGGTCACGTGTCCTGACGCGAGTTTAACATTTTTTACCCATCACAAAAAAAGTGCACAACGCCGCTAAAGAAGTTTTCACTTCAATAATATTCCATTATCACCGATTACATAGGTATGCCAGCTTAATCGGAAGCTCTTGAAAAATAGATTGCTAATTTCTTACTAGAAGCACATACGAACGCATTGATGTTTTGTGCATTTTGTAGCTTTTTTCAAGTAAGTACCTAGTTTGTTTTTGACCATGTTGAATTCGTAGCACATCACAAAAATTACGCACAATTTATAGTACCGTATGATGTTTCCTTATTTTTCTTACAAACAGAATCCAATTGTCTCTTATGATGTCAGATATGATTATGATAGGCTTAAGATCAGCCTATCACCTCCTTATTTAGTCATGTGCTATCACTGACAGTCGCCAATATTATAGATAATAATTAAATACGTCTTAAATGACGATGAAAACAGGAAAGCAATAAATGGCAAAAAATTCCACACCTTCAAAATTATCTTTTCGATATTCGCATTTAAACATCTATCAGATACCTTATCTATTATATTGTTAATAGTAATAACTTAAAAAAAAAAAAATAAGATTAAAAAATCGCGCAATATATTTGTTTTATCATGAAGCTGTTATCAGTGATAAGTATGATATTGAGACAAGCACAACATGTCTCGATGCCTGACATCACACGCCAAGTGAATGACGTGAGCACTTGGCAAGCAGTGACTAGGCAGTTTAGACACATTTCAATTTGCACGTAGGGTGCTAAAAATGTGTTGCGGGAAAGTCCGAAAGGGATACCGTGGCCCCTAGCAACGTAAAGGCAACGGAAGGAACACGGGTGGGTTTTAGTCAGTAAGAGTCTGACACGCCCTCCCGCTCCACCTAGAGCGGGAGAAGTTATTTGATAATTTCCCACCCAAAAAAAAAAAAAAAAAAAAGGGTGCTAAAAATGTAATTCCGGGTTTTTTATCTGCAGATTATCTTCACTGACGAAAACTGCTTTACTGCCCTATTGCAACATACACTTTTTTCTTAAAAAAAGAAGACAAAGATAGGGAGAAGAAAATGTGGATGGCAAATGGCAAGTTGTGAAAAATAATATGTATAGAAACAAAGCGAACTCTGACATAACAGTCAAAAAGACATGCAGCTTAGACCCCAAACAAACGGGGATGAGGGCAAAAGCATGATGATGTAAAAGTTTCTTACGTGGCCGCGTACTCGTTTAGTCGGACTCTCACCAACAAAACCATTCCATCGACTAGGGCCTACCCACTGGTCCTATCCTACCTAAGGCTATTCTTTCACCACGATCTGGCCTGCGCAATTTTCTAGCAAACCTTTTGGCCGTTAGTATGGTCAGAACTCAAATGTCGCCAGTTTGGACACCAGCAAAAAGTCGTCCCAAGTAATTAGTTAATTCTCATCCCAGACATGAGAATCCATGCAGTTTGTAATTCCCAGCAGACGTGCGTCACAGTCTATTTTAGTTGTCGTCTAGAGCTCGTAGTGTACAGACGCTACGCATTAGTCCTGCTCGAAGGGAACTGTCAGATCGAACGAATGTAGCAACAGTTGCATGGAATTGAGTCGTAGTTTCAATAAGTACTGTTGATAAACAAATTCGATTTACAAGCATAGGCACTTCTATTAAGTGTTTTATTTTGATACTTTGTAGCTGGTAGAAGCACTCCATAGTCCCTCTTTAATTAAGATACTATCTACTGCAGTAATTTGAATATAACCTTTCCTAAAATCGATCTGCTTGTCATCTACAGTCAGTCATATTTTACCGGAAAAAATCCGAACATCAGGTGGCATTTCTTTTTAGAATCTTGGAACACCCTTACCAAATTCTCGATGACAGCAATAAAGACTATCTTCTACCATAAATCCCGAAGAATCCAATTGAGCATAGCCTTTGAGTAACAGTAAAATAAAATAACTCTTGCCAAATTTCGTAATCCTGCCAACCCACGGCACTTACAAAACGAATGCGACATCATTTCAGTCGCTCATATATCATCGATACACGTCGCAGTCGTCTAAAGGGCAGGCAGATAACTAACCTCAGATATACCACGCGTTATAGCTAACTTTATCTCCATTCAAGACGAAGTTTCCAGAATAAAGTCCAGACGCTGTCGAACCTTGAACTTTCCAAGGGTCAGGAGACACTTTCAAAACTTAATTTAACTTCGAAAGTCAATTATTCATAAGTAATCGGTTGGAATATTTAACTTTTGTCTATGTATTGAACGTTCTTGGATTTAAAAAGGTCAGTTCGGAAAATTCTAGATTGATTCAACTCCAATCAGAATTTCTGTAATTATTTTGACACTGGCCGCGCGCCGCAGTTTCACCCGAATAAGTCTCGATCCCATGGGAATATGGGGATAGAAGGAATGTCTTGCTCCAGGTTATGGTCTACCCATGTGCCAAATTTCATAAGCGTCGCCTCACTATGTTTTCTTCCATGCTTACTCTATCAGCCGTCACAACAAACCTATCCATAACATATTTCACACATCCCATGCATCGTTTCTTTTGTCATCTTGCAGGTACTCCTATTATATAGCCACCTTATTTTGCTTAATAATAAATAACATACTATGCTCCATATGCTAGTGACCCAAATATCCATTCACTTGCACCCTGAACAACGCCTCTGACGCCGCAATAAATATGACCACGTACTGTCAAAACGAAGGAACATAATAATAAATGATTCAATACGTAGATTATAAATCGGATTTTCCCCATTATACTGGACGTGTTCACACTCGCACTAGCCAATAGGTGATATAGAAAGGAAGCTTGTTTTCCTGCGCCGATTTGAATGGAAGATTAAACATGATTGTCTACTGTTTGTCATCAAGACGTTTCACACAATTGTAGAGATCGTTCTAGTGAACGGGCAATTTCAACACGAAGTAATTATCATTGTAACGAGTCTGAAATACGGTGTAGTTGATCAAATTGCCTATTTTGGACGAAACGCCAATTAACTTTTAAAATAACATAACATCACGCCTGTATTTCGCAGATCTGCACCTATGTATATGTATAGTACACCCACAATTCGTCAGTTATTTTTTAAGTCCCATGTAATAGGGAGCGAGCCCATTGCCATCAACCAGGCACAAATCCAGACTTCGGGCTGCTACTGAGAATTTCCAGATGGAAAAACCCAATAACACTTTGCCCGATTCGGGAATCGAACCCAGGACCTCATGCTCAGTAGCGCTTGCGACCACTAGACCAATGAGGCAGTCAAGCAGTTTAAAAATAAATGACATAATATCAAGGCTCGAATCTACATAGGTAGCTTATGTTAGTAACTTCGGGTAGGCGTAACTGTTTTTGGAGTAAAAGTAGCAACGGTCCCGCCAAACTTTTGAACGTAACAAATACGGAAGGAAAGAAATAACATTTGGAAGTTTAGGGATTTAGGATTTTGAAGGGATATGCAGCTATGCACCATCTACCAGATAGATTAAAGGTTGTAAATCGTCAGGTGTTGAAACAGTCCGTTAATCTGTCAAATGAAGTTATTAACAAAATCTAATTAAAGCCTAAGTAAGCGGATGTTTCCTCCTAAGTGCTTAGCTGAACAAAAGCCAGCTGTAATGAGTAATTAATTAGCCAATCTGCAGGCCACTTTTGCTCAAGTGCACTGTAGACACATGTCTTCGAACGTGTTCTCGTCACGTTGTACTTAACAGTTAATGAAAATAGTATGGTGGAGGAAACCAGTTTGAAGAGGAGAATCAGGAGTTAAGACAAAGTGTCTAAGATTTAATTCTACCCAAAGATCATCGTTGAACGTAGCTCACTACTGAGAAAAGAAGCCAGCGTTACCGAATATCCCATTGATTCTACATACAAACAGCTTAGTGTCTAAAATGGCAGTTGTATTTTTCGCACGTGCTTATGTCTCGTTCGGCCGTGAACTTCAACAGGTTGCGTAGATAATTAATGAGAAATAGAAATAAGCTAGGCTTGATCTAGAAGCAAGCCAGTTCCAATCTAGACTTTGTCTTCGCCTTCTATCAGATGTCACTTACCTACGCCAATTTGGACGAAGATCTTTCAGACCCCTCTTTTTAAAAGGAATACCCATATTAAGACGACACAGTACTAACTGCTAACTGAAATAACATTACAGACGGAAACACTTCGGATGAAAACAAAAAAAATAAATCATTCAAATAAATTTTTGCTGGCCTTGAAAATACAGGTCACTAAACTCAAACATGTGAAAATTATAGTTTGCGCCTACAGGTAGTACTCGTAGGCACAGAGTATAATTTATTGTACTGTTCTATTAATTGGCCAGAATTAAGAAGAGCTAGCTAGCGGGGGCTAGCGAGCGAAAAGAGTGAACATCACCGCCGCCATACCTGATGGTTATATTGCCAAGAAGAATCCATTTAATTGATTAAATGGTCGGACGGATGGTCCGACCATCCGCATCTGACAACGCATGAAAAACATGAAAGTGTGTGAAACACGTGTTTGCGCCGGCTCCTCGCTGCAGTATGCAATACAATTCAAATTAAGAATCGGATATCAATGTCAGTTGTCAGTCTCAGTATTATTTTCAGTCGGCATCCAACCGCGATCGAGTGCGCACGTCGAGCTAAACGCTCTACCGGAACATTTGCGATAAATTAATAAAAAAATTGTTTAAAGAATCGTTTTCGTAATAATTACTATAGTGTTGTGTGTGTATAATTTAGTGTAGATTATTAGTTTTACTGGGTATGTATTTTTTATTTTTCTTTTACCTATATTTATTTGAATTCGTGTTATGTTTTATTGTGCAATTTTGATCGCTGTCGTCATGCGACTGTAAATTACTAGCAAGATAAAAAAAGAACTTTTTGTATGTCGGCAAACAATTAACAACTAGATGTAGAAATGATTCCTTTGGTATTGAATAGAATATACTATCAGCCTTAATTTAAATTCTATTGAAAAAAAAAGTTGGCCCAAATAGATATACCTATCTACTTAGTAACATTAGTTTACGTCATGTAGAATATTATTCAGTTCTTAAAATAATTCTAGGACCAGTCAGTAACAATTTCTGTAATAATTTATGTTCGTAAAAATATTATTTCTATGCGATATTGAAAAAGCTATTGTTTATTGTAAAATAATAACTACCAACATATTTACATTTTTACTATTAATTATTTTTTGTGTTCATCTGTTAACTTTGTGACATATTTTAAGTTTTTTTTCAATTTTCTTTAATTCATTAAAAAATCACTGTATATTTTATTTAGTCTAACCCTTCTCATGCTGATCCATGTAAACGAAGAAACCTCGACCCTGTTATACAGGATGTCCTAGTCCGGGTTGAGATGTCATCATCATTGTAACGTTTACTAAAATTACTATAAAATAAAATTACTATTATTATTAAGTGTTATCCGATCAATCATCATTATTAAAATACCTATTCTACATTTACTTACTTATTTTTTTTAAGTAAGTTATTAATAACGTTATATAGAGAAAATAATATGTATGCAAAAAAAGGCTTCGAATTTGACACTCTTTGATAATAAGGAAAACACCAATGAAAGGTATCAATTTTGAAACCAAATTAAATCTTCCAAGATTGAAAAATGAAATTATCGAAACATGTTTTTAGTAATCTAGCTGGTTATTCTATACATATTACATTAAAGGCGCTTTTCGTGTCTATGTGACCGCGTCGTTCTTCTAAAATAGGTACGCAACGGATCATCACGCGGTTTTCACCATATTTTAGAGCACTTATTCCGGAAGGTTTATGTGTATAATACATTTAAATTCAACTTACATTTATTAAATAAATATCAAATTTTTATCAAGTCGTAAAAATCGTTCGAAGCAGGGGCGGGTCGCCAGTTACTTATACCAACTGTCAGGCATATTAATTTAAATACCTAATATTCATTTAATCAGTTGAATTTACATTTTAAATGTAAATTTTAAGTACCGTAGCATATTAACATAGATATATTCAAGCCGGTTATGTGACTGATGTCAGCAGAGTCAAAGACCTCTGAAGAACTGGCATGAAAATAAAAATTATTTGACAGTCCGTTTTTTGTTTTTGAGAATTTGCTCTTATATCAATATCTTTATCACGAATGATGTAAAAAAAAACTCGTAAAAATACACTTAGTATTTTTTTTACGTACAATTTTTTTTTAGACAGTACTTTTTTTCACTGTTGAACCTAGACTAGACATTTATTTAAACGAACTTATAATAATTCCCATTTGGGGACCTAAAAATACAAAAAAAATGCTAAGTCACTGGATGACTAACCACTTGGATGTAGCGTTCGCCGTTAATTACATAATGTACTTAGACTAATCTAGGAGCTTAGAAACGCTAATCATAAAATACTTAAATATTTCTCTAATCGGTAGATAATGACTGTATTATAAATTTTACACTGTATTGTAAATTTTGCTTAATTTTACGCATCGTTTGTAAACTAAACGGGTAATCATTAGGATTTAGACCTATTTCTAACTAAAGTTTTAAGACCAGGCACTCTAAAGAGGATTTCCATGCAAACTCCGCCTCCATATACCCCGCCACTCCACTATGTGTAAAACACTAACTGATCAGTAATAAAGTTGAATATCGCGTACGCTCGTTGATCGTGTTCGAGCACGGAACAAAATGGCGTAAATCGCAATTCTTATTTCGTTTATAAATAAAGTAATAATTGATCTAGAGAAAAAATATCTTGTGGTTGGATAATAAACTATATTTTCTTACTGTGAATTTTAATTTTAGACATAAAAGCCGAGTAATCTTGATTTTATTTAAATAATCTATAAAAAAAGACATGATTTTCGAATAAAAAATGAATCGAGCGAAAATGTTACCTGTAAATAATAACTGTCGAAAGAAAAAGATCCAATAAACGACTCCAATATATGCGTGACTGTTTCAGAATATTAATGCAAATTAATATACAATTTAGGGAGCCTCCTCTTAATAGGTTTCCATATTATTAATAAGTAAATGGTGGTTTTACATAAACTCACGCCTTTATATTAATTATTATTACTAGCTTTTGCCCACAGCTTGTCCCGCGTGACGTTCAGTAATTATCTCGCGGGACCGTACTATCGGGATAAAAAGTATCCTTTGTCCTAACCCAGGTCATGTCATGTCATGTCTACCCATGTGCTAAATTTCATCTAAATCCGTTCAGGCATTTTAGCGTAAAAGCATAACAAATAAATAAACAAACTCACTTTCGCATTTATAATATTACAGCGCTCCGCGGTTTCACCCGCATAAGTCTCGATCCCTTGGGATTATCGGGATAAAAAGTATCCTATGTCCTATTAAAGGCCATGGTCTACCAGTGTGCCAAATTTCATCGAAATCTGTTCAGCCGTTTTAGCGTGAAAGCGTAACCAACAAACAAACAAACTCACTTTCGCATTTATAATATTAAGTTAGGATAATAATAATAGGTTTATTTATTTTCTCTTACTATGGCTTTGCACTAAGTTACTTATCAGTTTTGAACTATAAAAATTCACATTGTGCCTGAAGTAGGTTTTAGAAAAAACCTGTATTACAGGTAAATAACACCTATAAACCTGTATTACAGAATAATCTATCAACTATACCAATATTATGAAGATAAAGAGGTAAAATTTGTGAGTTTTTTTTGATTTTTGATTCCGAGAGTTACCTTCTTCATACAATGAAGAAGGTAATTTTCGGAACTGCTGATCCGATTCCGAAAATTCTTTCACTGATGGTAAGCTACAATATTGCCGAGTGTCATTGGATATATTTTATGCTAAAATAATAAATTAGACGCGGACGAAGTCACAGGCAGAAGCTAATATGAAATATATAAGAAAAACTCTGTCATTCCGTCATGAAATCTTCAATAAAAAAATCCAGTCATGCTAGATAATCTTCCATGCTGATTTATGCGGCAATGCAAGATGATATGAATGTTAAAACAAGCTGTTATGTAACGTAACACTTTTATACATTCGAAGAATCAACATGCAAGTTTTTTTTTCTTTTTCCTCAAAGTAAGTCATGATTATTTACGTAAAAAACCCTTAGGTGAAATAGAAAAAATAAAAAACATTTAATTCTTTATTTTTGTTCATAAAATATGACAACGTCGCATTTTCTTAGCTTTAAATATGAATGATTGGTTTGAATGAAAATGATTTACTTGTACTTATCAATGAAACTTAGATCCACACATCGAGTCTACTGATAAGTTATCTTAAAAAAAAAACCTATTGTTTTAATACTCTTAAGATAGATAGAGATATCAAAATGAACACGTTGTATACTTAGTTAAGAAAAAACTACCTATTAATAAAAAAACCTTATTGGTAGCAAATAAAAGTGATGCTCTTCAGAAAAGTCAGGTGCGTAGTACTCGCAACCGGCGTGCGTGTGTGACCAGATGTATGAACGTAAACGAAGCTAAAGGAGTATGTAAGGTTCGTAGCAGGTGGCGTTCTGTAATTTCTGCCACCCCCATTGGAAGAAGGCGTAAGTCTTTGTAGGTATGTAACTAAATAACGAAAGTCGAAACCAACTCTTCAAATAAGATTTGGTGAGATATTGCTGGACCCGTTCCCCACCATTTTGAGCTCACGTCATTAATGGACGCCCCCTTGGGGTGGTTGTGGTGGTGGTGGAATATATTTAGCACAGCATGAGCTATTCGTTCGTGCCGATACAAGGGAAAAACAAAATCATTTGTTTCTTCACATATTTTAGACCAAAGTCACTACTGCCGGTCTATTCTGTAAAGTTGAAGTGCGCTGTCTATTCTATTTTTAAATAAATGGCAAGCAAAGCCGAAGTCGACTATTTTGCCAATGTCTAAAGTGAGTAGGAAAAAGAAAAATTCTTCGTTTGATAAAGTTGAACACAATATAGATCTTGTTGGGTTAGTACGGGAGCGCGTGGAAGTGCGCTGTCATTCAATCTGATGCTTAGGCTTTTGACAGATTATTGACAGCTTACTTCAAGCACGCTTCACCTAAAGCCAGATTTACATTACGAAACTAGTTGCGCAAACTTAGTTATTCATTGATAGTTTCATGTGTGAATATAAAATTATTTAAACGTAAAACTATCAATGAACAACGAAGTTTATGTAAGTATCTTTTGAGGAATATTTTATTTTCTGCAGTCAATAGGGATGTTTTGATAAAAGTGATGCAATAAATACCTACTTTCGTATCACTTTGTTTACTTATTTCATGTTATTGATACGAGTACCTAAGTGGTGCAATTTTTATTTGATCAGCGTATGTACTCACCAAAGTGTAAATAAAACATATGTACTTACTAGTGGTTTTATTAAAGTAGGTAAGTGTTCTACTAGCTAACAGTAAATTAGAGCCATCGAAAAGGTCTTTGGTTTTTATGGAACAAAAATATATAACCATAAAAATCTGCAAATTCGTCAAGAGACTCAATTCGCTGTTAGGGCCTATTTATGCGCCAGCGTCGCGCTGCAAACGTTACTAGTGATGCCTTTTGCAAGACAAAACGCACTGTCGACGCGAGTTTCCGAAGAAAGTGGTAAATGGTCACAATCTGCTGTACAAAATATATAGAGCGTTTGTTTACACCTTAATGTCAAATAGTGGTTAAAATGACAGATTTTCACAAGCTAAAATGAAACGCACAAATAAATATCCCCGGGTGCATAGGACCTCTAACTCCTCCGCCTATCTCTGGGTTTTCAGAAAAAAGCTGACTAACCAATCGCTTCGTACTATTTACTGGCCAAATGCATGTCTTGCCAACAGCTAACATTCAAAAGAAAATTCCGACAACTATGTATTTCCCAAAAACAATATTACTGTGTACAGACGCCAGCACATCAACTTACTATAATCTGTCAAATTTCTTTAATAGATTTTAAACTTTATAACTAAGGCATAAGGTTCAAAGTTGATTGGGAAATTTTGACAGTTTCGGGTAGGTTGACCTGCTGGCGTGTTTACAAGTAACTCATTTTAACTGTCTAGACTTTTCCCAACTATATTGGGGTCGGCTTCCAGTCTAACGGGATGCAGCTGAGTATCAGTATTTTACATGAAGCGACTACCTATCCGACCTCCACAACCCAGTTACTGGGTAACACGCACTTCTTGGTAAGACTGGTTGCCAGACTTTTTGGGCTTCTCGGACTATCCGTAATGATTATCAAAGATGGAGGGCTCTCGAGTATGTAATGGAGGGTCAGCAATCCACGAACCGACCGCGGCACGCCCACGCTACTTTTACTATTTAAGAAAAACATCATTAAAGAAAATTCCTAAGCCCATTTCCCAAAAATAAAATAACTGTTTAAGAGTGACTCATTGAGGACTAATAACTATGACTAACAAATAAGAGTTAGCACAAATAAATAATGTTACGAGAGATAAGAACTCGTCTCCTGGCGGTTTGCCAAGCTTCCATCCTTGAACCTACGTCATGAAGTCTGAGCGCCGTCTGATGTTTAAAGCTTTGTGGCTGTCATTTGTCATAGAGTTTTTAATCTCCCAAGCATGGACGAATAAAAAAGTCGCACGGATTCTCGCTAACAAGAAACTGTGGCACACAAGTCGGCCAGCTCGCTATACGTATGGGTAAATATGTGTGTGTTGACGGTTGCGTTACTATTGGCTGACCAACTAATGTGTGAATGTGTGCGTGCTGCCCTCGTACAGCGAGCTGGCCGACTTCAGTGACACAGTTTCTTGATAGGCAGAATCTGTCCGATTTTTTTTTTGTTCGTCCATGCTCCCAAGCAGATTAATATTTGTATGAACTCTGAAAAGGATACCTAGAAAAATTTGGGGGAGGCATTTGCGAAGCAAGGACAGAGTCTGCAAAAAAACAATGGCTTAAAGTGGCTTAAATAACGGTATATCTGATGTTCTGGGTGAATGCACTTAAAAGTAACAACAGCGGGCAATTTCTTAAAACAGTTTTTACAAGGAAGTATCTGTATCGAATTCAGAAAAAAAAGAACTTAAAATTTACAATGAGATGTTTTTCAAAGCACGGTTGTCAATATTGTAAGGGAAACGCCAAATGAATTATAATATGAGGAAATTCCGATGAAGCTTTCTTTTCTTTCTGACAGTCAAAGATTGTATAATAAGGGCCACTGTCCCATTTTCCATGAACCTTAACTTTCACAGCAAAATATGCGGTTTTAAGATAAAACGATAACGGTTAACCAACGGAAAACCGACAAGTTTGACGTCAGATATAAATCTATGGTCGTTTCCGTTTCGTTTTATTGAAAAATATTCAACAGCTGGCCATAGGCTGAATGTAAGAGTTGCCTTTGTGTCGAAATCGGCACAATAAATAGTATTTGCGTAGCGTTTCTTTTGGGATAATCAATTTGTACCGTTCGATTATTTTAATAAATTACCATTCCAGGTTTCGGACATATTTGGTTGTTTTTCGTAAAAAAAACGTGAGATAAATTAGTACATTACTGTCGCAGCCTGCAACAGGAGTATTGACGAACGATCGTGAAAGGCTTAGCTTAGTTAGCGCGGAAATTCAAACTAAGTAAATTCTTTATAAATTCCAGAATCAATGACGAGCAACGATAATTTTTCACGCGTCAAATTGTTCATTTGTTTCTTCTTTACTTTAAACAGCTCTAATTGCAAGCCAAATAATGTAAATAACATCTTTGATAAGGTACCTCCTTGGTTGCCATGTGTTGAAGTAAAAAGTTCGTTCCATTTTTAAATAACACGATAGATGTGAGTTTCCATAGTAATTTATTCGGCCGCTAAACTCGATAGATATGGATTTTCATACAAACATTGTCGGCCAGGCGCTCGCATGTATTCGACAAGTACAGCAATTTCGATTTATCTCGAAGAAGGCATGTGTGAGAAAATGTTATTTTCAGTCTATTTAGAGTCACCGCAGACTGGAAAAACCTGACAACATTTTCTTACCTTATATGTATATGCCTAAAATAAAAGACACATTTTACCTACTACCTGAGTATATATTTTCTTTTCCTTGATGACACAATATTCACTTGAATAAAACCAATACTTACCTACTCGTGTGCTCAAGGAAAAATCTTTTTGCCTACTATTGTACAATTTAGCCTATAACAAACTCAAACTCAAAGCATTTATTTCAAATAAACCAATTACAGGCACTTTTGAATAGTCAAGGGGTCGGTCAGTCAGAAATATGAAGCTAGTCGCCCATTCCAAAGCGTAGTAGGTACCTATGGAGAAGAACGGGCAAGAAACTCCACGGACACTCTTTTAAATAAAATAAGATGGTTACATAATATTGGTTACATCATTCAAGTTGAAGTTATACATGTGAGAACGATGCAAAACATTAAAAGCGTCCGTTAGAAATAAAAATATAAATTAAATTAAATTATTAACAGGGACCGGCAAACTCATTAGTCAATAGAGCCAATACTATAACGACTAAGATTTCTTATAAGAGCCAAACTTTTCTGTGTCCGAACTGTCTCAATACACTTTTCTTAATCCTTAAAACTCCCATTCTCTTTCACTCCACAACGCTTGCTAAAATTTACTTGCTAAGAAGTAGGATGCCTTCATCATCATCAAAATTAACGGCTGATAATAATATGATGAAGACATTTTAATAATTAACAAGTTAACCTTGGAAAACTTTGAAAGTTACAGTAAATTGTTAGTTTTCGATGTCCTGTTAATTTATGGTGAATTTTTTTCGGAAATAAATCTTTGATATATACCTAGTTTGAATTTTAATGACCGAAACCCCGACCCCCGCGCGTATCTAATGCTTGTGCTCATCGACATTTGTACAGACGCCAGCAGATCAACCTACTACAATCTGTCAAATTTCTTTAATAGATTTTCAACTTTATAATTATACATAAGGTTCAAAGTTGATTGGGAAAATTGAACAATTTCGGGTAGGTTGACCTGCTGGCGTCTGTACAGAGCCGCACTCTATAGGCCAAAGAGCCGCACGCGGCTCGCGAGCCCCTGTTTGCCGACCACTGGCCTATAATACCATAACTATACTAATATAATAAAGCTGAAGAGTTTGTTTGTTTGAACGCGCTAATTCCTAGAACTACCAGTCGGGTGTTTAGAATCCTTTTTGCATTTGATAGCCCAATTATTGAGGAAGGTTATAGGCTATGTAACATCACGCTACGACCCTTAGGAGCCGAGCAAAACGAAAAAAAGTTAGAAAGAACGCTAGTAACAGCGCGGGCGGGCGATGCGTCGCGACGCGGTGGGTCGGAATCCGAAATTTCACGCGGGCAGAAGCTAGTAATCAATAAGGATATTATAAGAATACCAACTTATTTTATAAGGCGGGAAACAGGAAAACACGGTGCTGCATCATGACATGGGGAAAACCACAGAAGATGACATATTCACAGACAAATGGTATTAATGGCCTAAGCTTCAAATAGGTACCTCATAAAAGTTACAATATCGTGAATCATTTTACAATGTATTCATCTACTTACCTACATAACTTATTTTATTTACGAAGACTTTTACCGTTTTTTATTCACGTTTTTTTTATTGAGGAAAATGTAAATACTTAATAGGTACTAACTACCCTGTTCGGAACGGTTAAGTAACACAGATACGTGTCATTAAGGAAAATACAAATAAATTGTCTGTGGAGAATCCCATTTTTTTTAAAGTATAGGTTACCTGTAGTTGTCAGTATTTTAGTTTATAATTTTTTGTCTTATTTATCCTCAACAAAAAAAAGGAAAATAAAAAAAAAAATTTTTTTTTTTTTAAAAGGGAAATTTTAACACCTGTGACAATGTACTGCTAAGTAGGTGCAAATTATTGTTATTAACATAAATTATAAATAAATGTGCTTTAACATTTAAACATTATAAATCAATTTTCAAGGGCCTTTACCTAATTTAAATATAAATCTGCGTAATAATAAGATATTTATTGCACATTTCCTGGTTTACAAACTATCTTTACAAATATTTTATCGGGTAATTTGTTTGCCAAAATCTCCAAAACAAGGAAGTTATATATTTTCTACAAAAATTGGCATGGATACCAAGTTGTAAGCCTTTAAATACATGGGGTTCGTTTCTGTGCCAAGATTTAAGTTTGCATGAAAATATTAGGTCAAATAAATCTGCACTTACATATAGCATCCTGTATTAAATCTTACTGAATAATTTGATCTAGATTCCTGAAAAAAGTGTGTGTTCTTAGAATTTTTGTTTCAATAATAATAGATTCCTTGACCTACATTTTTAGAGATTAGATAAAGCATCGAACGGCGAAGAATTTTTCACGTCCGTCGTTTTCCGTTTCGTAACGTAACGAAATTTTCGGGTAGGTTTAGGTAAAAAAAAAGAAAAAATACAGATTGCAATACATAAATGAATATGTTTTCCTAAGAAAGCAGTTCCGTCATATTATAACGGCCGTCATGAAAATCTGTAATTTTCACCATTTGACATTAAGATGTCAAAAAACGCTCTGTACTTGGACAGCAGTTACTGTGTGACGTTCACCGCTTTCTTATCTAACCAAAACTTAACGGGCGCCTAGAACAAAACGTGAAAAAGAATTAAGTCAAACACACTAATAATATCTTTAGCCGACTGAGCGGCTGCCAAATTGTAGTAGTAATGCTTTCCGCATATTCGCCCTAAATATTATTGCCAGCAATTATTTGTTCGATTTTTGAAGTGAGTCTTCGTAGGCGGCGATTCGATAATTGGACGAGAATTCAGAGTGAAATTTCAAGAACGCGTCACGTTCGGCCACGTTTCGTTACTTATGAAAGAAGAAAGATTTATCTCTCTCTGTCTCTACCACAAAATCTTGCTTATTCTTTAGTTTTTAAGACGTCTTCTATCATGTGTACGGTGCTGCACGCAATTTTTTTTTCAAATGTGCTTGACGTTGCAAGGTAACCATATAATTTGTAACTTAAGTTTATCACCGGATTAACCGTTGCTAAACTTAATATTTTTTATGTTTTTCCTCATAGAATTGAAATAAAGTATCTTTAACCGTATTTGGAAATCTGTAACATCAACCATTCTGTGCTAGCCCCTGAGTTAGGAAGCTCTGACGTCAGGATACCCATCAAACTTCAACTCGTCTCGTGGTTTTACCCTTCAAACTTGTATTGATAACATCTAACTTTCTGCTTGAATAACTTAGTGACGGGAAATAGCGTTACTTGCTAGGGTAGCCTACAATGTATGACGTAAGGCAGGCCTTGTAGTAAAAACATATTTCACGGATTTTGTACACTCCCTCACGGTACAATCAGTCGTGGTGACACATGTCGTTTACACATGAACTAAACAGATCATGTGTAAACGCGGCTGGACACCTTAGTGGTTTTACATAATTTAAGATAATTGTGTAACTTGATTTTTTGTCAAACAAGTCAAAAGACTTTTTTTAACTTTATTTGGGTGGTATTTTCTTCAAGTTGAGAGGAAAACATCAAGTATTTTTTAATAGTCTGTCTGTCTGGGGGAAATCTCTGGAGATATTTCGGACTTCTTCTGCTTAGCTTTTTCCCAACTATATTGGGGTCGGCTTCCAGTCTAAACGAATGCAACTTTTAATACCAGTATTTTACATGAGCGACTGCTAATCTGACCTCTATAATCCAGTTACTGGGTGACAAGATACCTCTTGGTAAGACTGGCGGTTAGACTTATGGGCTTCTGACTACCCGTAACAACTATCAGAGTTCTAGACCACGTATTTGTATATGACGCAGTAAAATGGTTATAGCCAGGATATAGTTATATCCCTAGGGATAAACCTATGTACCGTAATATAGTTATATGAAAACGGTTCATAACTATCTTACTAGGAACAAAACTGAGACGAGTACAATCTAATAAAATAACTATTAGGACACTCCGTCCAAATAGGCTAGGTTAGAACTGTGACCAACTACGCCCGAGCCGTGCGAGCATAGCGAGCGGTGAGGCAGCAGCGGCCGGCGAGCGCTACGTCGAAATTCGTCACAGTAATAAAATTTGGGCAATCTGACAATAAGGCAATTACGGTATATAGCTATATCACGGCTTTAGCCATCTTACTGTGACATATACACTATTTTGTATTTAATAACGCATTGTTTGTCTTTTGGGCATCAAAATAATCAACCATTTTTAGAACTGCATCGAAATCTATTACAGCATAATGACGATGATACAATAAAATAATTAAACCATCTCATTCCTAGGATAACAGTGACAATGGCGGTGGCGGTGCTGATGAGATATACATGATGTCACCAGCACCCTAATTGTTTTAGCTTGTTACGACATGTTGTATTTGCTTATATTCCATAACTAGATAACGTTTTATTTTCGTAGATTAAGATAATTAAAAGATAAAGTTATCAGACCAACGGTAGGTTACCCGTGATATCGGATATCAAACGAATTTGCCTTTAATTTTTTTTCTGTGCTAGTATGAGTAGCCCAAAATACATTCATAGGTTATCAACGCACTATGTATAACCTTTAGTTAGATTATAGATATCCCCCTATATAAGTACCTGTGTGTTGCGGTTCTCGGAGGCAGCCGGTCGGTGCCAAATTCTGGTATACATTCAGCTGGATGTCGACCTGAAATATTTTTTGTTTTGACTCCTGTACCCTAATTGCGTAATACACGATCAATCAGAATCTGAATCGTTTTGAAACATATTGCTATTCCATTGGTTTTTAAGTTCGAAAAAAAATCTGCTCAACAACGTAAATAATGCAATGAATGTTGTTGAACTGTCAAAATGAAACAGATTTAGTCGTAATCGCTTACGAAAATGTGTTGCGTAATTAGGGTACGGGTTTTTGAAATGGAAATATTTAACTGACAGGATCAGTTAAATATTTCCTTTCTTTTAACTTCTAATGGTGGACACTTTTTTAAATAAATGAACGTCTAAGAACTTTTTAAGCACAAGTTTTTTATTAAATAAGCCTCTTTTGAACTTTCCGGCCTTTTCTCACAGTTGGTCGCAGTAAATAAGCTAGGGCACCCCGACCAAATGGGCTAGGTTAGAACTGTGACCAAACACGCGCGAGCCGAGCGAGCGAAGCGAGGGGTGCCGACCAATCATGTAAATTGCCATGAGATTTTGACAACCGATAAAATCGAAAATCCTTGCAAATTCGTCTACACAAATTCGGTAAGACGTACTCATAAAAAAATATAATTAAAAGGCCTTTATCAATGCCCCCTTCGACTCCTTATCAGGCAATAGCAGCTTATCATATTTACGAGGGAAGCTAATCGCTCTTGATTTATGTCCGTACAACCACAGTATATTGGTGTACCGAGGTACAACGTTTACAGTCAACAGTCAATACTGTGGCTGTGTTCTCGATCAATGGAAACTATTGAACCGTGGTCAGTGTTTTTATGTTGCCATTTACCTAGTTACTATTGAACTTTGTACATGGGGTATAGATACAGTACACATATGAGTCTTCTCGACGATATAACCCGCCTATGACATTGAGGACAGTGATGGGCTAGTGGAAACGGCCTCGAGCTAGGAGCAGTAGTGTAGGTTACAATAGAAACCAGACAGGCACTTGTAAATTATTTGCTTTCTGCTCTCAAAACGGTAAAGGAAAACATCCTGAGGAATTTAAAATTAATTTAATTAGAAAGACATTGTGACATCCACCAACTCCTTACAGGGCTCTCGTGGTGGATTGCGGCCCTCCTTCTCCTTCTCGTGGGAACGTTATAGGCTGTTCCCTCAAGGGGTAAGACAGGCGACATTCAAATAGTTTCCTCAATGACACTATGGTCACTTTTTCATTTTCGTAACGTAACGAAATGGACTGAAAATTAAGGAACGTTTTCTTAAATTGGTTTTATAATTATTATCGTGGCTGAAAAATATACAATCGTTAGAGAATAATAATCGGTGTTTCACGATAGTCGATCGTGAAGCACCCATGACAGTACAGAAACTTTTCTTTGGGTATAATTATAACTTTAACCTGTTATTATTTATGTATTAGTTAGGTGATGTTTCTTATACATTATTCATATCGCGTCATGAGTTCATGACTATACTATTTTCACTAAGATATTTTCATAACTTTTCATGTAATTTTTTTTCCGTTTAAGTAGGTATAAACAAACACGTTAACAGGTCAATTATATTTTAAAAACTAGATGTTTTCTATCCGACTACTTTGAGCACGAAACAAACTCAGAGGTATATTGGCGTGTGCTAGCTGACATATAGGAAATAATATAATTTAATGTTTTGTGTTTTGTAATCTTAATTACTTTGCATAGTATTGTATAGAAGTTTTTCAAACTGAACAGACAGCTGTGATGCTGGTGATTTTGTTGCGCCACTTCTTCCCAGCTAAAGCACTAGGAAGTCGTGAAGGGCGGGCGTTTTGGGGGACTGTCTTATGTAATTTTAATTTTCAAAGCGTGCTGATTCTCAGCCTTATTTGAATAAATGCCTTTTAATTTAGATTTTGGAGCTGCCTCTCCCAGACAATATTGGTCAGATCATGTGACAACAATAGGTATAGATTAGCGATTTTGTAATTGGTGCCAATTATTATTTTAAAACTGATAGCCTTATAATTGCAACTCATCTTTTTTTGAACTTATGGCAATTATTGCGATATGAGAACAAAAATAAGCACATGGAAAATTATACACAATATGGTAGTGCCAGTCACTTATCATCCAATAAAAGAGAATGACTTGCGAACCATGTTCTGTTTACAGATTACAGATACACCCTGTACTAAACCGGGCGAGTGGCTAAATGATAACAGCCACACGGGTCGATCGAAGGTTAAGCTACGCTTGCCGCGGTCGGTTCGTGGATGGGTGACCACCCATTACATACCGAGACCCCTCCGTGCTTCGGAAAGCAAGTTAAGCCAATGCTCCCGGCTGTCATTCGTAGACCTTTGACAGTCGCTACGAGTAGTAGGAAGCCCAAAAGTCTGACAACCAGTCTTACGAAGGAGTATCATGTACCCAGTAACTGAGTTATGGAGATCAGATAGGCAGTCTATCCATGTAAAGTAGGTACTGGTATTCAGCTGCATCCGGTTAGACTGGAAGCTGACCCCAACATAGGTAGTTGGGAAAAGGAAAGGCAGATTGATTCTATTAATACAGTATCATATTTTAATAGATATGCGTAGGTGTCAGAGCATGCGCACTAGTAACTCAACAATATCATTGCTTGCAGCGACTATGATTTAGTTTATATTTGATTTACACCTCTCTGAGACATGGAACGGACTGGACTATAACATGTCTTAATACACTGGAGTGATCAAGTGCACCATAAAATAACTGAGAGGCAGCCTCAGTCTTAATCCATTGAAAATGCCTCTAAATTTCCAACATTTTTGACAAGTTTTTGACATTTTAGCTGAGATGAAATTGCGACTTGAATCCTAGGCACCTTCTAATTTATATATCAGCCGGTCTATTCTGTAACAATCTCACGGTGAAAACTTAGGTGAAGTGAGCTTGAAGTAAGTTGTCATTCCACCAGTTGTGATATTCTTAAAAACCTCACCGTGACAATTTAGGAGAAGTGAGCCCGAAGTGAGTTGTCATTCTACCTGACGCTAGGGAATTTAGGAATTGACAGCTCACTTCACCTAAATTTTCATGGTGAGATTTCTACAGAATAGGCGGCTGGTGATCTAGACTTTGACGAAGTGAGCATGGGCAAGGACCTATAACTGTCAGTGTTTTGGCTCTAAATACCTAGGAATTATGTAACGCGACGTTTTATTAACCTATTATTTTTTATTGTTTCAGATAGCAACAATCACGACTGCACATTAACTAAGCTAAAACGCTGTTTGCAACAAAAACCTAACACAGACCCAATAAATTACGACGAAGAAGAAATAGACTAAAAAAGTCCGTAAGACTCAAAACTGCGTGTGATATTAATTTTATTTTAAAAAAGTATTTATTCTGACTGCATTTAGAATTTAGAATTCGCTATTTAAAAACTCCGCCATTCGAATAGAACTAGCCATAGATTAAGGACACTGTTAATCTAGAAACAAGTGACAGAAAAGAAAAAAGGCTGGATCGCAGGAGGCTGTATGCGATAAAATCGGACAATAAAATGAAGGACAGTATGAAATCCTGCGAACACGCCTTATCAGAGGACATTGTGTACAAAGAAGTTGTTGTTATCGGTAAGTAATTATAATATTTTCTATTATAGAAGACTTCCATTTAGCACTTTTGACAAATTTGCAAGGCAAGGCAGATCATGTGAGAGGAAAAGCCGTAGAAGGGCATAAAATATAGTGACCTTATTGGTGATGTTCTTCAAAAAGGTTAGGTGCGTAGTACTCGCAACCGCCGTACGTACGCGGAGTATGTAAGGATCGTCGCAGATGCCGTTCTGTAGTGTCTGCCTGCCCCCATGGAAAGAAGACGTGAGTTTATAAATTTACCATCAAAGAAGTTAATATATAACCGGTTTGAAAACAAAATCCCGTGAACACGATGACCACATCTGTTACCGGCCCGGTTCTATAGCCGCCGAGCGCTGCAAGCAAGAATAGTCCTTACGGTGCCGCGGTGGTTAGTTATGAACTTCTTTGATGGTACCTATGTAGTGGCAAAAATGTATGCGGAGAAGTAACGTGTATAATTTTCCATCCATATTTTGTCGTCTATTTAGGCCACTTGGCCCTCTTTGCCATCAATCAGTTTCGTTACGGGTCTAAGCACGAATGAGCGGAATATTTCCGTCACCCCGATCGCGTCCACGCGCATGAGACGATCAGACGAAGCAATTGACCCCCCACCCCGCCGTGCAGCTACTTTGTATATCATTTACCGATCATTTTCAAAGTAGATTACTTTGCCCGCGAGGTATATACATCACAATCATAATACACACATCAACACGGTCTAGGGATATTTTTTAAAAAGCGAATTACTATCAATGTGTTAATTTTTTATATGACATGTATATATTTAAAAGATACGTTATTTAATATTCTACCATTTTTTAATAATGGTTAAGGTACTTCGATTAAAATTTCAGGATTTTATGGAAAAAAAATGAAGCATAGACGGAAACCGTATATGAATTAACTTTTAATTTATGAGTAAAAACTGAAAAAAATAGAAAAATCATTTAATTTGTGTTTATAAACTTGAAGTTAGTAGTCTGAGAAAGCGCCCATGATGTTCATAAAACATCGGCAACGATTCGGCATGCTCAGAACAAGGTTGACAATGTCTTGCTGCGGAATATTGTCCCATGTCCTTCTGAGGTGCGCAAAAAGTTGATCTTCTGTAGCCAGATTTTCAGGAACTTCCTTCAGAGCTCTTCTTTGCAGCATATCCCACGCATGCTCAATGGAATTTAGATCTGGTGATTGAGCAGGCCAGTCTAAGGCCCTAACATTGTGTGTATGTAACCAAGCTGCTACCGTTCTCGCCGTGTGTGCCCGGGCATTGTCGTGCATGAGCAGGAAATCTTGCCCCATTTGTGTTCTGTGGGGCAAGATTACGGGCCCCAGCACCTGTTGGACGTATCGTTCTGCCGTCATATTGCCCCGCACCCAAACGAGATCCGTCCGTCCTCCAAGACGAATTCCTGCCCAAACCATAATTGTTCCTCCTTGGTATGGGTGAACTTTCTGAGGGTTCTGAAGACGGCTCCATCGTCCAGGAACTCGCCAAACACGCGTCCTTCGTGAATCTGGATGGAAGCCGAACCTGGATTCATCCGTGAAAACCACATTGGACCATTGCTCACGGCCCCTGTCCACGTGGTTCCGAACCCATTCTAATCGTCGTCCACGATTGCCTCTCCGTAAAGGTGGGACCCGGAGTGGTCTACGAGAGCGTAGATTGCTTTCATGCAGTCGCCTTCTTACAGTTTGGTCACTCACAAGCACTTGGTGTTCCACTCGCAACCTTTGGACCAATTGAGTCGCCGTTGCATTTGGTTGAGCTCGTGCAGTAATTTGCAAAAATCGATCTTGTCTGGGGGTAGTGATGCGACTTGGCCCCCGGTGCCTCTCCGCTACTTCACCTGTGGCACGATAGCGTGTCCACAATCTTGAAATGACATTTTGGTGGGTCCCTATGGCCTCAGCAACATTACGCTGAACAGACCCAGCTTCCAGCATTCCTACAGCTCGTAACATCTCCGCCCTCGTCAAATGTTGGCGTTGCATGGCTACAATACCTCAATTTTAACTTTATCTTTCGTTTAAAAATGAAAAAAACTGTAACTAAACGTAATTCGTATTGTTTTCTAAATTTCGCACAAATGAAAATTCCCTCTCCTACACATCAAGACATTTTTATGCCACCGAAACAAAAGAATTTTCAAAAATTTGAATTTGGAATTAGTCTGAGATAAATTACAAACAAATCGGTGTATGAAAGATTACAATGCGGCCAGTATTTTTCGAGTTATTTAATTGAGTATGAAATATCCCTAGACCGTGTTGATGTGTGTATATAGAGCTACAGGGATCAAAATGAGATCGTCTCATGCGTCGTATACTATGACGATATAACAGCATTAGGTGAAACATTTAAATTCATCGGCACATGGTTGTGGCGCTAGATACAAAATAGGATGGGCCGAAATAATATCAGGAATACAGGAATGAAATAGAAATATTGTAGATCAGACAAGTCCGAGCTGATTCATCATCATTGGCAGCCTTGTTCCACCGACTGATGAATATAGGCTTCCTCCCTGTGTGCCATGCTTCCCTGGTCTGTGCAAGTCCCATCCAGATCTTGCCCTGATTTGGCCATAGAATTAGAAAATGATTTTAACATGACCCCAGAATAGTCGTGCAAAAATAATGTTTTCACTCAACTAAAAACAACGCTTGAATAATACGATAAAAAGGTGTTTAATTAAACTCGGAGCTGATGACTTAATAACATCTGATTTCGGATTACCTAAAACAATACACAAAGCAGTGTTTATCGTTCGTCGTGGCCATGACCGACACACCGCAGTTTCTCGGTTGATTTGTTAGATCTAGCATTGTTTACCGTTGCGTTAAGTCCTTCGACCATCCCTGTCCGTTACGTTACGTTCCAGAATTATCCGTGACCGTCACACGATATAGTGACCGAGGGGAATCGTGAATGTTTACTTCTATTATTAAAGCAAAAAATAGTCTCGTCTGTTTGACCCATTTTCGCGTAGCCGTCAAAACGAACATATCGAATCGCGTGTTTATTTTATTATTTATTTTTTCGAGATACAATGACCTTCCATCTTTTTCTGAGCTACATCTCCACATGTTTAAACATAGGCTCTTTCTCTTCAGTTTTACCATGAAGTCATTGGTATCATCTGTCTTTCTATTCGTTTTGGATTAGCTATAATACAACCATCTACAGTTTACTTAGACGAAAATAATGACACATCCAGTCTAAGCCGAACTGTCTGAATTTCAAAGTGCCATATTACGGCCAGTTACAGAAAGAAAAGGGAGTAAATGATAGCGTGATGGTTGATGATAGCCAGCAAGATGATGATGATTTACGGCCAGTTACAGCTTATTAGTAAACTGCCCCGTTGGTCTCGTGGTTGCAAGCGCGACTGCTGAGCGTGGGGTCCTAGGTTCGATTCCCGCGTCGGGCAGTGTTATTGAATTTTCCATTAGGAATTTCTTAGTAACAGTCCGGAGTTTGGAAGTTGGTGTGATACCCCCGTGCCTCGGAAAGCACGTTAAGCCGTTGGTCCTGCGCCTGATCTCTCTCCGGTCGTGTCGGATTGCCGTCCCATCGGACTATGAGAGTGAGGGAAGAGAGAGTGCACCTGTGTCTGCGCACACACTTGTGCACTGTAATATCTCCCGCGCCGAAGGCTAGTCTCCGTTGAGATTGGCCGCCGTGGCCGAAATACGGTCTGGTGGACTATATTAGTAAACAGTATTCTATCTACTGCCTCGTTGGCCTAGTGGTCGCAAGCGCTCCTGCTGTGCATGAAGCCCTGGGTTCGAATCCCAGGTCGGACAAACTATTATTGTGGTTTTCCATCTGGAATTTCTCAGTAACAACTCGGAGTCTGAATTTATGCCCGGTTGATGGCAATAAGCTCGCCCCCTATTACATGGGAATTAAACATAATTAGCGAAGTGAGGGTGTACCTCTGCCTAACCCTTCGGGGAATACAAGCGTGATGATGAGTATTTTAACTATCTATCTATTAATAATATCGCATCAAGCGAAGCGGAGTGCATCAACTAGTTAGTGGTCAATAAAATTGACTCTAAATGACTTCTTATTAGGAATTGGACGCGAGCCAGCTTTTATTTAGAATCTAATTCAAATTATTGTTCGGTCTTCAACTACTTAAGCTATAATGGAAGACACCGACCTAGTTTTTCATTGTTTTTTTTTTTTTTTATTCATGGCCTTTTTAGAAATGAAGTGATCCTTGGGTTCAGTATTTTACATTCTGATGAGCAAGTTCCTCAGTCACCTTCAGATCTCTACAACCTTGGGTCCTAGCGCACGGAATTTGGTCCTGATGATAAATACGGAATTTGGCCATTCCATATCGAATTACCAGAACAGTATTTAGGGTCCAAATAATTTGCTTGTTTATATTCATATATACGAGGGGTGATCCAAAAGTAATGATAATCAATAATAAACACAATGAATAAAATAAAAAAATAAATTTATTTCTCAACATAGTCTCCTAGCAAGTCTATACATTTAGTCCATCTCTTTTCTAAACCTAAAATTCCCTTAGAAAAAAAATCTTTATCTTGACTCTCAAAAAAGTCCCCAACCGCGGCCATCACGTCGCTATCATCGTCAAATTTCTTGCCTCGGAGGTGTTCCTTGAGTCGTGGAAAGAGATAGAAGTCACTGGGGGCTAGATCTGGTGAATAGGGGGGGTGTTCCACCAGCTCAAAGCCCGCTTCCTGAATGGCAGCCATGGCAATTGCAGCTTTGTGAACCGGTGCGTTGTCTTGATGGAACAGTACTCCAGCCCGCAGTTTGCCTCGCCTTTTCTCCTTAATAGCCTCCCGCAATCTTCTTATTTGTTCTGCATAGTAGGAGCCTGTAATAGTGGCCCCCTTTTCCAAGTAGTCCACCATGATTATTCCTTCAGCGTCCCAAAAAACAGACGCCATAACCTTCCCTGCTGAGCTTGACACTTTGAATTTCTTCGGCGTCGGTTCATCGGATCGTTTCCATGTCATCGATTGTTGTTTTGTTTCAGGATCAAAATGGTGGATCCAGGTCTCGTCCATGGTCACAAAACGTGACAAAAAATTATCCTTGTCTGCCTGGAACTTTTCGAGATTTGCTCTTGACATGTCGACTCGTTTCTTCTTTTGCTCGTCGTTTAACATTTTCGGTACCCAACGCGCGGAGACCTTTCTCATATGCAATTCGTTTGCAAGGATTCTTTAAATGCTGCCATATGAGAGCCCTGTGACCTCAGCTACATGCCTGATAGTGACTCTTCGATCTTCCAATACAACTTCTTCAACTTTTTTCACATTTTCTTCAGTGAGAGACGTCGATGGGCGTCCTTCGCGGTGTTCGTCTTCCGTCGATGTTCTTCCCAGCTTAAACTCCTTAGCCCAGCGTGCAACTGTGGAATATGGAGGAGAAGAGTCCCCTAATGTTTCCACCAAGTCGCTGTGTATGTCTTTGGTAGACATTTTTTTCAAGCAGAGGTATTTAATGACAGCTCTGATTTCGTGTTTTTCCATTTTGATGTTCACTCCTTGACAGTCCGTATTCAAATGAATGTAGCTCCCGGGAATCGTGGCCTATTTATATGATTTTTTTTTCCTGAACTAGTGGGTAACTGAGCAAGTGACTGATATTTTTTTTGTATTTTTGTGTGCACTAGAAATAACTGATTATCATTACTTTTGGATCACCCCTCGTACATTCCCTTAACTTCGAAGGTCGAAATCTAATCCCTCAAAAATAATTTAATCCTTTATCTGAAAGCAGATAAAGAAGGCGCAATTATTATATTTAAAAAAAATAACTATTCGCATCGCATGGTCCCGAGATATGAATGATTTAAAGCTAGCTCTATTATAAACAATATGCATATCATTAATTAATAAACAGGAAAACACATTGGACCTAATACATTTATGCGTATTTCCTTTTTGTAATATCAAAGACTATTTTATATTATTCATAAAATAAATAATAGACCAGTGTACATAACAATAGATATCCAATTATCGACTTCCTATAGGTAATTGATAACGAGTTATTCCGCAAACTTTAATTCTGTATCCACACTGTATGTTGCCAGTGTTAAAATTGTTTTTCTCTGGGGGCACAAAAATATCTCAGTATAGTATTTTATAATGATCAAACGAACTTCATAAGCGAAGTTCGATAATATTATGAGTCGCTTCAATCGAAGTGTGCATGTTATCTTGTAGATTAAAAGAACTGGTTATAATATATCTGAAGAATGAAGCGAAGAAATATAATTAATCGTATGTGTTTATGTTTAGTCTGCCTCGTTGGTCTAGTGGTCGCAAGCGCTACTGCTGAGCGGGTCTGATTTCGATTCCCAGGTCGGACAAAATTTTATTGAGTTTTTCATAAGGAATTTCTCAGTAGCAGTCCGGAGTCTGGATTGGTGCCCGGTTGATGGCAGTAGGCTCGCCTCGATTTAAACGTAACTAGCGAAATGTGGGTGTACTATATACTAGGTACGTACACCTCTGCCAATCCCTACGGGGATTACAAGCGTGATGTTATTTTGTATTATTTTTAACTGAATGGCTCTGCAGATATTAGTGCACAGTTCCTATGTATTGGTACTGTATTTTCACCAATTTCCTCCAGTAGGTATACGATCAATGTTTACATAATTCCTGGCTTGCGTCCAATTTCCGTGACAATTTACTGACTAGACTAAATCAATTTAGGTGAAGAGTTTATGTGTTTACTTGCTGCACTCTGTACATTGCTAACTTAATTTGTTATGTAACGTTTGGGCTTCGGGGTTGAATTTGTTTCTCTGCCAAACGGGATACAAATAATTTTGGTAGTAAGTTAAAACATTGTAAAAATCAATAGATTCATACACATTTCATGAAGAAATCCAAATGGTCAAAGTATTCTTTGTCCTCCTTTGTATTTTTACAACCTATATCTTATCTAGCGAATAAAGACCATCATTGATTCATTATCAAAAAATACTAACGCCACGTCCTATTTAAAAGCGATCCTCGCGTCGGAAAACGCTGCCGAAACGCTGTCGGCTCGACCTCGCGTTCAGGTTCACCGAACAAAGAACGAACGCGACGATCGCGTATTCGCCCGACGGTCGCTTTTAAATAGGACGCAGCTTTAGAAAGAAACACCAAGTTCACAACTAATCGTTTTTTGCCTTTCATTTCAAAATTTTAAAAATCCGCTGCCCTATTTGAGGTCTTCTCCTTCATTTAATAGGGTAATTTAAAAAAAAAAATTGTATGTCATATTTTTTTTGTTTTCTTTTCTCAACTAGTTTTAATGATAACCGCCACAGTTTGAGTACTTCATTTAAGGTAGAATGTATAAGGATCTCCGCATAAACAATAAATAATTATTCTTTATGCGACCTACCCAAAGTGCTTTCTTTAGTATTGTTCGTCGAGTTGTTGAGCTCCTTAAGTTCTGAGTTGAGCTGCGCGATTACTGACAAATGCGTGCACTGACTGCACGTGTCCACTCTATCTGTGTGGTTCTTTCCTCAAAGGACCATTTCAGACACCAATCTACGTGGTCTTCACGTGATCTGACCAAGATTATGTCTGGACTTTAAAAGAGACTGACCTCTGAGTTTGTTTCGGCCTTTCTACTCAGAGTAGTCAGATAGGAAACGCCGACCTCATCTAGTTTATAAAATATTATTAATGTGTAAAAGTGTTTGTAGTTTGTACAAACCTATTTACAGAAAATCAAATCATTTCATTTTTGAAGACTTCAAACCATCTCTAATTAACTTTTTGTTGTACCAGGCAATGGACCGAGCGGCATGGTGACGTCGTTCATGCTCGCCGGTAACGTTCCATACCTCAAAGAGATACCAGATGACTTGCCCATCGATGAAATGCTAAGAGCCAGGTAAATATGACAGCCTACCTGCAAACATTCCTGAACCTTAAGCTTGATTGCGCAAATTGACGTCGAACTGAATATAGACTTGCAAACTAACTGATAACTAAACTGAATTTACGTTGTCGAGCAGACGAATTTTTCTTAGCAATGAATTATGAATGTTCTTCGAAATCCTTCGGATTGCGATAGCAACTGTGTTACGCAATTGGGCCCAGTACTTTGTAGTTGATTGCCATGGTGCATCCGTTCCGTTACAGTATTTTCCTAAAATAAACTATCAAGCAATTTTAATGAAATTGAAAAAATCACACATTAATATTACTAGTTTTGTAACCTAACCTATCCATCCATAGATAAATATCACCCGTCTCTCCACTATTCCATTGCTTACTCTAAGATACATATCCGGTACGGCTTGCAAATCCTTCCTTATCCTAAGGGCACGTAGGGAAGACGTGCCCTTAGGTCTACTCCTTGATATGCAATGGCCTCTGTAGTCCTATGAAGCATGAGGCTCCAGGGGCTGCAAATCTTGGGGTTCATTCGATTTATCGAGTCTGGTTAAACCACGCTGGTGTCGGTGCATTTCATTCATTCTTGAGTATAGAAGTAAGTAGTTCGTTAGCAGTAACTGATATTTTATTTACTTATTGTGTTGTTTTCTTCTAGACTATCAAACCTGCCGCGCGGACAGAGTTTGTACGACACAGACCTCATGGAGCTGGCCGAGGGACTCGAGGGAAGAAGCCAGAACCCCATACCACTGCTGGTGAGTACTATGGCATTAGATAGGTAGATGGATAGAATATTCTTTACTATGCGTACCATAAAAATTACAGAAATAAGTTTAGAAATTTTACATAGGGTGACACAATGGGCGGTCTTATCGCTAACCGCTAGCTTTAACAGACATTTTTTTTTTTTTTTTTAAACTTTGCCCCACACTAGGAATTTCTCCTGTGTCGTGGGTGCGTTTACAAACATTTAAACTCACATTCACAAACAGCCAGACCCGGAACAACTAATTGTAGGTCATACAAATATTTGTTCCGTGCGGGAATCGAACCCGCGACAAACAGCGCAGCAGTCAATCGCTTAACCACTGCGCCAACCGTGCCGTCAAATTGGATGGATTAAAGGGAGAACGAGAGACAATACTGAAGGTAGTCAGTGGTGTACCATTTTCATATACAATAAATACATAAAGCATACATTTTTGTATGTTTACTTAACTTTATATAATAATAAACATGAAACCAGAGCAAGGAACTATACTTGTATGTAATGATGATGTTTAAGGACAGAGGAAGTGTTTTTTCACCAAAATTTAGAGTGGTCAAAGATTAGTAATTTAATGTAGATAAATCGGAGAAATAATCACAACTATCTTTCTTCGACAGTTGTATGAAATGGCCATAATAAATAAAAAAGCTTTATATTTCGTTGCAGATTACAAAAAGAAAATAGTTGAATTCTATGTTAGTATTATACATTTTTGTTAGTAATTAACTTTAGTTTAGATTTTAGATAAATTTTAACATATTGCATTATTTAATTATCTGCAAAAACCCCTCTGCAGGTAAAGGCCTCCTCTAAAGATAACCAGTCCTCTCTAGATTAGGCTTCTTGACTCCAGCTGTTTTTTTAAACTCATCTTCCCAACTAGTTACAGGTCTACCTCTGCTTCTTTTGCCTTGTGGACCTGCCCATGTGGTCACCCTTTTGGTCCATCTCTGGTTTCGTAGGCGCGCCACAGGTGCGGCCCACTTCCATTTTATTGATTGAGCGTGTACCAATCCATCACTTACCTTGGTGATGTGTCTTATTTTTTGTATTTTTCAATATTCTATAACATGGCAAATTGACGTGGGATGTCAATTTCCCTGTCTGTACATAGATCAACTAACTAAACGGTACGTGTCATAAATTCGAAATAATGTGAATGACGTTATTCAGAAATTAAGACAAATTAATGATAAGAACATTTCAAAATTTAGGAGAAAGAGTTTCAAAGCGGTTCAAAATTGTATCACAATTAAAGATATTTCAGATTTCAGTGACAAAGTCTGAAAAAAAAAACCGATGGTCTAAGAAAATATGAAGGAAAGTTTTATTTTAAAGGTTGCGCTTTACCGATTCTTTAAAAAAAACATTCTTTATAATTTTTTAATATATACAATATCAACGACCCACTGCTGTGGGATCTTTATAATAATATGCTAATAAATAACGCCACACCCGTATATACATAAGGCAGGTGTAGACATAGGCTTTTTGGCTGTTCAAAAAGTAATGACAATCGGTTCATATTTTCTATACTAATAATAAAGCTGAAGAGTATTTTCGTATGTTTGAACGTGCTAATCTCTGGAACTACTAGTCGGATTTGATTTTTTTATTTGATAGCCCAATTTTGAGGAAGATTACAGGCTATTTAACATCACGCTAGGACCCATGGGCGCCGAGCAAAACACAAAAAAACGGATTATCATTACTTTTTGAACAGCCTTATTGTACTTACATAAAAAACATAACAACTAACATACCTACTCACTTAAGTACCTACATAAACCTCATGATAATCAACGTGACTCGATTATGTATTTATTAGAGGTTTTTGTTATATAAAACATACTTAATGATGTTAGATAAAAAACTGGTATCTGGCCTTGTGGGGTCAACACTGATAAAATGCACAGATTCAGTAGGATTTTTTTTAGGTGATAAAGATTGTAGTGTAGGATATATTTTTACACGAATACAAGTAGACATTGTTATAACAAACAGCTAAAAGCTTGTTCTTAAAAGGAATTGGGAAAGGAATCGTTAATATTTTTTAAGTCATCGATATTTTAAGTTTTTTTCAGTACATATTTACAAATATATTATAGCATTATGCTAAACACCATCGTACGATTAAACTTACACAACAGACAACTTAGACATTACATCGATAGTCTTGAACTCTTGAACTGACTATCAACAGTCGCTTATTTTCGCACCATAAAGTTTTTAACGTGACTTAGTCAAGTGACAATCGCTTTCAAAGCTTTTCGTATTTCTACAACGACTTTCAACAGGATTGACATTGAAATAAGCTTTTCGGCAGCTTACGTCATTCCATACATTATTTACTTTGCCATCGTCGTTATCGCTGGTATGATGTCACATGGTCTATGGTCTAGGCTCGAGATCCAAATAGTTAGTAATATCACAGAATAAATAATAGTACTAACGGCAATATGTCGACTTTGCGTGCTCTGTTTCATCAGAAAACTCTTAAATTAAAGATACTTTATTGTTTTGAGAACTGCTTGTTAGCCGTCACAATCACAATCAAGACTGACGGACAGAAGGACGACAGACATAAATATAAGAAGATAATAATTTATCTGAGGACGTAGTTGTCATCTGTGTAAAGTGTGATGCTTGCATGTGTCCCAATCGTTTAGCATAAGTCTTCGAGCCAATTTGTCATTTAGGAATAGAGGACAATAGACAATTTCTATATTTTCCTAATAGTCTGAGTAAAATTATTATTCGTTGCTACGTTGTATGTTGTTGTTAGCTTACAACATAAATCGTTTTATATTTCTCACACGAGTTTATAAAAATATATGTGGAAAATTGTCGACTGAGCGGTTCTTATCGTCAAGAATACGTTATTCTGTCGTCGTAACAATTTATAAAAAAATTTAAGATACCCGTTAGCAGACGATGAGTTATATTACTTTAAATAAAGAACCACAAATGGTGACCACGTTTTTGGAAACAAAACGTAGGGTCGCCCCCTAATAAGTTAATAGGTGGTTAAAAAAAAGGTATTGACAGCCTTGGTAACAATGAGCTAGTATTGCATTCGATTTGGAAGTATGTAAAAGGCTATTATTTCCCAAGTCACAACTCAATGAACTATGTAACGCACGAATGCACACCTGCACAGGCCTTGATTATGTATTATTTATAACCAGTTCAATACCCAAGTCGAGCAAAAAATTCTGTGTTCCTACTAGTCGTGAAGTCGAGGATTGGCACTGTGCCCGAAAAATGGCGCTAAGCTAATCGCGCCAATTCGGATACCATGCTTTTTTTTTTTTTTTTGGGTGGGAAATTATCAAATAACTTCTCCCGCTCTGGGTGGAGCGGGAGGGCGTGTCAGACTCTTACTGACTAAAACCCACCCGTGTTCCTTCCGTTGCCTTTACGTTGCCAGGGGCCACGGTATCCCTTTCGGACTTTCCCGCAACCCCGGCAGCACCATGCTGTCATCAGCTAACTGTAGTGTAGGACTGCCCACCTCTTATAGGAAACAAGCGTGAGAATGTATTAATAGTTTGCTTGGTCGTGTATGTGTGTGTCCGTCTGTCTTGTCGGCTGGCTTAGGAGCGTGGAGAATGGCACAAGAAACTGAGGCCTATGGCTAGCAGTAGGTGAAGTCGCATTGTAGGTGATGATGATGATGGTCGTGTATACTGAAGTTAATGTCTCTTCACCAATCGAGAATTAGATGGACCGAACACAAAAAAAAAACACTACAAAGTGAAAAATAACTTTAATTTCGAAAGTCGGTGCCTTTGAATCTGTATTATAGTTTTTTGCCACCGACTTCCGAGATTTCACTTTGTGGTTTTTTTTTATGTCGCATGTTCTTTTTTTTTTCAATTTTTCGTGTACAACTACTGTGTAAGCAGTGACAAGAAGTATTAGAACATTATCAAGGTACATTTCTCGACGGCATGTGAAGCCAAGTCTGAGGCCCATAGACGGCATGAAAACTCTGACACCAGGTTAGTTACTAACCACACGAATAAGAAAGAAGCAACGTGGCAGTGGGGCTGACTGGCCAGGGTGAGCCTAGGGCTACCACCTGTCAGGCATTTTACGGTTTTAAAAACGGCGTGCGGCCGGCGCAAAGCTGAGACAGGCATTTTTGAATTTGCCTACTACATAGACAGTGTAATAAAGAAAGGAATCGCCTTTATTTGATATTTTTATTTGATAATTGACAATAGAGGCGGCAAAAACGTTATTTATTAGTAACCCAAGAAAACTTTAAAAACGTTTCGTGTGAAGATTTTTATATTTATATTTTAGAAAAAAAAAAGTGTCTTCGGGAAAATATCACTCAAGTAGTAAGTTCTATTTTCGTAAAGTTTTGTGATCGTAAATTGTTCATACTTTACATTTTGAATAAATTTCTGTCTTTAAATCTATCTGTATTATTAATTTGAAGACTCAGTTTTTTACAGTAGACAGACATTTTTCTGAAAAATTTGGCATTTTGTACATCCTAGACAGGCATCCTCTCCTACATAGATGGTAACCCTAGGTACGCCCCACTCGTGGAGGCCATTTTAATATAGTTAAAATTATCTCCAAACACGAAATATTTTAATCAGTCTTACCGTAATAATTGCCAAAATTCGCCATTATGTAAACTTGTCGTTATTTTCGCCTTAAATGATTTACATTTATTTGCATAACCTTGACGTAAGTTCATGGTGATATAATTATTATGTCAGAAAGTTCACGGTCCATTGCGTTTCATATGTATAAAATAACATAATATTATTACGTATATTGTACGCAAAACTAGTTCGTATGTCGTATAAAAATTGGAAATGGAAATTTCTGTACTATTTATAAATAAATGCCAAAAAAACTGAATCATTTGGCGATGTATTTTTTTAAATCTTTGAAGGTACTATTTAGTATTTAGTCTTACTAAAGATATTATTATAATATTGTAAAGAGGTAAAGTTTGTTAGTTTGTATGTATGTAGGAGGTAATCTTGGAAACTACTCATCCGGTTTCAAAAAATATTCTCTGACAGAAAGCTACGCTATGGCCGAGTGCCATTGGATTATGTTTTATGTTAAACCTCGCGGCAGAAATCGCGGGCCGAAGTTCAAAAAAAAAAGAAATCAAAAGAAAAAAAAGAGGTATTATTTGTTTGGTTGTATGTTTGTATGTAGGGCGTAATCTCCGGAACTACCAGTCGGATTTGAAAAAATATTTTTGCATTGGATAGCTCAGTTCTTGAGGATCCTCCAGTATAAGCGTACCTCTCATTGTACGGAAAACGTATACAATGCGAGATCAGCTTATACTGGAAATGTATAGCTTGATATGTAGCCAAGTGTACCTATGGCACAGACAAAATATTAATTTATATAAAAGCTTTCAAATATTTTATTTATACATAACAATTATAATTAGGGGTTGAAGATGGTACAGAAGGGCTCGCGGCAGTCGCGGCTAATTAAGAACAGCCGCACGGGTCGATCGAAGGTCAAGCTATGGTTGCCGTAGTCGGTTTGTGGATGGGTGAACATCTATTACATATCGAGACCCCTCTGTAAAGCACGTTAAGCAGTTGGTCCCGGCTGTCATTCATAGATCTTTGACGGTCGTTACGAGTACTCAGAAGCCCAAGTCTGACGACCAGTCATACCAACAACAAGGGGTTTCATGTTACCCAGTTCTGAAGGTCAGATAATCGCTCTATGTAAAATACTAGTATTCAGCTGCATCCGGTTAGACTGGAAGCTGACCACAACATAGTTGGGAAAAGATGATTCAGATAATGATGAAGAAAGCACAGACCGCTAACGCTACGATTATTTCATTACATTACAAAGTCCCTTTGATTCACATTTAATTTCTCGAAGATTTCACTTCGAGCTCTCATGAATTCATAATGTCCCTCGAGTATTTTTGACGTTCTGTTGGGAAAATGAAGACTGGTATAATTTCCATGTGATATGTAGTCAAACTAGGAGGAGGAGCTCGTGGCTAAGTAATACCAGCCGCACGGGTCGATCCATAAGTTTAAGCTCTACGCTTGCCGGAGTTTGTCTGTGGATGGGTGACTATCTTTACATACCAAGACTCCTACGTGCCTCGGAAAGCACGTTAAGCCGTTAGTCCCGGCTGTCATTCGTGGATCTTTGACAGTCGTTACGGGTCGTCAGAAGCCCGAAAGTCTGAGAACCAGTCTTACCGAGGGGTATCGTATCGTAGTTACTGGGTTGTAGAGGTCAGATAGGCAGTCGCTCCATGTAAAATACTGGTATTCAGCTGCGTCGTGTTAGACCAGAAGCCGACCCCAATATAGTTGGGAAAAGGCTGAGGCAGATTAGATGTGGTCAAACTAAATCAAATCAAAATATTTTACTTCACAAAAACTTACACGGGCACTTAAGAATTACTCTTTTTAAAACAAATGGCTTTAACTATGTTTTCAAATTACAGTGTTAATAAGTATGAGAGGACAGTGTAGGCCTATCAACAAGTACCAGGTATGTAGGTACTTAACAAAATAGAAAATGGTCTACAAATCTACAGTACTACAAATCTAAAATACAGTAGTGGACTGTAGATTTGTTGACCATCATTATTCTGTTAAGTACCTGCTACTTGTTGAAAGACCTACACTGTCCTCCCGTACATAAGTTTCATAAGTGCCCTTATAGGTTTATGTGAAATAAAATATTTTGAATTTGAATTTTGAATTTGAATTTGAATTGTACCTAATAACACTGTTATTTGAATATATTGTAAAAGCCCATTATTTTTAAAAGAGTAACCGTGGAGTTTCTTGCCGGCTCTTCTCCATAGGAAACAACCAATTGGAACCGTGCACCTAGCTTCTGACGTTTCATAAGTGCCCATGTAGGTTTATGTGAAAAAAAATATTTTGAATTTTGAGTTCACAATTCACAAAATATAAAAGAATCTTCATAGAGGATAAATCAAATAATAAACATAAAAACTAATTTAAACCAAATGAGATGGTTGCTACTACAACTTATCCTGTCCACAAAACCTAACCATTATTCCAGTGAGTTATGTAATAAGTCATAACATAAGTTATTTATTGATTTTTTTACATAACATCAGCAACATAATCAATTTTCTATGGTTTGTGACCGCCTATTGTAGCAATCATGCATGTTTATATGCTTGTTATGTTTCATATTTTACAAGAAGTAGTATATTTTATTTATTTTATTAAATAACCATGTGTGTATTGTATTTGTAGAGTCAACAAAAGAGTTTGGTGAGGAGGCATGCCAATTAAATAAATATTGAAAATTTTAAATAAAATCTTTATCAACATGTACTAATATCCTATTATTCGACGTTGTAGTTAGCAGGTTATGTACTTACTTCCTCTTATGTGCTGACCGTACAGTTATAGAAAATCGATTTTCCTTGCTTGCGCAGAAGCCACCACCCGTCGCGCAGTTACCACGGTTACATGCATGTCGCTCGTAATGTTTTATTATTTAATATGTATACATAACACGGTATATTAAAATAAGGATAATATTACATAGTAACTTCTGCCCACGACTTTATTCGCGTAGAACTTCTTGTTTGGATATAAAACAAGCTGTGCGCTCGATGAGATTTCTCATCGGCAACAATGACGAATTTCCCAAACTTTCATGTCATCCTCTACTTAACCCCTTTAGGGGATAAATATTAAAAAAATCCTTCCTTAGTTACCTTTGTTATAAAAGGAACTCTTGCGCAAAATTTCATGTTTCTAAACCCAGTCAACTTCAGGCTGTGCGTTGTCAGTCAATGAATGAATGAATTTTTGATTTTTTATTTTGTAGATAATATTCTACGACACTCAACAATAGTGTTACTTTCTCTCAGTGAAATAATATATATTATATAAATAATAATAATAATAAAAAAATGAAATCAGGCCAGTATTTCCAGAGATTATACCTTTTACTTGGTCTAGCAGTCGCAAGCGCTACTGCTGACCTTGTGGTCCTGGGTTCGATTCCCAGGTCGGGCAAAGTGTTATTGGGTTTTTCCATCAGGAATTTCTCAGTAGCAGCCCGGAGTTTGTATTTGTGCCCGGTTGATGGCAATTGGCTCGCCCCCTATTACATTGAACTCGAATATAACTGGCAAATTGTGGGTGTACTATACTATAGGTAGACCTCTGCCCAACCCTTCGTACAGGCGTGCTGTTATCAATTTTATACCTTTTACAAACAAACAAATAATTTTACCTCTTTATAATATTAGTATCTAACTATCTACATATAAATAAGAGTTCTAATCTTCTAATCATCATATATTGCGTAGTAAGTCATCATGCCACCAAGATGACCTGCTGATTACGGCTTCATTATTGAAACACGTTTTTCGCTTGTTTAAATTATAATTACTACTGATATCACACCTTTAAGTAAACAGATTACAATCACTTGATATTATCTCTCTTTTAAATAGGTTTATAAATAGAAATGATCGTGAAAGTGAATAATTGATTATCTACATATAAACTCACGCCTTGGGGAGCCTAGGGGTCGGCAGAAACTACAAACTACACGTCACAATAACATTATTTGCAATGTACACAAAATATAAATACGCCATAATATTGGATTGGCCATGAATTAATCACCAATATCAATATGTCATGGTGTTCATTTATCACGCATTGTATTCATGGCGTATAAGTTATTAATGTTTGAATCGTGCTTATACGTTTTTTTTTGTCAAAGTTTTTTATGTGAATATTTAAGTGTGTAAGAAAGATATAAAGCGACCAGCCTTTAGCGAGCCGTCCACCGCCAGTTTTGTTTTTTTTTTTCGGTGGGAAATCCTCATGGATGTTTGTCAGACTCTTACTGACTAAAACCAACCACCCCGGTGTTCCATCTCACACTTGCACCGGGGATCACGGGATCTAATGCGACTTCCGCGATCTCCGGCTATTGCCGGCCCCGAGTAAGGGAGGAGATGTTAAACTCCCCCCTTAAGTCATAGAGAGGCGCGCGTGGAACACTACGCGCCACCATCTCGGGTCCTAAGGAGTAGGGGCGACGTCCACCGCCAGCTAAACTAAGTAGTTAAGCTGACGGCCGACGTTCTAGCACATTATTAAGAAAATAGGTGTAAAAAATAAACCTGATGATGAATGTTAATCAATCTGCCTGCCTTTTCCCAACTATGTTGGGGTCGTCCAGTCTAACTAGATTCAACTGCATACCAGTATTTTACACGGAGCGACTGCCTATCTGATCTCCACAACCCAGTTAGTGGGTAACACGATACCTCTTGGTAAGGCTACTGGCGCGGAGAAGGGAGGAGAGGAGCTGAGCTGTGCCAGTATTAACCAATAGAATCTAAACTCCGCTCCCGAGTTTAGATTTTAATTTATCTATTCTATCCGCTCCGCTCAGCCTAAGACTGGTTGTCAGACTTTCGGGATTCTGACTACACGTAACGACTGTCAAAGGTCTACGAATGACAGCCTTGACCGCTTGATGATGACTGTCTACATATTTAGTGACAAAAAGAAAAACGAAATAAATAAATGTGAGTTCATTACACTTTTCCTCTAAAATTTATGTCAATAACTTCATCTTAGTATTTTTCTTGGCAACTATCCAGGGTAGATATTGCTTTCAGTACCTTTCAGACTACCACAAACTGGATTTGTATGGAACTGTCATACACATGTAAAATATAGCACTTCATTGGAAGCGATGCTAAGTGGTATCGATCGTAATTCGCAGTACACTACGATTGTTGACTTTGGTATCGATTTTGACATCAGCCGCTTACGCTGTTGGGGCGTGCCTGCCAGTCTGTCTGTCTGCCTATTTTATCTTGAAAATTGACCAAAAAAGGCGGTATTAGCGGTATAGATGGGACACACCGCAAATTCATTTAAATAAAAAGCGACTCTTGGCTATGACACAACAAAGTGCAATTCAGCTCGCACAGCGCTAATTACCTAACAGTTATTAATATTCACCTAGAAGTTGCCTCTCTTTCTATCGCGTAACTCTTATATCTTCTGACTAAGTTACGCCCACTGAATTCGGAAAGTCGAGCACACGGCGTACCTACTTGTAGCTTCATACCTAAAATGCGGAGTGCCCCATCTGTATTCATCTGTGGTACGAGTAAATTATAGAAATAACGGTTCTGTTATTACTGGTTATCTGAAGAGATAATATTTACAAGCAATACCATAGACAATAGACACCAATCCCTGTTTAAAAAAAATATGGATACCTACAATCAGTCTGTGGTTAGGTAAGGTAGAAATATCGACTAGAACAAGCTTTTAAAATAAGATGTGGCCATCCACTTCCACAATGGTTAGAATAATAATATTCCGGAAAGAACTGGAATTCAGACTCTCAGAACCGATGAATTTTTAAAGTTACATAAATATATCCTAGCGATAGATCGCATAAAGTACAGCTGTAACTCGTAATAGTAAAGCAGTCTATAATTAATCCACATATCAGTTAAACCTGTTATATCTGCGCCGGCGGCCTTCGATTCTGAACTTGTGATCGATAAGAGGTCGATGTATTATTGCCAACGCGGTTTTTATTAACACTATGAAGTATATTTACACATTATCTTACCTAATATTATAAATGCGAAAGTGAATTCGTTTGTTGGTTACGCTTTAAGGCTAAAACGGCTGAACAGATTTGGATGAAATTTGGCACCATGGGTAGACCATAACCTGGGTTAGGACATAGGATACTTTTTATCGATATTTATATTTCTTTTATATTCCCACGGGATCGAGACTTAGCGGGTGAAACCGCGGGGCGCAGCTAGTTGGAAATAAAACTTAAAAGAACTGTTAGAAAGTACCCATACAGAATACATCCACCAATCCGCACTGGGCACGGTGCGTTTACAGCTCAGTCCCTCTCGGGAACGTTACAATACTCAATGCCCAATTCTTTATTGCATTTCATATGTATTACATAGATGGTATAATAAATTTAATTAAAATTGTGAGAGAATTTCTACAAAATCAATTAAAATTCACCAATCAGTCATAAATACCACCTTTTTCATATTCAAAATGCCACTTCAATAGTGAGCTATCGTTAAAAGTCAATCACTTGCGACATTCAAAAGCACATTACTAAAATTACTCTAATTTGTCTGTGTGTACCTAGTCACGGCAAACTGTCGTTAGGAAAACTTACCCAAACAGATTAGTAGGTACATAGCTCACTAGTAGTTAGAACTACCTACTACTAAATTACTTTTAAAGTTAAAAAGAAAAACCTCTGTTTAAGACTACCGCAGACAGCCGCGACGCTGACGTGACTCTATTAGAACAATTTCTATGAGAACTTCATGAAATTGGCGTTGGCGTCGCGCCTGTCCGTGGGAGCCTTTATGTCAAATTGCTGTGATAGTCAAATCAAATCAATCAAAGTCAAATGAAGTTGTAGTGCAAAAATCAAAGTCAAATGAAGTTGTAGTAGTCTTTTGACGTTCGAAAAGTGCTGATTCTCAGCCTAGTTTGAATAAATAACTTTTGAATTTGAATTTGAATAGATAGCTGATTATAATTGTATCAAAGTTGTGTGCGTAGTTTCGTACACTTTGAATAATAAATAAGAGAGGTCACGCCCGTTCCATAATTATGACACCTACTCGTAAAGTTTCTATATTTAGTGAGACAAAAATTATACTGAAGACAGCAAAAAAAAACCGTTCAACAACTTGTTGGGTAAGGTTAGTCCTCTTACCGCGCTTCCTAACCATAAGCGATGGTCGCACTAGAAAGCAATGGACGCGCGACGTGATCGTTTGTATGAATTTTGACGTACAAACGCGACTCGATTGATCGCCCTACTATGTCGTATTCATTTATATTCTATGACACCTACGATCGCGTACTCGCGTGACAATCGCTTTTGGTTATGATGACGCTGCCTTAAAAGGAAATTATACTCAATAACAACAAATTAAAAGGTAATTTGGTATGTGCTCATGGCAAGTATTTATTTATTTATTTAGCTACAACGGTTGTACACAATCAATTACTGTAACTAAAATTATAAAAATATAAGAGACAATTATAACCCACATTAAAATATACAAAATAAAAACATAAATAAAATAAAAGAAGGTTAACAACACTGTCATAAATTCCTGTCGCAGTACTTCTGACATACCAATAAAATCTTCGTTCATCCATCCGCAAACAGTATTCTAATTACGTAATACACGATCAATCGGAATTTGAATCGTTCTGAAACAATTGCCAATCCATTGCTTCAAAAGTTCGAAAAAAAATCTGCTTAACAACGTAAAATACGCAATGAATGTTGTTGAACTGTCAAAAAGAAACAAATTCGTCGTAATCGCTTACGAAAATGTGTTGCGTAATTAGATAGCTGGTACCCTGTTGGGTTAGAATCCAAGAGATCATTAAGCGCGGAGAGTGCGAGGAATTGCCGACTTAACACGTGCAACAGTACGACATGGAGGCACGGCAAACAGCCTGTGCCTTCTGCCCATGTATCCATTGCTACAAACTAATGGTACAGCCAGCAACGAAAATAGGTAATTAAACGTTTACCAAAACCATGATTTTAACCGACATTACCTGCTAACCATACCAAATGACAAAAGTTAAGGTACTCTAACTAATGTAAGAAAAGATAATTACTACTATTCAAATGTACTAGTCTTTACCACAATGTACAGACGACTTGCACGTGGCGTCTTCCCAACGTGTGGGCTGTTGTTGATCGGTGGTCATTAGTCAATTAATACATTAGGGATGTCGCCAAGACGTAAACAACGTTTCCAGGTTGAAAATAGCTTAGTCCAGCGGTTGGTAGCATGTCATCACGCCTTTTTGCCCATGACAGAAACTGCAGAACGTCGTGTAAATCATAGAATTAGTATGTAGAATAGAATATAATACCCATTATTATGTACACCATAATTATTACAAATAAATAATAATAAAATAATGTAATCATAATTTGCAATATTAGTGCAAATAAGTGTATATTGTTTCTTTTCTTTGCTACGTGCTAGGACTCTAACATAGGTAGGTACTCCTTTTGCTTAGTCCACGCTGATTCGTTCAGCAGTTCTGTCATCACAAGTAAAAGCATATTTTCTGGGAACTCATTTTCAATCCTTTTAAAAAATTTATACCAAATTCTAGAAATTAGCAAGATCATCAATATATTCAACGTATAGAATTTACATAGTCCTCATCATTCACAAATCTGTATAAATTCATATTTTAGTTTAACTTATTCCGTCTGTCATTGAATACAAAATCCATTATTAAATCAGCTTCCGTCCAACTAGAAACGTTAATAATATTAACTTCCTCAATCCGCCATGAATGCAGAGCAGGAACAAATGTCGCGACTTTTTTTATAAAATAAGGAAATTCACGAACGCAACCTTGTGTGTAATAAAGTTAGGCCAAGTTGTAAAACGGTCACGTTGTCACAACGACTTACAAAGAAGACTACTATCAATAAGTTTTTTATGAGAACTCTTAAATATTAATGAGCATAGTAAAAATTATTTGCTAATAAAAAATACAATATTATGAGCTATTTAAACAATACGTTAATGAGTTTAGTCCCGGAACGTGCTCTTGTTCAAGTATCTGATATATTTCTTAATAAACTACATAACTATATAGTTAGTATAGTTTTGTGTTGTCCATGTCTATTATTATAAATTAAATATTATATTAAATTTTTGACCAAGCCATTTCTCAAAGATTTCTAGAACACCCAGTGCATGAAACATTTTACCCAATTTCGGTCCTGGGCAACCAATTTCAATTCTGGGTAACCAAATTGGGTTCTAGATACCAATTTAGGTTCTTAGTGAGTAACCATTTTCGGTTCTGGGTATCCAATTTTGGTTCTGGGTACCTACTCAATAACTGTTCTGGGTATCAATCATCTGGCTGCCATTAATTTATTATTGGCTGTGTACTACATATTTGTATTTTTTTTGTTTCAGATGGACAATTTGTTAAGACCCTGTGCAGACATCGGTATCCAAGCAGACTCTCTGATCGAGTGGAGATATGACATAGAGAAACAGGTAACTAATAGTCTCTGTATATGTACCACTATTTTTCTTTATTACAATAAACTATATCAACTAAAAAATAATGTTGTTATCGTCCAAATTACATGTCTTAATGATTTCACGGAATTGATAAGAAATATGTTACATGTTTTGACTAGATGACTCATAAGATAGTCCATATTCTAATTTTAAATATATCATTCCTATTCAAGAAGTGAAACTTCTTTCTTTTACCAATCAATGATAATATTTTCGAGGGTATATCTTAGTATCTGATTTTTCAAAGATCATTTCTAAGATGTTGTTCATCACCAATAGGTATAGGTAATCCTAGCTATCTTGGTAAACTGCGTCAGTCTAACGATGTTTTTTAGCACACTACAGGCGGGCTGCACTGCACTTTTTTGTAGGTAAATTTTCAAATACAAGGCATTTTAAATTTTTCATACAAAAAATGTGCTGTGGCCCGTTGCGGCTGAAATGTGCGCTTGACTTTATGCTTGCAACTTTATACTTATGTGTATCCTCCCCCCACAGATAGACCACATAGTCCTGGGCCGGGGCCCGCCGGGCGGCGCGTGGCACACGTTCCCGCCGGACGTGCGCACGCTGTCGCCGGGCGCCTGGCTGTCGCTGCCGCCGCACGCGGCCGTGGGCGCGGCCCGCCTGTCGGCGCGCGCTGTGGCCAAGTACTGCAGGCGATATGTACATGCGTGTAAGCTGCAGGTAAATATCAAACACAGTGCTCGGCCAGGACGCGTGGCACGCGTTCCCCTGGGAGGCCAAACTGAAAAATAGCAAGTTTTGATGCTTTCAACTCAGGCTTAAAAAGCTGCACCCGACTGCATTGAGAACAACAACGCCGTATCTAGCACTGCATCAGCATCTGACATTCTGACCCCAAGATACAAACTCCAGTGACCAATCTGAAAATCTTTGTCCTGACCAAAACAAGAATTTGTCTCGAACATAGAAAAACGGTATAAACCAACCTCATGCAAGAAAAATAATAAACCGAACAATTTCATCAGTTAATCGGAAGCTGCTTCGTTCCAAGACTCTTAACGGTCCCTGTTTCCTGCATCGTATTATATTAACAATAACTATGTTTGCTTCCAGAAATTCTTCCGTTGTGGTGTGACAGTGACCAGCGTGACTCGCATCCCTCAGACCGGTGCACCAAGCTGTCACAACACTCAGTGTCCACTCAATGCCGAGTTCTGTGTAGCGGGGTAAGTTTATTAAGAAATTAGTGCAATTGATCCCATTTGAGGGAATTCCATCAACTCGTAAGCGTACAAACGTAACAGCTAACGCCATCTAGTGGCACATAATGTAACAACACTTGATTGTTTATTCCGAAAAATCTAGATGTCGCTGATTGTATACTGAATGTCAACTAGCACTCTTACAGAATCGAAGTATTCATGACAAAAAAAAATCTGTGGGGGGAAATCTGTTGGGCTGACTATATAAAAAGCGAAATAAACCAGTTTTTTTGCTTTTCATCAATTAGTAAAAACTCTCCAACACTGATTACCTAGAGCTAATTATTATAATGAACCCATTTGTCTACTTCCAGCTTCGACACGTCGTCGTGCCGCCCGTTCCGCTACGCGTGCGCGCGCGCCGTGCTGGCCAGCGGCGCGGCCGACCGCCCCAACACGCTGGCGGCCGGCGCCGCGCACGCGCTGCACGCGCTGGCGCCGCTGCAGCGGGCCGTGCAAGTGCTGAGCAGCCACGGTGAGGGATTATCATTATTAAACGTTTTCTTATGTTTTCTACAGTCCCTTGGAGAAATATAAAATTTACAGTAAAAATTCTAAACAACAGTAACTGGACGAATTGATGTAAACGGGTTTTCGTTTTGATGAGATGAAAGGGTAATCTGTATTATTCTGTTAGTCTCGTTAAATTAATGCTTTTTAATAAAATAAGTATCTAGCTAAGAAACCGTAAAGTGAAAAGAGGAAGCCAATCATGAACTACTCTGTGTTCACATTGATATGTGATTTCGAAAAATAATTCTAAAGCCTTAATCATAAAGTTTAGTATCTACTACAAAAAGACCTAATTTATTCTCCGTAAATAGGGACTAAAATAGCTTTTCAATCCCTAGGGACTAAAAGTGACTTGAATTTGGAACGTGGATATTGTTAGTTAAAGTTCCAATCACCAAAGAGATTAATCACGAATATTTTATGAACAAGTCCAGGGTGGCGAGAAAGAGAGAGTGTGAATTTGGTCAATATGAAAATTCAAGATTGCGGCTGCGATCATTTTCAAATTTTTCGTCATTTGTGTCAATTTCATAGTGTTCGAGGGCGCTAAAGCCGATAGTGAGGTCAAAATTTAAATCCAAGATGGCGACTGAAAATTTTAATATTTGTCGTCATTGGTGTCGTTTTCATAGTTTTTGAGGGCTCTAAACCAGATAGTGAGGTCAAAATGTACATCCAAGATGGCGGCTGTGAAAATTTTCAAATTTTTCATCATGGGTGTCGTTTTCATAGTTTTCGAGGGGTATAAAGCCGATAGTGAGGTCAAAATAAATTCAAGATGGCGGCTAAGAAAATTTTCAAATTTTTCGTTATTGGTGTCGTTTTCGTAGTTTCCGAGAGTGCTAAAGCCGATAGTGAGGTCAAAATGTAAATCCAAAATGGCGGCTGCAATTTTTTTTAATTTTTCGTCATGGGTGTCGTTTTCATAGTTTTCGAGGGTGCTAAAGGCGATAGTGAGGTCAAAATATTAATCCAAGATGGCGGCTAAGAAAAATTTCAAATTTTTCGGCATTGGTGTCGTTTTCGTAGTTTCCGAGAGTGCTAAAGCCGATAGTTAGGTCAAAATGTAAATCCAAAATGGCGGCTGCAATTTTTTTTAAATTTTTCGTCATGGGTGTCGATTTCATAGTTTTCGAGGGTGCTAAAGGCGATAGTGAGGTCAAAATATTAATCCAAGATGGCGGCTAAGAAAATTTTCTAATTTTTCGTCATTGGTGTCGTTTTCGTAGTTTCCGAGAGTGCTAAAGCCGATAGTGAGGTCAAAATGTAAATCCAAAATGGCGGCTGCAATTTTTTTTAAATTTTTCGTCATGGGTGTCGTTTTCATAGTTTTCGAGGGTGCTAAAGGCGATAGTGAGATCAAAATGTAAATCCATGATGGCGGCTGCAATTTTTTTTAAATTTTTCTTCGTGATTGTCGTTTTCATAGTTTTCGAGGGTGCTAAAGGCAATAGTGAGATCAAAATGTAAATCCAAGATGGCAGCTGCATTTTTTTTTAAAATCATATATGAGACGGAACTTCGTTCCTGATTGTGGTCGGACCACATACTTTTTTTTTCTCATAGAGGGTGATAAAAAGGAGTGACCACCTCGGGAGCAACACTATTTTAAGCTCGAGTGACGTACTTTGAATCCCTTGCTGCGCTCAAGATTCTACTTTAGAATCCCCTGCTCCGCTCTGGATTCTACTCTAGAATCCTTCGCTCCGCTCTGTATTCAAAGAAACACTCTCGCCTTAAGAATAGTTGTTTGCTCCCTAGGCAAACAATCTATTATTTACATTTTTAACATTCAGTCTTCAGTCATTCTGACATCAGATTTTTTTCTTAAATTTTAGACTATCTAACTTTGTCAGACTTGTATGTAAACAATTTCTCCTTTTTCCCCAGCATCCCAAACCCCACCATCAGTCCTCATCGTGGGCTCTGGCGTATCTGCAGCAGACGCCGTGTGGCTGTCCTTACGTGCAGGGCTACATGCACGACACCTGCACAGGACGCCTGCTGAAGCGCTGGCCAGGCTCGAACCACAGGCATATCCGGATTACTGTCAGGTACGGTGTTAAATAACCATGTATATTTAAGTGATTGGAAGGGAGAGGTTATTGTCACACCGACCCGCATTCCGACCTCGCCGCCGAGGTCCTCTGCGATCGCGACCCTCCCGAGTAAATAATACTCCTCCCCGACCCTTGCTCGACGATGCGCCAGCCCGCGTCGATGCTGAGCCAGTAGCTTTAAATTCCCCTTATAATAATAATGATCTATCCTTGATCCAGCCTGTCCCGTCTTGCTGTCCTCCCCCCAGCGACGCCCTAAGCCGAGGTTCGTACCCCACAGGGGGTGCCCTTAGCGAGCGCTCGTCTAGTTTTAATTAGAATAGTTTTTGCCCCTGGCTGGAGGCTTTCAGTGTAGTAGCTTAAGGCAGCCACAAGAAAACCCGGTTGAATAGTTATGACCTCAGAGGTCAGCTCCGAGATGACTTAGACTAAAAAAAAAAGGTCATTGTCCTCTAAAACAGTGGATAATAAGGGTCGGGAGCAGGAGAACGTCAGTAGCAGCTAAGCAGCTAAATTGTAATAAATCTAAATCGCCACATCTACGCATCACACTGATGTCATGCAAAGTCATGCAAGCAGAGTTCGCCCACCAGACATTTGTCTGGGATGAGGATGACTGAACTGTAAACCCTGTTTCTCATCACTCTAGAATCAATAACAAGTCTTCCTATTTTGTTATGCGCATTTCAGCCGTATAGAAAAGATATAAAACCGAGTTTCAAGCATAGTTAGATTTTGACTTTTCCCAAGTCTAATCTTCATTTCGTTATCAGTCTACTTGGGTGATGGCCATAGGCACGATCAATGATCAGACTATTAAAATCCTTGTGATCAGAGACTAATAATCTGTATTTTTGTGTCCGCAAGTCTCCTTTAGCTTAGCCCCTTAGCCATAGAATTATTCGTAGATAATATTGGACTGCCGACAGAAGTGAAATCTTAAAATTAAATATTAACGTTCACTGTTGCCCAAGCGCAACACGTCATAATCAGAACTACAGATATACTGGTGTTAGGATGTCGGTGACGCGAACCCATAGGATTATCCCCTACCAAAAATCGATAAAACGCCTAAAATTTTCACATAAAAAAATAAAAATAAACTTTTTGTAAGCTATCTCCATTTCTTCTTCCAGGTATACAAACTGATGTGCGACGGCCCCGCCGGCAACCACAACAACTACACGCCGTACCCGGAACACATGATCGTAGAAGTAACACCAGAGAACGACCACACGCACAAACTGAACGCCGACGACATTGAGGACTACGCCTTATCGCTCAAGCGGGTCAAACTACTTAACCTCAACACGAAAGAGATCACGGAAATACAAGTCTACCTCATAGGCGTCTTTATCGGCTCCAAACCAGACCTGTTCTTCTTACAAACCAATTTCCTAGACTGCATTGACATTAAAATTGACTGCGAAAAATGTATCGACGAATCTAAAACCACAAAACGGAAGATCGAAGAAAAGCAATGCTTCTTGAAAAACCACTGGCATTACATCAAATCTATGCTCGGACAAAGCATCCAGAGTTGCAAGTCCAGATATTTAAATTATTCCGAAATTAATGGCAACACTGACACCAAATGCGTTGTACCGGATTGTAATAAGCGGAATAACGATAAAACGGATAAGGATAGCGATATGATCGAGAAATGTCAAATCATTCCATATTCGGACGAAGAAAAGGTGAAATGTACTTGTGAAGCGCTGAACCCTTATTCGTCTGGTCTTGGTTTCGGTATCGACCCAAAAAAGGCTGTGGACGGAAGGTCCAACCCTATCGCCATAGACAAGTCTTCTCACGAGATATTGAATGCTCCCGAGGGTATGTACGCACTGGGTCCGCTGACCGCGGACAACTTCGTGCGGTTTATCCCGGGCGGGGCGCTCGCCATAGTGTCGCACATGCACCAGATCAAACATTGACTTGCCGTAACCAGTAATGTGATTGCAATACTTAATTTGTTTTTTTTTACAATAAATTATTTTTTATACCCGACATTTTGTGGTTTTATTATACGTGCATATGTTTTTAGTGCTGCCAGTTAAATAAACAACAAAAATTATGTCTTGATCTTTTCATGTTGTTTTTTGGAAAACTCTGCCACAGGCAAAGAAGGCAAAACGGAGAAGTGAATAAAACAAATTATTTATCACATTAAATATTTAGATGCTTTATTTTATAAATGGCGTTTCGCCAGTCTTACAGTAGTATAATTATCATACTCTTACAATATTATAATACACATCGAAAGCAGCACAGTAAAATTAAATAATTATAGATTATGGCACTTTCATAACAGCTAATCTATACAATTTGGTTGATATTAAATAAAGATTAAAGATTTAAACATCAGATCGCTAGTATAGGTACATAATTTATTGGAAAGTACACTATCTGAGTGTAGCAACACAGAAACGACTCGATACAAATTCTGATTTATCTCTACATTATACAATGTAATACAAAATATAATTCTAGACACGGAACTATTCAGGATTTCAGAGTAAAGGTCTATTCAGATATACAGTGGTGGTCATATAATTAGAAACACAGAGTCACTTAGTAGTGTTAATTACTTTTTAAGTAATTATTACAATTAGTTGGCGGTAAAAAAATAATTAACCACATTAAAATGTACACTCGTAACTCTTGTTTAAAAACGATCGTTACCATTCTGTTAATTATTAAAAAATAAAAATGTAATCTATCTTGGGAAAACATTATCAATATCTTTAGTACTGGCAGTCGGACAACTAATTAGAAACAAAGTATAACTTATGTTCTAAAATCTTATTTTGAAATTACAATAAATCTTTCATAATGTCACATTAGGCAGTTTACCGCCTTTTCTTATTATTTAGTTATGTTACGTTCTGAGTGATTTTTTTTTATATACATATTGACATTGTTGAAAATTATATAGAAAATAACATGATTACTTTGTAAAGTATTATATTGTTTTAATTATTGTGAATGTGAGGACTATGTGGATATTTTATTTTTATTGTTTTTCCTCTTTCTTTAATTTTTTCTTTCTCAGTTAGTTTAAATGATGGTCTGGCAGTTTAAGTACTTTATGCGACCTACCCAAATGTCCTTTCTTTGGTATTGTTCGTCGAGTTGAGCTCCTTAAGTTCTGAATTGAGCTCTACGATTACTGACAAATGCTTGCACTGACTGGACAGGTCCACTCAAATCTGTGTGGTTCTTTCCTCAAAAGACCATTTCAGACACTAATCTACATGGTCCTCATATGGCCTGACCAAGATTATGTCTGAACTTTAAAAGAGACTGTGACCTCTGAGTTTGTTTCGGTCTTTCTTCTCAGAGTAGTCAGATAGGAAACGCCGAACTCATCTAGCATTTTCTTCATTTTTTATTAAATATTTTTTTTAATATGACGTGTAAAAGTGATTGCAATATCCTATTTACAGAATAAACAATTTCATTTCATTTCATTTAATTATCAACAACAGCTGTGATACAGCAACAAGAAAAATTATTGTGAATTTTCATTTCAAACGAAAATGGGCTTACAGATAAATAGCCGCTCACTTAGTGTGAATTATCGTTTTTAAGCTAGAGTTAAGAGTGTACTTTTTTTTTTTTTTTTTTAATGTGGTTAATGATTTTTTTACCTCCAATTAATTGCAATAATAAGATAAAAAGTAATTAACACTACCAAGTCACTGTGTTTCTAATTATATGACCACCACTGAATAAACGATATCGCTGTCGCGCTCGGAAGCGATCGGCCTTCTGGTTAGTCACTTTGGACCACTCTGGTGATTAATATGAAATATAGTTTTATTTATGCGTCCTATCTACCTACCTACAGCGTAATATCTACATTTAATTTACATGTGCAATACAATACTAATTTAAAGTAATAGTAGTCAACTTGTGTAATATTGTGCAATGTTTTGAAAGTCACCTTTCAAAACATTGCAAAATATTACACAATTTGACTTGCTGATAAACATTCCAAGTTTATTTATCATCAAAACCCACAGGAATTTAGTAGGTACAGTACGATACCACTTTGATGTAGAACAAATTTGAAAATTTGCATTCATTCGTTTCAATTTTACCGAATGTATTTGGTTATGACGTCACAAGTTATTGCGTTTGCGTAAAGGTGATTATCACCTGAAGTAGTAATAAATATTGGTGATTTTACGAATTTTGCCAATGCTACATCTAAGTTGTGTCGTACTGTAAGTAATGTTAGAATCGTAGCTGGTCGATTTCTGCAATTCCTGCCTAGCCTATGGAAACAGGCGAATTACTCATGGTCCATACCGTAATGTAGCTTAATATGTAGATAATTTTATGAGATTTTAGAAACAGCATTGATACCTGTTAAGTCTAAGGTTTAATTACAAGGAAAATCTGCAGAAATTGTATTCATGCAAATAAAAATACACAACAGTGCAAAAAAAATTGTTGCTGGGAATTTCATTTTTATTATTGTTGCTGGGATTGTCTAATTTTGATGAAAAAATTGTTGCTGGGATTTTCAAACTTTGAGGAAATAAATTGTGGCTGGGAATTTCTAGTTTTGGTAAAATGATTATCTCAAAGATATTTTTTAAATCGGATTTAAATATTTAGATTATGAAGAATTACGTGTCTTTATTATCAACGAAACAAACAGTGATGGAGAGGGTTCATTGATATTCTTTAATCGTATTTTTTCTTTAATTTTTCCAGTTAAGAGTGTTAGGTCAACAATCAAATGAGTGAAAGACCAAAGAATTAAGCAAGGTTTTAATATCAATTCATACTTCAGAATCTTATTTATGAGACACAGTTAGAGATTTTTATTACCTACGTAGTCCTTACACCTTTCATCTTTGTGAATTTGTCTAAAGACAAGACTCTGCGTATACAAACTGTGGTACATTTGTCACCTATCTACTTATTTGAGCCTTTCCAGTCTATTCCTCAAAGGCCACTTAGGCCAAGTCCTACTTATTGGGTATGGTGGTCTTACACAGTTTCACAATCTTACACTAATATTTATTATTTTATGATAGTTTGTATGTACGTTACTCAATCACGCAAAAACAGCTGAACGCATTTGGATGAAATTTGGCATACAGATAGTTTATAAACTTATTATCCTGTTAGTACGTTCCCGTGGGATATTTTCCGGCAACCACGCGGCCGCGGGCAAAAGCTAGTAACCTAATAAACTTTAAAATATCATTTCCATCGGACCTAATTGATCTACATACTTACTTAATTATTTCGATTGGGCGTTGACATCATCATTTGGCTTATCAATTATTACTAAGCGACGTACCAATAGATATTATCTGATGTAGCAACTAGAGGGAACTCATTCTGTGGAGAATTCAAATGATGACAGAAATACTTATGGCTATGATCATTAAAATCTGCGTGTTTTATACAGATTTTAATATAATCCAGGCTGCTACAATTCCACACGAGTTTATTGACTAACTAAGCATCCATATTTAAAAATGTGTGTATGGTTTTCTACACGTGAATATTTCGGGCTTGTCCGAACTCGACCGGAGTCTGTAACAAGTTGCTAACACAAACCAAACTCTACAGAATCATAGCTATACGTAGGTTTATTCGACTTTATAGTCTAAGGTATTCGATAAACAAAGTAAACTATAAAAAAAATACTCGAATCGCAACAGGAATCTAACCCAGACGATCATCTGAGGCGGATGCCTCGGCGCTGCGTCAATTAGGTCACTGTACTGTACTAAATAAAGATAATATTGTCATATATTACACATAATGACCGCATGTAATTTTTTTAGGTAGGTAAGTGTTACAAATTGAGATAGTTACCTACATAAAAGCAGGCCAGTTCTAAATGTTTTGGTATGCCTAATTATTATTATAGCTAGACGTAATTACAAAATTAAAATTTTTAAAATACGCTGGAATATCTAGACGCTGTCTAGATATTCCCGATAGATTGGAGTTGAATCATTTCAGTTTACCTGAGAGTCAAATTCAATTATAAATAAAATAATAAAATCTACAAGCAGAACTTAATTGAATAGAATTTATAGATATGCCCTCGGAGTAAGGGTAGAACATTATCATTAGGTACTGATTTAGTCATGAAGTTGGGGAGTTTCTTGTCCTTTCTTCTCCATAGGTACCTACTATGCTTTGGAATGGGCAACTAGCTTCATCTTTTTGACTGACCAACTTCTCTATAATTGAAATAAATGCTTTTAGTTTATTATTTTGAAGGACTTGGCAGGGCCATATTTCTTAGCTTTTTTCCCGTTTGTTTACTGTCAATTGACAAGTTTACAACAGCCACTTGAAGATTCATTCAAGAAAAAAAAAATCAAGCTTCAATCAGTTACTAATAATAGAATGTACGTATTTGACTTTTTTAATACCTGTGACACGTATATTTGGGCATTTTAGGCCAATGTTTTGGTTTAGAAAACCATATTTTACAAAATTCTAAATAATTTATCTTTTACCTAAGTAGGTACCTATATAAAATTCTGAAGGTGAATTGTATTCATAATACATCCTACCTAATATATACTTACTTAGTTCAAATAGTATTACAAAATAAGACCAGTTACTTACGAATCTAAAACAGAAACAAAAAATATTAATAAATGCAAATACTTAAAGTAAAAATAATATTTAAAAAATCATGATCATAAATTTTCAACAACATAACAACAAATCGATGCTCGATATAAACAATAAAGCTTCATGCAGACTAGCGCGACGCAACACCGGTTATTGTTATACTGTGAAGTTTTCTTAGAAATTGTATTGTTCGAATCGCGTCGTGATAGTCTGCACGAGGCTTAATACAGTTAAATGCTAATATATTAGGTTATACTTATAATTACTTAATCGAGACCTTAAAGGTAATAGAGTAAGGTCTTTTTCTAACTAAACTCATATTTTTTCCATCCTTAGTACCGCTGTGCAGTCAGGCTCAGTTCCTCCTTCTCTTAGAGAAACAATCAGACTAGAGTATCACCACTTAAAATAATTTTCTTATAATCATTTGCTGATTAATATTGTCAATGAGGTTCGACACAGGATTTTGTAACGCATACATCAGATGATAAACACTGAAGAAAAGGATAATCAATGCAAGTTTTTGCTTCTTCGTAATTGTTATGCACCAGAAGAGAATAATTGCTGCCAGTGTAAGGAGTATTACGACCACTGGCATGTACAGCCAGCATCAGTCAGAGTCCCCACGGTCTTCTTCTTCTATCTCCTGAGTCCGTGGCTGGAGATGCAGGCTGGTGACTAAATCTTTCAGTTCCCGGCTCAGTACCACGGGCAGGTCAAGCTCAGATGCAGCCTCTGGGTTTGGCAGCAATGAAGCCAGCGTCAACATTGTAGTGCCTCTTAGAGAACGGACAGCCACAGTGATGTTCCAGTTTGTTCTATACATCATATCTCCCACATGATCAGGCGCTCGGAATACATACTTGTTATTGATCACGTAGCGCTCCCTAGTTGAAGCATCTGTAAACTCCCATGGATGAGTCAGATATGAATTGATATCGTAAAAAGCGCCTGGCTCCATGCGCTCGTAAAACCGTCGTCTCCCATCGAAGTCTCGCCACCATACATCGACAGGGCGAGATGTCCGATTTGTGAAGCGAAGGAACGCTTGACGATCAGAATTTATTGACTTCACCATAACACTCTCACCTTTTTCGTTCACTTCGTACGCTAAACCGTCATTAATAGCCATTTTCTACGATATTACACTGAAAGTTCACTAATAAATATTTTTTCTTGCGAAAATGCGCACTACAGTTTTGAAAGTTCCCGCTAAATTAGGTGAAATGTCAATGTTCTGTTGGTGATTCGATCGCGAGAAGTGTCGAGAACACTTCCGTCGAATTATTGTCAACAATGGCAGTCTGTGTAGCAGTTATTGGCAAAGATGTAAGTTTTAATGCACTATATTCTAACTAAACTTAGATACACCTTACTAGTCATTGATAGACAGACTCAAGGCATAACATTACACCATAAAGTAACTTATTTGCACCATGTTTCCAAAACAATGGGAGTGAACCGAAATTCAATGTATTTTCGCTCTCACATACGTCACTACATCAATGTTCATGATGACGTCATTTGTGCAATTAAACTGGACCCTAATCCACAGCACTATTATAAGTTCATTTGTTTTGTTTCGGTTTCAGAAATCAAAGTTTTGTTTCGGAAACTCAACAAATCCCTGCGATTTTGTTAAATTTATTATTTAGGCCATAGACAAAATGTACACAAATTCATACTTGCCAAAGTGAAAATTTTATTACCCCTATAAATGATTTTATTTCTGTAAGTACACACATCAACACGGTCTAGGGATATTTTTTAAAAAGCGAATTACTATCAATGTGTTAATTATTTATATGACATGTATATATTTAAAAGATACGTTATTTAATATTCTACCATTTTTTAATAATGGTTAAGGTACTTCGATTAAAATTTCAGGATTTTATGGAAAAAAAATGAAGCATAGACGGAAACCGTATATGAATTAACTTTTAATTTATGAGTAAAAACTGAAAAAAATAGAAAAATCATTTAATTTGTGTTTATAAACTTGAAGTTAGTAGTCTGAGAAAGCGCCCATGATGTTCATAACACATCGGCAACGATTCGGCATGCTCAGAACAAGGTTGTCAATGTCTTGCTGCGGAATATTGTCCCATGTCCTTCTGAGGTGCGCAAAAAGTTGATCTTCTGTAGCCAGATTTTCAGGAACTTCCTTCAGAGCTCTTCTTTGCAGCATATCCCACGCATGCTCAATGGGATTTAGATCTGGCGATTGAGCAGGCCAGTCTAAGGCCCTAACATTGTGTGTATGTAACCAAGCTGCTACCGTTCTCGCCGTGTGTGCCCGGGCATTGTCATGCATGAGCAGGAAATCTTGCCCCATTTGTGTTCTGTGGGGCAAGATTACGGGCCCCAGCACCTGTTGGGCGTATCGTTCTGCCGTCATATTGCCCCGCACCCAAACGAGATCCGTCCGTCCTCCAAGACGAATTCCTGCCCAAACCATAATTGTTCCTCCTTGGTATGGGTGAACTTCCTGAGGGTTCTGAAGACGGCTCCATCGTCCAGGAACTCGCCAAACACGCGTCCTTCGTGAATCTGGATGGAAGCCGAACCTGGATTCATCCGTGAACAGCACATTGGACCATTGCTCACGGCCCCAGTCCACGTGGTTCCGAACCCATTCTAATCGTCGTCCACGATTGCCTCTCCGTAAAGGTGGGACCCGGAGTGGTCTACGAGAGCGTAGATCGCTTTCATGCAGTCGCCTTCTTACAGTTTGGTCACTCACAAGCACTTGGTGTTCCACTCGCAGCCTTTGGACCAATTGAGTCGCCGTTGCATTTGGTTGAGCTCGCGCAGTAATTTGCAAAAATCGATCTTGTCTGGGGGTAGTGATGCGACTTGGCCCCCGGTGCCTCTCCGCTACATCACCTGTGGCACGATAGCGTGTCCACAATCTTGAAATTACATTTTGGTGGGTCCCTATGGCCTCAGCAACATTACGCTGAACAGACCCAGCTTCCAGCATTCCCACAGCTCGTAACATCTCCGCCCTCGTCAAATGTTGGCGTTGCATGGCTACAATACCTCAATTTTAACTTTATCTTTCGTTTAAAAATGAAAAAAAACTGTAACTAAACGTAATTCGTATTGTTTTCTAAATTTCGCACAAATGAAAATTCCCTCTCCTACACATCAAGACATTTTTATGCTACCGAAACAAAAGAATTTTCAAAAATTTGAATTTGGAATTAGTCTGAGATAAATTACAAACAAATCGGTGTATGAAAGATTACAATGCGGCCAGTACTTTTCGAGTTATTTAATTGAGTATGAAATATCCCTAGACCGTGTTGATGTGTGTATGTTGGTACAAACACTTTTATATATACTTTTTTAAACTAGATTAGGTCGGCGTTTCCTATTTGACTTCTCTGAGAAGAAAGGCCGAAACAAACTCAGGTCACAGTTTCTTTTAAAGTCCAGACATAATCTTGGTCAGATCATGATTGTGAAGACCATGAAGATTTGTGTCTGAAATAGTCTTTTGAAGAAAGAACCAAACAGATAGTGGACCCTATATGATGCTTTCCGAATGCCTTGCGAATACAATATTACAATACTGCGATGTGTGCAGTTAAAACAATTTTAGTTATTTTGTAGTATTAGCACGTGAAACGTCACGTTATATCATTTAAATTAAACAGATAGGGAAGTCAATTTTTAATTTGTTTTCACACCTGTGTTTCCAGAACTCTCCTTTATACATAGGTGGTATCGGCAATGATACGAGCACGGACAACGAACTGTCCCGCCAGTGGCTCGTGCATACGGCGCTAGACGCACTGGAAGAAAGACTCGCGAGCACTAACACCAACAACTCCGGTACCAACTCTAACGCCGCGCGGACCGATCTGAGGGATCTGTATCTTGGGCTGCTGTATTCGACTGATACTCATAAAATGTAAGATACAACAGAGAAACTGAGGACCACTTTTCTTGCAAACATGCTTTTCACTATTGTTTTGTTAACCGTGCTACAGAACTAAACGACCCCCAAATACACTTAAGTTGTAGTATGCATAATCTTTTTGTTTTCAGTTACGGGTACGTGACGAACACTCGCATCAAACTGGTCCTCGTGACGTCATCGACTTCACCCAGCGGTTCCAATATCCGCGACGCTGAAGTGAGGACTGCTCTCCGTCGCCTGCACGCGCTCTACGCTGACGCTATCTGTAACCCATTCCATTTGCCTGGAGACCAAATCACTTCGCAGTAAGAATTTTTGAATAATTTGTCTTGTTTTTGTCCCTAAAATGGCCAATGATTCTCAATTTTATTAATGTATCTGGACTAATTGCATTATTTTTATTTTACAGAAAATTCGACAAACAAGTGAAGAACATAATGCTCAACAACGTGTAAACCTGATGTAATGCTATCTTATGCTTAAGTACAAATGTGCTAAAATAGATCATACCGAATGATTTCCTCCATTTATAACTAGGTATTTTAATTTTAATGTTAAGTTAATCAACATCGGACGATGTTTGACTGTTTATATGCTTTACGAATAAACCTAATTATTTACTGAAAACCTTTTGTTCTATATAATAGCTCAAAACCACCTTACGCTTTCCTTTTAATATTAATCATCACATCCCAACTTCTAGGTTTAGTCCGTAATATTATAATAATTTTGAAATGTGCCTATAGAATGGGAAAATAATTATGTTTTGTTGGTAACACTCCGATTTAAACTATAGGCAAATAATTTCGTTTGCGTTTTATTGGATGTATTCGCAAAGTAAATGATAATTTTTTTGAATGAACAATACCTCCTAACTTTTTAGGAAAAGCAACAAAAATAAAACAAAATTTTATTATTTTCCTCGCAATCAGAAAAATCTGTACTGGAGTATTAAAATTGTGATTAAAATAGTTAAGGTTTATTTTGTCATACGAAACGAAACGAAACGCGTTGACATTAGGCGACATTTTATTTTCTTTCTCTTTCTATCATCAATTGAAGTGAAGCTGTACTCCGGTTCAGCGCTGTGCAATTTTCTCTATAAATTGTTTATCTCGGCCGGAATATCGCATCAAAATGGTAAGTAATAATCACTATAATGACACGATATGTTATTTTATATGTAAAATGAAGTTATTCGGAGAAATTGCAAGATTTATATAGGACCTCAGATTTTGAGGTTATGTATGCACGTGTCAACACAAACTCCCGCCCGCTCGTTTTTTGTCTTTTACCAAGATATAGATATTCCCAGCGTTTATTCCTATAAGTGGTACAATTATCACAATAAGCTATCATTTGAAATATCAACAATCAGTTTTATACAGTCTCTGTGCGGCTAATATGACCATATCAAGTTCAGGTAATAAGGATATGAAACTTTATCTTAGAACTTTTAAAAATGTTAATTTTTGTGGCTTAAATGGTAGTTCTTAGTTTAAACCACGACATTCCGCACCGTGGTTAAATTAAACGACAGCTCCATCAAAATTTACTCTTTAAGCAGCTCCAATATAGCCAGAATCTCATGCACAAACATAATTTGTATTGTAAATATTCCAGGCAGCCGCAGTCGTGTCAGGCAAGGACATCGAGAAGCCCCAGGCTGAGATCTCGCCCATCCATCGCATCAGGATTACCCTGACTTCTCGCAATGTGCGTTCTCTGGAGAAGGTGTGCGCGGACCTCATCAACGGAGCCAAGAAACAGAAGCTCCGTGTTAAGGTGGGTTTTTATTTATTTATGGTTTTGTTTAGTAATGGTTAAATGTGTTTACATGTTGAGTTATGTTATTTAAATATATCTAGATTCTATAACCTGTGGATTAGATTGAGTTACCAATCTAGGATGGAATGGTTAAAGAAACATACTTACTTGAAAGACATCTTTCTCCATTTCTTACATCAACAGTCTTCACTGGCACTCTTATCTTTAAAAAGAAACGAGTTCATAACTGTCCTGAACCTGTCTCTTGAACATTAACATTCCTGTATTTATCTTCAAAATATGCTTTTCTGTACTCTACATTCAAGACACAAATAATGATATTATGCCAAGAAGGTCAGTGAAAACTGTATGAAGATAGAACTCTCAGAGTACCACCAGCATCATTACTGTTCTTCAAATATGTCCCACCATCCTGTTAGTAGGTTTAGCTCACTAGACAGCGCTAGATGAAGACACAGCATGTTCCATACAGCTATGTTCACCAAAATAGCGCCAGAGTAACACTCTCAAAAGTGCTTTATGCAAGTCTTCACACTACATATTGTTCATTAGAGAGTAACACTTTTATTTAATACAATATTATGCTGTTTTTATTATTTTGCAATCTTGTAATGTGCCTTTACTAATTTTCTTCAACTTAACTAACCAAACACCTTGACTTTCCAGGGCCCCGTCCGCATGCCAACCAAGATCCTCCGCATCACGACCCGCAAAACTCCTTGTGGTGAAGGTTCCAAGACTTGGGACAGGTTCCAGATGAGAATCCACAAGCGAGTCATCGACCTACACTCTCCATCTGAGATCGTGAAGCAGATCACCTCCATCAACATTGAGCCGGGCGTAGAGGTCGAGGTCACCATCGCCGACGCGTAGGCACAACTGTCTTCTTAATATATTATATTAAGGAATTTCTGTTGTTTTATTTGTATTCTGCTCTTATTTTCAATGAATAAGTGTAAAGAATGGTCTCTGTTATTATCAGTCTATAGTAGTTCACTCAGTGAAGATTTTTGTTGTGTCGTTATGGATTTCGATTACCACGGCACATAAAGGAAGCCTGAGGGAGTCCTACCCTACGTTTGCCAATTCGCATTACACATTCGCCTTTCGGATTCAGCAAACGGTATCTTTCTGCAACACATCCAATTTATAAAAACTTTTTTACAAAAAAAAAATAACCGACTTCCAAAAAAAACACTTAAAAGAGAAAAATAACTTGAATTTCGGAAGTCGGTGGCAAAAAAATTAGTATTTTATTAGATAAATATATAGTAAAACATACCTACCGTAATATATATGAAAGCAATTCATAACTATTTCCCTAGGGATATAACTATATCACGGCTTCAACTATGCGAACTGCGAACCATCTTAAAATATACCTATATGGATCTGTATTTTCGTTTTTGCCACCGACTTCCGAAATTCAAGTTATTTTTCTCTTTTAAGTGTTTTTTTTGGAAGTCTGTTATTTTTTTTTTGTAAAAAAGTTTTTATTTTTCACTTTTTAGTTGTGTTTATACCTACCCCGCACAAATTCGTATACCAGTCGAATAATGGAAACATAAAACATTTTTCAAAAATTAACGAATCATTCCAAGCGCCCCGCTGGTGGGGCAAAGAGGAATGCCTAAAAATTTTCAGTGGAATATGCCCCACTAGTTCGACTTGGTGGGGCAGATTCCACTAGTCTAAAATCTTTATGGATTCTGCCCCACAAGGGTTGGCACCTTAGAAATGTGTAGGTAGGTATGCTCATATTTTATATTTGTTTGGAAAAGAAAGAAATGTATAGTTAAGTAAAATATATATTTTTTGGTAATTTAATATGTTATGATGGCCCAGAGGTTAAGGCCTCGCCTCTCATGCATGGGGTTGTGGGTTCTAATGTGACTTTTTCAATTCATATGAACTTTCTGAGTTTATCTTGGACATTATTGACATCAGGGAAGGAAAACATCGTGAGGAAACATGGACTTATAGTTAATATTAGTCTGAAATCACCAACCCGTTTTGAGCAAGCGTGATGATCAGTGCTCGTTCCTTCTCTGTATGAGACGAGGCCTTTGCCCTGCAGTGGGACAGTAATAGGCTGGTATTATTAATTTTTATTTACTAGTTGTTTCTGGAAGGAATCGGGTTGTAAATCATACGTTAATTACACGATTTGTTACAAATAAAATAAAATCTAAGTAAATACAAGTCCTAGTTACATTTTACTTACATATAAATTTCTTTCTTTTCCAATCAAATATTAAATACGAGCATACCTACTTACACAAATTCTAAGGTGCCAACCCTTGTGGGGAAGAATCCATGCCATGGGGCAGAATGCATTTGCCCCACCAGTGATGATTTTTGATGGGGCAAAGTGGAATGATTGAAATTAACCCCTTTGTGGGTGAAAAGGGGGGATACGGTTTGTATGAAAGATATTATTCATTTGGTTTAGAAAACGTGGTATAAACTTATCTAAGTAATAATAAAGATGGAATCATACATTTTTCAAAACTGGCTTGAAAGTGTAGAATTTTTTTTGCATCTCAATGACATCTATTGGCCCAAAATGGTGCACATTTTCAAATACATTTTTCTACATTCAATTTAACAGAAATAACATTTTTGAAATTTAATTACAGTCCTATTAAAATTGTAAATATAATATTATCACGATGTAACATTTAGTTTTTGTTTCATTGCAATCGTCTCATACAATAAAAAGATATGCTAATTTAAAGTTTTCAAAGTGAGACCCATACCACCAACAAGCACTACGTTCCAGGCGGCAAGGGGTAACGGAGATGTGGAGCGTATGCTGCCTCTAATATTAAGCTGGGCGGTCACAGTCCATAAATTACAGGCTACCACCCCCGAAAGAGCTGTGATCGACTTTGGTAAAAAAAACTTTGCAAAAGAGTAAATATACGTCGCGCTTAGTCGTGTCAGAAGTTTGAAAGGCATAGTTTTATCAGAGTTGGACGCCAACAAATTATTAAAGCGACCACACGGCCACAGATCATTGACGGAAATAACGAGGCTACAAAATCTGTCTTCTGACAATCAAGGCCACACATAACATACGACTCAAGTAGCGCAATTTGATGCCGGGATATTACCATTAAAATCATTTATAGCCAGAGTACATCTCATGGCAATTCGAATAAGCCCAAACACGGCTAGGATACATTGTTTTATGACGGAGTTCCGGTGCCGTCCTTCCGGCTTCATCTTCAGATCAGTTCGATGGTCATCAGAATTATTTATTTAAACGTGCTTCATTGTCGCTTAACTATCTTAATCGAGATATCTTATCGCCACCCGTGAAATACTTATCATTGACTAGTTCCGGTGGCCATCTGTCTTCTTCATCAGTTCTATTTCACCAAATGATACTTTCTGAATGCAAATGCTTAATTTGTTGCTGAAAATACCTAAATCGCTATGTGTGTGCCTATAATATTTGAAGAGTTCCCTCAATTCGTCATGGATTCCAGCATCAGAACAGATTTTTTTTTTAATGGGACTAATCTGGGCGTATATCCTTTCAAATCAGAAAATAATTTTCCAAATCGGTTCATAAATGGCGCCACCCGTAAAATACCTATCATTGAGGAATTACGGTGGCAATCTGTGGTCTTCTTCATGTTCCACTTCACTAAATGATACTTTCTGAATGAAAATGCTTAATTTGTTGCTGAAAATACCTAAATCGCTATGTGTGTGCCTATAATATTTGAGGAGTTCCCTCAATTCGTCATGGATTCCATCATCAGAACAGATTTTTTTTTTTATTGGAACCAATCTGGCCGTATGTCCTTTCAAATCACAAAATAATTTTCCAAATCGGTTCATAAATGGCGCCACCCTTGGAATACCTATCATTGAGGAATTCCGATGGCAATCGGTGGTCTTCTTCATCAGTTCCACTTCACTAAATGATAGTTTCTGAATGCAAATGCTTAATTTGTTGCTGAAAATACCTAAATCGCTATGTGTGTGCCTATAATATTTGAGGAGTTCCCTCAATTCGTCATGGATTCCATCATCAGAACTGATTTTTTTGGGACCAATCTGGCCGTATATCCTTTCAAATCACAAAATAATTTTCCAAATCGGTTCATAAATGGCACCACCCGTGGAATACCTATCATTGAGGAATTCCAATGGCAATCTGTGGTCTTCTTCATCAGTTCCACTTCACTAAATGATAGTTTCTGAATGCAAATGCTTAACTTGTAGCTGAAAATACCTAAATCGCTATGTGTGTGCCTATATTTTTTGAAGAGTTCCCTCAATTCCTCATGGATTCCATCATCAGAACTAAATTTTGATAAAAATGGGACCAATCGGAAAGTGTATCCTTTCAAATAAAAAAATAATTTTCAAAATCGGTTCATAAATGACGGAGATATGAGGTAACATACATTAAAAAAAAAAAAAAAATATACAACCGAATTGATAACCTCCTCCTTTTTGGTAAGTCGGTTAAAAAGCGAATGTCGCCGCATACACGATCCATCGAACTTTTTGTTCGGTGAACCTAAACTCGTGGTCGCGCCGACAGAGGGCGCTTTTCGGTTTTGCAAACAAAAAGTGCCGTATGATCGCGTATTCGCGCGACTATTGCTTTTATAAATAGGAAGCGGCCTTAAGCCTCCACTGATTTGCGCCCACAAGGCTGTAAGCTGGACATAATAATGGAAGCTTGGAAAGACCCACACAACAGACGTCCCTCCTATAATAAGGCTTATCTGCTGCCCAACTTCTCTAGTCTGCGTATCATAATATAACATCACGCCTCTACCGAAAGGGTGTGCAGAGGTGTATAGTCCAAATTGCCACTTTTATTTCATAACCATGACCTCAACTGGAGCCACAGTGACATACTCAAATAAACAGATCTATTAAACCAGTGATTCCCTAAGTTGTCCAGGTGGACCCCCTGGGGTCCGCGGGAGACTCCGGGGGTCTACGATGGCGTGAAAATAAAATGGAGGTTCACAAGTTGTAAGTGGGGGTCCACGAAAATGTATCTAGTTTCAATTGTAAAGAACAAAAATGTACCTACCACTTCTCAAAAAAAAATAATCTTCTGTGATTTTTGACAGGTATTGGCTTGTATTTCGGTGAAAAATGGTCGTATTGAAACAGAATTTTCAGATTTATTGGCAAATTTTTTTTGCATAAATTTTTTTTTGTCTGTAATCAATATTAGTTATTTTAATAAATATAACACCAGAAAGCTTACTATTTTTATTTTTACCACTCCGAATTTAGGATTGGAACACGGCCGCGACGCAAATTTAAATCGTTAGATCTAATCTTCACATTTTTTGACGAGTCTTGGGAATATGGTAGAACTGTAGCAGCAGCACCGAAACCAGGAAAATTTTGAAAGCGGTCTACGAGAAAAAAGTTTGGGAGCCTCTGTATTTAACAATTAGGAACCGACCAGGTAGAGGTCGCCTGTCTGATTATGATGATTTGTTCAAATTGGCGCACGCAAGCAAGCTATCTGCTATGTTTTTTTAGACCTACTTATGATTTACACAATGAAGGCTCATAGAAATTGTTCCACCAGAGTCGCGTCGCGCCTGTTTGGCCTTAGGCATCTCGCACACTATACGGCTAAGACCACAACTTATGATCGCACCGATCAGGATAAACTATAGAAACTATAAAGTATAGTTGACCGATGCGACCTAGTGCGCGAATAATATCGGTTTCTATAGATTTACCTACTGGCCTGTACTGTACCCTAATTGCATAATACACGATCAATCCGAATCTGCAGATTGCTTAATAAGTTCGAAAAAAAATCTCATTAAATCCGCTCGCAAACAAGTCTCTTCAAATTTCTTTTATTACGTTCAATATTAGAAACAACGGTGAAAAAATCACGCAACCATTCCCATCATTACATACCAACCCTTGTTTCTATTAGCATAAAGCTGATTTTCCCTCAAAATTAGTGAAATAATTGCGTGTTAGGATAATGTTAGCAGTTTTTTGACGATTCTTTTATTAGTGGTACTATTTAAATAACCTTTTTGTGACTGTGACCCCGATATGTTTAGAATACGAAATATTATGAAGGGTGGAGCTGAAAGTTAACAGTTCAACACCCACTTCGTGCGTAGTTTCAAGGGTAATTTCAGTATTGACTGGTATTATAAATAGGTACTACATAATTAATTATTAATTTGTTGCCTCGTAGGAGTCGCTTGCGATCAACTACCTATTAACATTTTGCTCGAGTCGAGCCAAATGTTAATGGGTTTTTCTATAAGATATTTGTCAGTAGCAGCCAAGAGTTTTGAATTGTATCCGGTTAATGACAAAAGACTGGCCCGTTTTATATAGGACTTACCTACACAACCGGCGCCATGTGATTCCCTACGTACCCTCTCGGAGAACAGGCGTGATGTTATTTATATTTATTTTCTTTCGAAGTCTTACATAGCTGCATAAAATAGTACAATACCTAAGTGTGACTGTCAGCCAATTACAAGTCTTCAGTAGGGGCATTATTCGGTTATTAAAGGGGTATATGATACCAATCGAAAACAGTTGTGATGCTATTCATTTGTATTCTGTAAGCAGTAATAGGTAAGTTACAGTAGCACTGTAGCAGTAGCGGTTGTCTTATCTCCACGTTTGCAAGAAGGACGCTTCGCTGTCTTCACTTACCCCCACAGTCGACACACGCGAGCTGCCGGAAAGCACCGACTGACGACGGGCGTGGCAAGGAAGACAACGTCTTTGTACACGAACGAACTACCGGTATAATATATTGATATTAATGTATATTTGTAAAAGGAGGAACGGGTGACGAACGTGACATGTCGCAGCCAAATCTATGGAATGCTTTAGCTTTAGGCCGCAAATTCGGAGCAGCGTTTCTTGCAGCGTGCAGCGGGGCGTTAAATGGAACTGCACTTGTAACAAGGGAAGTTCCATTTAACGCCCCGCTGCACGCTGCGAAAAACACCCCTCCGAATTTGAGGCCTTAGGATGACGCGGAAAGTGAAAAAGTTTCATGCAAGAAGCTGACTTTATGGTCACAGAGTGTAAGTACAAGTAGTTACTGTTACAGTAAGTACCTAACGGTATGGATTGCAGCTAAGAGTAGATATTGCTATCATACAAAAAGAGGCGCTACGCGCACAGAAATTCCTTGTGTAGACTTGTTCCTGTGTACCTTTGCTAAAGATCTGCCTCCAGTACGATGGCACATTGCCGGAATAATTATAGATCCCCTATTCTTAGTTCGAGAATTTGTGATAATTCAGTGCGCAAACACAGGTGCACTCTCGGGTGCAAGGGGTGCGAAACACCTTAACACCCGGGCGCAGGTTCTAAGGGGCGCTTTCGTGAACGGGCGGCGTCAGTAGGGACTGCTCGGACTGCTCATCTCTTAGTGGCACCTAAGAGATGGCTTATTTTAATTTTTGAATTGGGGTTTTGTTTTTATCTTTTTATTACGGAAGCTTTTAATGTGCACGTCTTTCTACATAGCTCTCACATGTATAATTTCATCATTAATGATGTAACCAATATTTTGTAAAAATATATATATTTAAAAGAGTGTCCGTGGAGTTTCTTGCCCGTTCTTCTCCATAGGTACCTAATAAACTACGCTTTGGAATGGGCAACTAGCTTCATATTTCGGCCTGACCGACTCCTTGACAATTCAAAAGTGCCTGTACTTTATTTATTATTTATTTATTTATTTATAGTTAATTAAAACGGCACAGGTCCAATTACATTAATTAACATAGAATTATAAAGATTAAAATAAAATAAGCATTCAAATAACATACAATACAAAAAATAAATTCAAATTCTAAGATATACAATTCGTGGATAAAATTACTTATATGGTTTAATTGAAATAAATGCTCTGAGTTTGAGTTAGAAGATTGATTGTTTTAGTGCTCCAAGGGACCGTAGAGCTACGTATTTGATATTAATTTCAACTTGATACCTCCACGCGTTCCTGAGAAAAAGTGTCTTGACAGACTGACAAACAGACAGACAAACAGACGGACAACGAAGTGATTCTATAAGGGTCCCATTTTCCCTTTTGAGGCGGCCTAAAACAGGAACACAAAAATTACGTTTTTGTTTTTGTTGGCAAGGGGTGCGACAATCAGCTTGGGCGGCAAGATGATTTCCCGGCGCCCAATATGGTTGCGACGGCCCTGTCCTTTAACACTCATAGTCCGATGGTACAGCAATCCGACACTCGCGGAGAGAGATCAGCCGCAGGACCAACGGCTTAAAGTGCGCACCGAGGCACGGGGTCATCACACCGGCAACTTCCGAACTCCGGGCTGCTACTGAAAAAATCCTAATTGACAAACCCAATAACTCTGCCCGACAGAGGAATCCAACCTAAGACCCCACGCTCAGCAGTCGTGCTTGCGACCACTATACCAACGCGAACGGGCAGTTAATTCTAGTAGTAGGAAGTTTATACAAAAATCGATCATTTATTCTCCTGAATGTTAAATTGGGAAGATTTCACACCTCGAATGATATTAGTTAGCCATGAGCATTGTTTTCATTATAAATGATCCTCTAACTCCACTGCAATTTCGATAAGTTTCCATGAATAAGATCAAACTGGAATGTATCGTACCTATATCTTATCTCTTATGTTATGAATTATAGGTACCTACAATTTGATAAGCAACTGTATACATGACATAAGCACCAGTTCAATAATTATGAATAATGTCAAGGTTATTGATCAACTAAATAGCAGTAGGTACCTTTAGTGCACTTAAAGCCTCGTGCTGACTAGCGCGATGCGACTCGAACAATACAATTTCTAAGAAAACTTCACGGTATAACAATAAGCGGTGTCGCGTTAGTCTGCGCGAAGCTTTATGCAGTTTCTGAGGACAGATGATTTTATGACCTCATTTATTATTGGAACGAAGTTTTTTATCGCATATTGGTATAATATGTACACTTGGCGAATGAGAGTTAGACGAAGTAAGTGTAACATTTTGACCGTCACGAGTTCACGACACTTTTGCTAAAGGAGTATGTGTGTTTATGTGTTTACAAGCGTATGTCTATATAGAGGCTTAGTTTTCATTTAGTTACTCTCAAACTTTTTTATTTTTCGTAAAAGTATTAGCAAACTACCTACATTTTGTAAATCAATAGAGGTAATGAATGATGTAGGCACAATTTTAAATGTCAACAACAATAGTTTTAAGTAGGGCATATAAAAAGTTGATGTCAACATAAACATTTTAGTCATGTAGGTACCTGCCTACAGCAACAATATGTAGGCAGTTTTACAAGTATTGATGAGTAAGCGATTCTGAAGGTCGTCCCGTCTATTCAGAACAATACTTATAACAATAACAACAATTATTTAATTCGGAACCGTTTTAAATGTAAGCTGGCTGGCTGTATGATAAAAGGCTGTTGGTCGCAAGATGTTCTGCGCCTGCTATGCGTCTGCGTCTATTGATCTGGCGCGTGGTATTGGCAAGTTGCCAGGAAGCGGAGTAAAGGCTCCGCATTGCTAATCGTTCTTTTTTTCTGGTAGTTATTGCCCACTTTCCTACACTCAACGTTTTGCAAGATTATCGGTGACCGCAGTTAGGTGATATTTTTTATGCTTTCAGAATGCTTTAGTTATCTGTCTGACATTCATAAAACTACACAGGGTACTCTTCAAACTCAAATTCAAAAGTCATTTATTCAAACTAGGCTGAGAATCAGCACTTTTCGAACGTCAAAATTACATGAGACAGTCCCCCAAAAACGCCCGCCCTTCACCATTTCCTAGTGCTTTAGCTGGGAAGAAGAAGTGGCGCAACAAACTCCCCAGAAAAATTTTCTCTGCGTCGAAATTTTTTCTTTTCCTCATCCAGTCCGTAGCCCCTGACAGGTAACAGGTGACAGTTGTGGTCTGGCCACAGCTGTCACCTGTTACCTGTCAGGACCCTGGTCACTCTCCTTAGCTAGGAGTGCTGATGCTTGTTGAGTTCTATCAATCCATCCTGCACCTTAGGATAAGATAAGGTAAGATAAGATTTATTTATTTGTTTAACATTGTATACACACAAGAGCATGCAAGATATTACATCGTTTGAGTCCAATCATGTTTAGCCGTAAGTATCGGTGTAGGTACAAATATTTCCATAACATTGAAAATGGTTTAGAATAAGAAAAATCTAATAAATTACCGAGAATATGCACTTCTAGAATAATTTAGAAACTGTATAAATTAGAGATTATTTTTATGATAAAATGTCAAAATTCAAGATACGTCAAAAACTATAATGTCAAACATATACAAGAATAATGTCAAAATGACTAAATGTTTGTCAATATTAAAAGATGTACCTATGTCACATTTATTAGATTAATGTCAAAAATTAAACGATTTATTTCAAAATTACAAACATAGTCATATAAATTTAATAGCAGTGTCAGGAAAACTTTTTCGGCTAGAAATTCGGAGACACTATGCTTTTTGCGAAAAAAACCTTTTTAATTGACGCTTCAATGCATTACTGTTTAGCTTCTTCCAACGTTTAGGCAATGTTAGTAGTGAGGAGAAAACATATGAACTTCTTAGCCGAATTTGATGAAATAAAGATTAATGCAAATAGGAAGGTGTTGTCTTAGAACAGAGGACTATCCATCATTATTAGATACAAGCGTACGGCCTACATAACATGAAACACATTGCGGAAATTATGAATCAGCACATTCAAGTCCTCGGAGGAAACGAGGCGGGCGATGAAATGGCAGTATGGCCCTGTATCTTTATAGATAGTGGCCTGTAATGTGGGCAGACATACAAGGAGCTGTGATCATTATAAATTATGTTGGCAAACAGGGAAAAGGAGAGATAGAACTTTGTATCGCATCCATGGTCGCCTAATGCGGATTTCAGAGCAATGAACCGGACAGCACATACCGCCCATGGAGTTAAATGTTAAGAGATCACCAGAAGAAACGCTGCTGCTCCTGAAATAAAAACGGGTAGTAAAAGATAATCGGGAAATAGCTCTGCATAATTTGGGAACCTATCTATCTCTGGTCTCTAATTCCTAGATCGGCCTTGATTAAGCATTAGGCTTTGTCATAAACCGTAATGTGTAATAAATCAACCCTAATTTGGTTCTACAACAATGTTAACTGAACTAATAGGTAAACAAAATGTAATAAAATTCACGAAATCGTAAACATTTTACGAGTCTAGTCAAAAGCGATTAATGAATTCCTAAATTTATAGAACGAACAATAAAGACCAACAGTGCCTGAAATGATGCAACGATATAAAAATATAAAAAATGCCTTGTCTCTGGCCGGCACCACACTCGATTGCCCATAGACAATCGAATGAAATATGGTCGCGATTATATTTCGGCAGTTCGTCTCGACCTTGTCGCAATTTTAGATTATTATCAATTGATTCGATTGACGTATCTTATTTATTTTGATAAAAGGATTTGTACATCCGTTGTTTTCTTTTCGACTCACTCATTATCATGCTTATGGCTCGATCGAGCAGTCCTTCTTCGTCCCCTGAATCTTCTTGAAAATAAAATATACGCATCAGCTGATGTTTTAACACTTTCGACTCCACCCATTTTCATAGAACTAATTTAATACGCCATGCCGCCATACATATTCGAAGTGAACCCCCGGGAGCATTACGTTTGCGCTAAAGTTAACCATTTCGGTTGGTCAACGGAATTAGGTTTAAAACCGTGTTATATAACACTGTAAAACGAAGTAAAATTGCGATTTCAGGGGGTCTTGTAGCTATACGTAGTTTCCAACCTTTTAACAATTTCCCAACCGCATTAAAGACAAAGCTTAAAGCGCATTAAAGAGGAGCTCCATCAGGTTAAGCTACGCTTGCCGGGGTAGGTCTGTGGATGGGTGACCATCTTTACATAACGAGACTCCTCCGTGCTTCGGAAAGCACGTTAAGCCGTTGGTCCCGGCTGTCATTCGTTGGATCTTTGACAGTCGTTACGGGTCGTCAGAAGCCCGAAAGTCTGATAACCAGTCTTATCAAGGGGTATCGTATTACCCAGTTACTGGGTTGTGGAGGTCAGATAGGCAGTCGCTCCATGTAAAATACTGGTATTCAGCTGCATCCGGTTAGACTGGAAGCTGACCCCAATACAGTTGGGAAAAGGCTAGGCAGATTGATTGGTTAAAGACAAAGCTTAAAGCGTCTGAAAGCCAGCAACGATGACTTCCTAGTCCTACGTATCCTAGAATATGATGCAATAAAGTATCATAATTACCTCTCCTAACAATTCAGTCGCCTACGTGTCTGCGGCCACACAACTATCAATTTCCCTAACAGATAAACCTACTTTAATTTAAAATCAGCTGATATGGAAGCTATGATAAGTCGTAATCCTGCAACTGTGTACTTTGTAAGTGACATGCGCTCACTGGGACTGGCTTATTCAGTTTTCCCATCTGGAATTTCGCAGCCCGGAGTCTGATTTTGTGCCCGGTTGATGGCTTGCTTGGGACTTGAATATAACTGGCGAAATGTGGATGAACTATAGGTACAGCTCTGCCTAACCCTTAGGGGAATCAAGGCGTGATGTTATGTCATGCACTGACTGATGTCACCACGACACAAAGCGAGTGGTAACTCTTCATAAATTGACTATTATACAGTTAGTGCACACGTGAGGTTATCGCTGACAAGACAAGTGGTCTTGAATGGTTTATGGGCAGGACATACTTGAGGTAATAGATGATATCGTGGATGCAATGTCTCGTTGGTCTTGTGGTCGCAGGTCAGGGGTCCTGGGTTCAATTCTTAGGACAGGCCTAGTGATATATTTACCTACTAAACAGGTTCAAATTAAATTAGTGAGTGAAACCTCGCAGAAATGATGGGTAAGTATCGTTATCGTAAAAAGATGAAGAAAAAGAAGAAACAAAATAAATAATGATTTCATGTTTTCTTTTTTTGGGGTCAACGACGTAGTGTAGTTACTTTACTTGAAGTATGTGTTCAGATTTCTTTTTTGTTTTATAAGTAGTTTTAAGTTTTTTTTTTTACACATTTTTTTAAACTGATATTTTCTAGTAGCTACACGAGCGACGTACGGCAAAAAAAAACTTAATTTTAAACTGATAAATCAACTTCAAGTAACTACCTACACAACGTACAGTCGTTGACCGAAAAAAAAAACATTTTAATATTAAAAAAAAAAAAAAACATTTTAATATTTTTTTTTTTGTTTCATTTTTTACAATAACGATATTTACCGATCACGTCTGCGGGGTTTCGCTCACTAATTTAATTTGACCCTGTATATTAAACACCTCGGTCTGCGTACCCCTGCGGGGTATACAGGTTTGATGTTATGTTATGTTCAATATTTAATGCCATAAATGCTTGTGAGTTAGCGGTTCTGAAACATGCTATAAAATTCGAGTAACATCATAAAACCCTACTTGAAATGCTAAGTGCATGCGGAGACCGCAATGCGCCGCAAATTATAATAATAGGTGAAACAGTCCCAGGTTTTTTGTCAAAACAAAAGACTGAGTGGAATTTTGCCTAATAGCGTTTCAATCATATCAGTGCGAACTTCACCAATGAAACTGAACGCGATCAGCACATCGAAACCTCGTTCAAGAGCTGTCAGTGTCAATATTCCACAGACAAAATTAAGACACTGAGAGCTCTTAAACGTGGTCTATGTGCTGATCGCGTTCAGTTAAATTGGTAAAATTCGCACTAAGGGCCTCGTTCACCATCCCCAAGTAAAGCGGTGATTAGTTACTTCGTAGTTAACAATAATTGGAAAGTAAAAGTTACGAGTATCTTTTGTCCAATTCACAAACGAAAATAAAGCTTCGAATAACAACTTACTGGTTAAGTGACGTAACAAATCATACGTTAATGTTACTCGTCAAACGTCATTGGCAGTTGTTAATTTTCAAGCCGCTTGGGAAAGCATCCAAAACGAATTCAATGCTCGATCTGGAGGCACATTCAGATCGACCAAATTAAGCGAAATTTTTACCAATACATTTTAAAATAATTGTTGGTGTTATTTGATAGTCCCTACACAAAATGACAACGGACAACTTTTAGCTATAAAGTAAACACGCTAATTGGCAGATGTCTTGGCAAGTATGATCAATCGTATGATTAGTGCTACTCAAGCGTCGTGAAATTCGCACATGAAGTTTCGGGTGACTTTAACTGGCGGTTAGCCTACTCGACACCTTACTTGAGGGTGGTGAAAGGTGCCATTAATGTCTTATTTACTATTCTACTTCAAAACTATTTATTTTTGACTATTTTGTGGATTAATTTCTTTACCTAATAATATTTTCAGTAAGTACCTAATTGAAATGAATTGAAATGAAATGAAATTGTTTATTCTGTAAATAGGATATTGCAATCACTTTTACACGTCATATTAAAAAAAATATTTAAAAAAAAAAGAAGAAAATTCTAGATGAGTTCGGCGTTTCCTATCTGACTACTCTGAGAAGAAAGACCGAAACAAACTCAGAGGTCACAGTCTCTTTTAAAGTCCAGACATAATCTTGGTCAGGCCATATGAGGACCATGTAGATTAGTGTCTGAAATGGTCTTTTGAGGAAAGAACCACACAGATTTGAGTGGACCTGTCCAGTCAGTGCAAGCATTTGTCAGTAATCGTAGAGAGCTCAACTCAGAACTTAAGGAGCTCAACTCGACGAACAATACCAAAGAAAGGACATTTGGGTAGGTCGCATAAAGTACTCAAACTGCCAGACCATCAATTAAACTAACTGAGAAAGAAAAAATTAAAGAAAGAGGAAAAACAATAAAAATATCCACATAGTCCTCACATTCACAATAATTAAAACAATATAATACTTTACAAAGTAATCATGTTATTTTCTATATAATTTTCAACAATGTCAATATGTATATAAAAAAATTACAACAGAACCCGATTTGTTTCATAAGAATTAGCCACAAACAGCGTAAATTGGGGTAAGTGATAGGAGGGAAAGGAGTTCTTAGCCCTGCACTGGGACTCAAACAGCTGATAATAATAAGGAATAATTACAACAGCATTATCATTTTACAGTTAGTATTCTCCCACAACTAAACATAAGGTTCATCTCAGTTCGGTTCTATATATAAAAGTTAATGAGGATGGATTGTGGACGAATCAAACAGAACTACAACCTACATATTAATTATCTGCGCGGTTAGATTAAAATCTATTTACGCGAAAACCTTTTTTGCGTAACAACTAGGCGGCCTAGAAAATCAATACCAAACGAACCTGCGTACTAGCCTGATAAAAATATACATACAGAGATAACATAAAACCTTTTTACTGAAAATCTAGGACCCGCATGCACTCCCAGACTTCACGATAAACACACAAGTTAGCTGTCATTGTGTGTGTGCCGGTGAATGTGTGTGTGTGTGTCAGTCGGGTCGTTATACCACGAAATCAATACAGTCTGGTTCGCTCCAGGGCGGCAGGCACCGCGCTAACTGTGGTTTAGGTTTCGCTGCGTGATGTCATGCAAATGTCAGTTTGACATGAATAAAATGGCGGAAGTTAGCGTGATGGTAATCTGAATCGAAGGAATATAAATTGGTATAGGTTTGTCATCAATTGGGTTATTGTTTGGTATGTAGAGCTTTGTTTATTATGTTTACGTGTAGTTTCCTCCTTTCGCCAGCGTTTGTTTTACATAAGAGTATTTGCTTTGCAAATGAGTTTCAGAAAGCGTTATTAGAAATCATTCGATTCTTTCTCAGTCGCATTAGGTATTTTGTAAAGCTTTTATTCACAAGACGAGGAGCAGTTTCCTTTGTTTTTTCAAAGGTAATGTAACTCTTAAACTCCTTAAGTATACATACAATCAATGACCAGGACGTGGTAATATGGTAGATAATTTGGACGTGGGTGGAAGACAACTAGTTCTTTGTGCCTTTCAAAATTACTTCTCTATGTATCCGTAATTAAAGGCCTATTACAAATTATTTCTTTGTCCAATTATCTAGTTTATTCTACTTCAATACAGTTTGTTACAGTCACGAGGTGTGGGCGTCCCTCTTGAAATACTGACAAGTTACATATTAGAGGCCGTATATTAATTATGTAAAAGTTTAACCTTGGAGTGATTCAGCCAGTCATTAGTTTTTGTTTCAGATTTTTTGTATGACAAAAGAAATATTAGTGAAATCTGTGCTTTCAAGTCTTTTAACTTTCTAGTTACGCGAGTCCGTTTGAGTTTCAAGTAGGTATGATCATAGGTAGTTTTGGAAAGATTAGCCAGTGAGCCAGATTGGTGCGTGGCCAAAATCGGAACTAATGCCGCCATAATGTCAATACAATGTCTGTGACAAAATCAGAAGTGTTCACCAAAAATGTCCATGTCAGTGTCATCTAGGCATCAAACAATTCTTGTAGCAATCTAGTGTGTATCCTATGTATCAGACTGTATTGTTTGTAGACATTTCGTAACACTACTGTCATCTTATATGAGAACATTATGACAGGTATATACGGTCCCATTAAAATAGATGGACAAACTTTTAGAAATCATTCAGACCACCAAAATAAGGACAATGGTAAAAAAAAATATAAGAAAAACTAAACTACTTACAAGTCAGCTAACGAAAATACACTAAAAATATTGGTTACCCAATACCATTTTTATTTTGTCAAAATAAAATTACTTAAATCAGTGTTTTTTTTTTTTTTGCTTGATACGGATATCTTTGTTTAAACATACTGAACGCCGTGTTAAAATTTGTCCATCTATTTTAATGGGACCTTATATGCAACAGAAAACTTAATTTTTTTGTGGTACTGTTTACAATTCTGATTTGGACCAAGAGGCGCCAAATTCGAGGTGACCCACAAGCTGACATTACATAGACGCTACTGCAATAATCCGAACGGAGGGGTCTGCGCTTTTAAATTTAAATAAGGGTTGAAAACTGCAAGCTGTATGGGTACCTCTACCTACCCCATTGTCAGTTGACTGTCAAGGTCATAGTCGATTAGTAGAGGGTGCAGTGAAAGCCAGGTGCGATTAAAGCTAGGGGAAGTAGTCCCCTGTTGCACCTTTTATTTTATATTGATCAATCAGATTGAACATTCTAATGTGAATATCCAACAAATTCTCATTTTAATAACAGCAAAGAAAATCTAAACCTTTTCAACTCCTATCCGCGGTTTAAACTCTAGTTAAGCTTAACAGTGCCACCAGCCTTTTAACCTACCTATCTAGATTATACACAGCTTAGGCCCAATTCTCGGGCCTAGCCTAGGCCGTGGGTGGGGTGCCTATATAACGCCCTAAGAGCGGCAAGAACAGCAATATCCTCCATCTCTTTCCCACTTGACGAGTTATAGTCGTAAGTATTCGGGCATTTTCGGTTGCCATGACAACAGGAGAAGACTAAGCACCAATGCGACAATATTTTATAGAATTACGTAATGGTCTGAACAAGGCGAAGTGTCGACGAGTTTTACTGACCTATTCAAGCAATTGACTGTAAAATATGCTCGACGATAATCTTATTCCTTAGGAGAAGCAAAGCTGTTTTTTCTCGTTTCTTGGATCAATAATGAAGGATAGCTTTGGCACGTGTTTTGCAAGCTTGAAATATTGTGTTGCGTAAAAGAAAAACAGGGAATGTGCCAGAAGCTTTTGGGGAGTATTTATTAAAATAATAAATTCAAATCATGAACCATTTGCTCTAAGAAAATGGCAAATTACAACGTCACTAAAGATGTTTTATAGGTATTACATTATTCTCAAATTGAGCCATACTTTCATGATTGACATAGAAATATCTAGATAAATTCATTCACTGGTAGACAACGCACAACCAGCCGGGTGGTCTGGAACACCAGTCTGGAAGCATGACATTTTGCACAAGAGTTCCTTATATCCCTTCATAAATAACAAAGACACAATGGAAAGATTTTTGAAAAGTCATCCCCTAAAGGCTTTTTTCTTTCTTTTGGCTTCGTACGTTTTTACCTATGACTTGTGTTGAACAGGTGTATGCATGCACACCTTTTCAGATTGAACTCATTTACAATTTAACGCATTATTTTTCGATAGTTTATAATATATCCATGGGAAACTTGCTTGCGACTACAGCTGCCAAATTTCAAAATGCCAGAGATTTGAGGAAATTAGTAAAGAAAAAACATAATTTCTAGGTCCAGCTTGATTATTAAAATCATATTTTTCGTGCAATTTTTCTTGGCTATGTTTTTTTTTTTAACATAAAAAATTCTTGACACATTTTATTATACATTTTTACTAATAACTCCGGCTTGACCATATCGACTGATAAACAGTCGCTCGTCTGTCCATAAGTTCCGCATCAGGGTAAAAGCGCGTTCTACAAAAGCATTATGAATGAGGATAGAGAAAAAAGTTCCAGGAATTTTCGGTATTTCAGTAAGATTTGCTGTCTTCAATAACCGAACCCATATTAAATCCACCGGTAATATTGAACTATGGATGTATTTTTTCAACTAATTGACTTCGTCATAAAGCGGAGCGAGCGATAAGACTTAGGACTCCGCGCCCACCCCATCTTACCCGCAGATATACGATGTCAACCTGTAGCCCGGAGATGCATCATTCAAACCCGGAGTCTCCGGGTCAAACCTGGACGGTTAGCTGGGTTCCCTACTTGTGACGTAACAGACCTTCCGCGAATACAAAATAGCCTGCCTAGCTGCGAGCAACTTGGAAGTAGCGCTCGCCGGCCGCTTCCGCAGCACCGGTAGTTTCGCCCGCTGGGCTTACTCGCGGTTGGTCACAGTTCTAACCTAACCCATTTCACAAAGATAAAAAATTTTCGACAGTTTATAATCTAACGGAAATAATATCGATAGATACAGCAAGAGCCCGCCCTTCGCGGTTCTTACGGTATCGTACGGTGACATAAACAAATGATAACATACACAGACAAATTCCATTAGTTTCGTTCGTCAAAAATGTCAAGAGATGTTAACTTGTTTTGACACTAATACTTTTTCCAAGCCCTTCTTAACACAGAATTATAATTGAGAACAGTTACGAAAATAGCCAGACGTTTGTATTTCAACTAAAAGAAAAAAGTCTCTTACATCATGTCCCTATTACAAGAATAACCGGGCCCTCTTTCCTTAGGGAGTCGTAAAAACGACAGGTTAGATGAAAACAGCCATGTTGTGAAAGAATTATAAATAGAAATTGTGTCGGAATTTCTTGTGGCAATCATAATGAAAATTACTCTGAAATATTATCACTAAAACTGGAAGCCGAGACCCTAACATAGTTGTAGAAAAGGCTTAATTCTAGACAGATGAATAAGATGAGGTTGTACCTACAAACTGGAAAAAGGAGAGACAGAAAAAGAGCTACCAAACTAAGTAATAAGTACCTATAACTGTAGCATGTTGATCCTCAGTACAGTACCAGCATCATATTCTAAGTTGAGAGGGATTCTTTTTCATGATACAGAGATGTTCTAATACGCAATACGGCTACATCCAGACTGTTCTACGCAATCTTTTGTAAAAATTACGCCAACGACACACGGGTGTACCTAATACCTTGTTAAAACAAAAGCAAATTCTTCCTTGTTTAGCTGAATGTAGGTAACATGATTATATGCATTTACCGCATTAAAATAAATAGGTAATTAGTATTTAGTGAATCACGCCATGTTTTTCATGTAAAACAAGGCGTGGTATTCAGCGCAGGCAACGCATTTCAAGATAGAATCTCCCGAACCCAGGCAATATTGCTCAAATCTTCACGTTTAGCAATCGACTAACAACACTTCATTGCGAATTGCCTATTCGCAGATCTTTTAAGCCTGATCACACGGTGCAATTTAATTGCCTTTGGCATACCTAGGTTTACCATACATTGAAGCAATTATAAAAGTTGCACCATCTCAACAGTGTTTATATGTTGCTTCAATTTGATTGTATGCCACAAACAAGAAACTTGTATCTTGTAAATGGGGCTTCAGTTGCCTCTATCATAGAGCCTCTATGAAACGAATTCGAGGTTTAATTGTAGAGCAGGCATCCTCTATGATTGAACCTCCTTACATCACCACAAATCGTAGCGTTGGAAGGCCCCCCACGAGGTGGACCGAGACCTGGTGAAGGCCGCAGGAATATGCTGAATGCGAGAAGCACAGAACCGGTCGAAATGGCGGTGCTTGGGGGTGGCGTTTGTCCAGCAGTGGACGTCTTTCGGCTGAAATTATGACATCACCACCTTCTCTATGATCGAACCTCCTTAATTACTTCCTATTGCAATTCTGCTTACTATTCTAAATGCAGTAACCTATAAATCCACCTCGTCATCTGCCACATTGACCGACAGAGCGACAGACGCTCCTGATAGCTTTCAACCGCGTAAATTGAGACACAAGCTAGCACAAGTGACTTTTATGGCCTCATTAAATTGAACAGCATCATCATCACAAACGAATATGACCTTTACACCTCTAAAGATAAAGTCTCCAAGGACTGTAGGCTTAAGTTGGTAGGTGGAATAGGAAAGAATCGCCTACTGAACGCCTACGGGTGTTTTTGATAGCCTTGAGTTCATTTAAACGTGTTTTGGAGGTTCTTGTTGACGATTACGTGTAAAGTAAGTATTGTCGGGGTAAACGGGATTACAGTTCGCGTAAGATTAACATTTGTAGCGTACTTCAGAGCGGCAAAGTTATTTGACGCGAACTGTACAGTACTAAGGTGATAACTGGTACGCCCACCCGGCTCTGTCATCGACTTGAATGGACTGTGCAGCGTAGCGACTTCGAGTGAGGAAAGAGAATGGAATGATTTGAAGTGGGTGCGCAATGCAGCATCCTGGCATACACAGTTATGAAACGTATACCTACTACGCCTGTTAAAAACTTGAAACTGGTCGTGTTTCGTAGAATACATAACAACATAAAATTACGCCTGTTTTCCCCGAAGAGATAGGCAGAGATATACATATAGTACACCCACATTTTGCCTACAACACCTAGGAGTCAAGCCTATTGCCTTCAACCGGGCATAATTCTCTCTCTCCGGGCAGTTATTTCACAGATGTTTGCAATACAACATTATAAAATAGACAATAACAAACTCGATAGCTCTACCAGACTTTCATCTCTTTTTCAACACAGAAACCGGTATCCAATAAAGATACCACTTATCTCCATGTCTGAGTGCTTGGTTACGCTAATCTACAGAACCCCAAACCCATTGTCACATCAGACTAACGACCCTAATGAAGACATAACCATTATGTAAATATGGGATCCCCAAAAGGCTCGGCAGACGAGTACCGTCGTAATTTGCTTGTTAAATTGTTATGTCCCGTGAGATTGGTGGTAGAACCATTCAGTAGTCATCACCATTTAACCTCATCATCACCATCTGTCTAGTGAGCCTGTTCCCAACTACGTTGGGGTCGGCTTCCAGTCTAACCGAATGCAGCTGAATATCAGTATATTACATGGAGCTACTGCCTATCTGACCTCCACAACCCAGTAACACGATACCCCTTGGTAAGATTTAAACCATTCACTAGTATCCAACCACATAAATGCCTCATGCCAATTAATTAATTAATTAATTAAAGAAATTGTAGAAGTGTATGGTCGTCTACAGTTCAGAGAATTTTATTATGTCATCAATTAGCAGAACAAATTGTTCTTCAAGGTTGGAGATTTATTCGCAGCCCATATTGATATGTTTTATTTTAAAGATACTTTACCTGGTTTTATCTTAGGGTAGGTATATAACACTATATATGTACTTTACTTTAAGTTCCCGTGCAGCGCAATTTATTAACCTGTGATCTTTTATTATAGGCATACCTAAGCATAATCTAATCAGCCTGTAAAGTTCCCACTGTAACGGACACATGCCAAGTCTCTGAGAGAGAGTGTGCTTTAACCCACCAACGGGCCCAGTGGGGGTTGGTACCTAGATGTCACAATATCTTCGAATTTTTGGTTCTAGGACATGCCGGTTTCCGCACAATGTCTTCCTTCACCGTTTTGAGAGCAGTGGTGATGAAATAAATTACACAAAGTAACGTGCCTGCGGGGCTCCAAACCCACGACTTGCAATTTGTAAGTCGTGGCTGTTACCACTGGACCACGACGGCTCTCCGATCTATTAATATTCAAATTCAAAAGTCATTTATTCAAACTAGGCTGAAAATCAGCACTTTTCGAACGTCAAAATTATATAAGACAGTCCCCCAAAAACGCCCGCCCTTCACCACTTCCTAGTGCCTTAGCTGGGAAGAAGAAGTGGCGCAACAAACTCCCCAGCAGCACAGCTGTCTGAATAGTTAGAAAAACATGATTCTATACAATAGTACTTATGCAAAATAATTTACTTTACGCAACACAAAACATTAAATTAAATTATATTAATTAATTGTATATAGACAATAACAATTTTGGTTTGCTTGTATCTAATCTTGTAAGATGGAAGTACTGATCTGATTTCAAAAAATCTTTTAGTTATAGAAATTAAGCTACACTGTTGCTGAGTCAGCTGAGTGCCATAGAATATGTGTTTGCCCCGCGGACAAAGTTACGGGAAAAGCTAGTAGGTATTCCATAATTTTACAAAATCAGAAAAAATCTGCATTCTTTATGCCATTCATAATACGAGTACAACTACAAGCGTGATTGCCTGAATCAAACAACGTCAAAAGCTTAAGGCGACGATAACAGACTTTTAATGATTTTATACTGAAGACCCAAAACGCCTAAACGAGGTAGTGTTAATGATTTGGAAAAAATATATGTTAAATTAGACGATTTTATTAATAACTTAATATACGAATATTTTAGATTAGGTATGTTTATATTACATAGTGAAATTAATTTGTAAAATTATGTAGAACACGGATAAAAAACGACGAATCACGCAATCTCTATCAAGCATATTTTTCTGAAACCTTCACCATTTTAAAGATAATTTAATAATTGATATTTTAGTAATACGTGTTTTATTAAAATACCTTTTGTTTTATGTATAATAAATTAGTAATGCGTCTAATTTGGGACAGCGCTCCTAGATGGGCGAGTCCTGACTGGACGTGCGACGCGTTGCGTGAGCTCAATACAGAACACGCAAGCTACCCACTCAAGGTCACCGGCATATATCTGCGCCTTAACCCCAACCTGAAATTAATTCCCACCCCTACCTTTCTTACCCCCTAATTACTCCCACTATCCGCTATTTTCCAAATCCTAACCAAATAGTAAAAACATAAGAAAGCACATCCATATGGCACAGTAGTCTGTCTGTAGGCGGACGAGTATGAGTCAGTAGCAGGTTCGGAGCCGGCTGAAGTCATCGCAGTGGGCGCCTGCACTCAAGGAGAAGTGAATGAAAATATCTTGATACTTGTAACGTGGGTCGGTAATGAAATGGTTTTATTTTATTATATGAAGAAAGGGCGCCTGCTGTTTTTGGTGTTGCTTATTCCGGTTACTGGTTCATAAATTGTCGTTTAAAATATTTATGTAATTTTTGATTGCCTTCATATTACACCTAAGTACATAGATATTATAGAATGTTGTTTGTATTCCAACGGATTCTAATCAGCCCATAGAACTCTTGTGCTACTACTGCTGCGCCTTCTAAATTGCTCACTCACTACCTACTTACCTACAGTTATTGGTCGTGATGTTTTTTAAACTCTTGGCAGAAGGATTCTTGATTAAGGCCTATTCAGACCTAAGCGGTATTCGCTACCGTCTGCGGCAGAGAAAACCCAGTGGGTATGCGGTAATATTACTGTTCAGACCTAAGCGGTATTCGCTACCGTCTGCGGCAGAGAAAACCCAGTGGGTATGCGGTAATATTACTGTTCACACCAAAACGGATTTCGCTATCCTTGTGGGTAGTCGAGTTTCGCTCAGAGAGGTAAGAAATTTTCGCCAGTTAGTCATTTCTGAGTCGCCAAAGAATATACACGTAAGTCACATAATTTCTGCAGAACATCTGATTTTAGTGATGGATAGTGATGAAGAGGAAGTTTTACTTTTATTAGCCTTAATTGACTCACCAGTTAAAAAAATAATTTGGATCCATGACATCAACAGACAACACCGAATTCATGGGGAATTCCACACTTTATATCCAAGATTAAGATTGGATGAAGATCGGTTTTTTAATGCATTCAGAATGACGACTGAGAACTTCGATGAAATATTAAATATGATAAAGGAAAATATCAGCAAATCATTCACTAAATATCGAGAACCCATATGCCCTGAAGAACGCTTAGCAATAACGTTGAGGTAAATACCTGAGCGAAACCCGCGCGGTATGTACCTCTACCCACAGCGGCAGCGAATATCGCTCAGGTCGCTCTAGCCGCGGTACTTGATACTAAATACCTGAGCGAAACCCGCGCGGTATGTACCTCTACCCACAGCGGCAGCGAATATCGCTCAGGTTTGAATAGGCCTTTAAACAGACTGAACTTATAATATTATAATCCTTCTAAATGACATTGGTGTCCGTAACCATGAGATCACTACGTATTATAAAAAAAGACTACCGCCGCGTTTGTCTGTCTAAACTCTGAACGCGATAATCTCAAAAACTACCGAACGGATTTTCATACGATTTTCGCCAATGGACGGAGTGATTCATGAGGAAGGGTTTGTGTATAAATTTCATTAAGGTTTTGTGTAAATTGGCTGAAATATGACGATGATTGTTGAAGATGTCGGAAAAAATCATGCCGACTGTCAGCTTTACTGGCGTGAGCCGCGTTAACCAATACAGTTATATGAAAACAATCTAAGTACCTATTACGGAATTATTCCTCTTAAAAAGATATACCTACTAGCATACCATCATTTGAACGTAAACGTGTAGGTATATAAACATATTTTTTCGTAGTCTATTTTGTAGTAGTTACACGTAGCTACCTACAGCCCTAGTGATCCAACCCTCGTTGTGGCCCACCCTTACAGCCACTTGTCGTGACACCCTACCGCGGTGACCTTGTACGGGGGTCTGTTGTTACAAGTAATCACGCTCAGGGTCTATTTTGTAACAATGTGCTGTAAAACGTGTGGGGTATATTTTGTGGAGGGTATTTTGAAAAGGTTTGAGTTTGAAGGGTGGCTATAAGAGTAGAGGGAGACCAAAGAAACGATGGATGGACTGTGTGGAAGATGATGAACCTCAAATAAATTTTAATTAGGACAGGAGAATGATGACTATGAACAGGTTATGTTGTGACAATATTGCAATCTCCTTCAGCATCATTAAAATATCTGGGTAGGTAAGTATATCCTAGTTTTAATGAAACTGAACTAAAAACACCCGAGGAACCTAGGTACTTTATATAATTGCGTATAAATAAATGCGTACTTTTATCCTTATTTAAACAGTTCATTATTTATTTATTACTCACAATCGATGAGTCACAGCACACAGATGGCGCCACCCGTCTGTGCAAAAGATGGCGACGCGAAAACGAAACCAGTCACAGTAACTTACAGCTTTATTGTAATGTGCTTATTGTACTTGAGATGCTCAGCTCTTAGATAAACAAGATTATGATCATGAAATATAATGCTATTGCATTTAAATGCAGTAATGTATACTACTGACTATGATGGTATTGCACAGAATCATGTAGAATAGAAACACACTAGGTAATAAGTTATTGTTGAATAATTATCTGCGTTTTTAAGTGGTATTCACAGTAGATATTGTTATTGTAGTATAATGTTGATGGATGGAGCGGGAGAGGATAGCCAAAGAAAAGATGTATGGATTATGTGAGGAATGATATGGAAGAGAAGGGAGTGAGTGGTAGCGCGACGGTTGACACGGCAGAACGAAGGAGAAAACGTGGTGCGCCAACCATGGGACGAGTAGATGAAGTGATGATGAGTAGATATTGCAGATTTGCAGCACATGCAGCGTCCTACTGTCTGCCGGTAACCTGTAATAAAATTGCGATCGCCATTTTATCTGGCAAACGTTCTGATGATCATGGTAATTATGAGGGGTCATAGCATCATCATTTGTTCGATCTTTGTTATTAATTAGTACCGAATACCAAGCATTGGTGGCCGGCTGGGTCTTGTCCTATAGTTGGCATTTGACTAAAATGAAAAGAACAAAAATCAATCCGCCTAGCCTTTTCCTAACTATCTTGTGGTCGGCTTTCAGTCTTACCGAATGCAGCTGAATACGAGTGTTTTACATGTAGCGACTGTCTATCTGACCTCCACAATAATACGATACCCCTTGGTAAGACTGGTTGTCAGACTTTCGGGCTTCTGACGACCCGTAACGACTGTCAAAGATCCACGAATGATAGCCGGGACCAACGGCTTAACTTGCTTTCCGAGGCACAGAAGAGTCTCGTTAAGTAAAGATGGTCACCCATCCGCAGACCAACCCCGGCAAGCGGAGCTTAACCTGATGGATCGACCCGTGGTGCAGCTGTTATTACTTAGCCACGAGCTCCTCAAAACCCAAAGCCTAACAAAACTCGCAAATAACACCACAAAATTACGTAGCAACAGCAAAATACTGTGCAAAAGTACATAAAACTAATTGTTATTCGAGGTTCCTTCAAGCAGTAATTTGGTGTCTCCACCCACGTGCCTCGACGGATCGATACCGAGCCTAATATGGCAGCGTCAGGCTACAAATTTGAGCCTGGCTGGATGTTAGCTGAATTGAGATATGAATCTAGAATTTTATGATGGCAAGATTGAGACGATTTCGGAGTTTTTTTTGGTGGAAAAACGTATCGACGTACTTACATGTACTGTATTCGTAGGTTCCTATACTCGGTACTAATTACATTCTATCATCTGATAATTTACAATAGATTCAGTTTTAAGATTATCTTTTGTGTCAAGTAATTCAGGGTAAATACTAGTGATCGTCATCGATGTGGTGTCGAAGGTAAAGAACATACGATTGCGCTAATGTCAAGGATTTTTTTTATTAAAAAATGCCTGATGTAATCAAGAAATAACCATGATCTTGACTTAATTTGCCCCAAATTAACAGTTCAAAAGCCTCTAATTTTTGGAAATGCCTGGTTTTTAACAGTCTATTTCACCTTGTTCTGAAATTGAAGTGAAAACAGTTCTTTTACGACACTTAAAGGAAGTTAGGGCTTTAGGGGTAGGCCTATAAAGCCAGGCCCACACTGCTAATAGAGGTAGTAGTAGGTAAGTTACCATAAAATTAGTTAATGTGTTAGCACGCCATAGATTAGGATCGCAATCACGAAACCGCCGGCCTAATAAATTAAGTTCATTTGTTTTCTGCTTTTCAGTTTTCGTTTTGCATTGGCAACGATTGAGGTAGACCAAAGCTATTGTTTTTCAAATAGTTTTATCCTTTTTGACTGCATAAAAACGCCAGCCTATTATTGTCCCACGGCAGGGGCAAAAGCCTCTTCTCATACAGAGAAGGCACGAGCATTGATCACCACACTTGCTCAAGACGGGTTGGCGATTTCGGATAATAACTATAACTCCAGGTTTCCTCACGATGTCTATCTGCATCTATTTATATAGCTTTTTTATTATCATATTTTATATTTTTTATAAATTTAACTAGTCCTTTAGGGACTAGTTAAATTTATCTTACCTGATAACAATATAGCCTTACACTACAACCTGTAGCCTTACAGTCTAAAGGATAAAACAATTAATGGTGGCTCGTGGGAAATGCAAAAATAATAAAATTGTTTATACATAGAGGTTTCCTATAATTGCCTGCTTGAGCCTGTTATGGTGGTCGTAGGCGAAAGGTTGTCGACCTGCTGCTTCTTAATAAGGTGTTATAATTAATTCAGCTTATAAAGAATTCTCGTTGGATTTTTTTTCACTTAATTGGAAATCAGAGGAAATCCCAAGTGAATCAGTTTTGACCCTTGCAAGAATTGGAAAATGGGATGTGAATAAAGGGACTTGAAAGCTACAATTAGATGCCTTGAATTGACAGAATGATATGTCAAACAAGATACTTAGCTTAGCACAAGAGCCAATGGATAAAAAACGAGCGAGCCTTACAGTAGTCGCATATGTTGTGTAACATCTGACATCTTGGCTTACAGTACCAAACTCTCGGAAAATGGGTTGGTACCATCTGAAGGCCAACTTTAGCACCGCGCGCGCTCATTGGTCAAATCAAGTAGCGCGCGCAACCTTGGCATCCTGTTACACACTTCCGTCCCTTTTCACGAAATCGCTCCCACAGATTCATAGAGTAAAGTAGTAATAGATTGCACAGATAGCAGGAGAGTGAGAGGAAAGATGTTAAACATCAAAAACAATGATTAAGAAAAGGCCTCCATTCGGCATTACATTCGTGAGTTATTTTGGGCCAAACATTATTACCTATTTGAAGTTTCTGCCATCGATAAGCTTTGACTTTGAAAAGAAGTGAAGTGACTGGTGATCTTAGCCCTTGTATTCTGACGAGAGGTTAAAAAGAGTATGTTTTTTTCTATATATCGGCGTGTATGCTTATGTACTTCTTTACACAGTTTCAATACAACTTATTCTCTTGCGGTAATAAGTCTGATTGATACTCGTTGCCTCTAGTAATACCCAACGTAGCTATTTTAGTCATGGGAAAATTGAAAACCATTGTGTTCATATTTTATATATTATTTTGTAAATAAATATACCTGTATGGAATGCTATGAGGAAAAGATATTCTTGTTGATATTGTTTTTAAACAAACAGCCACCTCACTCAATATCAGGAAAATCAGATTTAGAATGTTCCTATGTTTCTAAGCTGACTTTTCTGAAAACAATGGTGGTCTGACAAACAAGTCTTACCAAGAGGTATCGACGTATCGTGTTACCCAGTAACTGGGTTGTGGAGGTCAGATAGGCAGTCGCTCCATGTAAAATAGTGATATTCAGCTGCATCTTGTTAGACTAGAAGCCCCCTACATAATAGGGAAAAGGTTAGGCAGCTTGATATTGTTGCTAGAAAAATCAATCGCAGAAATCTCTGACCTGAAACGACAACATCCATCTTACACAGCTGAAATTTAACACGTGCCGGGAGCCCTCCTGGAGGGTTCACCTAGTCGCTTACAGGATGCCGGGAGCCTTCGCGGAGGGCTCGTTTTAAATGTAGTTTTTTCTTAGCGAATACGGCATTTAAAAAACTGATGTATATTTTAACAAGATTTATTAGTAAATGTGTTGGTTTTAAAATCCAAGCCTTTTAAATTTTTTCCTCACTCTTACAAATATTCACAAAAAATTTGATAGGTTGGAAACTAAGTACGTATAGCGACAAGACCCTCTGAAAACACTGTTTTAATTTGTTTTACAGTGTTTTATAACACGGTTTTAAACCAAATGCCGTTGACCGTCCGCGATGGTTAACTTTAGCGCAAACGTAACGCCGGTGACCCTCCCGGAGGGTTCACTTCCAATATGTATGGCTGCATGGCGTATGAGTTGTATGAAAAGTAGGTGGTGTCGAAAGTGACACCGCCATTATTCTAGGTAACAAATACAAATATAGCGTATATCAGAAATGTGTGAACCATCGAACTGAACAACTTCATGAGACCAACATCATAATCGCGAAAAAAATTCAGCTGTCCCATAAATTTGGGTCAAGAGAGAGGTATTGAAGTTGATACATGCTGTATAACAGCAGGTGGAAGTAACAAAAGAAACCCGGTTAGGCCTATCGATTGAAGGGGTGGTGTATGAGTCAGACGGTGACGTCACGACACGTCACCCCTAGGGTTGGGGACGTTGGGGTTGAAACCCAGTACGATGTTAATTTCAGTAATGCACACGCAGGGAATAAATACTTTTTGCCTGGTAATGAATGGGAAGGCGTGCGAATGGTGAGGTGATATTTATTTTTGGGTAGACCGTTCTATTTTATTTTAGGTACCTACGATGTTTTTGGTGGATAAGTTTGGAAAATTAGTTTTTCTCATGCTATGCTGTCTGGGTCTAATGAAGATTGGGCGAAAAGGGAATATGACGTAATAGTTATCATGTTACTAATGAAAATAATTACTTGGTAAATAAAATACGTTTACTTGCGGTAAACATGACGCAAAAAAAAAGAACACAAAATTAAAAAAGAAACAAGTTTAGGGAAAATATGCGTCACATCCACGCAAAACGGCCATTGCTCAGCATAATGCTGCGACCCTATGCAAGACAGAGCCCCAGCGCTGGTTTTCAGCGACAGCCGGCGTTGACGTTATGACGTCGACCGATGCAGCATACCATGAAATATAATTAAGATATAAAAATAAAATAAATATACAATAATTACTTCTTCATAAATAGATAAAGTATAATATTCAAAAATGGCAACATTCCATTACGTCGGCAATCTACTCGCGCGCCGTCGGCGGCGTCGTTGGATAAGATTTTCTTAAATGTTTTTTCATGTGAGGTGAGGCTTTCAGAGTTTCAGAATTTATTTACCAGTCGCTCTTTACAATAGGTACCAAAAACATTATATGTTGTGTTGTCCATCCTACAGCAATGATTGCCAGTAGACAGGGGTGTATGGACCACTTCCATTTCTGGATATTTTCTGAATTACGTAAGTACTCTGACCTAAAGAAAAATACTCTTTAAAAGGCCTTTTAAGCTTATCAGCAAATTAAATCAACAACAAGCGTTTAACGGGCCTTGTCTCCACAATATAAGGATTCATCTCCAAGCTACCGACTCGCCGAGCCGGTGACTCGCTCCAGCCACTTGCCATGCTAGTGACATGTCCCTGCAACTTGCAATATATTGCATTATTGCCACACTTGAACAGAAACCAGCTTCGCATGAACTCAGCGTTTAAACAAGCGTTTTTGGATGAAATATTTAAAAAGGTAAGGGGGAATGTTGTCGGTAGTCATTTGTTTATTTAAATAAAAATAAACACTTATTTAACATAACCACAACACGCCTGTATTTCGCCCCGAAGGGTTGGGCAGAGGTGTACCTATAGTTCACCCATATTTCACCAATTATGTTTAAGTCCCGTGTCATAGGGGGCGAGCCTATTGCCATCAAAATTCCAGACGCTGGGCTCTCTACTGAGAACGATATTGATGGAAAAACCCAACAACACTTTTCCCGACCCGAAAATCGAACCCAGGACCTCATGCTCAGCAGAAGCGCTTGCAACCACTACACCAACGTGGTATAGTGTCATCAAAAATTTATCAACAAAGGCGTTCTGACCTCCGACTAGCCTTAGTAACTTCACTTATAGGTAGGTAGTACCTACATAAGAATAATCCTCTACCATGAAACGATGGCAAGATGGCTATTAAATAATAAAAACAATACAAGCAGCTGTAACCTTGTACGACATCCGCCATTTTGATTTCCTAAATTACCGTTAAATTATTATGAGTAGCTTATAATAAGTACTTCCTTTAATTTATATATAGACTTAAACCACTTGCAAAGGAAATGAGAAATAGAGCTGCAAATAACGTGAATAAAAATGTTATTCCAGTTTTATTGTACCTAATTCTTAGTTAATAGGCACAGTAAAGAGAAAACTATAGTTTACGCGTAAAAGTAATTATGACAGATATAACGAACGAACGATGTATGAACATAAACGAAGCAAAAGGAGTACCTATGTAAGAATCGCAGCACGTGGCGTTCTGTAGTCTCTGCCTACCCCCATGGAAAGTAGGCGTAAGTTTATGTATGTATGACATCATATTAAAAGCTGATAACAGGTTGTTTCACCCTACATGTATCACTTTCAATAAAATGCACCTCTTGACAAGTGACTGTGTTTAAATACATTTTAAAGAGGCTTCGTTTAAAAAACTTTAAGTACGATACCTAATTAAAGTTTTTACATTACTTTTTATGTATTTTCCTTATGAGGTGAAGAACTTTCAGAATCTTCAAGATCTCGTGTGTGCAGACTTTTTTAAACTTTATTCTGCGATACGTTCGTAATAATCAAGGTAGGCTAAGTAGGCAGGTGCAGGTAACAAACCAATCTATCTTTTATCATGGGTTTCATATCTCATGGATTTATAGTTATATAGGCACTGTGCTGGAAAACTAGTACCAATCCTGTCAGTCCTGTCAGTCCTGTCAGCCTGTCACAAGCCCCTCGTCAACGACAGGTTAATTTCACTTAGAATACTTAGATCAACTTTCTTATAGCTGCCTATCCGATCATGACGAGACAAACTCACTGATCCTAGCTTGCTGGCCAACTTGTCAGATAATCTTGAGTTTTCTGTCGTAGACAAGACATGACAGCAGTAACGGGCCGCAGCGCAACGCATTTTCATACAAAAAAATGCGGTGCGGCCCTCCTAGTCCTGTAGTGTGCGTTGGTTTATAGAAAATGTACGAAAGTGATGAATGAGGATTTTTGCAAGGCGTTGCGTTGCGGTGCGGCCTGCCCCAATCTACTTTGGTCTTCATGAGAGCTTTACGTGCAAAATCTGAACAACATTAAGTGGTTGGTCAACTCTTCACATGACTCTTCTGACCTTTTTTTGGCCATAGACTCAGCATTGCACAACGTGGCAACGCTGCCAGACTTTTGGGCACTTTTCCTGTTGACAGCGATGCGGACGAATTTTTTGATGCCCTATTATTCTTTCCTGTTATTATGTAAATATTATCTGGTATTCAATGGAATCCTTTTGAATTTTAATTTAGTTTGTCTATTTGTGGAATTAGATAGTTCTCAATACTCTCTTACCCTTTAAAAATCACACATGAAATCAAGCTCATACACGATTGCAATATTAATAATATTGATAAGGCGATTACACACACAAATCAGCCGACCTACATACAGATTGGTAGCGCCAAGCTTCCATACGCGGTCCCGCTATTGGGCACACCGCCTTATAAAGCAGCTGGACATACGAGGAAAATGTGCACAGATGACATACATGCAAAAAATCACGTTTGTAGTCTGCCTATGGTGCGGTTTAAAAAAAGTGGTAAAGACTCTTCGAAAATATAGGTATATGAGAAAGTGGCCAGTAGTGACACAGGCCGTTAGGATAATAGTGTTCTGTGGACACAGATCACACCGATGAATAGTGACTGGTATAGGTACTCCAGCACGCGTAGCTTGACAACCATAGAAACGGGTTTTCTAGGGGTTTTGTCGACGGAAGAATAGACAAAATAACAGATTGTGATTGTTTATCTGTCATTTTGTCTATTCTTCCGTAGACAAAACCCGTTTCTATTGTGGTCATGCTTAGCATGCTGAGATTGTTTAAAATTGTAGGTAGGTACCTGCTTTCGTAAATTGACATTGGTACGAGTTAAAGATTTAGTTAATACTCATATATTCGTACATACGTACATAAAATCACGCCCTCTTCCCACGGGTGTAAGTAGAAACTACAGAACGCCACCTGCTTCGATCCTTACACTCTTTTTGTTTCGATAAACGCTGTACGCCGGTTGCAGCGAGTACTGCGCACCTGGCCTTTCTGAAGAACATCACCAATACGTTCACTATGTCCTTCTAGGGAGTCGTCTCCCGGCGTTTTCACTCACATTTGCCTCATAAATACCTTTTGTTAGTCGCCTTTCGCTCATCGTCCCAACATGACCAAACCATGAGTCTATGATATTGATTCGCCAGTCAGCCAGATTGTAAGCAGGGTCACCTTGAAATCGACTGAAGTCTACCGGTCAACACCCCCAAATAACGCTTACTCATTGTGGCCATACTTCCCATCATATCCGTTAGTTATTCTTATCTGAAATTGACATTCTAGCTGGTGCGTTTAATCACTCCCACCAATAGATCAAAATCAATCTGCCTAGCCCAGTGGTCGACAAACTCATTAGTCAATAGAGCCAAATGTCAATACTATAACGACTAAGTTTTCTTATGAGAGCCAATCCTTTCTGTGTCCGAACTATCTCAATACACTTTTCTTAAACTTTTAAAACTCCCATCCTCTTTCACTCCACAACGCTTCTTAAAATGAACTTGTTAAGAAGTAGGATGCCTTCATCATCATCAAAATTAATGGCTGATAATAACATGATGAAGGCTTACTTTGTACAAAGCCGCACTCCATAGACCAAAGAGCCGCATGCGGCTCGCGAGCCGCGGTTAGCCGACCACTGGCCCAGCCTTTTTCCAACTAGGTATGTTGGGGTCTCAGACCAAATAAAAAACCAAGACATGTCGCTGTCCACAGTGCCGTGAGGCCGGTTTCGTAAACATGTGTGCACTTTGTGAGGTGTAGTTTGTGAGCGTGAGCGTGTATGCACAGAGCGAAGGTGTAGTATTGGCACGCTTCACTGTATTGTTCGCAGCGCTACGTCTTGGTTTTTTATTTGGTCTGAGCTTGGGGTCGGCTTCCAGTCTAAACGGATGCAGACCAGTATTTTACATGGAGCGACTACCTACTGTTACTGGGTAACACGATACTCCTTGATAAGACTGATTGTCTGACTGGTCTATGGCACATATTACGTACAGTTAATGTTAATTGAAAACATAGGTACACGGTGCAAGCATTTTATGATGTTCCCACAGGCCAGGCCTCCTCTCGGTGAGAGCCAGTGGGCTGTAATCCACCACGCGAACCCAGTGCGGGTTGGTGGATGTCACATGTCTTCGAATTTTTGGTTCTAGGATATCCCGGTTTCCTCACAATATTTTCCTTCACCGTTTTGAGAGCAGTGGTGCTGAAATAATGTACACAAAGTAAGTAAAGCGTCTGTCTGGGTTCAAACTTACGATAAGTACTCGTAAGTCGCGGGCCGTGTAAACACTTAAAGTTGTCAAAAGCCATTAGAGAAATTGCAGCATATTTGGAATATCGGTTTATTTTTTGGGAATAACTAGAAATATGACATGACAGAGCTACTCTCTATTAAACTCATGATAATCCATAAATTATTAAGAAATCAATTCTACTGTTACATTTTTCTATAAGGCAAGACACCTTCAAGAAAATCTCCTGCATCTGGTGGGTGTTACCGCGAAATGTGATGATTGGGCACCGGTATATAAACAGGTATGACCACTTACGGTAATACCGGAACCGGTTCAAGACGATATTAGTTCATATAATGTTGACATTACTTGTTGACTTGAATCACAATGGTTATGAGTGAACAAGAAGAAGCGAGTGGGTATAACCAGATGTAAGAACGTAAACGAAGCTAAAGGAATATGTAAAAGATAAAAGATAAAAAGATAAAAGATCATTTATTTGTCAAACATGCGTTTAAGGATGATAAGGAACATTCTGTAGTTTCTGCTGCCTATCCCAATGGAAAAAACCGTGAATTTATCTATGTATGTGAGAAGACGCGATTTGAGGCAGATGTTTTATATAGCAGTGGAGGGAGAGACAAAATTGTTTTTCTTCCCCTTCATGCCGAACACAGTGCAAATTTTAGTCTAACGAATACCCGAAAATTTGCATTGATGGCGTTTTCAGAAGCGGCGTACAGCTCCGTCGCGAGGCGCAAATCAGCCACAACACAATTGTTTGATTTATGTAGTTAGTGACAGCCGCAGTCTAAGCTGAATCCGCTGGTTAGCAGGTAAAAGGATGACCTTAGGCATATCATACAGGTAGTACCTAAAATTCTGTGAGTGTCGTACGTAAAGTAGTGAGCTGTAAAACAGGTTGTAACAGGTGTTAAGACTAATACGTTAAAACCTCAATATTTTTAAATCGATTAAAAACTATTGGCTTGGATCACACCTCTGTAAGAGATAAAAAATATGTTAATCGTCTGAGAAAAAACGATATGGCGTCCATTTTCTTTAGGGATTTGAGACTTGAGTCTGGCATGACAAACCTTTTAGTTTTCCTAGATCTTTGTTCACTAAGTCATCACGGACCTACACAGTGTTCATTTTAAATAAGTATTAATACTCTACATATTCCATAATCCATCAGCTCAGTCTTTTTTCTACGTATATTATGATAAAAGCATTACGACTATCAATTCTTACTTGACAACATTTAAATTACGTCAGATTTCTGTCCAAAACAAGACTGAAGGTCACTTTATATATTTAATTTTAATTTCATGCCACCGAAAAATATTCTTTTCGTATTACAGATAATATTGGCTGTATAAATATTGTACTAATTTAAATAATATATCTGTGGTAAAAGACGCCATGTTCTATTGTCTATGACTCATTTTCGCGCCAAATGTGTGAGACAAATAATGAATAGGTACCTAATTATTTGACTTTATTGTGTTGGACAACCTCTGTGTGTTGTTTAGACATTATGAGCTATTTGTGAGAATTACTCAATAAATTCAGTTATTTTTCAGTAATCCTGTGGTTTAGCTCTCTGGATTGCATCATCTCTTCTTGTAACTCTCGAAATGACTCAAACTCGGAGGGACTGTGTATGTAGATATTGTATTGGAAGGATTATTAAGTTGTAGGTTCAACCTTATGTAGGTACAAAATAATATCGATAAATACCAAAGATTTAAATGGTTAGATTTGCCCTCACCGTAGGTACTTAAGTCGCGCGAAAAAGTGTCCACACTGAGAAGTTTCCATGACAATCAAGTCAAGTCTCTGCAAAATTGTGTGTGTCAGAGGTGTCAAAACGAAACTGAAAAGCGACCATCATTTGACGCGGCAGGACCAAGCGACGATTGAAATCTTTGGATAATACCGTATGAGTTCCACCAAAATAACTTATCAATGCTCTCCCGCCCGATATTCAATCTTGTGTATTCGAATAATTTCATACCAATTTGCTTTAGAGCCTAATGGCAGTCGTAAAGTAACAATTATTTACTGACCCTAATAATTTGAATAAATTAATAGAAAATGAGCTGTGATTCATCTAACGTGTTTTTGTCAACACATTAACTGTTATGTAAGGCAATTAACCGCCATTTTGTTTAGTCAGCCATAGACAAAAACCGCTGCTACTGAATTTTCTTTTACTTTGAGGCCGTGACATATTTCCTTTTGATTTGATCGATTTTAAAGTATAATGTTAGAAGCGTGGATCGAATAATCGATTTTCCCACCCGTAAACAAAATACGCTCTTTGACGTGGAATTACCGTATGGTATGGTCCGAAACCTACCTAGTGTCAAAGCTTACTTCCCTTGGAAGCTAAGAAGACCACGAAAACGTCTGCACAATTTCATTCAACATGTCTGCTTACCCCCTGCCTAATAGGTAAAGTCTCTAATCAGCAAATCAGCTGTCCAATCTCAAGCTAACTGTTGTAATTGATTGACAAAACAATATATATACACCGTGTTCCCTTTGAAATCCCATAACTCTAAAGTTTTATAATATAAGTAAGTAAAAACAATACAAAAACTCCTAGAACAAAAAATACATATTTTCGAAGATAACATAACACTAGACTCTCGATATGTGTATCTAAGTTTCATTGATACGTACGAGTAAATCATTTTCATTCAAAGCAATCATTCATATTTAAAAAGCTAAGAAAATGCGAATTTTCTTATTGGTTGTAATTTTTTTTTTATAAACAAATATAGTCAGAATTTTAATAATTCGATTTTTTTCACGTTTTGGTGTTTTATATAAATAATCGTGACTGTCGAATTATTTTGATGGAAAAAAAAGGATCATTGAAAAATTATTCATATGCCAGTTGATTCTTGGACACTTGAGGTATGGGATATCAAAAAAACACATTGTACACTTCTCAATGATGTATTACGACATTGATGTATTAAACCAGCACTAATTTAAGTTGACACTTATTCTATAAAAAATCTCACAGTGAAAACATAGGTGAAGTAAGCTGTCAATAGTGACAATCCGTAGCATCACTTGTAAAGCTCACTTCAAGCTCTCTGCACAACTTTCACTGTTAGATTTTTACAGAATAGTCCGCCGGCTGCTTGAATTTAATAGGCTTGCACAAACCTGACGGCCTAGACAAAGTGATATTCTATCAGCAATAACAATAGGTAATGGAAAAGTTAAAAATGAATGGCACTGACATAAGTTACCGAAAAACTTATATCAATCCCGTTGAAAGGTGCTGTAGAAATACGAAACGCTTTGAAAACTATTCTCACTTGTCTGGACCCTCTGGATTGATTATCACCATGTTTTAACGTGGGGCGTGTGACGCCCCCAGCTAGATGGACCGATGACCTTAAGAAAGTGGCTGGGTCCTGGGACAGACTGGATGCGGAAGGCGGACAGGCAGGGGAGAGGTCTATGTCCAGCAGTGGACTGCGATAGGCAGAGTTGTATGTTTAAATTCTCACCGTGAAAACTCAGGTGAAATGAGCTGTCAATAGTGTCACCATCAGGTGGAATGACAGTTCACTTCAAGCTAACTTCACCTACGTTTTGGTGAGATTTGAACACAGTATTGACCGGCTGGTTATATCAGAAACAGTCTTATACATAACATATAACTCGGCCCAACGTGGTTTGCCAACATAAACTCTATTCGCCTGCATTTCCTTTATTTTGACGCATTATGTTACTTAAATGCTGTGTAAACCAGGTCGCCTTAGGTCTTAACGTTCCCGTTTAGAGCTAGACTGGCGCAGGTAGATCGATACCGCGTCTGGTTTGACCCAATTTCGTTATTTATTTTCCTTTACTTGAGATAAAAAAATTCTTATTTTATGTTACAACTAGCGACTCGCCCCTGCTTAGCACGGTCTTTGCGAATTGACAAAACATCGATAATTCTTTATTATAATTAAGATGTAAGTTAATATACTTAAAACACAAAAACCTTCTGGAATAAATTCTCTAAATTATGGTGAAAATCGCATCAAAATTCGTTGCGTAGTTTAGAAGAACAACGCGGTCACACAGGCAGACACGAAAATCGACTTTAATCCTAATCCTAACTACCTAATTATATTATACCCGTATTATATATAAATGCAAAAGTGAGTTTGTTTGTCTGTTACGCTTTCACGCTAAAACGGCTGAACGGGTTTGGATGAAATTTGGCACACGGGTAGACCATGACCTGGAGAAGGACATAGGATACCTTTTATCCCGTAGTTCCGCAGATAGTATATGTATAGAAGAAAATTTTCTGTTTCTATGCTTGTCGTAAATAAACAGTTTAAAAAGAATGGTATTTGGAACTCCGACTTCGCATCTTGTTGAACCAATTATGTTTTTACTCATCTTTAGTCAAAGTTCTCTTGTTTTAGACAAGTTATGTACATAACGTTCTGTTTTTGTTGGGCACTTATGAACAAACTTAATTCCTTCTTAAATGCTTTGTAAGAAAGATGGTGTCCTTCCAGCTTGTTGATGTAATTCTGTAAAAATATCTTTGCAGAACTCGTTCAATTATTTGTATTTGTATTTTTTTTTAGCATGGATGTGTTTATTGGTGATAATTAATTGTCTATGGTGTGACAAATTGTCAACCTAAATTAAGTAGTTACGATGACGTAAATAAATTTGGCATATAAAAAAAAATGCTTGTTATTAGATAATAACCATTGGTACCACAAATAACCCTTTGTTTCAAGTACGTGTAACGCACGATTCACTTAGAACCTTAGTTCGATATTGATAAACAGCGTGTACCAGAAATCTATGGTCATATTTAACGGTCTGGTACACAACATCAAACTAAACAACTATCTCCATGGCACCAACATCGTAAACGCGAAAAATAATCAGCAGTTCCATACATTTGGATAAAGTAGGTATTGATGTTTTGTATAGGAAAAATGATTATATATAGATAGAACTAATATCAATAGGATGGTAAACTCATTATGTCATTATCTCTAGCAGATAAAGCACACTACCAACGAAACCACTCTTTGAAGTTTTAAGCCATAATACTTCAGCTACTTACTTGTTGAAACTCAAACTCAAAGCATTTATTTCAATTAAACCAATTTTAGTCACTTTTATGAATGGTCAAGGAGTCGTTCAGTCAGAAAGATAAAGCTAATTGCCCATTCCAAAGCGTATAAGGTGCCTATAGAGAAGAACAGAAAAGAAACTCCATGGACACTCGTTTAAACGAAAATATTGTGATAACATAACACACTACACAGACAAGATTTATAAACTTCATAGTACACACCGGGTCATCACTCCCAGCCTAATTGCAGTCTCCATTGCAAAACAGACATGCGCAAAACGCACAACACGCACCCATAGACAAACTTGCTCTATTCTCTGTGGTGGGTTCCCCGCTGCAACAGAATCAATACTTCCGACCTAGATGAACTTTGGCGCAACGCAGAACGGGACGATGACCTGAAAAGTTTAGAAAAGCGCTGTTATTGCCATCACCAGTGATGAAATGAATGCGGAAACAGGAATGGTGATGCTGTAGGTTTTACATATTTCAGACGAGATTAAAGCAGCCTTCTTTGTTCACTGCAGGGCCAAGGTCCCTTCTCATACAGAGAAGGCACGAGCATTGATCAATGATCACCACGCTTGCTCAATGCGGGTTGGCGATTTCGAAGTCGAGGTTTCCTTACAATGTTTTCCTTCACCATAACCTTAACCACTGGGCCATCTAACTAAAGAGGAAAATAAATATGGGTAAATATTCTGCAGTGGGAGATGTCCAAGCCAATGGTAAAATTGAAAGAATCTTCTTCGGCTAGCCTGATAGTAGTTCAAATGTTGTTGACCCAAAACTTTCCCACTACCACGGCGTTATCGGTGGCAGCGCAGGGGTCACTTTGACTGCATGTTTTGGGGCAAAGAGAATATGATAATGAGGTGAAGCATGGTTTACCACACAGCTCTAAGAAAGATCTTGTCAATTTAACTCCACAAGTCTGCACATGATGCTATTCACGGCCTATACCAATTTAAAGTCTTACGATTTTCCTGTTACAGCTTCAACTAAAATAAGAACAATTCCAACTCACAGTAGCATTTGTTTATGAATGATGACCCAAATAAGTTATTTTGTAGTTATTTTCGAGTACTTGTGTAACCGCAAGTGCACAATTCTGTCGATTTCTGTGAAACACCCGATGACCGATGAGCCAGCTATGACTAGGGTCCTTGGCATCGTAATTAACATTAGCTAGAACTTGCTAACATTCAGTTGTAAATACGGAGTTTTCCTTTTACGGGTATTGTAGAATGTTTAGCCCTTTAAATGTGGTTATTTTGATAGTAAGTATTACATGTTTACTTGATTTAGTAGTGATGGCTACTTAAGTATCTCTGGATAACACGATCGGTTGTAAAATTGATGTCAAACCACTCCAATATTGATTAGTTTACCGCTGTACACGAAAATGTCCATTTTATTTTATAAGTGTGTGTAGGTAATTCATCATCATCATCATTTCAGCCGAAATACGTTCACTGCTGGACATAGGGTTCCACCAAGTGTGTTTAGTATAGTCACCGGCACGTAACATGGCAAGAATCATAGATGCGCAGAATTCATTTTCGCTTGTATTTATTAATAAACATGTTCAAAAATAAATTATGACAATAACCATAGAATAATGGCATGCAATAAAAGTGTTTTTATTTTGTTGCACTAAGTGTAACATGCGCAAACTTACTCCCAATACGCTAAACCTTTGCCAAGTTACGTGCCGGCGACTGTACAATTAGTAACATGTTAACTCAAGAGTATAGATGTGTTTGGGATGACGTCAGCCGGTTTATTCTGTAAAAATCTCACGGTGAAAACTTAGGTGAAGTGAGCTGTCATTCCACCTGCTGCTAGGGACTGACAGCTCACTCCGCGCTCACTTCACCTAAGTGTTCACGGTGAGATGGTTACAGAATAGCACTGCTGGTGTTTGCTTTCTCTGCATAAGTTCGTGCAATCAAGATAGAATATATATATACAATATTGAAGGGTGGGCGTTTTGGGGGACTGTCTTATGTAATTTTGACGTTCAAAAAGTGCTGATTCTCAGCCTAGTTTGAATAAATGACTTTTGAATTTTGAAGATAATTATCGGTCATTCTAAAACATATTAAACATATTAATTATACATATTTCATTTATAATTATACATATTTCCCAACCTATCCAAAGAACTATTTTTCAGAGAAATCCAATAACAGTTTTTTGCTCGATTAGGGATTAGAAACCTACAATAGATTGCAGAATTATTGTTGGCAGTGCCTGTTGGTCGATTACTCAACTTTAACTATATCAGTTTAACAATATCAGTTCCTATATTTTTACGGAATGTTACCTAGATCTCATAAAAATAATTGTTTATCTACAAAATAGTGCTCTTAAAATACGAGTTGTTGTATGATACTCGTAAGTTCTACTAATATCTCTCGGTAACTCCATTCACATGATCTACCTTACCTACTGCACTTATTTGGTCACAACTGAACTTAACAACAACATGCGTAATGCCCGCGTGGGCAGTATATATTAAGATATCATATACAACGTATTATAACTCATTTGATTCGGTGTTGTCAATCTAAATACATCTTCATCTTCATCATCATTATTAATCTTCATTTTTCCTCTAACAACCAACCTCTTTAGTTCCCGTTATCCGATGCCTATTATAATGTTGATTGGTTTTACTTGATTTGCGGTATCTTTGTGGTCAAATACTGTTTTTATCTAGTCCTATTCATATCTATAACTTTAATAGCTAACGTAACCAGGAACTTAATGATCCATTTTCTCGAATTGGTTGTAAAAGGAGAGAAAATGAGTATGTCATGAGGACGGGCAGTAAAATTCTAAGGCGACACAATAGGTTTATTGAAAAGGCTTAAAAATAAGTAACATACCTACTGAAGGTGAAAGAAAAAACCAAGAGAGCTGTTAAAAAATTGCAAAAAATAATTGAACGTTTTGACAAGATATTCCACACTAGAACTGTGGTTTTATCAATTATTTCGAGTATAATTAAATGTCAAAACCTGTGGTTAATCTGACGAATCCAATAAACTACATAATAACAGAAAGTAGAAGTCCACTACTAGTAAATATAGGCTTCCTAGTTAGTGCGGTCCCGCAAGGCACTATCCTAAGGCCAATGCAATGATCAAATGACACACTTATCTAACGACTTACACACAATTTTCATTAATTACTATGTATTTGATTAAGTCATTATATACACATTGGATTGTTAAACAGTTTATAAATGGAGGAAAAAGTGTAAAACAACATTCTCTAACTTGACTCATGTTGCCTTGAGCACGTTTGTGGATGACATCGTAAGGACACAGATGTTTGTCATAAAACTGCTATTTATGTGTCTATTCAATATTATTATACGTAAAGGAAAATGTCTTGAGAAATCTTTGACTTCGATACCTACACAAACTCACGCCTTTGTCCCCTGAGAGTAAGCAGAAACGTTAGAACGCTAAGGGCTACGATCCTTCCACATTCCTTTATCTAACTGGACTTAATAAATTTCCCAGCAAGCATGGTGATCAATGCATGTCCCTTCTTTGTATGAAAAGAAATATTTGCCTTATAGTAGTGATTCCCAAAGTGGTCTATATCGACCCGCAGGGGTCGACGACGACCTGCAAGGGGTCCATGTCAGCAGGAAAAAAAATGGCGGTCCATGAGATGTAAATGGGGTCCGCGATAGTAGATCTCATTTAAGCAGGTCGTGACTTTAATTTTGGCTTTCCATGAATGGAATACCTAATCCATATTTATACACAGATAATATGTACTTATTTACTTCCATGATACTTCCTTATAAATATGTAAATAAACACGGATATCTTATCTATTTACGTTACGTTTTTATTTTCTCTGCGTGTAAGTTTTTATTTTGTAAAAAAATATTCATCCGCGGTAAATTGTAGCCTATGTCAGTTTTTTAGTTGGCTACACCTCCGACTTTATCTGTGCAAAAGATCACGGAGATTTGTTGCTTAATTTTTACGTGAAAACGTAATAAACAGACCTACCTTACTACTACGGTTTGGTACCTATACAAACTTCTTTTCGCAATTATTTTATAATGCTTAATACCTAGCGAGGTAGGGATGTTATATTGCACAGAAAAAAATAAATTTTTAGCAGCAGTAGTATAAATAGTAAGCCCGAAGTTATCTTGGACGTAGTAAAAAATTTTCTTGAAGTAAGAAAATTTTGACTTCGTCCAAGAGATGAAGAGGTTTTTTCGCTCTTCACTTCACTAAAGTTAAAAAAAAAAAATCAAAGTGAGTTGTACTTTACCAGCTGTCAAAAACACATTTGAAGTTGATGAATTTGCAAACATTTAATATTAGGTAAGTAAGTCTACCCAAAACCGAAAAACATACCAAGTGGTCGACAACATAAAAAAGTTTGGGGACCAGAGGCCTTATAGGAAAACAAATAAGCTGTGACATTAATAGTGCAAAGTATAAATATTGATAGCCTTAAGAAAAGCGGCAGAACCGAAGAAGAAAAGGATGGTTTGTGTAAAAGCGGATATAGCTAGGAGGGAACTGAAATACTTATATGATAAAGTATGGAAAACCTAAATACTTCAGTAGGTACCCTAATGGCGTAACACACTATCAATCACAATCGTGCATGTGCAGTGATAGCCTAGTGGTATTACCGTCGGACTGCCAAGTCACACTTAGGTCTCAAGTTCCAACCCAAGGCACGCACTTCTGTCGTTTCGGATTCATGTGCGTATTGTATAATTATAACTTGCTTCAAACATGGTGAAGGAAGTCATCGTGAGGAAACCGGCCATGCCTGAGAGATATTTCTCGACGGCATGTGAAGTCAAGTCAGAGGCCCATGGGTGGCTTTAAAACTCTGACACGATCAAAACAGAATCTGAATCGTTTTGAAACAGATTGCTAATCCATTGCTTCAGCGTAAATAGCGCAATGAATGTTGTTGAACTGTCAAAATGAAACAGATTGTGATTCTTCTTTTCGTGTGGTTAGTGACTAACCAGCTATCCAATTACGCAACACATTTTTGTAAACGATTACGACTAATCTGTTTCATTTTATTGCGTTATTTAAGTTGTTGAACAGACACATTTTTCGAACATATGAAGAAATGGACTAGCAATGTCCTTCAAAATGATTCAGATCGTGATTGATCGTTTTACGCAATTAGGATGCTGGAAGGAAAGGGGGCTAGGGTTTATTATTGCAGGCTTAAGAGGGAACAGGGCCTGCGAATCCCCATACAAATGTATTCCCTTTTTTCTTCCTGAATAATGCCTATAGAGCATTAATTTTTTTTCTAATATCGAGGTCTGCTGTAGACACGTCCCTGTTATTTCCTTTTTTTTCAGCAAATTATTGTTAAAGAAAATATGACCCTCCAAAAATTACAACAAATGCCCCGTTTTTACCGCCGTTATTAGAGGACTACCAGACAAAAACGAAAAGTTTTTAAGATAAAAGAAAATGATAGGAACCTAGACATACTCTTTCTTAAAACAATTATGTAAAAAATAATTGAATCGGCTCTGTTTTCAAGGAGAATAAAGGGGAATACGAAACGTCGATCTCGTAATTTTTTTTGTGATATAATTAATCGGTCTGAGCTGCAGCTGTCCCTGTCGCACTCTACGGAAGCAGACTTGAGGTAAGACGACGGCAATAGTTTCTTCAGATACCTATTTTTCAAATTCCTCGCAGCCCCTGTTCCCTCTTAAATAATGCAGGGAGTCAGATCTGTGATGAGTCTGTTCTGTAGTTAATACGTCACCTGACATTGTTTTACAATCAATGTTGACACATTCAATAATGAATATTCAATAATGAATATTCAATATTAATACCGATGTAGGTACACAGAAACAGCTATTACATCACTGTTTTAAGTAGCATTCTGATTCTGAAACAGAGTTTATATTATTATTTTTCTCTCCATAAGCGTCAGCCAGCTGTTGAGGAGTGTTAAACGGGGGATTCAGATTTTTATCTCGACCCAAATGACCGGCAGGACACATTCACCCAGTGCGAAAAATTTGAAATTATAACGTATTTTTTATTTGAGTCAAAAAGCGACTTTTGCTTCGGGAAAAGCGTCGAATGGAAAATGGCAGCAGCTTGTTAGACATCGCATCTCTTATTAAAGGACCCCGTTGTCATGTCTACCTCTAATTATTTATTAAAGCCCTTCTCTTCTATGTTTATTTATTTATTTATTTAGGGACAACAAACAGTAGTGTAATAATGTTAATAACCTAAAGAAAATATTTGATGTCTCAACTGGCGCAGCGGTTATTTGGCTTCGGCAACAAGGGTTCTATTCCTAAAAGGAATAAATCAAGTATGGTGGTAATATTTGCGTAAGTCCAATGTAAACCTACAGGAGAAAATAATTATCGAAAAAAAGGTGATCTTGGTATTATCTTGTATCCTATTAGTATATTGGTACGGTATTTTGTTTACTTGATTATGTATAATTTGCGTCTGTTCACAATCTTATATTAATGGAGAAATTAAATAAGAAAATATATCTTGGTAAAGGTCTTCAGAGCTCTATCCTGGCGCTGAACTCTGACCTATCCTACCAAGACCTGACAATTAAAGACCATTCTATCGTCATGCGACTTCCCTCGCCCACATCACATCCCGAAGTATTTGGCATGAGATAATAATAGGCAGGTAGGTAATGATTGACCCAGTAAACTATTGAATAAATTATTATTGTAAATAACTCCGAAGTTTTATTGGGTTTTTCCATAACGAATTTCTCAGTAGCTGCCTGGAGTCTGGATTTGGTGGCAATAGGCTCGCCCCCTGTTACCTACATGGGACATAATTGGCGAAATGTCGGTCTACTATAGGTACACCTCTGCCCAACCCTACGGGGACTACAGGCGTGATGTTATGTTATGTAATAGGCAACTCCAATATGTTTATTATCGTTAAAATCAATTAATTATATGTTCCGTTTAAATCGGTACTTGATTAATTTAAACGGAAAGTTGATCACTATCAGCAAATTATATTGAATTGTGTTGTTCTATATTAAGTTTTCGTTCTGTAATGCATGAAATAAAATGGCTATTTAATTTTATTTTTTATATTAATTTATTTTTTATTGATTCATATTGCTAAAATTAGTTAGGCATTTATTATTATTTTAAGATTTTATTCTATATTATTTTAAGATTTTATCATATTTTATTTTTAAGATGTCGATAATCATAAAGGCTATTTGTAGAATCATTTAGCTAATTATCTGTTTATTATTTTGTTATCTACGCTTTATTCTGTGTTCTTATTACGACCACAAAAAAAGAAATAAACACGAAGAAAAGCCATTTCGCCGAGAATATAAAATTAATGAAATAAACATGAACTTAATTATACGTCTGGTTCAAGTTTAGTTACATGACAGGCAACTATTATTGAACAAACAGACAGTTACGTGTTTAGGGGCTGTAAGCAGGGTGCCGGGTGCCCCGACACGCCATGTAAACTAATCGCGCAAAACTATCCCGTTCCCATAAAAAACACACGCATGATCACACCCCGACACGCAGTCATGTCAAAGAGAACCAAAAACAAAAGAACATTAAAAACAAATTAAAAAGACATGCCAACTTTTTGGTGTCACACCTTATCAAACAAAAAACAGACGTTTCTAAACGACCGACCATCAAATACAATCGCGACAATATCCATACATAGAAATGTGGGATGATTCCATATTTGAATTGATAAGCGCCTCGCGTACCGTGAAGTTGGCAGCGTGCTGTTGCGATCGACCAATCACAGGCCGCGATCCGGCCGCAGCGCGGAGGCGAAGCAAGCCTCAAAAATCCCCACGGAGCCGACCGGTTGATCAAATCTGCGAGTAGTGTAGTGCGAGAGTCGCGTATAGTGTATTAAGTTATTTATTGCAAAACAAAGTATTTTTTAATAATCAAACATGAGGGAAATCGTGCACCTCCAGGCCGGCCAGTGCGGAAACCAGATTGGAGCTAAGGTATGTATTCCCATTGTTTTCATTTTAGACTCGCCGGTACGGGAACCGTTGCTAACGGCCTCTACCATTGAATCCGCTAGAAATACAATTGGAATCGTATTTAGAGTAATGTTAGGACCAAAGACTACTATAGTATACTGGGTTAGGACGCCGTTTACTGTATTCTTTAACAATAATGTAGCAAGGAGTGCCATTGTAAGGAGATTTTTCATTCAAAACTAGGTCGACCGTTACAATGTTGTGTTCTTGCATAGCTCCGTTCATAATTCGGGAATAGATAAAGGCAGAACGGTTATTTTTCGCGCTCGAACGCACCGGTAAGGCACCACTGTCGGTAAAGTGCATGATCAAAAATTGTATTTCACCAATAAAACGTGAAAAATATGTGTGATGTAGAATATGTAGATAGATAATATTTTTTTATCAGAAGGTCAACAAAAGACAATGACATGAGATTTAAATCTTTAAGATACTTACAAAAAATGTCTCGTATGTATTTCGCAGACAGTTTTTTCTATTGTAGTACGTAGAACTTGTTTAGACTATGAATTTGGTAACAATTATATGATTTCCGACAACATTTTATCAACAAAACGACTATTGATTTTGATTTAAAGTTTCCAGAAAGTTCGTGCATAATTTAGCGAATAAGTACATATTTGAATAAATAACATTCTAAAATAAGCGGACATTCCTGCCGTCGTGTTAGTATGTGGTACCATTTCATTGGTCAATATTCAAACTACGGAGATTCCACCTATGAAACTGTTTGAGAATCCAATGATCCACGGATTAATCTAAATACTACTAATAATACTTGTTTTGACTATTACAGACTTGTTTTGCAAACATAATTCCTTTTTAATCTCTGTGGTAAATGTCAGTCATAAAGAAAGATTTTCATTACAGTTTGACAGATGGTAAATCAAGTTGAATGGAGATCTCCTTTCTCCATTGCTTGTATCCGTTTTATGGTCATTTATTTCAAGTCTTGATTGGATCGTCTTGAGACCACTCAAATGGAAGTTGAAATAACAATCATAGCAAAATTGCAGGCCATGATTGCACTATAATTTATTTAAACAGCTTTGAATTCAGATCTAATACAGGAATACTGGATAATGATTATATGACCTCTATACTCGTTTGCAATTGACAGATGTTAGATGACAAGGCATTTAAAATGTCAACGAAGCAAAACGAACACAGCCGTGTTGCCATGTCAACATTTTTGCCATCATCATCATCATCATTTCAGTCTAAAGACGTCCACTGCTGGCCATAGGCCTTCCCCAAGCACCGCCACTTCGACCGGTTTTGTGCTTCCCGCATCCAGCGGTCTTCACAAGGCCATTTTTGCCATATTATCTTCCAAATCCGACAGTCAATAAGCCGATGAGTTGACGTCCTAGATACAACTTAGCAACTGACCTGGTAAATGAGCAGTAATTAAAATACTTTCTTTATCAAATACTACAGAGAAACAACCGCTGTTCACCGTTGTGCATGAATAATAAGCTATGCTACGATGGTCTAACGCGTCTACACTTGCAGTAGTGTATTCTCACAGATTTTCTCCACCCTCGATTGGCTTCGTTCCAATTCTTTTTAAAAATCAAAAGTCATTTATTCAAACCAGGCTGAGAATCAGAACTTTTTGAACATCAAAATTATATGAGACAGACCCCCAATACCCCAAATATCCCCCAAACGCCCGCCCTACACCACTTCCTAGTGCTTTAGCTGGGAGGAAGAAGTGAGCAACAAACTCCCCAGCACAAACATTCAAGCTGTGTCAGCTTATTGAGCAAAACAAAGTGATTGTGACAAATTGAGGTCAGTCCAAAGTCATCATCAATCTCTCGTGTTTTTAATTCAATCAAGACAATGTTAGATGACATGATTCCGCATTGAATTTAACAGTAAATGATCGTTTACGCTCCAGTGAGTGTTTTAAAAGTATTCGTGTGTGCCAATTTTGGAGCTATTAAAAATATTAATTAGAAAAAGTAGGTACACTTATGATATGGCTCACAGTTATGAGAACTCTGTTCTCTTAATTGCAAGTGCAAGAGTGCAAAAGCATCCTCAATCTCTGTATCTTCATGTGACACATGTTTAAAACTTCCTGACGACCCAAATTCCAAAACCAGCGCCCGCGCGTGCGCAGTCCTTTATTTTGAATCCAAAACAAGATCACATAAATCTTCTAACGCCCTAAAATAAAGAGCAACATCAATAAGAAGAGCTACCAACATAAAAAAAACTTGAATATAGTCCGTATTTATCAACAAGAACCATTCAAAAACTTACGATGTTACACCAAAGAGTTCTCATCAAATTTAGACTCAGATTGTTATTGATTGAGCAAGCTCTCTCATGCCTATTTACGTCTGTAAGTCATTAGTTAGTCAGAATATGAATCATGCAGTCTTGGTATTTGAATGCGAGTCAGATACACTTATAGGAATACTGCAACAGCTGTGTTAACATCTTAAAGAAGAGAAGCCATTTTGAAAACGCATTCTATATTGTAGGTGTCGTTATGGTTAAGGAAATACCGTTTAACTTTACACAGTTAGATGGCGAGCTCATTTTTTTTTTATATTCTCATAATAAATGACATCATTGACTTTAAACTTTGCCACAATGCAGCAATGATGCGTAAGCGAACCTTGGAACTAGCTTACTACAGCAAAAACCTCGCAGGCAAAACAAATGAGTACAACATATTAAATATTACTCATGGTTGTAGTAAATGGTGTATTGTAACTATAAGCATTGTATAAAATCAGATAGTTGCAAACAGTTTCATCCGTTCACTGCCCGAGAAAATTGTCTATGACGTCCATCGGTTTTTTATAAAGATCATTGTGCCGTGAATCATTTTAAGTAATTTATTGATATTATAATGGCTTATAGCGAAACAGTTAGGAGAATTTTGCACACACAGAAATGATGAGAGAGGTGAAATGATAAAAGTAATCATTTGGAAGTAGGAAAAGTAAAAATGAATAAACATATTTGAACAAAATGAGTTACTAGAGAACACTCAAAATGAATAGTCGGATACGTATTACAAATATGGATAATCAAAAAGCGATTTCACAATCAATTTCTAATGTATCAGACGACGAAACTATACAGTTAATAGGAACGATAAAACGCAATCAAACAGCAACGCAACGTCAGAGAGCAATCCATTCTGAAGCGTTTAAGATGACCATTAAGATCTGGCTTTTCTCATTACTAATTGTACTCATAAGGGAGCTTATCTTATCACTGCTTTGGCAATAGTAGCCACAGATTACAGAGTTCAACGCCCCGACGGCAGCCGGTCGATGCCCATTTATAAATAGCGGCTTTAGTCGCTGTGGTTCGCCATAGAGTTGCATACACAATACCGTTACAATATAACTATAATGTCCAGCATGCATATTTCGTATGGATTAACTACAGGAAGTCAGCGATGAAGCCAACAATAATAAACTTAATGTGTTAAATTCTGGAGCAATGAACTCCTGAATTTGCATGGTTTAGCTCTAAAATGATTAGATTCCCAGTATCGGACAGAAAATAAATTGAACAAGGTACATAAATTACAAAATAATGAAAACGATACACCATTACATAATGTTTCTGTTCACCAAGATACATTGCAAAAAGTCAAAGACAACTCTCATTCATCATGTTAAAGACTGCGAAAATCAGACACATTGAGAACGGACTGTGAGGTGAAATCTAACACAATGGTAATAGTATTACGACCATGAAACCATTACACAGACGCCATAGTTTCCCTTCGTCTGTTCACACGATACTTTCGACTTGCCTGCTCTATCTAGTTACTCAGAAAGCAAGCCTTTCGAACATGCCTTTCACTTTTCGCTGTTATTAAAAATCATTACAATATCATCTATGAAAGTCTTGATGAATTGACATGTAATGCGGATTGGATTTTTATCGAGATTTTTATGTAATTATCTGTAGACAGCATTATGTATCTCTTTGGAATAAGCGAAGTCAAATTTGTGGGACTAGAAATTGTAGTCTACGTTTTATCCGTGTTGGAAAAAATTGGGCACCTTTCCAAAAGTCAAAATTGGTCAGTCCGTGACCGCAGTAATAATTTAAAGCTAATAAAGTGTTTTATGATGCCATAAATGGACACTTAAATGATTAAATCCATAATATAATGCTTTAAAATTAATTCACCGAACTCTTTTTGGCGATGCCAAAGAACTCAGAGACACTTTAACAACATCCAAAATGAAAAACGATTCATTCTAAAAATATCGATCGCCTCTTAAGGACTTGAGTTAATTTAAACATCTACACTAAATAAACAAGAGTCGAAGTTAAACCCTGAACCAAAATGGCAGCCATCTTAGTCATATTACCATATATGAACATGTCGAGCTGTACCCACTCGCGGATGACATCACTAGGATCGGCGCGCACACGCCGCTGAATTTTAATGTACCAACAACACGACAACGATCGCTTCATACAGCCTTGTGCCGCTAAGTATTTTCACCAGCAGTTTAACAAATTACGTAAGCGTTGAAAAATAGATTTACTATGCGGTAAGCCTATAGTGAACGATCGTAAAGTTCAGATTAACCCGCGAGACAATACAAGTTCCGACACCGACGTCCAAAACTTGGTTCCGACTTCTGATCACCAAATTGGTAGGCGTGGCGATTACGTCAGATAATTACACGTATCCGCAACTACGGGTATATTACGTAGTTTTATTCTTGATAATAAACATACAGTAATTGTTTCATTGCGAAATTTCGAGGACCATATGGCCGTCAGCCCTGAAATCAAGTCGCAGATTTCAAGGGGCATCGAAAAATTGAATGCTAATAAGCCGAGTCGTTCAAGACATTCTCCGCTTATACGGCAAGATAAACCAAATACGGGAGGACGTGGGCGTCGGCCGTCGTCGAGGCGAGCTATTGTGCCGCCGTCATATCTCATGCCATTGTCTTGCGTAACCCTTCCCGAAGTTGAGCGTTCATTAATGATGTATTATATTATATCCTGTCTACCTTTTACGACGGTTCATTGAGCTTTATAACCTTTAGAAAACTACATTTGAATAGAATCACGAAAGTGTCCATTGAAACTCGAACGGAACTCGCTAGGGACGACTCTCCCGTGATATTAACACGACACAGAACCGGTTGGAAAGTAGCGTCGGCGCACCGGGCGCACTTACAAATAGTCCGCCAAGAGCTTTCGTGTAGGCATCTTAATTGACTGCATTCTATACCGCGCTCACTACACCACTGCTTTCGTTCCGCTAACGGTAATACTTTTGTTCCAGTTCTGGGAGATCATCTCTGACGAGCACGGCATCGACCCCACCGGCGCCTACCATGGCGACTCAGACCTGCAGCTGGAGCGCATCAACGTTTACTACAATGAGGCTTCCGGCGGCAAGTACGTGCCGCGCGCTATCCTCGTCGACCTCGAGCCTGGCACCATGGACTCGGTGCGCTCGGGACCCTTCGGACAGATCTTCCGACCGGACAACTTCGTGTTCGGACAGTCGGGAGCCGGTAACAACTGGGCGAAGGGTCACTACACAGAGGGCGCCGAGCTAGTCGATTCAGTTCTTGACGTTGTCCGCAAAGAATCCGAATCCTGCGATTGCCTACAGGGCTTCCAGCTCACACACTCACTTGGCGGTGGTACCGGTTCCGGTATGGGTACACTCCTTATCTCAAAGATCCGTGAAGAGTACCCCGACAGAATCATGAACACATACTCAGTCGTCCCCTCACCCAAAGTATCAGACACCGTCGTTGAACCCTACAATGCGACTCTCTCAGTTCACCAGCTCGTAGAAAACACAGACGAAACCTACTGTATCGACAACGAGGCCCTTTATGACATCTGCTTCCGCACGCTCAAACTGTCCACACCCACCTACGGCGATCTCAACCACTTGGTCTCCCTCACAATGTCCGGTGTCACCACCTGCCTCAGGTTCCCCGGTCAGTTGAACGCTGATCTCCGCAAACTTGCCGTCAACATGGTACCCTTCCCACGTCTCCACTTCTTCATGCCCGGCTTCGCTCCCCTCACATCCCGAGGAAGCAGACAATACCGTGCCCTCACCGTGCCCGAGCTTACACAGCAGATGTTCGACGCCAAAAACATGATGGCGGCATGCGACCCGCGCCACGGCCGCTACCTGACCGTAGCCGCCATCTTCCGTGGACGCATGTCCATGAAGGAGGTGGACGAGCAGATGCTCAACATCCAGAACAAGAACTCGTCATACTTCGTGGAATGGATCCCTAACAACGTGAAGACCGCCGTGTGCGACATCCCACCTCGTGGTCTCAAGATGGCCGCTACGTTCATCGGAAACTCCACCGCCATCCAGGAGCTGTTCAAGCGCATCTCGGAGCAGTTCACTGCTATGTTCAGGCGCAAGGCTTTCTTGCATTGGTACACTGGTGAGGGCATGGACGAGATGGAGTTCACTGAGGCGGAGAGCAACATGAACGACCTGGTGTCCGAGTACCAGCAGTACCAGGAGGCCACAGCCGACGAGGACGCTGAGTTCGACGAGGAGGCAGAACAGGAGCTCGACGACCACCATTAGAGGGCGCGCGTGCACTCCGACACACATAGTACATTGCCATTGTATTTACTCGTTACTTTATGTTTAAGTAACATTAATGATTCCTACGATGTGTTTTGAATGAAAAGACATGCTTTCTAACTTTTAACAGAACGCACGACTAAAACCCCGGATATGACATTATGCGACTCGTGGGCATATATATACATATACATTCCTAGTGATTCCATGCCTGGCCTCGTTGAGAACAAGATCTGAACATTTCTAAGGCTGATAGACACTCTTTATGTATTTATGATAAACTTACAATGTCTCCAAACATGGGCATACAAAGAAAGAATATAGAGTGCTTCAATAACCGAAGTTTTATTACGATTAAAATTGTTTTCAACAATATAATTTAATGTATATAATAAAGATTTTTATTTATTTGATTGTTTTCTTTCTATCAACTCTAATAATCAAGGTGGACAAGACTTACGTCATGATTTAAAGAAAAATTTGATTCCGGGTACTAAATGAGTTCCTCGAAGGTAACTGCCGTAATCCGCCGATGATAGATAACAACAACTAGTCGACAAACAAACAATTCTGGAAGGGGAAGCCATGACATAATCCACAGATAAGATATTCTACCGACCAAAAATATCACGACCTACATGGGACATTGAACAGCATACAAGTTCAAAATTACAGACAATAAAATCCATTGTTACATTAAATTATCTTAAATACTTATTTATGACAGTGAACGATTCATATACTTACCTAATAACTTGGTAACAGCAAAAAGTAGGCAGTACGCACCTGACATCATCGCCTTGGACTAAATTTAGAAATGCACTATTATACGTCGGCCATTTTGAGTGGGCACTGTCAATTCCCGTTATAGCCTCTATTTGTACTAATAAACGAATTAGATGGGGCCGAGAGGTATCAATTTAAATTGGTCAGGTGATAACTGGATGATGTCATAGCATTCGTCACAAACAAACAACTTATGTCATGTGGGTTTGTGTGACTTCGAATATTACGATTACGTTGTTGTTACATTTAAATGAATGATTTTATTTGCGGTTTTGTTGCGGTTCTTTGTAAATTCGTAGATTTAGAAGTCTTGAATCATTCTTGGTACTTAGTAAGACCAAAAAAAAATACTTCTTGTAAAACCTAGAAGTTTTAAAGCGTGTTCTAAATCCAAATAGTGGAAAAATATGTCTGAGACCAATAATTTTGTACCTAGATAAAACTTAAACCAGCTTAAAAAAAAACACTATAAAGTGCAAAACAACTTTAATTTCGGAAGTCGCCTTTGGTTCTATATTTTCGTTTTTTGCCACCGACTTCCGAAATTAAGGTTATTTTGCACTTTTTAGTGTTTTTTTTAAGTCGGTTCAATTTTATTGTAAAAAGTTTTTATTTTTCACTTTTTAGTTGTGGTACCTACCCCACACAAATTCGAATACCACTACCTGCTATGTAAATAACAGTGACAGGAACTTATAACATCATCCATATAGACTAAGTGGGAAAAATACCTATTATTGAAGCTAACTCAAAAATTACCCAAGCAAAGTTAATGAAATTTATATAGAACCACCTCTGAAGAATGACCTACCAAGCAAAAACAAAATCTTTAACATCGATTCGTAAGTGGCGGAGTAATCGCGTAACAAACATACAAAACATACAGTCGAATTGAGAACCTCCTCTTTTTTGAAGTCAGTTAAAAAGAGGTAGATACATTATACAAGCTCCACAAGTGGCACGTCAAAACTTGGCTACTTAGCCAAGATTTCTTCTTCTTGTCTCTTTGCACGTCAAACACATGCCGTTCTACTTCCACGTGTCATCTAATAGTACGTAGGTACGCATCATCCCAACTCAAGCTGCACAGTAGCCGGATAAATGATTTTCATAACGACCTCTTCTCCATTAGTAAGAAATATAGTGGTTCTATACCGGCTACGAAGCTCTTGTAGCGCCAAATAGGCCCATATTATCCTGCTTATGACTCTACAATGGGTCTACAGTGGTCGCAAATGAAAGTTCTTATCATCTTAAGGAAAATTTACAGCACTTGAACAACTCCTATACAACTACTAGGCTGTACAATGCCTGTATAAGCAGCTTATGTGCTAGTTTGGATGTCACAGCATTGTGCCGTTTACGAAGATCGAATGTTGGGTAGGTAATAATTATATCTATGTCTTTTTACTTAGACGTCTACGATAGTATTATACTTATCTAAGAAAATGATGAATGATAATGATGGTCCAGTACACAGCTAATGTTTCTTTTTTCGTTCAGACTGCGCCACATTATACCGTCTTCTAGCTTGTCCGAACCGTATGTATCTAAAATAAAATAAATGAAATCTTGCCAACATTTATACAGATACCGAATTTGAAAAATTGAATTTACCGATACAATTTTGAGTAACTTTGCGTGAGGTAAAAACTAAACCGGACAAAACAAAAGAGGCTGCATCTAAAGAGTCTTAGCAACACCGATGAAAATTTAAGAAAAATGTTCATAAAGGATCATGTTAGCCACACTTCGTCATAACAACAATAAACACATGTTCATCGAATTATAATTGTTCATTACTTTTGTGAAGTGTGAGAAGCATCAAGTATCACGAGCCTGTCACTGACCACTGTCATCATCTCTAGGAACTCCTTCAAAAGTGGTATCGCAATAATAACCATACCATAAGACGGTGACGGTAGCTACCTGTCACTTTATTTGGCCAATCAATTTGGTTAGTCACATTAAACAGTACAAACTAATTCCATATTTCATACTAATTTTGAGTAAAATGAATGTTGAGTCGATCCTTAAAGCCATATCATTGGCAGCAAGAACAAAAACGTCTTTACCAAGGAGGTTCTGAATTCAAGTTACTTTTTGTTCATCCTAAACCGTATACCTAACCTATAGACCAGAGAGTAAACTGCACTATTCCAAAAATAGAGATGTCATAATGTTTTCATAATAAAGTGCTCGCATTAATATAGAATGACTACATCACAGATAAGCTGACATTCTGTGACAAATGGGTCACAGTTCTCGTAATCAATGTAAAATATGCAGTTACACAGTATATCCAGACATTATTGTTGATCTTGAAATTATCAATTGCTATAAAAAATTAGGTTTACACACGTAATTATATATTTGTTTGAACATGCGTAAGATAATAATTTAATGATTCAGTAGCAGTCTGACAGCAAAATTGCTGTCAGCCTTTGATGATAGAATGTCCTGTCAGCCTACTTATTTTTTTAACGTTGCTTATGAAGTAGATACCTATATTCAATGCAGCTTCTCAGCGATAGTTGTTTCATGCAGATAAATCACTTGAGTTATTGGTTCAGTTAATGGGCCCTATTAAACAACTTGGGTACACTTCAGAATATATTTAAAAGAACCTACGCAAACTTGTATAAAAGTAGGCGTGCTACAAGGCTCTATATTCTGGGTACTTTTCTGTTTGGGCGTCAATCGAAGAACTTGTAAAAACTACTGGCCCACATCCTGGGACCTATTTATTATTACTGACAATGCAAATAATTTGTCAATAAATGACAAAATCGTCACATTTTCACTTCAGGTGCTGATAAATGAAACAACAAAAACTATTAAAAGTACTTGTAAAATGGTAGGATTGTCAACTGCGCCTGTCGGTTTTATTAAATTGGCCCCAGGTCAGGATGGTTGGCAACTTTGTCGTACCTCACAACACCAAAAAAGCTAGAATGTTCATTCTCCACAATATTCTTGTTGCTACAGTCCCAGTGATCTGTGTCATCCACACAACAGCTCGTACCGTACAGATAGTAAACTATTATTTCTTATTATCTCATTACTACGCATTACCAAAGTGTCCAACGAGCGGTCATTTCAATGAACAGAAGTCATTTACTGTCAGTTATATCACAATAGGGCTTTGTGAACTAAATTGACTATGTATTGGAATAGAATTGCATGAATATACGGTTCCATAGCAGGACAGAACCCTCCTCATGCAGCGAAGGAACGACTGTTGATCAAATCACTAACCACGCTCGTTGTGTAGTGGCGGGTTTTCCAAGAATAAGAAGAAGAATAAGAATAAGAATCATTTATTCGCATGAAATATGGTATGGTAGGCATGAGGTGTTATACAGCAGCAAGTACATGACATATTTCACCCTCAATGAGGGTATGCAAAGATAGTATTAAAAATTTAAGTATACAAAATTTCAATTATTTGCATTATACAATTATTAATCTAAATTACAATTACTGATTAGAATTAACATCCTTGAAATTATGATTATTTGGATAAAAATTATTAGAATTACAATTATTTTAATTACATAAGAAATAAATATGAAGAGCTAGTTCTCAGCGTGCACCAATTTTACAAGTGCTTTTATTAAAAAAGTCTTTGGTTGTATAAAAACTCTCCTGGATTAACCATTTTCGTAAGGCACAGCAGAACCTTTTATATGGCAGATCAGTCATTCCTTTTGGCAATGAGTTATATATCAGTGGTGCCATATAGGCACAGCTTTTTCGAAATAGCTTGGGAACAGGCATTTTTAAGGGCAGGTGGTTAACTTTGCGTTTAAATGTGTTGTCGTTGGCGCTGAAGAGATGGCTGTGATATTTAACAAATTTAGCAACTTCGTAGATGTATATGCAGGGAACCGTTAATAGATTTTTGACCAAACCAAACGGCTTATTATTTTCATCTTTAATAGTAGTTATTGCATAATAAAGAAGTTGCAAATAAACGATTATCTGATAATTCAATAGATAGAGAAGTGGAGAAGCTTTCTTTAGACAACGTTACGTTTGGAATAAACAAATTGCTGAAAGTAGTGAACCTGGATGCGGCCGGCACAGGATTACAGAGATCGGCACATATAAAGAGAGGCCCAGCAGTGGCTGAAGTTGGGTTGTGGAAGATGATGATCAGTGTGACTTATTTCCATACCAGTCATGTTTGAGGTTGGTCAAGCTGTATGAGGAATTTTTATTAATTATTCTTATTTCTGGTTAAAACAAGAAATATGGAAAACTTGCTTAACAGTGGTGTAAATAGTAACCAGCCTATGAAGACTTTTAACGAACTCAAGGTTCGAGGATCGATGAATGAATTAGTTTTCTTATCCTTACTTCTTTCTTAAAACGAACGCTTATCTTCGCCAGATACCTACATGTTTTGCATCGCGAATAAGCATCGCTAAAAATACATGCAAGTTGTAGGTAGATATTCAGTTCTTTACAAATACTTTCACTTTTTATTTATTTACTGTGCACATTTTTATTTACAAGAATCACTTTATTGCATATAAATTAACTTTCTCCAATAATTAATAATGAGCATGTTGTTGTTGTTTATGATGATTAAAAATAAAACGTCAAAATGTCACTGTAATTAAGCTTGACTGGTTAAACATGAGCTACGTCGTGAATTCGTGATGAGATAATCACTGCCATGAGGAGAAAAATACGATTTTTTTATACTATTGAAGCTTCTGGTATTTATGAAGCCATATCTATTGTTTAATAAAATATTTGTTAAAAGATCAGGTACATAGCATTAGAATGCAGAGCTGTTTCTCTTTCATTGGAATGTAAAATGAAAAAAAAAAGCTGCTCCAAAGGGGCTCGCTTGCGGCCTTACAACTTGCATCTGCAGTTGCAACGAACCGGCAGTCTTCTTGCATGGATTTCAATCAGTCTGCAAGCCAGCCTGTCAACATATATGCCTGCACGCCTACTTGCTTTCCATAAAAATACAGAACTCTACCCTAATTGCGTAATACATGATCAACCAGAATCTGAATCCTTTTGAAACAGATTGCTAATCCATTGCTTCATAATTTCGAAAAAAAAACTGCCAAACAACGTAAATAACGCAATGAATGTTGTTGAACTGTCAAAATGAAACAGATTAGTCATAATCGTTTACGAAAATTGATTACGTAATTAGATAGTTGGCTAGTTGCTGATTTTCCGCGAAAAACCAAAGATTGAAATTACCTACACTGTGAATGAGATAGTTTGTGCACAAGATGATGACCAAATCGTATCTAAAAGAACGATCGAAGGGGTAGCTATCTGTCAAGAAAAGTTTTAACAAATTTTAATGAAAATAATTTGTTTTCCGTTCATCGATCATCGGCTATCGTGGTTACCTGTTTATGCTACTTAATAATCAACATGCATTCAATTATCAGAGAAATTTGTCCGCCAGGTTACGAGTATCTTAACACCTCGAACATAATTATCGTTTATGTAAGCTACTAATTACCTACCACTTATTGCTTATTTCAATATTAGTCACGGCGGAAATCCTAGTCTCGGACGCCATCCGTTCGAAATTCAAACTGCAAAGTTTCTTTGATTTTTGACATAGTGTCTGCTAGACGCATTAAAAGTAAGGCTTTTTGTCTATGATTGGTATTAAGAACGCATCTATGGGCCAGTCTCGAAACGAATCAATTATTTTCACCTTTTTTATACGTCTATGTTTTCACCGTTATAATTTGATTGTAATTCGCTAGATTTGCGAGACTGTAATAGAATTCAGATATTGCTGGGTCAAGCGCCTGGTTATTCCAAATTCCAATTCTAGTGGAAGTGTTGAAAGTCACTTTTGATTTTGTAAATTAGCTAAGGCTTGATTGAAGAATTTGGTAAAGGAGTAAAGGAATGAAATGGTGCATAAGTACCTATCTAATAACACCAGAGGAACAAGAAATCAAAATCTGGTCACCTTTGTGACAATGGACGAAACTTTAGGAACTTTAGCCCATTATCAATAAATAATTATACTCTTTCGCTTTTCAAGGCATACTGCCAAACCTTCTACACGTGCAGCTTGTGAAGTAGATATACTCAGAGAGCCTACAACGTCCTGCGCGTACAATATAATAATGGATGTAGGATGTTGATGGGGCTTCCGCGCTTCTGCAGCGTTTCGCAGATGTTCGCGGAAGCCCGTGTTGCCGATTTTCATGCCATTATCAGGAAAAGAACAGCGTCAATAATAGGTAAGTTGCGCGGAAGCTCCAACAGCATCCTAAAAACATTATCAGACAAAATGGACAGTCCCTTTATAAAGCACTGGGTACGGAGGCACGTGTCAACGTGTGTTGGGCCACGTCAGTTTTAGTTCTTTAGTTTGTAAAAGTTTACTAACATAGTTTTTAAGTCATTGTTACTAACACTATATGGATTGTATGTACTTGTATGTGTAGTCCGAAATAAAGAATATATTATTTAGCCACTAAATAGCATCACAAACTTCCTCTGTATAACTCACAAGTTATGAAGACCATTAAACTAATTATGCAATTATGCAAAAATCATATTACGAAGATTCATTGTGTTACGGGTTTTTTAAGACCAAAGATGTTGCGGTCAAAAATCCAATTCAATAACAACATGTAGTTGCTATAGCCTTGTTTATCGTAGCTAATGTGTTTCGTAGAACTTTAGAATGCCTAGCAACACTAACAACGTAGGTGTCTTGACAGTGTCACTTGGAGGCGTCGATCCAAGGCTGTTACCGGTGACTGAATGAATGAGTGACGCGCCATACGGTGTGCAACTGTGCAAGACTGTTCCTGTCTGTTGCTATCCACTTAGGTATTGTTTATCAGCACCATTTAGAATTCTTAGAAAAGGAACAGGATTTCTGCCAAAAGCGACCTTTTTAAAAAAGGAATAGCCAGGGCTGCCATATTGAAGTGCTTTTGGGTTATTCATTAGTCATTTCTCAGTGGCAGCCTAGAGTCTGAATTTGTGCCCGGCTATATCAATAGGCTCACCGTACTTCATTCAATTTTCAGGCATTTTATAGGCACAACTCCGTCAAGAAAAAAAAAAAAACAACATTCAAAAGTCATTTATTCAACCTAGGCTGAGAATCAGCACTTTTTTTTTTTTTTTTTTTGGGTGGGAAATTATCAAATAACTTCTCCCGCTCTGGGTGGAGCGGGAGGGCGTGTCAGACTCTTACTGACTAAAACCCACCCGTGTTCCTTCTGTTGCCTTTACGTTGCCAGGCTGAGAATCAGCACTCTTCGAACGTCAAAATTACATAAGACAGTCCCCCAAAACGCCCGCCCTTCACCACTTCCTAGTGCAATTAGGATGGAGTATGTTGCGGCGCAACATACTCCCCTGCAGTTCCTGTTCATAATATAAATTATATACATACTCTATCAGTTCCTGTTGTAGGCGGGATGTTATTTCATTTGGGCTACACCTTTTCGATTCTACATGTCCTAAAATAACAATCAAAACCAAGGCTGTCGTTAACTGGACTAACTTGTTGCACTGCACACGGCAAAACCCACGCTGCGCTTGCGCCGATTCCCGAGCCGTTCAGTTTTTGTCCACAATCACACTCGGTTTCACTTGTATTGTGTTACTGCTGTCAAAATAAATACTATGTGATGTAACGTGAGACAACTTCACTTTTACAACAACTTGCTTATGTAAAACTTGAAAAAGTGATTCATTGTAAGAATGAATCACTTCATCATGAATTTATGAAGAAATCTTTCATCTGCTCTGGCCTTAACAACGAGATGACTTTACTATACTTAAACCTAGGTTCTATAAAAAAAAAGAAAAAAATGTAAATCGATGAGACAATACAGAATATATCTAACTAACTATTACCTATATCAATGCTTTTGCCGCTGGTTATGAATATACCGCTACCGATTCTAAAATATAATCTTTTCTCAGAAATCAATTCTCAATTCCAATTCTGGAGGGATTCGGTAATTATTTGTAATTACCGAATCCCTCCAGAATTGGAATTGGGAGTCATATCAGTATGCCAGAACTCTGATTTCTTACTTTTCAGTCTGCAGACAGAACTCGATAACAGTGTCAAAGTCAAATACTTAATTGATTTCAATTAGGCACATATAAGGCACTTTTGAACGTCAAAATTTACAAAAAAATAGAATTGTATCTAGTCGCCCCTTCCAAAATGTAGTTTTCGTATGGAGAAGAATGGGCAAGAAACTCCTCCTCTTTTAAAATGTTTTACAATATTTTTTATACATTATTTATATGTGAAGAAGATGCGATACACCTAAAGATATAGAAATTGTCTTTTGGCTAAATAAAATGTAGGAAGTCCTGAGTCCACTAATCTCTAAGACAATCCCAGACATAATTTCAACAGTACCTTGGTCTATCTTCTAAATTAACAGCTGTGCTGCTGGGGATTTTTTACGCCACTTCTTCTTCCCAGCTAAAGTACTAGGAACTGGCGAAGGGTGGTAGGTTTGAGGGACTGTCTTATGTACTTTTGACATTCAATAAGAGCTGATTCTCAACCTAATATGAGTAAATAACTTTTGATTTTGAACAGTGGCTGGTGGCAATTTCACAAATCACTCAGAAACGAAACATCTAAAGTTCTTAAACAATTGAAAACGAATACCTTAAAAAAACAACCAATTACCTTTAAAAACCTGAATAATTAAGACATCGAACGTGTCATTACACTGGGCTCTAAAAATAGTCCACTTGTGTATGACATTACTAGTAAGGCTGATCGCCTTAACTTGAGTGGAACAGTCTCGCGTGCGGTGTCCGTGTGGATGACCTTAGCTGTCAATCAATGTTATAGGTAGGCTTGCGGGGACGTGTTCACACCTTTTTAGAGAATTGAGGTTTATAGAAGTACAAGCCAATTACTTTATTATCGAATTTATGCATTTCATTGAAATGAGAAAGTTTTGAATAACAGATAACCTAATCTAAAAGTTTGCGCCCTTTTCTTTTTGCGCTCTGCATCCTAATTGCATAAACACACAATCTGTTTCATTTTGACAGTTCAACAACATTTATTCCGTTATTTACGTTGTTGAGCAGACAAATTTTTCGAACATAATTATGAAGCAATATCCTTGAAAATGATTCAGATTTAAGAATGATCGTGTGTTACGTAAGTAGGGTGCAGAGGCCCTAGTGTGAGTTTCTTTTAACCTCGACTTTACGCATCGACCGCGTTCGGCGCTCCGATTGGTCCTTCGCCAGTGAGGGCCGGTCAGCTGCCAATCGGAGCACCGAACGCGGTCGATTCGTAAAGTCGAGATGGCTAAAAGAAACACACTAGGGCCTCTTATTGGCGTTCCCTACTACACCAGCGTAGCTACTAAAGAGTAAAGACCCGTGTCCCAGCAGTGAGCACTGGGAACGTTTAGAAGAAGACAAAGGAAGCGATAGATATATTGTGTGAAAGATGACATGCTAGAGAGAGGGCGAATAATGAGATAAATTCTGATAGACTCCTGTGATGTATAGAAGAAGAAAATTAATGAACGAAAGAAAAATAATTTATTTATCACAGAAACACGTGTATACAAAAAGATAAATAACTCTAATTATAAAGAAACCATAAAACAAAATAGATTTATAATCACAAGCACAGAACTTCAATAGTCCGCAGCTGCACGTCATGACTGTGACAAGAAGCTTCCACTCAGCATGATTCTGTACTGTGTGTCCCCCATAGGCTTCAAAGCACAGCGCTGATTTTCAGTGATCACCAGAAAATTACGTACATAAACTAAGTTGTCTTGTTAAAGATCTTCTGATTTTCAGTGATCACCAGTTACTTTGTGTAATGCCGCACCAACCACAAATAAATTGGGATACAGTCATGATGTAAACAATTTCTGTATTTCTTATAAGACTGCTTGTAAAGCAGAACACGGCCTCAATACAGGTCGTTGTGAGTGTTGCGACCTATGAGGTACCTATTGCAGTTGTATATAATAGGCAGCGCTTACCGTTACCGCATAACATCAGGTGGCCGCCATGTTTTATTTAATTAGACCCTGTTCCATGGTTTTAGCGCAAATAGAGGACCATAAACAAAGTTAATAGTGGTCGCCACCTTTTTTTCTTCTGTAATCTTACTGACCGACGCACAGCCTAAACCGCTGAGTTCATTAGGATGACATTATTCACAAGAGGTCCATATAATTTCACGAAAGTGAGCACCAACGAAGGATTTTTGAAAATTCGTAATTTTTTCTCGTCGAGCACCACGGCTTATACCAAATATAAATAAATAGTTATGGCGAGCATGTAATTTCTAGTCAAAACAATGAATCCTGCAATGCAAAAAGAAAAACAATGTCATCAGGCTACAGGTAGCATTACATTTCTATTACTTATAATAAATAAACCTTTTTTCATGAACAGTTTAGTGTTATTTCCTTCCCACATTAACTGAAATAAACACCTAAAATACATGATTTTAATATCACTTCGCAACATTTCAGCTTGTTTACCATAAACTGTGTTAAGTATTACCAAACATACATCGTTGAACGGTCGCCATATTGGATGATCGATAGCTGTAGAAAGCTGTGACTCATGTGGATTTACGAAATAGCATGAATTGTGCAGGAGATGAGGTAGGTGTACATTGCTGGGTTCGAATTATTCAGGATTTAAAAGCAAAAAGGTTTGTCTTCATTGACCTCACGAACAGAAAATACTATAAGGTTCTTTTGGGGTGTGGCCAAAATTGGAACTAACGCCGCCATCTTGTTTTTTAATACAATTTCTGCGACAATTTCACAAATGTTTACCAATAGCGCCGCCCTGTCAACGTCATTCGAGAGCCAAAAGATTCTAATACCAGTATCAGTGTAGGATTGTAGACGCGAGCTGTACATTGCTGGTTTTAAGGATTCAAGATTTAAACGCAAAAAGGTTTATCTTTTTTTACGACCTCATGAAAATGAAATACGAGCATTCTGCCAAGTCTTCTCTTTTCTATGTTGGAAACGGCTTCTAGTATAACCGGATACAGCTGAATACCACTGTAATACATGGACCGAAAAGAAAATACGGTTCACAATTATCTTGTGGTCTGCCTAACTTTCTTATAATGATGGGAACAATAACCCATCAATCATCTGTTCGGTTCGCCTGTCATAGGCCACCGCTAGTCATAGTGGTCATGACCTTTGCAAAGTGTGTGGGCTCATTTATCAAAGATTGAAAGTGTTATTATGAACAGCTGTACGCAATTTTTGTGTAAGTACTAAGAAAAAATATCATTTTAAGATTAAGTGCTTTTGCCAAACGGGAGGGTCTTAATACAAACTTTAATAATCCACCGACCGAAGGTACTTACGTTTTCTACTTTATTGGTCAAATTGGAATTGAAAATTAGGCCATACACAGTACCATATATACATAAAACAGTAAGTTATTGGCAACTGACTCCAAAGCAAAAAAAAAAAACTGTCAAAATAAATCAAAGTCTGTAAAGCCCCATTTACACGATACAGGCTTCTTGTCTTTGGCATACACTACAATAAAATTTAAGCAACAAGTGACTAGCATAATCTAAACACTGTTTAGGCGGTGCACCGTGTAAAACAGGTTTAAGAAAGGCAAAAGAAACGTTCTCGCTCAATGTACATCAGCCAACTAATAACAAACGCCAGACACCACTCGGCGCCACAGAGTGGAGAAATTCGTCCATCTTCAGTGCGAACCGAACAGATGGTCAGCTTGTGTGCAGACTGAAGTGACGCACTACACTGTGCCTATATTCAATACTAACCTATTTACTTGGCAGACGGACTCAGACTATGTCCAACTTCAACGAAGTGGTCGGAATTTCGGAAATGAAGACTGATTTTGGAGTTCAATCTTTGGTTTTGATAAAGATACTGATAATGCTAGAGGTTAGGCTAGACTTTTTGACAAGATTAGGAGATGATAAGAATAACTATCATAACTTTATAGTATTATAAATGCGAAAGTGAGTTTGTTTGTTATGCTTTCACACTAAAACAGCTGAACGGATTTGGATGAAATTTGGCACACGGGTAGACCATGACCTGGAATAGGACATAGGATACATTTTATCCCGGTAGAGCGTTCCCATGGGATAAATTCCGACCTCCACGCGGGCGAAGCCGCTGGCATGCATGTAGCTAGAAAATTTATAAAATAAAACAATTGTTACAAGCATTTTCTTAACCATAGGTAGGATATAGGTAACAAAATTGTATTTTTAACATAATAAGGTAAACAGTGGTCCCCAAACTAGGCAGCGCTTGTATCTTGGGGGTAAGGTAATCTCATACACACTAGGTTAAAAGGAGTTGGTACCCTGCAGGTCCTTTTGCGTCGAGCTTGAGGATTATAGGACTATCATAGACAGACATCACGGCAGTAGATTGGGCAAGTTCATCAGAAATTTGGTCGAAAATTCAGAACCTTATAAAAACTTTTTCCCAAAAAAAAATTATGATAGCCGTCTTATCTGCCCACTTACTGTCCGTTCCCTCTTCCCGACATGTTGCAGTGTTAAACTTTGTACAATTTTCCGCGGCGACTGTACGTTGGACACCCCCGGTTCTTGCCCGTTCTTCTCCATAGGAACCTACGCTTTGGAATGGGCAACTAGCTTCACATTTCTGACTAACTGACCCCCTGACAATTCAAAAGTGCCTGTAAATGGTTTAATTGAAATAAATGCTTTGAGTTTGACGCCTCGTTTTCTCGGAACTCCAAGTCGTATCGTCAAGTTCCGCTCATTATTTAAAAGTAAGTTAGCATACGACAATACCTATAGGACCTTTCCGAGTGCCTAGAGGGGTTCCACCTAACTGGGGCCTTATTATGAAGTCCACTGCGAAAAAAGGATGGTGCTAGCGGCCTTGTATAACTCCGTCTCTCGCTCACACTGGAGTAATGATGGCATTAATACGTCATAATACGGCCCCTGTGCAAACGCATTGGCGAAACATTCACAACAAAACATGTTGAAACCTCTTTTCTGTCAATAATTGATAGGAACTAGAGATTTCAACATGTTTTGTTGTGAATGTTTTGACGGTGCAGACGCACAGTAAGAAATATGTGCGTGCGTGTGCGCAAGTATGGTCACCTCACTGAATAGATACTACCATATCCATAGACATAATATACCTATGGATATTATTATTGTCGATAGTCGTAGTGGTCTATATTTAAAAGAGTGTCCTTGGAGTTTCTTGCCCGTTCTTCTCCATAGAGATCTACGTTTTGGAATGGGCAACTAGCTTCAACTTTCTGACTAACTGACCGACTCTTTGACAATTCAAAAGTGCCTGTAAATGGTTTAATTGAAATAAATGCTTTGAGTTTGAGTTTTGAGTTTGAGTCTACAGGATTAAATTAAATTAGCTAGCGATACTCGGCAAACGTGATGGGTATCGATATCTAAACACGATAAAATAAAAATAATTGATGTTTTCTTTGTGGCTTTCGTTCTACGTAGTTTTGTTACTTGAAGTTTGAGTTGAGAAAATCTGTTTTCTTTTGTTTTATCGTGTTTAGATATCGAATATCGAACCCCATCATGTCTGTGAAGTTTACACAAAAAAAAACAGACTTTTAAATTGTTATTTCAGGTGACTACACTAAACTGCGGTCGATGACCCCACAAAAAATATCATTTTTTTTTTGTTTTATCATGTTTCGATATCGATAGCATCACGTCTGCGGAGTTTCGCTAGGTAATTTTATTTGACCCTTTATATTGAATATAAACAGGAAATGCCTGTCATTTCTAGTTTTGTTTTAAACAGACCTTCTGGGTACTTTAGTACCTTCCAAGTCCTGCGTATGCCGCACTGTGCGGAGTGCACTGGACGAACCCGACGAACAGTCTAGCAAGGTAATCTTTTAACGACTATTGTCTTTTATGTAGACATTACCATTAAATTCCAAAGGTTGAATAGATAGTGCCAGAGATTAAAGTTGTCTTTGGATAGCTGAAGCTAATGAAGTGAGAGAATGCGTTCTTGACACCTGTCAGTTTCATGCTAACGATTAATGTTTTACGAATTTGATCCTTATTACTACTAGAAATTGTCCAACTGATAGGTGTTCTGAACGCATTTTCTCGATGGCCTGACTGTCAGTAGGTTCACACAGTAGTAGCAGTCAACAGTAGGTAAGCTAGGTTCAATTAAATGAAGTACATTTTCCTAAGCACCCAGCTTAGGAAAATGTACTTCATTTAATTGAACCTAGCTTACCTACTGTAATTCAGGCGACGCTAACCAACTTTTAATGATTGTATAGTGAAGATCGTCTAAACGAGTAGTGTCAATGATTTGGAAAAAATATATGTTAAATTAGAGCATTTTCTTAATAACTTAATCTGTGAATATTTAAAATTATGTTTATATTACATAGTGTAATTAATTTGTAAAGTTATGTCTAACGCGGATAAAAAACTGAGAATCATGGAAAAACTATCAAGCGTATTTTTAAAACATTCACCATTTTAAAGATAATTTAATTATTTATCTTTTTATACTACGAGTTTTATTTAAATACCTTTTATTTTATGTGCAATAAACTAATAATGCGTTTAATTTGGGACAGCGCTCCTTGATGAGCGAGTCTTATTACTGGCTGGACGTACGACGCGTTGCGCGAGCGCAGCACCAGAAAACGCAAGTTAACCACTCAAGGTCACTGGCATAATATATCTCCAATAGTATTCAAGCTCAAAATTCAAAATATTTTTATTTCACATAAACCTACAAGGGCACTTATGAAACGTCAGAAGCTAGGTGCACGGTTCCAATTGGTTGTTTCCTATGGAGAAGAGCCGGCAAGAAACTCCACGGTTACTGTTTTAAAAATAATGGGCTTTTACAATATTTTCAAATAACAGTGTTATTAGGTATGGGAGGACAGTGTATCAGTGTAGGTCTTTCAACAAGTACCAGGTACTTAACAGAATAATGATGGTCAACAAATCTACAGTCCAATAGGCCTACAGCTGAAGTTATTGTCTTGTTCAATACCAGTTAGAATGCTACAATGAGAAAATATATGAGAGTAGTTCAATGGGTTTACCGACCAGTTGGAACGAGAATACTGATTGGGATTTTCTAAGTTTTATTCATAAACATAATTAAGTTTAGTTAAGTAAGTGCTGGAATCTATTGTCTGTCTTATCCTTAACACTGTATTCAGCTAATTGAAAAATTCAGGACTGCTGCCCTTCCGAAAATACTACTTCAATCTGTCCTCATTACTGAGGATCGTGGCCACTGGACCCCTTTAAGCGGACAATCTGCCTCCATCGGCTCAGGTCCAAAGTTGCCATCACCACCTGCTGAAATTTTCTTTCCTTCGGTATTGCCAACAATTACCAGCTTTTCAAGGCAGCTTTTGTTCTTCGCCCTGTCCCAAAATACAGAGCACGTTTATTTCAGCTGTAAAATTAAAACAAAACCCTTTCACAACATTCCTGTTTCCTATTGTTTTAAAAATCTTAATTTAAAGTGCATGTCAATGACCGGGCGTGCCTGCTGTGAGTCTGTGACGTCACTGCGGTGTGGCGGCACCCGGGTATCGAGCCGGGAACACACCCGCGAAATTGCGGACATGTCTAGGCGAACAATATATTATGGCATGATATGGCCGCCATTTTGACTTTTCGAGACATTGTCCAGCTGGTTAGATAATATTTTATATTATGGTGGTTGGGTCACTGGGTGGCTAACAGCAGTAACAGCTAAGGATGTATTAAGTAACAACAAAGTAAATTACGATAAGCTAATAATTGGCAATGTTTGAAGTAAAGTTAATGATAATGATCGAGTTTTATAACATCAGCTGATTGACATCTTTCACCTGTGTGTTCGCAAGCCGCTAATGACAGACCATTGCATTCTACACTCTACCGTGTCTACGCAGATGGCAGATTTATAAGGAAATCAATGTGCAGAATGCAAAGCTATAACTTTTTTTTAGTCAACTAATGTTTTGGTTTATTCTTAAAATGGGCAAACGTACACATAGGTACGTGTAAAAAAAGGATTCTGACGAATTGAGAACCTGCTCCATTTTTTAAGTCGGTTAAAAAACATCTAAGTATGTAGTAACCGCTACGTACAGTCAGCAACGGAAGTCGATTAACACTTTTAAAAAATATAAACTTTTAACATAGGGGTTTATTTATAAACGTTAAGTAACGTTCAAACGTCATAAATGTATGGTTAAACAGTTGCTAATCATTACTTAACTTTAAGCAACGTTTATAAATAAACCCCTAAATATTTTATTAAAAATCGGAACAGAAGTAAAATTATAACATAATTAACTCTGAGCTATTTTATTAAATGCAATTTACTTGACTTAATACAATTTACTTGAGCTATCGAATAATAATGAGTAAAACAATTAAATTAAGTAATTCATTATTTAATATTAATAATGAATTAATCAAAATGTCGACTTTTGTCGCTTTATGTCGCTGACCGTACCTACTAGGAACTAGCTGCAGATTATGTGAAAAAAATACCACGAAGGTACGTACGGCAGGTATACAAACCAGTAAATTAAATACCGTCCTATTTATATTCTACAAATAGAATTCATGGCATAATAAACAATAGGTAAATACCTGATAAATATTGAAATACATGATAAATAAAATTATCACAATCGATACCTAAGTACCTAGTACATCTACGTCATGATGGCTGATTTATTGCAACATTCTTCAATGATTCCTTTCATTTCATGCATGTTTTTAGCGGTAATATAAACAAATCAATGAAGTTCATAAAATATCTTGTAAAAAAATACAGGTAAATGATTATTATGCAATGGCAATAAAAAAAAAACAAAATGATGTAGGGCAATAAAAAAAAAATGATGATATAATATAATACTAGGATGCGGTGAAAGAATTTAACATTTACAGATTCTCTGGCCTCTTCCAGTCTACCCCTTCGGCTATTTTACGTGTGTTTTTTTTTAACGGTTTAATAAACAGGAAGGAAGTTACAGCAATAATGAGGAAAATAATATTAAGTAATAATAACACCCTTATTATTCTGCATAGGTACCTACCTACCTGCCACCGTTTAAAAAATCAAGATCAAACAACATAACAAACCTACTTAAAAAAATATCAGCGCGAAGCTATAATAGATTATTAGGTCACCTATAATAATCAATCGAGTGTTAGTTTAATTGAGTTTTTTTGTTTTGCTTTTTTCGCCGGCCGGCACTATGACGAGCCAAATATCGCTAATAATCCAGTATTGGCCATCGCCACTTCGCCAGTCTCCAGCACCGACGAGTAATACCAACATCACAAAAAGATACATCTGTGACTCAGAACGAAAATTATAGCATTTTATTATTGACATAAAACAAAACTAAAGCGTGCAAATTATGTATTTACTTATAATTAATCTATTATTATACCCCATCGTCTTTCAATAAGTTTAAAAACGAAAGAAATATGAAATTCATCACTAAAATGGGACGCCAATTATTTTTGTTACGTTGGCAGCCATAGCTTCGATATGGCGTCATCCGACCAATAGGAAAGCAGCCAGGAAAACTGGGCTGTCCACGTATCGATACGTTAAATCGACATTTTCTGAATTAACTTACACTTTACAATTTATTTTTTCATTGTCAGTTTTGAATCTAAGGAAAAGTTTGTAGGTGAATGAATACTTGCATGGACGGTACGGACCACAGAATCCACGAATCTTGTGTTTGTAAGGTTAGCTGAAGATTGGATTTTCTCAGACTTAAAAAAAAAATAAAGTTCTGCAGAGGTTGATTCCTAACTGAAATGATGAAGATGATGATGTGCAATGGAAGCGTTTTTATACACCAGTCACGCTGGATATGCGTGGATTTATTTTTAAGAAATGAATGTATGTGCTGATTAGCTATATTTTATTATTTATGTATTTAACAGTTTATGTACACGCATATAAACAGACAAGAAGAAAGGAACAGAAAAATACGTACAAAGGTGAAAAAAAGAAGGTACAAAGGTTTTCTATAGAGATAGTGGTGAACTTGGTGGTGATACACGAAAGAATTAAAGTTATTCTTAAATAACCTTATTGCATGGCATGGGAACAAGGCAACATGTCAAAAATATGCAATTATCGTTTGGAAGACTTCAAAAACAACGAAACTCTTCAAGTCAAGATCACTTTTCAAGCATTCTGATGCGAACTATTCTATTTTTTCTTACCGGTCAAGCCCCGCAGTTTGACTATCACGCGCGGTTTACGTCACTTTAAACATTTTTCAGAATGTTTCGGTGTTACCAGTCATTTTTTGATTATTTTTGGTCATATTGACGAGAATATTCATAGGTTAAAACAACCCACAGACATTTTAGCAGATTAGATTTAGCAATAAAAATAGTGATTTAAAACCGCAACCAATTGGTGACGGTGGGATAAAAACTCTGAATTTTTTTTAAAGTGACGTAAACCGCGCGTGTGTGTCAAACTGCGGGGCTTGGTGAACCGTCTCCTCGAGCTTTTTGGTTATATAAGATGTAAAAAAAACCCTGTCCGGTCCTTTAGGATGTTGCTATGTATCGTACTGAGAGTCTAAAAAATAATTCGCCGTATTTTTTTCCAATGTGGAATTTTACCAGGTTATCTAAAATCCAAGTACAACCATTACGCTTGCAGGGGGGAGGACACATAACTCTAACAAAAATTAGCACTTTAAAGCTTAATGTTTTTCAAAAGGATCTCTGAATTGAAAAATGTTTTTTACACAACCACAACATTTTTGAACGACCTTTCCAACGACAGCTTTCCAAAGACAGCTGTGCTACTGGGGAGTTTGTTGCGCCACTTCTTCTTCCCAGCTAAAGCACTAGGAAGTGGTGAAGGGTGGGCGTTTTGGGGGACTGTCTTATGTAATTTTGACGTTCAAAAAGTGCTGATTCTCAGCCTAGTTTGAATAAATGACTTTTGAATTTTGAATTTTGACAACCCACGCGATGGGATAGACGAGAAAAAAAAACATCCCCACTTTACGAATAGGGGAGATACCCAAAAAAAATGTTCTTTTTTGTTTTATAGTAGAACTTTTTCGGCGTGATTAATATATATACCCATGCCAGATAACAGCTTTCTAGTACTAACAGTCTCTGAGCGGACAGTCGGACAGACAGACAGACAATTATAATTAGTAAATCATGTGTTACCACAGACGTGTGGTTGACTGTACAACTTTCCAAAGCATTAAAAATGTATGCGCTTAACACAAGAACAGTACTGGTGATAAAAATTTAGCAGCTGTTATATAAAAAGTATTAAGCGTCGTGCAAACCGGCGCTACGCGAAAGAGTGACGCGATTCTAACAAAACAATTTGTAAGAAAACTTCACGGTAGAACAATCCCTGGTGTCACGTCGTGCGGCAATTCACGCTAGTCTGGACGAACCTCTAGTGGCCTGATCTTAGCCGCTAGGTAACCAAAATGAATTGCAAATACAGAAGAAGATACAGGGGCAGGTGCTCTAGTCTGATTTAATTAAAATCATTATTTGAAAGCTTTTATCAGCATCTTATCGGCTTATACAGTACTGTAGCCTTTTCCTTACTAGTTAGTACAGACGCCAGCAGGTCAACCTACCCGAAACTGTCAAATTTTCTCAATCAACTTTGAACCTTACGCTATAGTGATAAAGTTGAAAATCTATTAAAGAAATTTGACAGATTGTAGTAGGTTGATGTGCTGGCGTCTGTACTTTTGAAAATAAACAACTATTGTAGTCTACTGAAAAATAAACCTATGTCCTTCGTAAAGATATACATAGATACATCAAAAATTAATTGGGGAAAAAAATACTGCATTCGATAATACGTGTAGGTTACCTATTTCACCATAGATACTATTTTAAAAGTATGTCGCAATGCGACAAACTTTATCGATACATCACAGTACTGGTTTCACTACAGCACTATCGCATCCGTAGCTTAGGTCGATCGGACGAAACGGAACAAAATTATTCTTCAAGCAACCACGAGAGTACGTGGTGCGTTGCGTGCGGAGCAGAAAAAACAATTTTTATAGTTACTAAGTAAAATAAGTTCATACAAAACAAAATGAGGGAAATCGTGCATATTCAGGCCGGACAATGCGGTAACCAGATTGGAGCCAAGGTAAGCTATTATTTTGTTTCTCAAACATCTAATTTCGAACGTGGGGCATAGCGGCCGGCATTTTGTGACGCCGGCCTCACGCCACGACTCGAAAAATGAAACAATTGACGACTGTTTCCTTTATTAAATTCACGCTAATGTTGTCTAAATTGTGTTCAATTAACGGTGGTTGAGTGTTTGTCATATTAGAGTCAGTGGGTGTGGTCGTGGATTACGGACTTTTCGTCGACCTTTTTGTTCTAGATTATCGTGTCAATTTTCTCACGCGTCTCGCGTTTATACTGTCACGTCAACAGTTATCGTGTAAATATTATGTAAAAGGCGAGTTTTTGTGAATGCCGCCGCACCTAAGTTATGCAGCTGTCGATCGATACGTAGGCAGGAACTTCGGAAGTCTGCTGTCGCCACTTCCACGTGTTAATCGCCGGTTGGCGGATCAACTGAGGATTTGGATTATCGATTTATGTACTAAATGCAGGGCACGCATGTTTGGATCCCGCTCAAGGTTGGCCGCCCGCGTCCCATGATAAGGGCCGGCCAATCGTAGGCCTCCGTTTGTAACGTTCGAAATTCAAGTCCTCTATCCGTTGGTGCGGGGATCCGCCAAATGTTACGCCTGACGCCAGCCGTCGCGAGCGTGCTTTTTTAAAGGTAGGAAAAAATTTTTGGCTACATTGTAGTAGGTATTCAATTTATTTGTGACGCATTCCTATTGTATTTTGAGTATTTATATTTTATCTAAGTAATCAATTTGATAAAATAAACTCATGTTTTTTTTAAAGTGGATGTATTATTAAAATTCGTAAACAACGATAGCACATTCGCGATTTCTTTTTACTACATCACAAAAAAAATATAGCAGCCAATAAAAAGCTCGCGCGTAATTGCAGATTTTAATTTCATGCGCGTTCTGCAAAAAGTTAATTATGAAATTTAAATAGGTAGGTACTGGTAGTAGCAGTTACCGCGGTAGACGTAGAAGTTCAATGACCGACGCTCTTCCGCGGCAGCCGAAATAGCACGGCTTAGCACATGTTAGTAGAAACAAAGTTTACGATGAGAGAACTATCCCGTGGCGTGTTTCACAATCGGGAACTGTTTTGATGTGTAGAAGTCGCTTTGATGTCTTAATATTGGATACCTATAATAACTTTTAAAGTCTGATGTAACATGTAACAACGCCTGTAAAAGCCTAGTCCAGTTGCAATAGTAAATTGGTTTTTTTGACGACTTCCTTGTAAACTCCTGAATGGTTGGCCAAAAACATAAAAAAAAAATGTTAGCGTTAGGTATTAGCTATGACAGGCTACCTGTTAAGAAATTGCAAAAAAAGACAATGTCATAACAACAAAATTTACCTAATTCAAAGATTATCTCTGGACAAACACATAACTTTAATCCGTCCACATGGTCAATTGACTAGCCTGAGATAGCCATAATAGCACTCAGTTAAATAGGATTAATTGGATAAAACACGTGAACGGTCCAATTATTTAATGAATAAAGTTAATTGAATGATTTGTAAACGTAATTTAATTAAACTTGTTAATACAGATGGCATTTAAACGAACTTGTTGAAAAGACAATTGCCGATTAACCAGTTAACGTCTTTACGGAATTTTTTAAGCTTTTCTAATCGAATAAATACATGGTTGATCAATAAATAATTATGTTCGTCAATTAGTGCAATATCAATCATTTACGTCACGTTCTACCTATCTGGTTTTATGGGCTGCAAAATGACATCATGATTATTTTGAGTAGGTTATTGTTACTATGTACACTTAAAATATATATTATTATCTTCTGATAACTAAGTACGATAGCATCATAATTTCTAGAAAAAGATTCGTAAAGAAAGTTAGGAAAATCGATTTCCTCTAGGCACACCTATTTAGACGTTTCCTTGCCAAGACAAATCCATGATGCTTTTGTCAAACAAAACATTAAATTAACTCTCCCATCTGACTGAATGTAAAATGTTACCTATATCCCGGTTTATTCAACGTGTGCGAGTGATGTCGGAAGCGATTTTTCCAGAATCTGGCAAAATGCCCGAACTCTTCGAATAGCCACCGTGCATCGGAGAACTTTTATTTCATTCACTTTCAAGATGTGACGCATTTTTGAGAAATGCAACGATACGTTCTTGAGCAATTTCAAGTATCTTTTCGACTGAGCTATTAGAGTTATTGAATCTTGGCAGATTGACTTGTATTTGGCAATCTTGACAAATTTAACTGTAGTTATGCATACCTCTTGTTTGTTTGGAAATGAGTAGGTATGATAGGTATTTTGTTGTAGGAAAGAATTACAATTAGTTGAAAGAATAGAAATGCGTTTAACATGAGTAATGTATAACATTATAAACTTACGACTTACAGAAAACTGTCAACATTCACCGTCATTCATTGTTTTAAGTACCTAAATGCTAATAAGGCGTACTTTTCAAAACTTTCATATTTATTTGCATGTCTCTGATAGTAATTGCCGGCGACACGCGACTGTCTCCGTGCCAGTCTGTGATTTTACGAGCTAAACCAATCCCGCGGCTTCTTCCGCGTTGACCCGCTTTTTGGAGCGTGATCATCGTATAGAACGACTGACTTTTCGGCGATAAAATGTTCCTAATGGGTTGTAAATTCAATTTACAAGAGTATAAAGACCATATAGCTATAACCATTGATATTTCAAGGTATCTTGATGCTATGCGCTTCATTGAAGGTACATGAAGTGTCCTACTTATGTGCTTACCAACAAGGCGCTACATTATTCTGTTATGATGAAGTCGTGGTGTGTATCATCGCATCACGTCCACCAATATGACGCACACTCTTTTTAAGACTTCCACGAAAAGTTTCGTTGAAGCGATAGTAAAGATTATTGATAAAATACTTACTGATAAAGATAATCTTTACAACAAAAAATAATAATAAACATGATAGAACTGTGCAGGTTCCATTAGAATTTTATTTAGATCCTAATGTCGAAGCATGCGTGCCGACTGCTGAGTAAGCGCTAAGCTTGTCCTTTTTCAGAAGAAACTACTGCCTATTGTTAGCGTTAGTAACTCCTGAAAAGTACAGTCATGATTAAAACATGCTACGTGACTGTACTGTTTAAAAAATATTTCTCTTTAACATTATAATCTCTCCACGAATGAGTCAACAACCGATCTTATCGTCCGTTCTCTATTCGCTGAGTTTCATTTACCTAGAAAGCCTCTCAATTGATTCGCGATAAAATATCGCCGCAATGTTAATGGATGACTTGTGTTTTGTACCAAGAATTATGCTCGATTCGTCCTAAAAATGCCTCGCGAACATCGAGTGCGCTGTGTGCACACAGCCACTCCGACCCGCCTGATTTATTGTTCGACAGGCTGTCGGACCAAACGAGAAACTTGCTCCGCGCTCTCTTCTTTTAAGGCAACATGACATAAACACGAAAGTGGGCGGCCATAATGTTTTTGCTGCAATTATGCTTATTCATCGTTGATTTAAATCGTTGTACCTTTATGGTAGTGGGTTGGATCGATAATGTCGACCTCGTAAATATGTTAATGTCTAGGCAACGCCTCAGAGCCGCCGTTTGTTGCGAACACCGTCGCCGGGGCGACCGTGACTCATCGTACGCGCACAGTCGCACACGCTGAGCACAGACGCCCTGCCTTGTGCTAATAGATATTCTCGCCTCGCGCGTTAGCTTTCAACTCTGCTTCAATAATTACATGTCGTGTCTCTAATTGATGTTTTGTTCATTTTAATAAGTATTGTTTGTGATTGTTTCAGTTCTGGGAGATCATCTCCGACGAGCATGGCATCGACCCCACCGGCGCCTACCATGGCGACTCGGACCTGCAGCTGGAGCGCATCAACGTTTACTACAATGAGGCCTCCGGCGGCAAGTACGTGCCGCGCGCCATCCTCGTCGACCTCGAGCCCGGCACCATGGACTCTGTGCGCTCGGGACCCTTCGGACAGATATTCAGACCGGACAACTTCGTGTTTGGACAGTCCGGAGCCGGTAACAACTGGGCTAAGGGTCACTACACCGAGGGCGCTGAGCTAGTCGATTCAGTATTAGACGTCGTACGCAAGGAAGCAGAGTCATGTGATTGCCTTCAAGGATTCCAACTCACACACTCGCTCGGCGGCGGCACTGGTTCCGGAATGGGCACACTTCTTATCTCCAAAATCAGAGAGGAATATCCCGACAGAATTATGAACACATACTCAGTTGTACCTTCGCCTAAAGTGTCAGACACAGTAGTAGAACCTTACAACGCCACCCTATCAGTCCACCAGTTAGTAGAAAACACAGACGAGACCTACTGTATTGACAATGAGGCACTATACGACATCTGCTTCCGCACGCTCAAACTATCCACACCCACGTACGGCGATCTCAACCACCTGGTGTCGCTCACCATGTCCGGCGTGACGACGTGTCTGCGGTTCCCTGGTCAGCTGAATGCGGATCTCCGCAAGCTGGCCGTCAACATGGTGCCGTTCCCACGTCTCCACTTCTTCATGCCCGGCTTCGCTCCCCTGACATCTCGCGGCAGCCAGCAGTACCGCGCCCTCACCGTGCCCGAGCTCACACAGCAGATGTTCGACGCTAAGAACATGATGGCGGCATGCGACCCGCGCCACGGCCGCTACCTGACCGTAGCCGCCATCTTCCGTGGACGCATGTCCATGAAGGAGGTGGACGAGCAGATGCTCAACATCCAGAACAAGAACTCGTCATACTTCGTAGAATGGATCCCTAACAACGTGAAGACCGCCGTGTGCGACATCCCACCTCGTGGTCTCAAGATGGCCGCCACGTTCATCGGCAATTCCACCGCCATCCAAGAGCTGTTCAAGCGCATCTCGGAGCAGTTCACCGCTATGTTCAGGCGCAAGGCTTTCTTGCATTGGTACACCGGCGAGGGCATGGACGAGATGGAGTTCACCGAGGCGGAGAGCAACATGAACGACTTGGTGTCCGAGTACCAGCAGTACCAGGAAGCCACCGCCGACGAGGACGCCGAGTTCGACGAGGAGGCAGAACAGGAGATCGAGGACAACTAAGCACTCACACCCAACCCCATCCCGCAACCCAAACACCCTGCCCCCCCCCCCCTGCTCCCGATCCGAGTGTCCGGCGCGTCGCACGGGACGTCTTATGATTTGCATTAGTATTTCCGTGTAACTGTACCGTCGTTGACTTATTTATGTTACGTAGGACGTACCTACACGTTGGTGACGTCGCGTCTACATTCCCGTGTGTGTGTTTTCCTTGACTGAAGGGCGACTCTCGGATGTTTATGGCTGTAAACAGGTTCCCCCAGCGACGTGGGCCCTTCGCCTGACTACCAGCACAGTGCTGTCAACACAAAGGAAAAGATCTTTTTTTTGATAAGGCTGAACTATTTTTTAATGCCTAAGTTTAATTTTAATACTTCGTTTGATACTGTCAGATAATGTGTTATTCATTGGCTTTTTTACTAAAAAGCTAGTACAACATTTCGAAATCGATCAAAGGTTTTTAATAATTATGTTCCAGTGAGTAATAAAACTACAATGATTTTACTTGAATCGTTTTATTTACATCTTCCTGCCTTGACTGCCAGTCAAATAATAACAGAAAAATAATTAGCAGAAATAATAACATTTAAATGACACACATACCATCCATTTACCAGTTAATGAAAATCTATTCCGAAATTAAGATACCGTAGTAATATTTGCAACTTGAGTTCCGTTGATATTGAATTAGATGACCTGATAAATCAAAAAAGTTTGTTGTGGTTTGTCAATGTAATATAAATAACAGTAGCCCAACTGCTATCTAATTACGCAACATATTTTCATAAACGATTACGACTAATCTGTTTCATTTTGACAGTTCAACAACATTCATTGAGTTATGTTATAAGTATAAAATGTTGTTGAGCAGATTTTTTTTTTCGAACTTATGAAGTAATGGGTTAGCAATCTGTTTCAAAACGATTCAGATTCTGATTCATTTATTACGCAATTAGGATACAGTAATAGAAAGCTTACCTTCTTGGGTCTATCTGCAAACTCTATTTATTAAAAATGCAACCCAAATATTAGTACCTAGGTACCTTCGCAAGATTCCAAGAAGTAGGTACCCAGCCAGTTCTAACGAGGCCCTACCTAGCTGATGTAGTTAGGTACCTACCTACTGAAGTTTGAGTAAGACGGACACTACTCTAAGGGGCCGCAAATTCGGAGCAGCGTGCAGCGGAGCGTTAAATGGAACTGCCCTTGTAACGCCCGCGCCCCGCTGCACGCTGCGAAAAACACCCCTCCGAATTTGAGGCCTTATGCGGTAAATGCACATGTCAGATGAGGCAATTTATGCAGTTTTTCAGAGGCTTGCAAAAAGGTACCTAATTAACGACCAGCTGCACAAGAAAGATTCACCGCTGCTGGAGCCATTCAGAAAAAAGTATAAGTAGGTACAATCAGCATAAAAAAAACAATATACATCGATAAGGAACATGTAGAAAATCGAAAGAATTCTGTACCCTAATTGCGTAATACACGATCAATAAGAATCTGAATCATTTTGATATAGATTGCTAATCCATTGCTTCATAAGTTCGAAAAAATAATCTGCTCAGCAACGCCAATAATGTTGTTGAACTGTCAAAATGAAACAGATTTGTCGTAATCGTTTACGAAAATGTGTTGCGTAATTAGATAGCTAGTCTATGCATAGATACACACATTTTTGAGGCTGAGACTGAACATAGTGAAGAGCGTAAGCATAAACGCAATGGATTGTCTAAAATTCTGCACGACAACCAAATGGTACGATTATGCATTTGCATTCGCCGGACGTGGCCGTTTCCTCATCAACAGGGGATAACGGTGCTCCACGCATTGTCATTAGCTGCTTTTATCAGTTGGCACTGAAATAGATGTTACTATATCGCAGAGTAGTTCAAAACAGGAAAATGGGTTAGGTATTCACGAAGGTAAATAAAATATAATTAGCCGTAGGTACGGTTATAAATAATAATATTATAGAAGACTATGGTAGCGTTTTAAATAGCTCCGCAAGCCTCAACGACTGTAACCTATTGTCTATAAAGGTTTGTTGTGTATTAATAGGTAACTACTACGTATAAAATAGTACTTAGCCCAGCTATCTAATTACGCAACACATTTTCGTAAACGATTACGACAAATTTGTTTCATTTTGACAGTTCAACAACATTCTTTGCTTTATTTACGTTGTTAAGGAGATTTTTTTTTCGAACTTATGAAGCAATGGATTAGCAATTTGATTCAAATTCCGATTGATCGTGTACCTATTACGCAATTAGGGCACAGGTTCGCACGGACGTGTTTTTATCGCGGCGATTATTTTTCGTAGTTACACTGAATTTTCAACTCGGTGTTGAGTATTGCGTTGAGAATCCAACGCGTTGGGACGTACTACGTCCCAGCGCGTTGAAAAAACACACTGTTGTCGGCGCTAAGCAAAGCGTTGAAAATCCAGTGCACGAAAAATAATCGCCGGAATTTTATTACGTTCGTGCGAACGTGGGTTTAGCCTGTTAATTAAGTGGGTATATTCAACACAAAGCAGCTATTTACCGGAAATAACTACTGAAATTCATTTAGAAAAAACACACGTAAACACTCCTATGGAACAGCGTTTGAAGAGTTCTCTCATAATGGCACTACAGTCCAAAATCAAAAAAAGAAGATTAAAACGTTGATGCAAACATTAGACGTCTCGAAAATAGAGATAAATCTCGATTAGACGTCTCGAAGATAGGGATAAATCTCTCAAACAAATAAACAAATGTACTGCGTTTGCAATTTATTTGCCAAAAATTTAAACAAACACAAGTTTTAGGAAAAGCAACTGCTTACATATTAGGTTCAGTTTGCGCTGCAACTTCATATTTTTTTTGACGTTTGTAACAGTACTAGTAGGTCTAAAATCAACTTCATTGTACCTACACTTTCTTAAAGTTGATGTTTGTTTAAGTGGAAATAACATCAATTGGAAACAAGGATTTGAATAGACCTCAGGTAAGTACTTAGGTACCTATCTACATGAAAAATCATAGTAAGAATAGTTCGTGTACCTACCTGCGAACATTATAAATTAAGTCAGGATCAGTAGCAGCAGCAAGACTGGAAACTGACCCCAACATAGTTGGGAAAAGGCTCAGCAGATGAATAACAACAACAGTCAATGACGGGGTTTTTATGAACTTAAAATTTAAATACACATTTTAATTCAAGGAAAGTCTTATTAGATCATAAATGTCACGAGTTTGACATTTCAATTTCATCATAATTCAAAATATGAGGGAATTTCAAGAACCTTTGCTTTAACTTTTTTTTTGTCATCAAGTTAGTTTTAAATAGTTCATGCGTTCTTACTTGTTGTATGGGAAATACAACAACTAAAAGTTAAGTACGTTAACATTAGTGAGATAGTGATGAACTGATGATACCTACTTCTAGCACTTAAAAATAATCACACCACGCAGTCAGAAAATTATTGTTTCGAAAATAACCAGCTATCTTATTACGCAACACATTTTCGAAAACGATTACCAAAAATTTGTTTTTTCATTGCGTTATAATTACGTTGTTGAACAGATTTTTTTTTCGAACTTATGAAGCAATGGATTACCAATTTGTTTCACAACGATTCAAATTCCGATTGATCGTGCATTACGTAATTAGGGTACTGATTATTTAAAAACCGGTCAAGTGCGTGTCGGACCACGCACAATGAATGGTTCCGTAGTTGGGATGTATTCATCGCAAGAACAAACTCCCGTACGGAATGTATGGGAGAACATGTTTTTGCAACCACAAAGGTAAGTTTGTCGATTATTACTCCTTAACTTGTAAGATAGTTTTCCTTTTAATTTCGTTATAAGTACCTATATACTACTGTCGTGAATTTTTTTATCCAAAAGCAACCATTTAGCTGGCATGTGGGGGGGCACTTGATTCTAGTCTAACAAAAATTAGCACTTTAAAGCTTAATATTTCGCAAACGGATCCCTGAATCCAACAATGTTACACTTTACGTGTAGATGTACCAAAAAAGACAACCCTGTAAAGTAGTGCATTCATTCACATTACAGCTTGCATTACCAGTCATACTCACACACACACGCACATACTTGCGCTGCCGCCATGCTCCATTGCAGTGCTTCAATCTTTTCATATCAAAATTCCGACCGTCTTTTTTTATAAAACTTCAAAGCACAAAAGTAGATATTATCTTGTTATTACAGCAAAACACATTCTTTTAACGTTGACAAACAGTGGAAAACCCATGTTGGTTATTTATTTACATAGAATAAAATAATTAATTATGAAGGAATGTAATACAGTCTGCTATGAATTACACAGGCAGATGAGATGAATGCTAAATAGAGATGGCATTTCTTCAGCGATGATTAAATACGACCTAATTGAGTACCTATTTTGGTAACGTAAAATTACACCATCTTACATCGAGATTCATCAAAAATGTCGAAAACTTTACACAGGCATAAGCTCCAAATTGTCCTTCATGAAATCTGAATTGCTAAACTGACATTCTTTAATGTGATCTAATATAATTTCAACAGTTTCTTCATTAATCTTGCCGGCTTCATTCAATATTTTCAACAAACCGGTTAAAGTGAATATCGATTTTGCATGAATTCCATTCTGTTTTAACACACTAGCGCCACCTTGATCTCGGTCGAGAACTACTACGGCGTGCGTCACGATCAAACCTTCAGAACGTAAAGTGCCAACAGTTTCCATTAGACTGCCGCCAGATGTCACTACGTCCTCCACAACAAGGCATTTCTGGTTTTTCTCGAATATTCCTTCTAGGATTCTTTTGGTTGCGTACATCTTTGTTTCTTTTCTTTTCATAATCATAGGTGTGTTGGTGTTGACTGACATGACTGCGGCTAGCGGTAGGGCGGCGTATGGCACCCCACACAACAAGTCATGGTCAATATCCTTTGCTAGCTTCTCTAAATGTTGTGCCACTGAAAGCTGAAATGTAAAATTAGGGTATTAATTACTTTTTCTCTCAATCATTCTTATTTTTTTTAGACGATAACATCTAAATATGTCAGCGGAGTGTAGACGAGCCTGAATAAACCAATGGAGTGGTTGACTTTATTTATTTAGCTACGACATATATGGGCGTAGCAACAGTTAAGATATATTTATAACCACAGGGATTAATAAGCCTTTTTTTGCCTGATAATTAATTACTTAATTCAACGAACAAGCTCAAGGACTCTACTCTAATAAATTATATCATTTAGACCCTTCAGTGGACTCATGTATAAGATGGTGGGTTGCTCGAAAAAAAAAACAATTTCACAGGAAGAGGACAACACTTCTGATGACGGTTGCAATCGCATCACTATCATCTGGGTGCCATGGACAGTCTTTTTGTGAATACAAGCTGCCTTGTTGCTCTAGTGGTCGCAAGCGCGCCTGCTGAGTGTGAAGTCCTGGGTTCGATTGCCGGGTCGGGATAGGTGATATAACTTTTCGATTTAAAAAAAACAAGAAGCAGCTCGGAGTCTGGATTTGTGCCCGGTTAAACATAGCTGGAGTAATGGGGTAGGTGCTATCAACATCAACGTCTTCTGCCCAGCTCTTCGTGGATACAGGCTTCACGTTATGTTAAGTCTATCATCATCTAGGTACCTAGCCTCTTCCCAACTATGTTGGGGTCGGCTTCCAGTCTAACCGGATGCAGCTATCATCCTGTTACTGGCTTGGTAAGACTGGTTGTCAGACTTTCGGGCTTCTGACTACCTGTCACGACGTCAAAGATGTAGGCGGCACCGACGGCGTAACGTGCTTTCCGAGGCACGGAGGGTTTTTAATGGATGGTCACTCATCCACGGACTGACCTCGGCGAGCGTTGCTTAACGTGGGAAATAGATCCGTGCGTCTGTCATTACTTAGCAACGAGCTCCTAAAGAACGAAAGTGTATGTTGGTTTTAATATTCACCATGATCTGTGGATGTGACACCACGACTCTTAGGTCGAAGTAAATGGGTGTTCGTCTGCCGATCTTGGCCTCGATGTCTCCGAGACGAACTGCTCCGGCGTCGAACAGACGTACCGCTAGCTCCTCCAGGGATAACATCGTCTGAAAAATACAGGTTTAAGAGGTTAGAATTTATTTATGAAACGATTAAGCAAAAATTCTGGAGAATGCAGCCCGATTTACTCGATACAAGTTCTTGCCTGCGGCAAACAGGGTTGCGCATGAGGGAAACTATATTTCTTTCTTTTTTTTGGATTTTCATCTCGCAGTTTTTAACCTAGGAGGTTGTTAGCTATTTAACCGGACTTTCCTGTGGGTACCTCAATAAATTAAGGCCTTCAGCCAGGGCATACAGCTTATAAACTAAGCGACTACACGCTAAGGGCACCCCCTGGGGGTACGGACCTCGGCTTAGGGCGTCGCTGGGAGGAGGACAGCAAGGGACAGGCTGGATCGGATTAATATTATTGTTAGGGGAATTTAGGTAAAGCTACAGACTCCGCGTGGGCTGGCTCGAGCACGGCTCGGGGAGGGAATCTACTTGTAGTGAGTAGGTGTGAAGCCCTCTTGCTATTCCTGTAAATCTCTCATACTTCTAAATATGTATTAGATCTGGGTCAAAAGTGTTACGGGTAGGGATCGAACTCACAACATCTAGTTTGATAATGCTTCAACTGTTGAGCAATAGTTACCTACCTTATCATTTCTTTTATTTAAGGAACTACACTGATGAAGCCTTGAATAAGGTTAGGTACATACATTATGCTGTAATAAAATCTGATATGTCCCGATCAGCACATAATATTTCCGTGTTGTAAACCGGTTCAATTTAATACATGACATGTCGTTGTCAGTTATTTGGAGTTTGGACGTCGTTTCCATTGATGTGGAACTATAAATATATCATAAGGTTATTTAATTAAATCTTGTGCAACCTTTGAGAATTTGTGACATTTAATCAGAATTTGGACAAAACTGCCCCACATGCCTCACAGCCTCTTTTTGGCCCACTCATTGCACTAACGCTAGTACTTTATTTATTATTTGCTAACACCGGCCACACGCTTCCCCCAACATTGACTCCATTACGCCCGTAGACAGAGCCACTCGACCAGAACGTGTGGATTAATTCTAGCCTATCCCCAACGTTGGCCAATGGTATTTTCTCGAACCACACGTTGGACGAGTGGCGGTGGGGCCAAAGTTGGGACCAACGTGTGGAGCCAGCGTACGGAGCCGGGCGTAATATTTTTGGGAACGAAGTTCCTTGGTTCCATTTATAAAATATGGTGTACCTCAAGGGTCAATACTGGGACCACTACTGTTTCTCATTTACATAAACGATTTACCTAATGCTATTCAGCAACCTATGGTTTTATTTGCAGATGACAGTACGGTTCTTTTCACAAATAATAAAAACAAAAATCATGAACAAGACATAAATGATTCCTTATCTAAATTAATAAATTGGCTTCAAATAAATAATTTACAAATTAATCTCACAAAAACACATTACATGAACTTTAAAAATAAAAACGCGACATCTATTCCTTTAAGTATTGCATACAATAATGAAACAGTAGCTGAAGTAGCAAATACAAAATTTTTAGGAATCCATATAGTTTCGAATATGTCATGGAAAACACATGTAAATAGTGTATGTACCAAATTGAATCAATTTTCTTACGCTCTATACATGCTTAAAAAAGTATCCAACCAGACCGCGCTTCTTACTGCTTACCATGCGTATGTGGAATCCACTCTGTCGTATGGGCAACTATATTGGGGAAACTCGACTGATAAAGAAATTGCGTTCAAAGCCCAAAAAAAGTGTATTAGGTCTATATGTGGGTTACGCCAAACGGATTCATGTAAACCACATTTCGTAAATCTCAAGATTTTAACACTCCCTGCTCTATTTATCTACCTGGCCTCAATTTTAGTTAAATCAAACATTGCAAGCTATGATACGTTAAAAAGCAGAAGACTTAAACATACCTTAAGAGATAAAACGTCCCACACTAGAGCGTACAGTAATAGTGTTTTCTGTATGAGCACAAAGATTTATAACAAGCTACCTATGGACATTAAGATTATAAATTCAATTATTATTTTTAAAAGAATGCTGAAAATTTTCTTATTTATTTGCAGGTGAGTGTCAAAGTCAAAGTCAAAGTATTTTATTTATTGAACATAGGTAATATGGTACATGGTATAAAATTTGCGTTGTATCACTATGTTTTGCCTTGCAAGGCGTACAAATTAGGCGTAAAAAACTACAAACTAAATAAAACTGTTTTAAACAAGTAACGTCGTAAACAAGACAGAATAACAAGTGGATCGGACATTTTTTATTTTATGCTTCTATCATCTAAAAACTCATTGATAGAGTAGTAAGCCTTTTCAATCAAGAATTTTTTAAATTGCGATTTAAAATGGTTTATGTCGGTCATGCTTTTTAAAGTTTTCGGTAGTTTATTGTAAATCTTTGGACCCATGCCGAGAACTCTTTGAGAAAAGTGCAGTATTGTGTTTTTTTTTTATTTTAGTGTGCTTTGGTGACGTCTAGTATTAAGTTTTTCAAATTTAGACAGATTCTCCTTAACAAATATTGAAATTTCATAAATATAGAGGGATGGAAGCGTAAGTATTTTTAAACTAAGAAAAAATGGGACGCAACTTTCGGTGGTTTTTAACAAACATATGGCTCGAAGACATTGTTTTTGGGCCTTAAATGCCATTTCTCTATTGGTAGAGTTGCCCCAAAATATTATGCCGTAACGAAGAGTTGTGGAGACATAATATGCATGATATGCAGTAAGGACAGTATTACGATTTGCAACCTTATTCAAATTGTGTAGACGTGTAGAGCATAGCAAAATTGATGAATTTTTTTTATCATTGTCTCCATGTGTGTTTTCCATGTCATGTTTTCGTCTAGCCAAATACCTAGAAATTTGGTTCGTTCCGTTTTGGTCATAATTAATGTCAAGAATTTTAGGATTAGTTCGTTGTTTAAATGTCATTATTTGAGTTTTATTAAAATTAATCTGTAAGTTGTTATTATTTAGCCATTGAATTATTAGACTTAAGCTACTGTTTATGTCATTTTCATATAAGTCTCTATTTTTACCAGAAAATACTATAGTACAGTCATCAGCAAATAGGGTCATAGGATGTGGTATGGTTTTCGGAAGGTCATTTATATAGCATAAAAATAATAAAGGGCCAAGCACACTCCCCTGAGGCTGTGTCAGGTTGTATGTTGATGGAAATATATGATTCGCGACCGTAACAAATATGGCAGCAATACAACTCTTTATGTTAGAATTGGTCTCAAATGTTATGATTTCATGAGATGATTTTTTTAAATTATTATTCTGGTTTTAGTGCAATTTGCATGATGTTTCTTATATATTTAGTTGTAGAAATTCAGACACGATGTAAAAATTGTTATTGAATAAATTAATTTTGAATTGAATACCTAGGGTAACATGAACTTCGAGAGTTATACTGACGATTTTTATGATTATAATTCTATATTTAAATAAATACGAGTATTTGATATGGCCGCGAATCAAGATTATGTAAGTACTTTTGAATACCTTATCATAGGTATCTAAGATGCTAAAATGGCTCTTAGAATCCATGTTAATTATTTATTTATGTTCACTCAACAAGCATTAGAGAGAAAAGAACTTAAAGATAAAGAGCACGAAGGCACTGCTTATTTAATTAGAAATTTCTTCCAGTAGACCTGCGACAGGAGAATTGGATGAGGGACGTAGCGACAGATGTGTAAAAAACAATAAAATGCAATCATTATTGTTTTTTACCGAGTCGCTGTTGCCAGGATATTATTGCGTAACAATATTTCAACCAACATCAGACCTCAAAACAAGTTGTTTGTCCACCACAGACCGCGTGTGCTACACGTGAGTCATGAATAGTAATAAATAAAATGATAGCTCTACGGCTCCTCCTGCTGATCGGAACGTAAAAGAACTTGCTTTACCCACGGCTTCGCCCGCGTTCAGGTCGGAAATTATCCCGTAAACTTACTACCAACATAAACATAATCATTACATATAGTTCCTTGCTCTTGTTTCACGTTTATAATTTTATATAAGTACCTATTATGTATATATATATATATTTATATGAATAAGTTTATGCTTTATGTATTTATTGTATATGTAAATGGTACACCACTGACTACCTGCAGTATTGTCTCTCCTGTTACCTTTAATCCATCCAAAGGTCTGTAAAAGATCGCTTTAAGCGATAAGACCGCCCATTGTGTCACCTTATGTAAAATTTCTAAATTTATGTCTGTAATTTTTATGGTGTACAATAAAGAGTATTCTAGCTATCTAGGTATCTACCGGGTTAAAGGATACTATGTCCTACTCTTGACCCACGTGATGGTCTACCTGTGTGCCGTCTTCGAAATCCGTTTAGTAGTTAAGACGTGAAATGGTAACAATCAGACAGACAAAAGAGATACTTTCGCATTTAGGTATAAAATACTTATTAGTAGGTGCTTGTGGTCTTGGAACAAGATTTGGAGGGAAAATTCCGAAGCTTTCTTTGATCGTGAAATGACTGGTGAGCCTCGTTTCTTATGCCCGTTTCCACTACCACTACACACCTAAATGAATAAATAAAAGTACGCTCTTGGATTTTCAACTTTCTAACAGCTCGATTTTATTTAGGCGTTCATTCTGGATTATGTTCTGATGTGATTTTAGTCATGAAATGATCAATCGTGCCTGATGGAAATAAAGGATACCTACCTATAATTGAAACGACCTAATTAAAATTGTCGAAAGTAAAAATAGGGTTTCAAGAGTTCAAGACTGTTCTTAAATATCGTCCACCCTGTGAAAAGATGGGCCTTTTGTGGGTATAAATCGTAATGCCCGCTTTCACTAACAATAGGCTTGTTGCATAGGCACAGGGTTGAAGTAGGTACACAGGTGGATTTTCAACGCTCGGCTCAGCGTCAGCGTCATTATCATCTTCGTGTCCTCGGCCCATGTAACGTGGGGTCAGCGAACACTTTTCTCCTTCCACTCTCCCCTGTCAACCGTCGCGCTACCACTCACTCCCTTCTCTTCCATATCACTCCTCACACAATCCATCCATCTGTTCTGTGGCCTCCCTCTACCTCTCCGCTCCGCTCTCCATTCATCAAGATATACAAGGTCCCATTAAAATAGATGGACAAATTTTAACACAGCGTTCAGTACGTCTAACTAACCAAAGATATCGAAGCAAAAAAACACAGATTAAAGTGATTTTATTTTGACCTAAGATAATAATGGCATTGGGTAACCAACATTTTTAGTGTAGGTTCGTTAGCTGTTTTTTTTGTAAGTTTCTAATGCGATTTTCTTATTCTTTTTTTTACCATTGTCTTTATTTTGTTGGTCTGAATGATTTCTAAAGGTTTGTCCACATCACTCATTTAGTCAACGCTCGGCTCAGCGCCGATTGTTGAAAATTCGACAGTGTTTTTTTATTTAGGCATTCGTTTATTGTCGCTGACTTAGTGTTAATGAAAACGGGCATAAAACTCCAAAAGGTATAGGTACACAAGTGCCCGACCCACTTATCAAAATTGGCGGTGCAGACAAACTTCAAAAAAATACGTAGGTAATTTAGCAAACTCAGCAATGATTGGATAAATCTAATTAGAAGATAATCGGTGTCAATGACATTAAATAATAATTAGTATAATATAGTTAACTTTACGTCGTCCTTTTAACTAAAAGAGATTTTTAACCGACTTCCAAAAAGGAAGTTCTATGTTGGACTTTATGTTCACCGATTTCTCCGTCAATTGTAGACCGATTTTAAAAATTCTTTTTTGGTTTTAAAGGTGGTCCCATATAATTTTTTATTAACTTTGCTTAGATAGTTTTTGAGTTAGCTTCAATAATACGTATTTTTCTCACACATATCATTCACATAGACTAATCTATGTGAATGATAATTATGATCATATGTCAGTGTTATTTACATAGCAGGTAGTGGTATTCGAATTTGTGTGGGGTAGATAGGTAGGTATCACAACCAAAAAGTGAAAAATAAAAAGATTTTCCAAAAAAAAAAAAAGATTTACTTTAATATCGAAAGTCGGTGGCAAAAAACGAAAATACAAAATTAAAGACTGACTTCCGAAATTAAATTTATTTTTCACTTTGTAGTGTTTTTATGGAAGTCGTTGGTTTTTTTTCTGTAAAAGTTTTTTGGAATTTTGACCGAACGCCATTGGGGCTTTTAATTTGTTGTTTGAATTTGACCTACAGTAAGTAAATCCTTCATTAGGAATTAATTACACATGATGCGGAAGCTGGTATCAAACTTTAAAAAAAAAAAAACTTACCAAGTACTTATTAACAAGGAATAGTGTTGTCCTCATATCTGTCACGATAAGTTTAATGCTCTAATTCATATTTTATTAGTTTGTTTAACAACGACAGTCATTGTATTCAAAGAATTATGTCATAGGCAACCTTGCAGTTGATTATTTCTTTATTTAAAAACTAGCGGACTTGGCAGACGTTGTCCTGCCCGAACAGCGCCACCTACCGGATCCAATTGTATTTTTAAACCATCCAGGGACCCACTCAAATATAACCACAAAATTTCATCCAAATCGGTCCAGCCGTTTAGGAGGAGCTAGGTGACTAACACACGTACAGAAGAATTATATATGTATATAAAGAAGATGATGAAATACTATCGTGAATTATGAGCAAGCTTAGTACTTTTTGTTAGGTTACTGCTCACAACGGTCTTGATAAATATCTACTTTTCCAGTGGATTTTCCAAAAATATAATACTGTCGTGAATTCATGCAAGCCTAGTACTTTTTGTTAGGATTTATGGCATTTATACCGGGATATCATAAGTGCAAAATTCATAAAAGCATGATTCGATCTTTTTTTTTTGTGAATTTTTCCAGTGTTTTAATAGTTATTCGCTGCTATTCGGGGCGGAGACAAATCAAACAATTAAGAAATCATAAAAGCCGTTCTTGTGTTATAAATGATGTAACTAACACGACTTTCTTTTAGACAAATAAAGAGGTGAGGTTTTGTTAAATTAAGAGGTTATTATCACTGTCGAAATTACAAATGTGACAAATGCCTAGGGAATAAACATCGCGCGACCCAGACCAGTCGATAGACACCTCATGTACCTACCTATTACTTAAAATCCATCCAGCAGTTACGGTGGTTCAAGGGTATTAAGAATCCCACATACAAAGATGCATAGATACGCGTGGAAACATAACCCTTGCTGTCTTTGATGAGGCACAGGGTAAAACAAAAAACTATCTTCTAACTGTTCATATTTATAATAAGAATGCAATCAATGAATATGGATGTCCTCAAATTGTATCCTTGAGGACATCCATATAAATTTATTGCATTTTCAGTTTTCTCTCAATCGATAATTATAAACAAATTGTGCTTCAATATAAACAACAGATTGTACTCTCTGTTTACATTACTCAAACATAAACCAAATACTTACGTTTCTTCAAGGAATTCCTCTTAAAACTTGTGAATTCTTTCCACTATGGACGTCAGCTCAGGTCAGCGGACCACGGATCAGTAACGTGCTTAATTTGGGAGCCACAGTATTAGCATTAGTGGCCGAAATCTTTGGACCCCAGCGCCTTAGACTACTAACCAATGAATCATTTCCCTCTATTAAATTGAAGAACTTCCGCTAGACGATAGACACCACTTATATTTTGAAAACAACACTAAAAATATCGACTTCGGATCTAAAACCGATAAAAAAAAAAATTGATGCGAAGGTCGGCCCGCAATTTTATTTATTTTTTAATTGTCACTGCATTTTTTTATCGATTGATAATTCAAAAATGTCACATCACTATGCACGAATTTCCAAAATGGCGAATTATTCAAATTGTCTATTTATTTGAGCACACGTCATGTATTCGTGAGCTATCGGGCAGACAGTGCTCTGTGGGGCACACCTAATGAAATAAACAAGTTGAAGTCTGCTAACTAAGAAATAAGTCAACAACTTGCGCAACACAGTTTTTGCCCGCCGAGTCCGGCTCGCTTTAACTTTTATAACCGACATCAAAACGGAGGAGGTTCTCAATTCGACGGTATGTTATTTTTTTGTATGTTTGTTACGCGATTACTCCGCTAATTATGAATTAATTTTGTGATTTTTTTTTGTTTTATAGGTCGTATTTCAGAGGTGGTCCCATATAAATTTTATTAATTTTGCCTGGGTCATTTTTGAGTTTGCTTCAATAATAAGTATTTTTCCCACTTAGCCTATAAACAAAAAAATATAAATGGTCGGATGGATTCTATGATGATAAGTTACTGTCGCTGTTATTTACATAGCAGTAAGTGGTATTTAACTTTTTACAAAAAAAAAAAGAACCGACTTCCAAAAAATAAAACACAGCAAAGTGAAAAATAACTTTAATTTCGGAAGTCGGTGGCAAAAAACGAAAACTCAAAACTATTTTTCAATTTGTAGTGTTTTTTTGGAAGTCGGTTGTTTTTTGTTTTGTAAAAAGTTTTTATTATTAAATAAATACCTAGACAAACTTTCCACGACACTATTAGTAAACTCTCTGCGTCGCGTAATGCTACATTAATTTATTCATTGAATATGTCGCCGATAAGCAAATGACTCGGTAATTATGTGCACAGGTCCATTTTGTCGGAGTTCAGGTTACAATATGATGCACATATAAATGAGAAAACTAGGGAGAATACTATTTTACTTTGAGTCTTCTTGTTCTTCTTTTCGTTTCGACAGTATGTACAGACGCCAGCAGGTCAACCTACCCGAAACTGTCAAATTTTCCCAATCAACTTTGAACCTTATAAATTTGTGATAAAGTTGAAAATCGAATAAAGAAATTTGACAGATTGTAGTAGGTCTGTACATCTATGTAATATGTTGCATAGGTTGTTGGGAATTTCAGTAACAGCCCGAAATTTGGAAGTTGACAAGTGCACAAGTGTGTGCGCAGACAAAAGTGCACTCTCTCTTCCCTCACTCTCATAGTCCGATGGGACGGCAATCCGACACGACCGGAGAGAGATCAGGCGCAGAACCACGTGCTTTCCGAGGCACGAAGGTATCACACTGTCCTTAATTCTATCGAAAGTTATTATACGTGTTGTCCATTGGAAATAAATGCGTTCATAAATAGACTTTTAAACAAGTTTATCATTGAAGGTTATTAATCCGTAAACAGTTAATTACGTTCTGTAATCTAACGGCGAATGAAACACTTCTTGTTGACATTAATTAAGCTTTTCTCGGAAAGTAAATCAGTAGGTAAGTAGTTTTTTACCCAAAGGATGCTAACGGGGCCCAAATACTATAAAGGTTCCGTTATCTATTGAACCGTAATAACCTAAACGTGTTTATAGCAAAAAACATATTTTAAACTGTGGTTCCTACGGAACCCTACGTGCGCGAGTCGGACTCGCACTCTTGGGGACTTTCCAAAGTTATCTCTGTTGTTATTTCTAATTAATTCTACTATTAAAAGGTATTTAATATTAATGAAATGCTAATAGGTATTTACTTTAGATTATTTTGTGATAACAAAACCCCACCTTATCTCTAGGTTCTTATCTCACGATCAATAAATTCCGAGATAATCTGACCAGTTAATGACCGCTCCCAATTAAAAAACGGTGTGATACAGCATCTAGGTACATAACATCACGCCTGTAAGTCCTAGGAGGTAGACAGAGATGTAAAAGGAGGCGAGTGTATTGCTATCAACCGGACACAGAAATCCAGTAAGCAACTGAGAATTTTCCATTGGTTGCTCGAACTAGAAATCGAACCCTACCACGCTCAGCACTCGGTAAAGGACACTAATCACCGCGGCGCGGCGCAGCATGGCAGGGCAAACGATTTTCGTAAGCAGAAATGATTTTGATTCTTATTTTCCTATTCTTAGCAATCACATTTCGTTGATATCGTCACAAGGGGCATACTTGAGCATACTGCGGGAAGCTGCGGTATGCAGCCAGACTAACAATAGAAAATATTAAAAAAGGATAGGTACTTTACCTAATTTTATCGATACATACATACCTACACAGGTACTACATACTATAGAAGAAATTCATATCTAAGCAGTTTGAAAACAAAATCCCGTGAACACGATGACCACATCTGTTACCGCCCCGGTTCTATAGCGGCCGAGCGCTGCAAGCAAAAATTGTCCTTACGGTGTATAGATATGAACTTCTTCGATATAGTACATACAAGTAAATATATACAACGTGTAACGGAAAGGGTATATACATACCAAGGGCACGACTTTCTTGGATGATATCAAACGATATTGGAAGGGTTTTTTAATCCTACCTCTACATGTTCGGATGTTATGAGAATTTTTAATAAATTGATACCAGAAACCGAACTTTTCAAATTGAAATAAACACATCACTAGCACTAAGTCAGCTGATCGGTGTCAGCGAACTATTTGTAAGTAAAAATAAACCTCTTACTCCTGGTATTTCTAAATAAAAGGTTCCGCATGTTTTTTTTTTTACAAAATATTATTAGTTATTACTGACTTTTCCTAAACTTTGATTATCTTATGTTTGTGAACTAGCTACAATACAATTAATTGGTCTGGGTATTAAAATTTAACGAAATAATATTTGGATACATTACACACTTGTTGGTTTTTTTGAAGACCGGTGAAATCGATTTTTTATTCGATTCACAGATCAAATCCCGTGCTCTTGAATCGATCTTCTAAAAATTCAAATCAATTGACTAATTTATAAAACACAGCTATGCCATTCGAAATGAGAACTTCTATCAAACCGTCAAATGTTTCAATCTTCGCTTAGTGCTACATAAACAATGCGGACAAGTTAAAAAGTGTAGGCATATGTATGTAATTGATCTTGTTTGAAATAGATAAACCTACCTATTCGCTGTTTATGATTGTCAGCACAATACTTTGGGCAAATATGAACTTAACTATTATGAGCCCTTATCATAATAATTTTTACACATACGATCCAGGAGATTCGATTCGCCTTACTATTTAATCGATTTGCTTGAAGATCGCATTAAAACGAATTGTTTCGAAAAATCGTCAGCTCGTACCATTGAATTGATCATAAAAATCGAATCCTTACATGCATCCCCTACCAGGAATTAATTGCTTAAATAGGTAAACATTATCTAGAAAAAGGATTTAGTAACAATTTATGTCCAACTGAACCCAAAACATAATTTCTCTTGATTTTTTCGCAGCTTATTCTACTCCTAGTACAAATAAAATCACAGTGGGTTCCGTTCATAATTTTTAAAATAAGGTTACTATTTTTTTTAATAACTATGACGAAAACTATTATCAATAAGTTAATAGTTTTTTTATAATTACAAAATAATAGCACGCCCGCATAATTTTTGTCTGTAGGACTAACCGAAAGAGTTAGATATCGGAAGTTCACGCTCTGTCGGTGCTGTTTGAGTGGTACATGGGTTTTATTGGTTTGAGTACGTTTAGTCTTAATTATAAATTCAAATGAATTCGATAATAAATGTCGCAAAACTGCATCTAACTGTGGAAACAAATTAATAAAAGTACTAGGACCGCATGAGTAACAGGAATTGTTATTGCCGAATTGAAAATCGTTTGCTCACAGAACCCTGATTACGTCGTTATGCACACAAAAGCATCTTAATGTGTGTAAATCTAATGGGTTAGGGTCTTAGGGTACGTGCACCAATTGTAGTCCGTGTAGTTTCAATTACTCCTGGCAAAAACAACTTATAATTCAGACTTCTAACGAGATACGCGGCCCATAATTATGATCTTTAATGGATTGAAATGAATGATTTTCCGGGGTTGCGGGAATGTTCTAACGCGATAACGCGGCCCCGGAATGCAAGGGCAACTGAAGGAACAGGGTGGTTTTTAGTCTAATAAGAGTCTAACACTTCCTTCCGCCCCCCCACCCAGGGCGGTAGCTGAGTCATTGATAATTTTCTCACCCCAAAAAAAAGGATTTGAATTACGTAATTAGTCTGCTCTGGTGTGTTAGATTTACTTAAAAGTTTAACGGAGTTTAGTAGAAATTATTATTAGGATGTAAAATAATCTTGAATTTTTCAACAATATTTTTAATAGTAGTGGACACTAATAGGACAGCTACCCCATAGGTATCAACATTTAACGAAATAATATTTAGGTACCAGAATAGCAGGGAATAAGAGCTTTACATTATTAGCATTATTGTCATTGCTTTGCTCGTCAGTCGACTGTTCCGCCGCGTCTCCGTCTAGTGCACTCGTTTCTATCCCTGTGATACGCGCATCAGTTTCACGTTTTTTTTGTTGTGTATGCAAAATGTCGTTAACTAATAGCGAATATTAAGAAATAATTATGTGTGTCGGAGACTCCGAGTCGGAGTAGAACATGGTAATTTGCGAGCTGCCCGAGAACTGTTCCGTCGCTCGCCGTTTTATTGAGAGTAGACCAGATGCTGAGCGTCGACAGCTGCCTTCGTCGGCATGTTTTAGTCGGATCACATCGTCTGTGTTGGATCACATCGGCGTGGTAGTAGAAGCGTGGCTTGGCCTCCGCGATCCCCAGACCTAACCCCGTTAGACTTTTTTTGTGGTGGTACATTAAAAATGTAGTGTACGCAGTGCAGTGTGATACAATGGACCAAATGAAAGTGCGGATTGAGGCCGCTTTCAGCACAATAACACCAGATATGCTACGCAATGTTCAGGTGTCCATGAACAAGCGAGCTCGCGGCCTTGTGCATTACAATACCAAGGCCACCTCATCGAACCCCATCGTTAAAAATGTAAGTCAATTTACTAAATTGAGCAAGGTTTACTCGGTCACATAAGTAATAAATAATAAGAGATGAAACTAGTTAACCTACCCAAACTTTGTATCGATTTTTTACGTAAGTTTTGTTATTTCTGGCTTGATATTTACGAGTAAACTGTAAATCAATAATTACGCATTAATTTTTACATCACGGTAAAGTAGGTATGGTTTATTGCGCGCGCGCGCAAATTCTTTGGCCGCGCGGCGCGGCGGCGCGGCGGCGGGCGGCATGTTTTATTTCGTCAGTTCGCGCCGACAAAGAGAACACCGCATGCGGTAGGCTACTACAGTACTAGGCGCGCAGAATTACGGAAGAGATTTATCGTGATATTGGCAAGTAACGTGGAAAGTTATTGACCTACGTAGTGCGGTGACACCTTTGTTATGATTTGAATTTAAGAAACATACGAAACCGAAAATTTGGTATCAATTCTTAGATTTTTTAGAGTATTTTATTTTGAGTTGAAACTATGTATAGTGATTCTATACCAGCTTTTATCTTTAGTGCTTAAGGATAGCAATAGGGTTTCTGTTACACCCTGTATATTGAAGTGTCTGTTTGTAATGTTAAAATACCAGCTTTTTACTAAATGCCTAAGAAAGTATAGGTAGGTAGACTTCTAGTAACAAATATATTTTTTTTAATTTTCGGCTGTCTGCGTATCTGTTTGTTCCAGCTAATCTCCGAAACGGCTGAACCGATTTTGACGGGAGTTTCACAGAATTAGGGTCCACGCGAATTCTCATCAGCTAGTTGACAAATATAATAGAACAAGTGACCTTTCAGAACTTCCTAACAGCTAGGAATATTTTTAGACCACTTAAAATTAAAATTCTAAATGGCAAACCATCACCTGTTCCGATAACGACGAATAACAATAAAAATAATAAAGAGCCGTTTTCTAAATGCCCGTTTTCACAAACTTTAGGCGACAGCTAATGCTTGAATATTATTGAACTGTTGGATTTTCAACCCTGGGCGGTTAGCCGAGAGTTGAAAATCCAACAGCGCGCTTTTATTTAGGCATTGATTTAGGTGTCGCTATCGGGCATGATGTTATCAATATTACCTACACCTGAGATGAAACTTGAATCTTTTTATTTTTGATTTTGACTACCTATGATAGATAAAAGTCGTTAGTAACAGACAACTTATAGTTTCTTACAGAAAAATATTGTATTTCAAGGATACTATCATGTAGGGTTGCCAACTTTTTTTTATATCAAATATAGTATTTTAGGAGCCATTGCCTGTAAAAGTATAGTAGGCAGATGGCGAAAAAATAAGTCAAAGTCAAAGTCAAATAATTTATTTCAATTAGGCACAAAAAAGGCACTTTTGAACGTCAACATTTAAATAATAATTGATTCTAGTTGCCCCTTCCAAAAGGTAGTTTTCGTATGGAGAAGAATGGGCAAGAAACTCCACCGTTACTCTTTTAAAATGTTTTCACAATATCTTGTATACATCAATTATATAATTATATGTGAAGACGATGCACCTAGAATAAGATTACTATACCACGTTAGGTAAAAATAATGAAAAATTAAGGAATGACAGATAAATTAATCATGTGATAGATGCATGGTGCTCACATATTTACAAACATTGTAAAATTATACGATATTCCTAGCATTTTTACAAGTAATATAACTCAGTGTGTGAGTTCGAGTAATCACAGAATGTAAAACCAATATTAAAAATATATATATATATTATACAATTAAATTAGCAACCAGTTAGATTTTGTCTAGATTCTAAATTGTCCTATGGAGCAGGACCAGCATGTTTCCAAGCATTTTTATCTTTGATATAATCCTCTAATTTGTAATATGCTTGTTTGCAAAGTGTATTTTTTATATGAGTTTTAAATTTTCTTTCATTTAATTCTAAATAAAAAATATATACTAGGTATAATCATTTACAAAATAGTTTTCAAGACTTACCTACCGCTGACAATGTTTAAAAAATACTCTTTAAAAGATATTATATAGGGACTATTTAGAAGACAGATCAATAGAATCTGTAATTTGTAAGTTAGATTAATTGACATCGCTAATTGTGAATACATTTGCACGCCATGTTATGCTGAAACAAATTTACTGTAACTCCTTATGTACCATATTAAAGGGGCCTCTAAATGTTCCGCCAGTGTGCATTGGGGGGCAGACGATGAAGGTTGTGTAGAGGTTCAGGTACCTTGGTCACATACTGACATCGGACAGGAAAGACGATGCTGATATCGATCGCCAGCGTCACCGTCGTGCCCTATCGGTTGTGGGAAACCTGCTTGCCAGAAGATTTTTTAAGGCTAACGTACAGACTAAAGTGCACCTATTCAGAGCGTACTATCAGTTTCTATACGTGCCAGCTCTGGACTGAATATACAAGGAAGTCTTGGAATGGCATACGTGTTCAGTACAATAACATCTACAGACACCTAATGAGGTATAAGCGATACTGTAGTGCCTCTAGAATGTTCGCGGAGGCGAGGGTGAACGCGTTCAATGCCATTCAGAGAAGCAGAATTGCATAATTCATGTCCAGGGTTGGTACGTGTAGAAACAGTACTTATAGTTAAGGACCTAATAGGATGTATGCTACCGAGACCAACAAACGGTGGCTGCAAATGCCGCGTAAATGTTTTAATTTTGATTTTAAATTTTATTTTAATATAAATTTTAATTGTTATTTTGATTTTGTTATTTTAAATTTATGTGTTTTTTAATGGATCATGTGGTGTGCAATAAAGATTTATATTTATTTATTTATATTCTAGCAAATAAATATATTTGATTGACGGATTGATTACTACAGCTACTTACAAGACCCTAAGAAGACTAGCCTTCGGGGAAACAACCTACCTATACAAATAGGAAAATAAATACTGCTAAACTTCCCGTGTGGCGCACGTCAAAATGTTGCTGAAAAAGTTTTCAGATTAAAACTATATCTAAACAGTCACTTTTTATTTTGTGATGTCATCCGCTTTAAGAATAGATAACGCATTCCGAAGTTTTGTGAAGCAAAGGCAAAGTTACAAAATGCCTATAAATAAATGCGTTTTTCAAAATTAAACCTTATAGATATGAAGTTAAAGTGTTATTTTGCAGTTGAATTCTAAGTAACGAGTGCAGAAAGCGAATGAATTTTTGTTAATATTTATTTGGTCTGCCTTGTCGGGGATTTGTGACTATTTTCGGAAACGTAGACGTGTCTAAATAACTCAGGTTAATTTGAAACTGAACAGTCCTACAGCGTTTTCATTTATTTCCAATGGGAAATTCAATTATTTTCGCTTGTCAACAAGATTCAGGGCGAGCGAAATGTGACCTTTTCTTTAATTGGGTTTACTAAAGAAATGACTTCTGAATAAAAATTTTTTAGCTATGTAAATTTGTTCCTTAATTTGCGCTTAAAGTTTTGAACTAAAGTTGCAAGGAGCGCCATCTGTCTTCCAACTACAACACCACGTGCGGCCGCACTTGGAACTTATCTTTACGGCCTATTTCCTTTCTAAGGTAAACAGAACTAGCGGTCGCTCACTTTTACGTGCAGCTATATAACGTGTCAGGTTAAAGATCAATAGCTTTCGTCTAGCACGTGTACATAAGTCATTAGTAGTTAATGCAATACTTTCACTGACATTATTGGGAATTGAAGAAACGTTCGTGAGTGATAGGTTTTGCACTTGCAGCAATATGGCGATAGACAATTTTGGTAGGAGCCTAGAGAGGGAAAGGCGAATAATGCCATAGGAAAGCGCTATAACAATAGCCAGTAGTTATGTTCAAAATATTGGGAAACATTTTAAAAGAGTATTTATGTATTATGGAGTTTCTTGCCCATTCTTCTTCATACGAAACTGCCTTTTCGAAGGGCCACCTAGATCAATTTTATTTTCTTGTAAATTTGACGGCCAAAAAAGCAAGTGTAAGCAGCAGTGGAAATTGTTGGATTTTTTGGGATGGATGGGATTTTTGTCGAGTTGTGTCTCGTGGCTAAATGATAACAGACGCACAGGTCAATCGAAAGTTAAACTACGTTTGCCGCGGTCGGTTCGTGGATGGGTGACCATCCATTATATATGAGAACCCTCCATGCCTCGGAAAGCACGTTACGTCGTTGATCCGGGCTGTCATTCGTAGATCTTTGCCAGGCGTTGCTAGTACATTATAAGTAGTGTATTATCCTATGGTCCTTACGGTGGTCGAAGGCCGAAAGTCTGAGAACCAGTCTTACCAAGGGGTATCGTATAGCCCAGTAACTGGGCTGTGGAGGTCAGATATGCAGTCACTCCATGAAAAATACTGGTATTCAGCTGCATCCGGTTAGACTGGCAGCCGACCCCAACACAGTTGGTCAAAGGCTAGGCAGATGACTGGATTTTCGAGTGGATTCACTTGTTTACAGTCAACTACGTCAACTGGCTCTTTTAAGCAAAATTATTGCCAACAAACTCATAAAAATCCAAAATAAATGTTCGAACACATCGTACACGGAACTGGCAATAGGGTAACGGCCTATTTGACGTAAACACTGCCGGATCGCGGAGATAGTTCACGATAAATAAACAAACAGGCCGGCCGCGATACTTTGTAGTTTGCCATAGATACTGCGCAATGTCCATCGACAATGGCGCAACTTTTATTTTATGTTATGATTTGGCCTACGCACGTCCGGATTTTTACGCGGTCTTTGATACTGTTCGGTAAATAAAACAAAGAAAATCGTGGAGTACGTTTTGGTTACCAAAAAGGGCTTATTCTACCTGAAAATCCCCCTTAGGGGGAAAAGAAAAGATTAATTACTGTGAGCACTAAACAAGGTCATTCCTACTAGGGCATCGAGAACCGGGGCTATTTTAGGAACCGGTTCTTTCGGTTCTAAACTCAAGCCGGAACCGGGTACCCGGTTTTTTCGGTTCTTTCGGGTTTTTTCATAAATTCAAGTTGAAAAGGTATGCTTTTCAAGGCTATCTTTTATATAGAATTCCTACTATCAAAACGAATAAAGGAAAAGGATGTAAATAAAACACACTTTAATGGTAAGCATTTTTATATTTTTTTAAATTATACTCAAATTACAACATCGTTAAAAGTATTTTTGGCAACAATCAGTTCTTTAAAATTCAGTATTTTCACAAGATTCACAACCAGTTGACAATCAGTTGTTTATAATTCACTACACTATAGAGATCAAAAAGTAGCTATGAAATAATAAAAATTAAACTTTAAAAAAATTAACAATCTTACAAGCTAGAAATAGGAACTTTCACAAATCCACTCAAAATAAATCAAAAAGCACACAAAAGTCGTAAATAAATGATGAAAATTAAAAAAAAAATATTCCATATGGACTTAACAAAAACCAAACAATAAAATTAATTATTAAATTGAGCATTACGTATTGGGTTTCCTCTTTCCTAAATAAAAGGAACGTAAAAAAATAAGTGCGTCTAAAGTTTTGTCGCTTAACGACGAACGGAGTCTATTGCAGACTATCCCGGCGGAAGAAAATATACGTTCCGGCTCCACACTAGTGGGTGGAATTGATAGTAAATGTTGGTAAGTCAGCGATAGGTATCGTCCTCGCTGTCTCTGACCACCATTCTCAAACAGAGCCATTTCTACCCTTACAGTAGTGTTGATGTCATTTGATGTCGATTCAGGAGCAGAAGCAGTAGCTTGACTTATTTCCTTATTAAGTTTTTCTTCATTTGTTAAAGAAGATACTTGTAAATCATCATGTCTCCTGAAATCAGACGTACACACAAGACTCACACTTTGTTTTGTGCGTTGAATGAGGTTTACGATTTCCCGCAGCATCTCATCACTCGTAGGCCGTAAAAAAACAGTTTTATCTTCATTTTCAATGTTATCAAAATACTTCTCCGGGTTTGTCAAATATTGCAATATTGCTGCTTGGACTAATCGTCGTTTTGCATATTGTTTACGCAATGCAGCCGCCATTTTATTGCTCAGATGAGTGTCCATTTCAAGCAATTTTTTATTTGCAAATTTGAGAGAAATATCAGCTGTAAGCAATGTTGCATCACGGCGACAAAGTGCCTCCACGACAGTTTTTATTATATCAAATATATTATTTAACTCGTGTATGTGTCTCCAGTCGTCGTCAGTAAACTGTATATCAATGTTCAAATCTATTAGTGCTTTTATGATAGATGTTTTTAATTTTAGAAAACGGCTTAACATGGTGGCCATGCTGCTCCAGCGAGTCTTTCCATCTAAAAGTAGAGAATACTCCTGTCCAAAATCAGCTTTGACATGCTTTTGAAGAACGTCATCATTTTAGTCGGTGACTTTTTGAAAATTTTTACCTCTTTTCGTACCTTAGATATGAGCTGATGATAGCTAAACGATTGTGGTGACAAAAATGCTAGTGGCGATTCGTTATTGAATTCAGCACCATCGTCTTCATCGTTGTTATTTTCACCATCATCAGTTTCGTTACTAAATTCGCCAGTTCGCATTCTTAAAGCTAATTCAGATAGAGGCAAATCTTCGTCATAATCATAATTGCCAAGTTCGTTCAACTGCTCCAGTATCATCTGTGGCGCTTCTACGTCTTCCTCGATGTCTTTATTGCGATTATACATCACGTCCACAATTGCTAGTTGAACTGCGTGAGCAATACATAATTGATGGTAAGACTTGAGCGACTTCCCAAATGCAACCATAAGGCTGCAGCCATCTGTGGTTTGAGCAACAATATCTTGAGTTAAAGATATGCCATATTCATTCAACTTGGACTCAATTAACTGAACGCATTTTGCTGCATTCATAGAGCCATGAATTCTTATTAGACCAAGGTTTCGAAAAGCGTTTCTAGCAAAATCTGGTGAATGCAAAGTAAGACCTATGTATCTTCTGTTGTGATTGGATGTCCATTCATCGAATGATATTGAAAACTTCTTTTCATGAGATAGAATCGCTTTAATCTCACTAATCACCTCTAGCTTTCTTTTTTCACTTTCCTTGATAATCTTGTTTCGAATGGTATCCGCAGTCTTGGGTAATTTATTGCCGTTTTTTTCAAAAAGATACCTTAAATCTTGAGATGTTGTAAATGTTCTTAGTGGGATTCCATCCATCGAAGCCATACGAGACACCATTACTTCCATACTTGGATTAGCATCACTCTCAAAAAAATGGGTCAATTTAGATTTCTTTTTCGGCATTTCGGGATCCGGAAGTTCTTTTGTAGTAGATGCACTATCCTGTGCTGACGTAGTTGGACTTTCTAAACTGAGTTTATGTACGTTTTTCAAATGTTTTTGTAAACTGCTCGTGCTACCGCCGCCTGATTTTAATATCTTTTGGCATAATTTACATTTTGCTTCACTTTTATTTTTGTTTCTCAGAAAGTAGTGCCAAACAGAGGCCTTGTCTCCTGCCTTATTAATCACCTCTTCGAAATCCATTCTTTTGTATTTTGTTGGAATGCAGAGGAATGCAGTCAATCGAAAGATGCGTCTGAAATTCAATAAACTTTCTTAGTAAATTTAACCAGTGTAATTTGGTCCCGCCTGAGCAACGCTGTTATTTTTTATGATTATTTAGTTTATAGTTACCTACTAAGCAATAAGTAGTTTAATGTAGCACGCGCCACGTGTTCTCCCAAGTGCCCAAAACTGAAATATTACCTACTTTGATTTGTGTTGTATAACTCAAAAAACTCACAATAATTATCAGATTAAATGCCAAAAAAACAAAGTAATGTGAGAAAAAAGAAATAAATAAATAGGTGTAACAAACTTTATCATGTCGCTGTCCAGCCAAGTCTGGCCTAGTTATTATTCTATCTATTCCGTTCAATCCCACAAGAGTGAAGGCGTAATACTTAATTAATAGCAATTAAAATAAGTATTCTCAATTGATTGATAAAAAAATAATAACAATATGCAATAATATTTTAAGTCACTTACTTGTCAAATCGGCGTCAAAAACAATACACCCACTCACAACGTTTGTTTGTGTCAAACTAAACAAAATGGCGACAGCGCGTCTGTCTACCAGTGTTGCCAACCAGAGATTGTTAAGGTGAAAGCTCTAGCTTTCTCTCTCTCTCTCTCTACAATTGCCAGCTCACTATCGGATAATATGTGTTATTACCGCGAATACAACTTTTGTTACCATACTATCAGAGGCAGAGCTGCAAATTGCAAAACAAATGTCAAAAATTTGAATGTCGCGTTGTATCCTGGCGAATATACCTTAATATTGCCGAATCCCTAAAAATCGTAAGTTTTTTAAACATTCATCAATAATATTAAAATTATAACGTTATTTATTAATTTACCAGTGTAATAACAGTATTTATTCTGTTTGGATAATAACTTGATATTTAGCATCAAGAGTATTATATAGATAATATTATTTCTAAATTTATTTTAAGAGAGAACCGAAAGAACCGAAGCGACCGGTTCTCCGTTTTACAGAACCGGTTCTTTCAAGGACCCTCAGAACCGGGATTTCCCGGTTCTTCTGGAACCGGGAAAAACCGGTTCCGATGCCCTAATTCCTACCAACAGTACCAAGTTCTTACACTTTCAAGCCTGTTTTCACTAACCTAGTGTTTTATGACACCTAAATAAATGCCGATCTAGATAACATAACATAATAACATCACGCCTTGTTCCCACGAAGGGCTGCGCAGAGGTGTAGGTGCCTATAGTACACCCACAATCACGTATAATATGTAGGCTATCTAGATAAAAGCGTTGAAAATCAAACAGTGCAATAATATTTAGATGTTCATTTAAGTGCTTCCTAGTGTTAGTGAAAACGGGATTTGCTTTATTTTCTCGGCTCAGTCAGTAGTCAATAAAGTCAGTCTTACAGTCTTTAACTATGATTTATCTGGTGCTACTAAAGAACAGACGCCAGCACATAAACCTACTACGATGTGTCAAATTTCTTTAATAGATTTTCAACTTTATCACTAAAGCATAAGGTTCAAAGTTGATTGAGAAAATTTTACAGTTTCGGGTAGGTTGACGTCCTGGCGTGTACATAACCCATCACAACAAAAAATAAACATTGATCCTAGCTGTTTATTGTATCCCTCTTTGAAGAGACGCATCTAATTTTAATATCATACCGTTCACATTAGACATCCGATAAAAATAAACAACCAAAACATTATAAGCAACCGTTTCAGTTCACTCTCAAAGTTAACTAAACAACTTACTTAGCTATAAATAAATGAAAATGTTAAAAATGCGTTTAGTTTCCAGCGAGCGCTGGCGCCAGTAGCCAGCTTGATGGCAGTCAACGACATCACTGGCACGCTGCCAAACCGACTAACTTCCTTACTTCTCTACAAAGACTGTCTTCATTGCCATTATTGGGAAGTGATCTGAAAGGAAACCATTTTGAAGGGAAGTGACAAACTTGGTAGTAAGATATAATAACACGTAATATCTCGCCCGTGTTCCCCGAAAGGTTGAGCAGAGGTGTACCTTTAGTACACCCACATTTCGCCAGTTATGTTTAAGGGCGCGTTTTCAAATCGGACAAAATTCTGCTGTTTTTCGGTTCATTTTGTGACAAAACTAAACCGAATTTTATATAACTAAAACTACCACATATAGATTGGTTCTTCATCAACAAATCATAGTAACTTTTGTGTTAAAAATTATAGTTTTTTATATTGTAAAAACGATCTTCCGATGCCATTTTCCACAAAATTAACGATACTGGGTCGAGTTTCAGTACAGTTTTTATTCTATTATCAACATATTTTGATATTTTAAAAATACTTTCAGTAGGCAAACATACTTATTTCTAAATCTTAGAAAAAACAATGTTTAAAAATGTCACAAACAGTCGCAAAAAAAATAAAAACGAAAACTATTTTTTTCACATATTTTGCTATTACGGATGAATCTTAATGGATTGCGTTAAGGGTTATTTTATTTTTGGTTCCTGTTTTGATTATTGCACAAACATTTCGAAAGAAACCTCAGTCCGCGCTAGACCGCTGTCGTGAGTGGACCCTGTGTTGCCTGTTTGCAGCGGTTCGTGTGGAAAAGATCGCTGTACAAATACAAAATATTCTGTAAACCAAATTTGATACTTGATAATTATTGTGGTAAGATAATTTTATAATCACACATTTTTATTTCGGTAAAAGTAAGTAAAGTTTATAAATGCCTATTCGTCTGGGACTTGATGGAGTGACCTGAAGGTGTACTTCGGTGACTGCAACTGGTACTCCTCGACTAGTACAACTAGGTCTGCCGAGTTTGGGTTCGTTTTGTTAGTTATGATGAGACCTCACCACCGGACTTGATGGAGTGACCTGAAGGTGTACTTCGGTGACTGCTACTGGTACTCCTCGACTAGTACAACTAGGTCTGCCGAGTTTGGGCTCGTTTTGTTAGTTATGATGAGACCTCACCACCGGACTTGATGGAGTGACCTGAAGGTGTACTTTGGTGACTGCTACTGGTACTCCTCGACTAGTAGAATTAGATCTGCCGAGTTTGGGCTCGTTTTGTTAGTTATGATGAGACCTTACCACCGGACTTGATGGAGTGACCTGAAGGTGTACTTCGGTGACTGCTACTGGTACTCCTCGACTAGTACAACTAGGTCTGCCGAGTTTGGGCTCGTTTTGTTAGTTATGATGAGACCTCACCACCGGACTTGATGGAGTGACCTGAAGGTGTACTTTGGTGACTGCTACTGGTACTCCTCGACTAGTAGAATTAGATCTGCCGAGTTTGGGCTCGTTTTGTTAGTTATGATGAGACCTTACCACCGGACTTGATGGAGTGACCTGAAGGTGTACTTTGGTGACTGCTACTGGTACTCCTCGACGAGTACAACTAGGTCTGCCGAGTTTGGGCTCGTTTTGTTAGTTACGATGAGACCTCACCACCGGACTTGATGGAGTGACCTGAAGGTGTACTTTGGTGACTGCTACTGGTACTCTACGACGAGTAGAACTAGGTCTGCCGAGTTTGGGCTCGTTTTGTTAGTTATGATGAGACCTTACCTCCGGACTTGATGGAGTGACCTGAAGGTGTACTTTGGTGACTGCTACTGGTACTCCTCGACTAGTAGAATTAGATCTGCCGAGTTTGGGCTCGTTTTGTTAGTTATGATGAGACCTTACCACCGGACTTGATGGAGTGACCTGAAGGTGTACTTCGGTGACTGCTACTGGTACTCCTCGACTAGTACAACTAGGTCTGCCGAGTTTGGGCTCGTTTTGTTAGTTATGATGAGACCTCACCACCGGACTTGATGGAGTGACCTGAAGGTGTACTTTGGTGACTGCTACTGGTACTCCTCGACTAGTAGAATTAGATCTGCCGAGTTTGGGCTCGTTTTGTTAGTTATGATGAGACCTTACCACCGGACTTGATGGAGTGACCTGAAGGTGTACTTTGGTGACTGCTACTGGTACTCCTCGACGAGTACAACTAGGTCTGCCGAGTTTGGGCTCGTTTTGTTAGTTACGATGAGACCTCACCACCGGACTTGATGGAGTGACCTGAAGGTGTACTTTGGTGACTGCTACTGGTACTCTACGACGAGTAGAACTAGGTCTGCCGAGTTTGGGCTCGTTTTGTTAGTTATGATGAGACCTTACCTCCGGACTTGATGGAGTGACCTGAAGGTGTACTTTGGTGACTGCTACTGGTACTCCTCGACGAGTACAACTAGGTCTGCCGAGTTTGGGCTCGTTTTGTTAGTTATGATGAGACCTCACCACCGGACTTGATGGAGTGACCTGAAGGTGTACTTTGGTGACTGCTACTGGTACTCCTCGACTAGTAGAATTAGATCTGCCGAGTTTGGGCTCGTTTTGTTAGTTATGATGAGACCTTACCACCGGACTTGATGGAGTGACCTGAAGGTGTACTTTGGTGACTGCTACTGGTACTCCTCGACGAGTACAACTAGGTCTGCCGAGTTTGGGCTCGTTTTGTTAGTTATGATGAGACCTCACCACCGGACTTGATGGAGTGACCTGAAGGTGTACTTTGGTGACTGCTACTGGTACTCCTCGACTAGTAGAATTAGATCTGCCGAGTTTGGGCTCGTTTTGTTAGTTATGATGAGACCTTACCACCGGACTTGATGGAGTGACCTGAAGGTGTACTTTGGTGACTGCTACTGGTACTCCTCGACGAGTACAACTAGGTCTGCCGAGTTTGGGCTCGTTTTGTTAGTTATGATGAGACCTTACCACCGGACTTGATGGAGTGACCTGAAGGTGTACTTTGGTGACTGCTACTGGTACTCCTCGACGAGTACAACTAGGTCTGCCGAGTTTGGGCTCGTTTTGTTAGTTATGATGAGACCTCACCACTGGACTTGATGGAGTGACCTGAAGGTGTACTTTGGTGACTGCTACTGGTACTCCTCGACGAGTACAACTAGGTCTGCCGAGTTTGGGCTCGTTTTGTTAGTTATGATGAGACCTCACCACCGAACTCAATGGAGTGACCACCTAGGTCTACTCGTCAAGGAGAACCAGTAGCAGTCACCGAAGTACACCTTCAGGTCACTCCTTCAAGTCCGGAGGTAAGGTCTCGTCAGAACTAACAAAACCAGCCCAAACTTGGCACATCTAATTCTACTAGTCGAGGAGTACCAGTAGCAGTCACCGAAGTACACCTTCAGGTCACTCCATCTAGTCCGGAGGTAAGGTCTCGTCATAACTTACAAAACAAGCCCAAACTCGGCACATCTAATTCTACTCGTCAAGGAGAACCAGTAGCAGTCACCGAAGTACACCTTCAGGTCACTCCTTCAAGTCCGGAGGTAAGGTCTCGTCATAACATACAAAACATGCCCAAACTCGGCACATCTAATTATACTAGTCGAGGAGTACCAGTAGCAGTCACCGAAGTACACCTTCAGGTCACTCCATCTAGTCCGGAGGTAAGGTCTCGTCATAACTTACAAAACAAGCCCAAACTTGGCACATCTAATTCTACTAGTCGAGGAGTACCAGTAGCAAGTCACCGAAGTACACCTTCAGGTCACTCCATCTAGTCCGGAGGTAAGGTCTCGTCATAACTTACAAAACAAGCCCAAACTCGGCACATCTAATTCTAATAGTCGAGGAGTACAAGTAGCAGTCACCAAAGTACACCTTCAGGTCACTCCATCAAGTCCGGTGGTAAGGTCTCATCATAACTAACAAAACGAGCCCAAACTCGGCAGACCTAGTTGTACTCGTCGAGGAGTACCAGTAGCAGTCACCAAAGTACACCTTCAGGTCACTCCATCAAGTCCGGTGGTGAGGTCTCATCATAACTTACAAAACAAGCCCAAACTCGGCACATCTAATTCTACTAGTCGAGGAGTACCAGTAGCAGTCACCGAATTACACCTTCAGGTCACTCCATGAAGTCCGGAGGTAAAGTCTCATCATAACTAGTAAAACTAGCCCAAAGTCCACAGTCCACATCTTTCTACTAGAAGAGGGCTTCCAGTGCCTCCTAGCAGTCACTGAAGTAGGCATTTGTATCTAAGTATTATTTAGTAAAAATACAAACCACAATACGAAATATTTTTTGTAGATTGCCTATGTATTATAAAGAATATAGAGAAAAAAAAAATTCAAAGTACCAAAATTAGTTCACTTGACTACTATTCCCGCAATTAACCGTGCGTACACTTGTGTGTGTGACCTTTGTCAATGTAGTAGTTCGATTCTATACCTATCAAATTTGTAAACGCGTCCTTAAGTCCCATGTAATAGGGGGCGAGCACATTGCCATCAACCGGGCACAAATCCAGACTCCGGGCTGCTACTGAGAAATTCTAGATGGAAAAACCGAATAACACTGCCTGACCTGGGAATCGAACCCAGGACCTCATGCTCAGGAGGAACACTTCACCATTTGATATTATTATTAAAAGGGAAATTATGAGTGCAGCAACAAGTTTTCTTTAGCACCTGCAACCTAACGCCTTTTTTTGTATGTAGGCAACGAGTTAATAGAACAGCTTCTATTATATTAATTCATCATCTTTACTATTCCAACAGAATATAAAAAAAACCGGCCCAGTGCGCGTCGGTCTCGCGCACGAAGGGTTCTGTACCATTATCTATAAAAACGGCAAAAAAATCATGTCTGTTATATGGGAGCCCCTTAAATATTTATTTTATTCTGTTTTTAGTATTTGTTGTTATAGCGGCAACAGAAATACATCATCTGTGAAAATTTCAAGTGTCTAACTATCACGGTTCATGAGATACAGCCTGGTGACAGACGGGCAGACAGACGGACAGCGGAGTCTTAGTAGGGTCCCATTTCACCCCTTTTTGGGTACGAAACCCTAAAAACCAGCGTCAATTTACAAACGTAAATTAATATTTATTTATTTATTAAAATCTCCCTTACAACTATCATTACAGGTGATATGACTCAGAGCTACCGATAAATTACTTCTGAATTGATAATTCAGCGACTAATGTTGTAAGTGGGCTACTTTATATATTTTAGAGATTCAACATCTGACTGCAAATAAAATCAAATTCCGGCCTCAAAATTACCCATCAAACTTTTGTATTCAAAACATATTTTATTTTTATTAAAAGTTCAGTAAGTTGATTCAATTGAGTTGAGTTGCTTGTGCGCAGAAGCCATAAAAACGCAACAAGGAAAACGAGGCCACTATGTTAAACGCCAGATTATGCGCTGTTTATGCACCAGACACATTCTATGACCAGACTGACCAACACACAACAATGGTACCCACTTGTTTGGAGAACAGGCTTCTGGTCATCCGTCCTTATGGAGAACAATGCGTCACTTCTCAAGACGGTTGAGCAGAATTGTGCTTACTTACATTGTTGATGACCATATTTTGGTAAAATGTAGTGGGGGGTATATGCATGGAAAAAGCATATTCTTACAATTTGAAAAATCCCAAACTTCGAATCCAACTCATAACCAAAGAACAGCACCTTGCGTAACATACATTCAATCACAATCTGAATGATTTTGAAGGATATCGCTAATCTAATTCATTATTATGTTCGAAAAATTTGTCTGCTCAACAACGTAAATAACGCAATGAATGTTGTTGAACTGTCAAAATTAAAGCCATTGCTACTGTAAGTGTGATACGCAGAGCATTAATTCCCGTTTTTTTAATAACGTTCATATTCTATCTACTTAATATCATTTTCAAGCTGTCAAAAAACCGGGTTAATATTATTGTTGCGGACGGCCTAGGTACCTACAGTACCGCAGTCGCCCTGGGACAATCTCCCACTGATTTTGATGTGTGCTCCGTACTTACCTGAGCCTAGACGGCTCTGCTGGCTACACACACCACCACGTACCCCTGAATACGTACCTGGTTTTGGGTATCACTACCCAGAGACCACGACACAGACTGTCTGTTAAAGAAATAAGACACCTTGTTTTTGACTTAAGAAATAAGACACCTTGTTTTTGACTTAATTCTGAGACTCCAGCTTGCTTAGTTGATTCCTTGTTGATGGTTGATTTACGACTACATTTTATAAAAAAATTGCACGCCTTTTATACTAAAATCCTTAAGGATTTTTGGGTGCAAGCCGTATTCTCAGAATTTTGCATTTATTTTGCCCTTTTTCAAAAAACCTTATAAAACTTAGTACATTATATCCTTACATAACTAATATCTATATAAAACACGATTACAAGTCATTTACTTAAGTAATTAAAACATTTTAGAACAAACAATTATACATTTCTAGTCAAGTAAAATTTTGTTACATAAAAGTGACTATATCTTTTTATTGCATGGACCGATTTTTACAAACTAAACATACAAATTAGTTTTAAGCCTACACCTTTCATTTGAGACCAAAATTAGCAAAATATCTCCATAAACAAAAAAGTATGTTTTCAAGTTACGTAATTATCTATGACAATTTTTCCTTACAAAAATTTCCTTTCAAATTTAGTTTTAGTGCTCTTAATGGCTCAAGATAAGAATTCTAACACAAATCTAATATGAATCTAACATGAATATACCTAAACAATAGCACAATAATCAATTCTAGTTGGAATCTAATTTGACATACAATAAATGTTCCTAATCTACAATTTAGTATGAAAATATTACAAGATTTCCGTCGCGATCTACCCGCTACTTGTACCCTAGTGCACGGATATGGTCCTATTGCTAAAAATAACATTATAATATACAAATTCTAATAAAAAACAAGTTAAAACTTTAAAATTTGCAATCTATCGCGCTAATATTCGTTAGTAGACTACCTGCTACTTGTGCCCTGGTGCATAGATAGGGTCCCGTCGCCAACATTCTCCCCCTCGTGCGTCGCACCATTCTCCAGACTCGGCGACACTCCCGGCACCAACAGCACCACTCTCGAACTGGGTCTTCGCAGCACTCCACCTCCACTTGTCTCGACGTCGACGATGCGGATTCGCCCATCTGGTCCTGGATACACTTGCTGGATTCTGCCGCGTGGCCAAGTGCATCTCGGCAGGCTGTGGTCGACGATCATCACGATGTCCCCGACGTGTAGGTCTGTGGTACTGGTTCTTCCTGGAGTCTTCCTCGGCAGCAGGGTGGGCAGGTATTCTCGCAGCCAACGTTGCCAAAAGTGGTCGGCAAGTCGCTGCGTAGCCTTCCAAGTGTGCCTGCCCACGAGCTCGTTGTCTCCGAAGTGGCCGACTCTCGTAGCGCCGCATGACCGCCCGAGGAGGAAGTGATTTGGAGTGAGTGCTTCCTCCTCAAGGCTCTCGGAGAGATGGGTGAGAGGCCGAGAGTTGACTATGTGCTCGGCCTCTAGCAGGAGGGTGTGGAGTACCTCTTCTCGTGGATGCTTCTCGTTGAGTGTGGCGTCCAGTGCGGTTTTAATGGATCGCACCAGACGCTCCCATGCACCGCCCATGTTGGGTGCACCCGGAGGGATGAATTTCCACTGCACGCCGATCTTCTCTGCTTCAGAAGTGAAGTCTTCTTGTTTCATGGCTTCCATTGCTTCTTTCAGTTCTTTGTTTGCGCCGACGAAGTTGGTCCCGTTGTCTGTGTAGATTGTTTTCGGCATCCCTCTTCTTGCGGCGAATCTTCGTAGCGCCATGACCATGCTGTCGGTAGATAGTGACGGCGTAAGCTCGATATGCACAGCCCTTGTGGTTAAGCATGTGAACAGAGCTCCCCATCTTTTTTCATGACGTCTTGCTACGGTGATTGTCATCGGGCCGAAGTAATCTATGCCGGTGCACGTAAAAGGAGGGTTACTGTGCATCAGCCGTTCGACAGGTAAGTTACCCGTCGGTAGTTCTTGAGGTTTCGCCTTCTTCGTCTTGCACCACTGACATTGATGCTGAACTGTCTTGATTGCCGATCGTAGTCCCAGCACCCAGAAGCGTTGTCTTATCTCGTTCATGACCGTTGCGTGATTCCCATGATTGAAACGGCAGTGGAACTCTTCTAAGATGAGTCGTGTTGTCCTTTCCTTGCTGTCGAGCACGACGGGTCGCTTGTAGTCTCTGGTTACGCCCTGTATTGCGTCGATTCTTCCTTTCAGCCGCAGGAGACCGTCTTCTGACACTACGTCAAGCTTCTTTAATTTGCTGCTGCCCTCTACTTGCTTTCCTTGCTGTAGACACCTGATGTCTTCTTTGAAGCTTCTTTCTTGACTTCTTTTCAGCAGTAGAGTTTCAGCTTGCTCCAGTAGTTCGGCGTCCAGCGGCTTGTAGTTCCTTTCTGTTACTTTTGAAGACTGTCGTTGCTTCTCAACTGTCTTCTTTTTTCCTTGTGTTGCTTTCCAGGCGGGATCTTTCTTGCTGACGTTGACCTTTTCCTTGCGTCTGCAGAGTTGTATGAACTGCAGTACTCTTGCTGTGGCTCGCCATAGTCTCTTCCATGATGAAAACCTTTCAGGATCCGGTGATGGGTGGGTGATGCTTACTGCCGCTGCGATGTCTGTTGTCTTCTCTTCGCCGGTGGTTTCTTTTTTGAAGGTTCTTGCCGCAGGCCAATGAACTTCTTTTCTTTTTAAGAAGTCTGGTCCGGTGTACCATCGGTGATCGCAGTTGAAGTTATCTGGCACGTCGCGTGTTGCATCATCTGCAGGGTTCTGTGCTGTGGGTACCCATCTCCATTCTTGAGGTTTGGTGAGATCTTCTATCTCAGCCAAGCGATGAGCCACAAACGTCTTGAATGTTCTCGGGTCCGTCTTGATCCAAGAAAGTACGATGCTGGAGTCTGTCCAATATGTCTTCTTTTCCACCTTCAGATCCATTTCTTCCTCAACAGAGTGTGCCAATCTGCTTCCTAGGAGGGCCGCTTGCAGCTCGAGTCTTGGAATCGATACCGGTTTCAACGGAGTGACTCGCACCTTTGCTGCCACCAGGCTGACGTGGTAAGTTCCATCTTGATCTTCTGTTCTCCAGTAGACCGTCGCTGCATACGCCGTCTCGCTGGCATCCGTGAACGTGTGCAGCTCCCCCTCGGTGCGACGTGGCGCCAGGCATCTTGGAATCTGCAGGTCTTGGAGTAGCTTCATCTTCTCCAGATATGTTCTCCATGTTTCGTACTCCTTTTCTTCTATTTCTTCATCCCAACCGACGCCGCTTCGCCATGTGTTTTGAAGCAGCTTCTTGCCTTGGACGAGAACCGGTGATGCTAATCCCAACGGATCGAAGGTCGACATCACTGCGCTGGTGACTTCTCTCTTCGTCGGCACCTGAAGTCCTTTCGCAATCTCTTCTGGCGTATTCCTGAGGTTCGCCCTGAAGCCGATAGAGTCCTTTTCTGTGAACCAGCGTAGCCCCAATGTCTTCTCTTCCTTCTCGCCAAGGTCGACTTCCGTCTTCTCGGTGGTTTCAGTCTTCACGTTTCCCAGCAGCTCAGGTTGATTTGATGCCCATCCCCTGAGCTCGAAGCCCGCCTTCTTATGTATGAAGTTTACTTGCTCTGTCACTCTTCTGAAATCCTCTTCTGAATGGAAGCTGTGCAGATAGTCGTCCATGTAGTGATTCAGCTCGATTGCCTTGACTGCCTCTGGATACTGTTCCTTGTAGTCTGCTGCGTTTCGATTCTTGACGTAGATTGCTGTGCTCGGAGATGATGTTGCACCGAAGATAACTGATGTCATCCTATACTTCTTCGGTGACACGTCGCGTCGATCTCCACGCCACAGGAACCTCAGGCTGTCTCGATCTTCTGGTCTGATGCGAACTTGCAGGAACATTTCCTTGATGTCAGCCGCCACTGCTAGGGGTCCTTGTCTGAATCTCAGCAATACTCCAAACAGCGACTGCAGTAGATCTGGTCCCGGCAGCAGAGCATCGTTGAGGCTTCTTCCTTTTGACTTGGCTGCAGCGTCGAAGACGATCCTAATCTTCTTCTTCAACGGATGAACCACGGAGAAGTGAGGGAGGTACCATGTTTTCTTGGAGTCTTCTTGTCCAGCGGGTGCTTCTTCTGCATACTTGCTGTCGATTAGATGCTGTATCTGCTCGCAGTACTCTGCCTTCAACTGGGAATCCTTATCCATCTTCTTTTCGATGTTGGTCAGTCGGTTCTTGGCAGAAATGTAGCTCTCTGGCATCCGTTCCTCTTCGTTCTTCCACAGAAGTCCAGCTTCGAATCGACCATCTTCAAGTCTCCTGCAGGTCTTCTCCAGGATGGTGAGTGCTCTTCCTTCTGAGTCCGTAGTGGGTCTTCTCGGTTGCACGCCGAGTGCTTCGATGGCGAAGTGATCCTTGATTGCTTGATGCATTTCTTCTTCTGGCGTGTTGACATGCAGACATGTGTTCATGAAGTGTACCGGTCTTGCACTTCCGATGTCCGACCCGTGGAGCACCCATCCAAGTCCCGTTCGCGAAGCTACTGGTTCCCCTGGCCTCCCTCTTCTTATCTCTTGAGTCACGATCAGCTCCCAGTTGTCTTGCCCGATGAGCAGCTGTGGTGACTCTCCTTCGTAGTACAGAGAATCGGCAATCTTCTTCAAGTGTTGACAGTCTTGAATCCTCTTCTTGTCCAGGAACTGCGGCGTAAGCTTCAACTCGTCAACGGTCCGGACTCTCTTCAGTGTCTTCTTGGCTTCTTGATGAACCCCCTTCACTGTCAGGTCCAGCACTTGAGAATCTTTCTTCCTTATCAGCTTGCCGCCCACTGTTTCGATGACAAGTTCTTCATTGTTTCCTTGAGCGCCGATTTCTTCTGCCACCTTCTTGTTCAGAAGTGATACTGTTGACCCTTCATCCATAAGGGCTAATATCTTCTGTGATCCTTGTGACCCGAAGACTTCCACCGGAACTATCTTCAGGTATGCTCTTGCGTTGTTGACTGCATTCACTGATGCAGTGACGCTTGCCACCTCCTGCGGTGTCTCCTTCTTCTTGTCTTCAGAAGTGTTATCTTCTGACTGGACGTGCAGGAAATGATGATGCCACCTTTTGCATTCCTTGCACGGTGGTTTCTTGCAGCTCTCCTTCCTGTGTCTCCCTTGAAGACATTTGAAACAGACGTGACTCTTCTTTACAGCTGCCCAGCGATCTTGCACCGATGCCTTCTGGAACTTCTGACAATCAACCAGGAAGTGTTCACCCTCACATACAGGGCAAGTCTTCTCTGATTTTCTTGAATCCTTTTCTTTGAAGTCCTTTTCTTTGGTCGAATGCGCCGCTTGCCGCTGGATTCTCTTGAAGCCGCTCTTCTCTTCTGAAGTCGCGAAGGCTCCACACTTGTCTGCTTCTGTGTTCAAGAATCTGGATATCAACGTCAGGTCGGAGAACTCGCCTTCTTCTGATGCTGCAGTGAAGTCGTACCAACGGAACTTGAGAACTGTAGGTATCTTCTCCACTATTTGTTTCACCATCTCAGGTGAATGTAGGTACTGTGGTTTCTTCAGTCCCTTGATTGCTGCTACGCTGTTGTTGATCTGGCTTGCGAAGATGCAGATGTCTCTCGGGTTTTCTGAAATCTTCGGTAGTGCCTTGACCTTGTCCAGTTCAGCCAGCACCAGCGCATCAGGTCTTCCATATCTTCTCCTGAGGGCTTGCATTACTTCCAACGGAGAAGCTTCGGAGTACAGCAGACTCTTGATTGCTTCTCTTGCGTTGCCTTTCAGCGCTCTTCTGAGTCGCGCCATGTTTTGAACTTCGTTGAACATCGGTGCTGTATCTTCGTAGACGACCTTGAACGCCAACCACTCGCTGCTGCTGCCGTCGAAGTAGGGTAACTCGTGTATGTACTTCGGCTGCGCTGCTGGTCCGCCTCTTGAAGTGAAAGCTTCTCTTAACGCTGTCGTCAATGCTTGAATCTCGATCGAAGCTCCTTTCGTTGCAGTATTAACTTCAGGCTTGACCTTCTGAGGCTCTTCTGACGTCTGGTTTCGTTGCTCTGGTTGCTCCATGTTGCCATCTTCCAATACTGATGACTGGATCCAGTTCTGCACCTGTGCTGTTCTGTCTTCTTGTTCTGCCAGGTCTTCATCCACAGAGTCCCCATCTTCACACTGTGCCAGTTCCAATCTGACACGGGCTAGCTTTGCCGCAGCCTGTGCTTGCTTCAACTCCAGGCGTGCTACTTCTTCTCTGGCTTCTAACTCGCGTCTTCTGGCTGTAGAACTCGTGGTCTTCGTGGACCTGGCTCGACGAACGACCCCCTTCGGCTTCAGGGTCGTGGCGGAGCCATGGCCTCCCTGTTCCGGAGTATCTTCTGGGATCTTCTCGTTCGTCTTCTTCTGGGCGGCACCTTGCTTCTTCTGTCCGTTCTTCTCGGACGCCGCCGTGTTCGCAGTCGTAATCGTAGCTTCTGATGTCGTGGTTTCTTCCGTAGTCGTGGTACCCGAAGAAGTGTTCGATGTAGCTTCAGTCTCCGATGACCCTGACGCGGACGTGACCCCTTCTGACCCTGCCGTTTCTTCTGTCGCGTCCTTTTCCGTTGGACGGGACGCAGAGCGTGAGGGGGCATCCTTCTGCGATCTGGTAACCGGCATCTTGAAGTCTTCTTATGTTCTGAACTCTTCTATCTTCTTGCAGGGAATCCGGAACTCGAAGGACCAACTGTTGCGGACGGCCTAGGTACCTACAGTACCGCAGTCGCCCTGGGACAATCTCCCACTGATTTTGATGTGTGCTCCGTACTTACCTGAGCCTAGACGGCTCTGCTGGCTACACACACCACCACGTACCCCTGAATACGTACCTGGTTTTGGGTATCACTACCCAGAGACCACGACACAGACTGTCTGTTAAAGAAATAAGACACCTTGTTTTTGACTTAAGAAATAAGACACCTTGTTTTTGACTTAATTCTGAGACTCCAGCTTGCTTAGTTGATTCCTTGTTGATGGTTGATTTACGACTACATTTTATAAAAAAATTGCACGCCTTTTATACTAAAATCCTTAAGGATTTTTGGGTGCAAGCCGTATTCTCAGAATTTTGCATTTATTTTGCCCTTTTTCAAAAAACCTTATAAAACTTAGTACATTATATCCTTACATAACTAATATCTATATAAAACACGATTACAAGTCATTTACTTAAGTAATTAAAACATTTTAGAACAAACAATTATACATTTCTAGTCAAGTAAAATTTTGTTACATAAAAGTGACTATATCTTTTTATTGCATGGACCGATTTTTACAAACTAAACATACAAATTAGTTTTAAGCCTACACCTTTCATTTGAGACCAAAATTAGCAAAATATCTCCATAAACAAAAAAGTATGTTTTCAAGTTACGTAATTATCTATGACAATTTTTCCTTACAAAAATTTCCTTTCAAATTTAGTTTTAGTGCTCTTAATGGCTCAAGATAAGAATTCTAACACAAATCTAATATGAATCTAACATGAATATACCTAAACAATAGCACAATAATCAATTCTAGTTGGAATCTAATTTGACATACAATAAATGTTCCTAATCTACAATTTAGTATGAAAATATTACAAGATTTCCGTCGCGATCTACCCGCTACTTGTACCCTAGTGCACGGATATGGTCCTATTGCTAAAAATAACATTATAATATACAAATTCTAATAAAAAACAAGTTAAAACTTTAAAATTTGCAATCTATCGCGCTAATATTCGTTAGTAGACTACCTGCTACTTGTGCCCTGGTGCATAGATAGGGTCCCGTCGCCAACAATTATATAAGTGTATTTTTCTCAAATTCGCCGGGTAAGATTTTGATGCCACTTCGCATAAGGGTAAATATGAGTTACACTTTCATAAATATTACAAGCTTATCCATAGACCACTTCCCACACAAATTTGACCAGTCTCCTTTTTAATTGTTATAATTCCTTTAAAATCTTTCAGATTACGGTTGAAAGTGTGTTACGCCCTTAGTACGACATTTTATCTATCGATTTACTGTCACTTCTGACTGAATCAGATTAACAGTACTTCACCAATAATGTACCATGTTGATCACTACCTGTTTTAAGTTACAACACTTGTTTTCGTCGGCAGATTACGGCAACGGGGAAATTCCTCGTGCGTGCAGTGTCGACATCGTAAATAACCTTATTTAGAGATAAAACAGGAGTTATAACCACTTTTAAAAGTTTCAACTTGAGTTCTTAAAAACAAGTGCACTTAGATGATAGCTTTGTTTGGTTACAAAAGTCCAAGTTTACCTCGAATTTTCTTGAAGAGTTTTTGTTTGTCAAGTAGTTTTACAACGACATCGACAGCCCTATGTAACTTGAGGAAACAATGTCTTCGTATGAGCATTACTGGAGACTCCACGACACCTCTGACTTTATACCAAATAGTATGAAATTATATATTATAACATAACATCACGCCTTGTTTCCCCGAAGGGTTGGGCAGAGGTGTACCTGTAGTACACCCACATTTCGCCAGTTATGTTTATTATACAAGGTCCCATTAAAATAGATGGACAAATTTTAACACAGCGTTCAGTACGTCTAACCAAATATATCCAAGCAAAAAACACTGATTAAAGTGATTTTATTTTGATCTACAATAATAAATGGCATTGGGTAACCAACATTTTTAGTGTATTTTCGTTAGCAGATTTATTTTTCTTGTAAGAATCTAATGCGTTTTTCTTATTATTTTTTTTTACAATTAAATTATTTTGGTGGTCTGAATGATTTCTAAAAGTTGTCCATCTATTTTAATGGGATCTTATATATTATACTCTTTGCTTTATACAGAATGGCGATTTAGTCACCTGCATACGTCTAGGGGGTGATTCTACCCGTCACAATAAACAACTTTAGCTGTGAAAATCATATCCAAATCGTGGCAAAAAACAAACAGCAGGTAACACAGTAGACAAACTAGTTCGATACATGATGATTTTATTTTGTTGAAATCCGACATGGTTTTCGTAGGAAAAGTTCAGTCAGTAGGATAGAATTACCCGCCGGACGAATGAAGATGACTTAAATCGCCACCCTGTATTCCATCCCCTGTCAGGTGGGTCTAAGGTTGCCAATTTGTTTCTTGTATTTTTTGTAGAAGAAATAAAGTATATTATAGTTAAAGTGGTAAAATAAAGAGTAGGTATCTTGGACACAACATAAATACTGTTTTATTTTTTAGGTTTGTTATTAATGTACAGACGCCAGCAGGTCAACCTACCCGATACTCTAAATTTTTTCCAATCACCTTAAATGCTTTAGTGATAAAGTTGAAAATCTATTAAAGAAATTTGACAGATTGTAGTAGGTTGATGAGCTGGCGTCTGTACCTACTAACAACTTTTAGTCAACTTATCAATTTAGCAGCAATTTTGAAGCAAATTGTTTTTTTATATTTTATTACATGTATTGAAGTTCTATTTTTCTGGTCCCACCACTTAGCATTCATCACTGAAAACATCATTCTGTAAATACTAAGATGTACTGAAAATTCGGGTCATTAACAGTTTCATTCTGAAATTAAGGCTAGCTGAACCTCCGCGCTCAGGCCTAGGTGCATGCGCGATGTTCTACGTAGTAGATACAAGATTTTATTTAGGTATAACTCTATACCAGTGAAAACAGTATATTCGTATACTTTATTTTTGTTGAACAGTAAACAGTATTTTAGAATGAAAAACAGTATAATACTGTTTTTAACAGTATGGCTGGCAACCCTAGTTGGGTCATTCAACATTGGGCAGACTGCGCTACTACTCATCTTACCTACTGAAAGTCTTCACCACGTCCCCCGCTATTCTCGGTAACATGAACTTCAAAGTTTCAATAGGATGTCTGTCCGTGGCCCCTCAGCAATGTTATCAATGTTGTTAATCCAACTCCGCATTTAGTCTGATCTGAAATCGCTCTTCTTTCTTACCTTTTGTAAAACAAACACAATATTGACAATATGGGGCCGTACCATTGTATGTAAAACATTTAAGAGTCCACCTCTTGCATGTTACACAGTCCGCACGACCATGGCAACAGTTTGACACTGATATCGCCTTTATGTAGTAGCAATTAGGGCTGTTTTTGTAGTTCATGTGTCGTACAGAAATGTGGTTGACCATACAGCGCCGCTTCGTCGTCGCCTGCGCCGCCGTTGTCGTCGACTTTTTGCGCGATTGGCTTCGTCTGCAAGTAACGGGAGTGTAGTCGTGGTTAACAGTATTGGTATACGTTTTATTGTTTTTTTTTGTGCAGTCTGAGAAGGTAATGTGTCTCGTCTGGGTAACATGTTGAGTTGCTTGTATGGTAGTGCACTTTGGGTAGTGTAGTAGGTTTTAGGCATTGAATTAGTTACCTATTGGTGCCGATTCTCTTGTACACCGAACTAAACTAACTAAACTATCACTAAAATTCCTTACTTTTTACTATGATAATCTTAACGCTATTCTGCAATAAAATGTCTCTAAACTTAAAAATTATTTTGACACAACTAAATCGAATTTGACAATCGCGACTCCACGTGGCACACACTTGTTTGTGCCCTACCCCGTTAATTTTTTAGAGCTGGAGGTGCGCAGGGGGGGCAGCCTGGCGTGTTTTATATGGAATTTTTCACGTTTTGCATGGAAAATAAAAAAAAATATTACCTACGTGTTGATAATTAGGGGTATAAGGGTTTCATAGAGGGGGTCGAAATTTTCATTATTTTTGCGATAGGACACACCATTTTTGAGTTATAAGCAAAAGAAAAGAAAAAAATATATATACAGTACTGTTTTTGCATCTGAAGTCGAGCTGTTCATGTGAATTTTAGTTCATGACAACTAATAGTACTCCACACCATATTTTATCGCGATTAAACATGGTCAGATTTAGGCAAACAATTAAAATTTTAGGTGAAAAACGTCAAATTCAGAATAGCAAAATTGTCATTTTCACTAAATTAAAATCTCAGTCCCATCTTAGTGCTGTTAAACTAAAATATAGTTAAGTTGTGTCACTTTAGTCTATTTCAGAATGAGAAATCATCGTTTGACAGGAATAAATTAAATTTTAGTGATTTTTAGTCTAGTTTAGAGGCATTTGTGACAAGAGAATCGGCACCAATGTCAACCTATTATTCTTCTATCTTATACAGTGCAGAATTGGCTGACTAGTACTAAAGCTATGATTAAAATTATCACACATGAATCAGCCAATATATATATATATTTTTTTTATTCAACGTAATTTTTTTTGGTGAGTGAGTTTGAAGTGTCAATTTGGTCAACCCCTAGCATTAAGGCTCCCATTATATATTGCGGGAAGTTTTCATAAAAATTATTCCACCAGTCGCGTCGGGCCTGTCGGCGCCTTTACATGGAATGACAGCATTGACAGCTTTGATTTTCGCGATGAGATTTTTACGTAATAGACAGGTAGTTAGGAACCCCTCTATCTTAATGGCATTTGTCTTGCCTTTCCCTTTTCATAACATAGAGGACATTGTCTTTGGTAAAGAGAAACGAAACACAAGGGAATCACTTTCCACGACCCAATATAAATAATCGACGCCAATTCTCTATGGACGCACTATATGCGAGGAGAATGTATAAAGCTGTAAAAAATATTAAAAAAACATAAACTGTATGTGGTTCACATCAAGCGCTGATGGAATATGAATTTGAATACTTTGTTATTTGTCATCGGAAGTTAGAAACACAAATGTTCGTGAGATACTCCTCGGCGACTCATCTTCGAGACTCACGTAGGATACTCGTACCTATGTATTATAAGTATGTAATGAGAATGGTCTAAGAATGTGGCAGCAAGCAACTGTGTCAATTGTTTTCTTGTTCTACTAACTGAACAGACAGCTGTGCTGCTGGGGAGTTTGTTGCGCCACTTCTCCTTCCCAGCTAAAGCACTAGGAAGTGGTGAAGGGTGGGTGTTTTGTGGGACTATCTTATGTAATTTTGACGTTCGAAATGTGCTGATTTTCAGCCTAATTGGAATAAATGACTTTTGACTTTTTTCCTAAACATGCAGTAAGAACTTATGAAGATAAATACCTAACGGCTCAGGTGGCAACGTTTTTCTTTATTCTTTTGGTCGACCGAATTCAAACGAGTCTAGACGAAATTAATTCAAATGGTGGTCAAATTGATTGCTTCTCGGTCTTCGGTACAATTGGCAATTGGCAAAAAAATATTAAAACTTTGCTTCACACTTCGTTATTTGTACCTAATTATCTCACCAATCCACAAATTATGAAGAGTCAGAAGCTTATAGTATCTGGCCATACAAATATTGGTTCCACCACCTGTAGCGCATCAGAAATTAATCAATCGACCATTCTTCGACGGTGTACAGCAGAATACTGTGGAACAGTGCCATCTAAATTACCTTTCTACCTTCTAATTGAGTGTCTTGCCAGTTTGGTCGTACAAGGAAAAACAAAAAGAGAACTGGAAATATTTGGGGAAGACTTTTGCCCTGTAGTACAGTGCCAGCAGTGGTTGGGACAGCAAAAATTAACAAAAAATAAACTTTTTAGCCCACGGACTAAGCACGCTGTAGTGGCGGCAATGGATTGACCATGTTATTTAAGATAAGATAAGATAAGATATTTTATTTGCTTAAAACATGGTATACAAAGGTGTTCAGTTTTTTTTAGATCTACATGTTTTGCTTAAGATTAAAGCATGCAAACTTACTTACTAAAAATACATTGTGATATTGAATTAAATTAAATTACATTTACATATTATATACACATTGAATTCATTTTAAAAGATCATTAACATTATAAAAATTATTATTATTGAGCCATTTATATAATTGTATTTTAAATAGTTTACAATTCAATGTTTTAAGGTCATTTGGTATTTTATTATAAATCCGTACACACATAGCCAAAGAATTTTTATTATATTTTGCTGATCTAGGCAGCTCATCCAGCACAAGTCTATATTGGTCACGTCGACTTCTCGAGTTTATTTCGTCTGCTGTTTTAAAAAGTTCCTTGTGTTTTCTGACAAACATACATGCTTCATAAATATATAATGAAGGTAACGGTAGCAAACCAAGCTCTTTAAAAATCGGTTTACATGATTCGTCGGATGGAATCTCGTATATAGCTCGTATACATTTCTTTTGGGCGACAAATGCTCTATTGTGATCAGTACTATTTCCCCACATAATTAGTCCATACCGTAGTGAAGACTCAACATATGCGCGGTATGACATCACAGCCGTTTTAATATTAGTTACTTTTTTAATTTGTCTCAGCGCATAGACAAATTTATTTATTTTAGTGCAAACGTAATCAACCTGCGCTTTCCAGTCTAAATGTTCGTCAATTATGACTCCTAAAAATTTAGTTTGTGTTACAAGTGTAATTTTCGGTATGTCCATTTTAAAATTAAATTTGTTATTATAAGATTGATTAAATTGTATGTATACTGATTTATTAAGATTAATAGATAAATTATTATTATTTAACCATTTCGTTAGATCGTTAATTGTATTATTTATGTCCGCTTCATGATCAGTAATCGTTTTATATTTCTTATCGGTAGTAACAATTATGGAAATGTCATCGGCAAAAAGGAAGCATTTATGGTTGGTTACCTTAACTATGTCGTTTATATAGAGTAGAAATAAAATGGGACCCAATATGCTACCCTGGGGGACGCCGCGTGTTATATTTATGTATTCTGACGTGTAGTTTGTCATGTCCCTATTTTCATCAAGTTTGGTGATCGTGACATGTTGTTGTCTGTTAGTCAAGTACGATGATATCCATTCAAGAGGCAGTCCTCTAATACCGAGGAGTATTTTATGTGAGACAAGATCGAATGCTTTCGACAGATCAAAGAATAGCCCTGTCGTTAGCTGTTTGTTGTTAATGCTTGTCAGTATTGATTTCAAGAGTGAAAAGATGGCCAACGATGTGGACTTATGTTTCTGAAAACCAAATTGCGCTTCTTTTATTATATTAAATTTCTCACAGTAATCGACTATTCTTTGATTCATGCATTTCTCATAAATTTTTGACATTATGGGTATCAGTGTTATGGGGCGATAATTATTCATGTCACATTTTTCACCCTTTTTAAATATCGGTTTGACCACAGATATTTTTAATGCGCTCGGAAAGACTCCTTGTGAAAAGGACAAGTTAATTAGATAAGTCAATACCCCACTTATTTCATTGATACACGTCTTAATAATTCGGGTGTTAAGTTCATCATAGCCTTCAGAGTTAGTATTATTCAGAGAAAATATCTGTTTCCTAACCTCATTTTCGGACATAGGTATGAGGAACATCGAGTTAGCAGTTAGTGTATCATTACGGCAACTGTTTGTACAATTCTGAGTAGGGATATAATTTGTAAAGTGCTTGTTGAAGGCAGAGGCTATTTCTGCTGGTTCGGTAAGTATGGTGTTGTCATGTGTTTTGATGTGTTCAATGTTATTTTTTAGGTCCGAATTGTGTATTTCGTTTTTTATAACTGTCCATGCGGCTTTACATTTGTTGTCATTATTATTCATAAATTTTATGTTAGCATTTCGTTTCGCATTGTGGATACATTTTTGTAATAGCTTTGAATAAGTGGTGTATTTATTCTTGTTTAGTATATTTTTATTTTTATAATATTTATATCGTAAGAAACGCTTTGTTTTTGAACTTTGTTTAAGGCCCATGCTTATCGACGTTCGCTTTATTTTATTATTTAAATTTATCTTCACCCGTACTTTTGGGAAACAGAGCTTGTGAAGCAGACATACTAGTTCATGGAAAGAGGTGAATGCTTTATTTGCATCGTTTTCCATATATATATCTGTCCAGGATAGATTTTGTAAGCATTCCCTGAATTTACGCGTGTTATCTAGACTGTAGTCTCTTTTGTAAATGTGGTATATTAAGGGAACTGTAGTTTGAAGCCTCAAAGGAAAGCTTAGCATTTGTGCAGTGTCGTGGTCAGAGAGATGGAGTGGCAGCACTGTTGCAATGGCGTCGGATATATTACTTAATATATGGTCTATACATGAGTTTTTTCGAGTAGCTACCTCTATATGAATTTTAACATTGTGATTGTGTGCTATGTCTTGAAATAGCCGAGTTATTTTGGTTCGTTTCAAGGTATTAATATTAAAGTCACCTGTTAAGACTATGCGTGTTCTAGTTTTATATTTCTTGTGTATATCATGTAAGACACTATCTAACTTACTTAAATTTGTTAGCCTTAGAACCGATGGCCATCGGAGAAGGTCTAATTGTATTTCATTCTTCAGTGAAAGGTGAAGACCGCGATGGTACCTAAATAAAGCGACGACATACTATTCTTCTGGATGACAACCGAGGATCGAGTTGGATAAAGCGTCGTGCAAACCGGCGCGACGCGACTCTTAACAAAACAATTTCTAAGAAAACTTCGCGGTAGAACAATCACCGCTATCGCGTCGACAAGTTGCACTAGTCTGCACGAGCCTTGACGTGCGATTGGAGAGGCATAGTCCAGCAGTGGCTGATGATAATGATAATATTACTTTTGGGGACCTCAATATCAACACGCCCTATTCTTCACCACGCTTAGAAAACTCCGACTTTCTTACGTGAGTGCATCGCATATGCAAATTATCTTGTTACGGTCTAGTTTTTATCTGTGACTATAGTAATCTAGATTATCTTCTTTATAGGTACACACGGCTACATATCAAGCTATACATTTCCAGTATAAGCTGACCTCGCATTGTACGGAAATCCTATAAAATGCGAGATCAGCATAAACTGGAATGTGTGATGTGTAGTGTAGCCGAGTGTACATAGCTATCAGACGTAATTAGGTACGTGTCTGCTTGTGCCATGTCTCTAGCTAATAAGCTAGTGATATCCAACAAGACTGGAAAACCCTCCAGATTTACATCTCTTCGTCACAGACCTAGGCTATTTCAATGTAGGTAACCCGTAAACTTCAAAATATCTTATTTTTTTGTTAATTGCAGCCCTGTTTTACGTAGTATGTTGATCATAATTCAATGCGTAGCAATTATGATAAAATATTTATTAAATTATAATAATTTAACACGTTCAGTGCCGGTAGCCCTCCTGAAGGGTTCACCTAGTCCCATGTAGGTTTTTATTAGCAGAGTTTCAATGTAGGTAACCCGTAAACTTCAAAATATCTTATTTTTTTGTTAATTGCGGCCCTGTTTTACGTAGTATGTTGATCATAATTCAATGCGTAGCAATTATGATAAAATATTTATTAAATTATAATCATTTAACACGTTCAGTGCCGGTAGCCCTCCTGGAGGGTTCACCTAGTCCCATGTAGGTTTTTATTAGCGAATACAGCATTATAAACCGTTAAAAATAAAATCTGATGTATATCTTAATAATATTAATTAGTAAGTATGCGTTGGTTCTGAAATCCATTTTTTTTTCACTATTTGGTACTAATATTCACAAAAAATTTAAAAGGTTGGAACCTAGGTATAGCGACAAGACCCCTGAAAACACTATTCTACTTCGTTTTACAGTGTACAGTGTTTTATAATACGGTTTAAAACTTACTGCCGTTGACCGTCCGCGATATTTAACTTTAGCGCAAACATAATGCCGGTAACCCTCCCGGAGGGTTCACTTCCAATATGTATGGCGGCATGGCGTGTGAGTTCTGTGAAAAGTGGGTGGAGTTGAAAGTGAACATCATTAGACCTATGCTCTCGAAAAACAATTGCTGGAAATAATACTATTTTGTGAAAATATGACGATTTCCTGCAAATATAATTTCCGGAGCTATATTGGCAGAGCGCCGCAATTTGCATACAACTATTACCTTGACGGACCCCTTAAACAACTCTTGCGGTTAAAAGAAGACCAATTAATTGGAGACCTCAGTGTCTAAAAGTACAGACGCCAGCAGGTCAACCTACCCGAAACTGTCAAATTTTCCCAATCAACTTTGAACCTTATTTGCTGCTTTAGTGATAAAGTTAAAAATCGATTTGACAGATTGTAGTAGGTTGACGTGCTGGCGTCTGTACAAGCCATAGAAACATGCGGTGTTCCATCTTAAAATCATGGTACTTACAAACCATTATCCCTCGATAACAGAAAAACCTACCACCTGTTTTCATTATCATTTATCACCAACCGTTTTTAGGGTTCCGTATCAACCCTTATAGTTTCGCCATGTCCGCCTGTCTGTCCGCGGCTTAGCTCAGAGACTCTTAGTACTAGAAAGCTGTAATTTGGCATGGGTTTAATCACGCCAATAAAGCGTCAAAATAAAAAAATAAAAAATTTGGGTACTTATCTCTCCTACACGTAAAGTGGAAATGTTTTTTTTTATCGTCAATCCCGTGGTGGGGTAACGTTGCAAAGGTCATTCAAAAATATTGTGGGTGTGTGACTGGCTGGTTGTTGCGTTTTGTAATCCTGAATCATTCCAACCAGCCAGCAATGTACACCAAGCTCATCTCCTCCACAATACTATACTATTAACATAGTAACACCAACGTTGTACACTTAGTTCGCAATAAACGTTTTGACTTTGACTTCACTTTATTTCGTAAATCGTGAGTGTGTGTAACCCGTTTTTGTATTCAGGGATTCGTTTGCAAATCTTGTTTAGAGTCAAGTGCCCCCCCTGCTAGCTAAATGGTTGGTTTTGGATATTATGTGAAAAAATTTACGGCAGTAGTATATATAACGAAATTCAAAAGGAAAACTATTACAGCTAAGTAGACATAACGACCAACTTACATTTGCAGTTGCAAAAACATGTTCTCCCATACATTCCGATTTGGAGAACACGTTTTTCAACTACAATGTTAAGTTTGTTTATGGGATAAATTCATCCCAACTACGGAACCCTTCATTGTGCGTGGTCCGACACACACTTGGGCTTTTTTATTCTAGAAAAGTATTACTTGAGAGAGAGTAGATACCTACTACTTAGAGAAACTCTTTCAATTCAATGACATTTTGAAATCCCTGTGGTTAAACTTACCGTAACCATAGACGCCCTGACTCACATCCTCACATTTGGCTCTTTGCCCGACAGAATTAGCATTCGACTATTATCTCCCCTTGCAGGGACGCTGTGCAGTGTGCAGGGACATTATACTTAATAACAGGACTTTTTGTTTGTCTCTCTTTTGGGCTGATAGGGTTGCCACAGAGGTAAAACAGGGTTACCAATTCCTTAAACTTTTTTTTCTAAGTTACAGCAGGACATCAGACCACACGTAAGATTGTGAGGGTCCTACAATCTTATCAAACGCTGCGTTACAAATGTAGGTACAGTACGTAAATATGGGCTTTTTCAGGCAAATTGTGCATTATTAGGTTGTAGGCAGTTACGTACTAACGTAAGAAAATGACAAGAACCAATATTACCTGAGTGAAGTAAGGGAATTTAATTGCTTAGCAAATCGACTACCAACTTAAAAAATCAAAGTCAAATCATTTATTTCAAATAGGCCCGTTTATGGCACTTTTGAACGTCAAATATTTACAAAAAAAATTAATTGATTCTAGTCGCCCCTTCCAAAAGGTAGTTTTCGCATGGAGAAGAATGGGCAAGAAACTCCACCGTTACTCTTTTAAAATGTTTTACAATATTTTGTATAAGTACATTATTTATATAATTATATGTGAGGACGATGCACCTAGAATAAAATTATTATACCACAATAGGTAAAAAGAATTAAGAATGAAGCAACAACAGATAAACTAATTATGTGATAGATACATGGTGCTCACATATTTACAAACATTGTAAAAGAAGACGATTTTCCTAAAATTTTACAATTAATAAATCAGTGTACGAGGAATTGGTCACAGAATGTAAAATCAATGTCATATATAACAAAAAATAATAATAAAATATACACTTAAATTTGCAACCAGTTTGATTTTGTCTTGATTCTAAATTATCCTATGGAGCAGGACCAGCATGTTTCCAAGCATTCTTATCTTGGATATAATCCTCTAATTTGTAATATGCTTGTTTACAAAGTGTACTTTTAATATGAGTTTTAAATTTTCTTTCATTTAATTGCAAAATATCACAAGGTATTTTGTTGTAACATTTAATACAGTACCCCATAAAAGATGTATGTACTTTAGATAATCTGAAAAATGGTTGATCTATTTTATCTTTATTTCTAGTATTAAAATTATGTCTATCACTTATTTTATTAAAAAGATGTCGATTTTTTCTAACATAGGTACATTATATTTTCATAAATGAACTGGCAAGGTACCGTCATCTCATAATATTAATCCTTTTAAATAGTTCTCTGAGAGATTCGCGGTGACGTAGATTATAAATGGCTCTGACAGCTCTCTTTTGCAAAATAAAGATGGATTCAATGTCAGCAGCCCGACCCTACAGTAAAATGCCATACGACATAATGCTGTGGAAGTAACTAAAATAGACCAATCGCGCGGTTTCTACATCTGTTAACTGTCTTATCTTTCTAACAGCATAAGCGGCTGAGCTTAGCCGCCCCGCAAGAGATGTTATGTGAGGTCCCCATTGTAATTTCTCGTCTAACGCGATTATCAGGAAAACAGTTTGATTAATAAATTCCAGTTTTTCTCCGTCCAATATGATGTCACATTCGCTATTTCTAACATTAGGTAATTTAAATCTAATGCATTTGGTTTTTATTTTATTTAGTACCAAATTATTTACCGTAAACCAATCTTGGACCTGAAGAATAAATTCTCCGTATATTCAAAATAAAATAATAACTGTCATTCTTTGACATTTGTATGAAATGCCTAGAACACGGCAAATTAGCGTTGTGTGTCAATATGATACCTAAACAATACATTTCCCTAACTGTATTAAAATGAAACGTAGTTTTACGAAAAATTATGTAACAACCAAATGGTGATAATGCAAAGTCAGTAAAGGTTCACGACCCAAATATAATCCGTAGCAGAACTGGCAGTGTATTTAGGATATGATGGGACTGACGCAAAGCAATTATAAAAAACTCTAATTAAATAAAGAAAAAAAATGTACCTACCCAACGTAAGTATAAAGTTAAGTAGCTTTAAAATGGACATCGTACACCCAATGCATCCGTTTTTTCTCTTCCCATAAACGTAAGATAACAGCATGTCATTGATTGAACATAAAGAGATGTCTGTTCAAACTAAATGAGCTGTGGCACAGATTAAGCTGTGGTGTTGATTACAAGATGGCTACCGTTTGGTTTCAAATTCGGAACACGTGGCACCTATAGTTGGATTTGTTCACATCCTTAGTTTGACAGCCTTCTTGAAGAGTAAAAATTACCTACAGGATACCTTTAAAATACGAGGCAAAAACTCATACCACATAGAAGGACAAAACAAAACCCCAAAGGCTCATAAAGGATGCTTGGGAGACCAGTACCCTAAACCAAGAGCGGATCCAGCCTTCTAGTCAGGGGGGGTCACATAGTCGGGGTCCAGTCAGAACAGGCTCCAATCAGTGGCGGACTAAGCCTATCGAGGGGTCGGGGCGACAAAACAAAATGAGGTCCTTCGGTCTTGTCATTTTTAATAACATTTTGCAAAAAATATATAATGAAAGCAAAAAAACAAGTGTAACGTGCGTAATTAATTTATAATCTACCTACACCATGGACCTCGCAACCGGCAGGATAATTTTTTCAGTGAGGTGCATTTTCATCTCCTCAATAGGCTATTTACGAAAAGCATGCATGTAGTCCCCTACACGCTTCGAGCAAGGCGAGCTCGAATTTTTTTTCACCTCGTCTCGGAATTCCCGGTTAGGTTTCAATTGAATATCCTTACAGAAATAGGAGTTGTCGACTTATGCAGAAAAGTTTGAGAGTTAGAAGAATGTAGAATTCAAGAGCGAGCGAAGTGAGCTCGGCCGAAAACTTTACGGTCCATCATCATAAATGATTATAATAACAGCGCATAGTCTTATAATGCGTGTCGTTCGCGCATGTGTGGAAAACATCCGAAACAGAAAAAAATCTTAGAGGTACAAATATAAACTGAAGTGTTTATTGCATTATTATATTATTATTACATTACATATTATAACAAACAAAATAATATGATAGCAAACCTTACATATACTTCAAACCTACTTACGTTTTTATATACTTACATTAATCATTTATATATCACTATTCTACACTTACCAAAATGTTATTTAACATAATGCGCCATAAAACTAAATAAATGTAGGTATATAAATAAACACGCAAAAACAAATTTTTAACAAAACTACCCGCCCTTTGACACAGTCATACACACACCCCCTCCCAAGCACACCTTCATTTATACCCACACACACACACACTCACACCCCCACACATAGACTCACCCACGCACATTACCCCACACACGCACGCACACACACACACACATCATACCACACACACACACACGCACATCATTCCACGTTTTTCTCAATCATTCCCACTCTTTCCGTCTTTCACTTGTTGACAATACATACAAATGTTATGAAATGGGGGGCCTGGAGATCTATAGTACAGGCCTCGGCTTAGTTTAGACTCCAGATCTCCCACAAATTACTAATTTTTCGACAATTTATCTTGTCAACTTTATACCTTGATGTAATTTGTGGAGATGAAATAAACAGATTTTTATTTTTTTATTTTTATTTTATACAGGTACGAGTACGTGGAAACATCATACAAAGTATTTATTTGATTAAATTTATCAATGAGATTAGTAAAAATATAAGTGGTCGACCTATACACAGCCAGGGGGGGTCATGACCCCCATTAACCTCCCCCCCCCCGGGAGCCGCCTTTGCCCTAATCCACAATCCGAGGGTTTTGAAGGTATACCTAATCCATCGCTTCATAGGTTTGAAAAATTCGTCTTTTCAACAACATAATTAACGCAATGAACGTGGCTGAACTGTCAAAATGAAATCAATTGAGATCAATTGCCATTTTACGTGTGTTACGCAATTACCCCACTATGTGGAAGTTTAATAGACAAACCGCAATACTAACCCGTCGTCGTCTGCTTCCCGCATCCCTTCTTCATCAGAAATTGCAATAATGGTCTGACCACACATTCCTCACTCAGACTCGAAAATGGTACCTACCTACTTGACTATTCTGTTTTCAATTTTTTTACAGAGATTAGAACGGAAATGGTTCGTCTCATTTTTGTCAGATATAAATGCACTGACCAATGTTCAATTTAAGTTAGATACTTTTCTAAGAGTTACCTGTTGTCTTTGACGTTTTTATGTACCTAACGGAATAATAATAATAACTAGAATAGAATACCTACTCTTTATTATACAGTCCACTATGTAAATTACAGCTAAGTACATAAAAATATAAATCTTATATAGGGTGACACAATGGGCGGTATTATCATTAAAACAGATCTTTTAAAGACAACTTTGGATAGATTAAAAGAAGGAGAGACGATACTGCAGGTGGTCTGCTGATAATCAATGTGGTCTGTGAATGTGATGCACCATTTACATACCTATATACAATAAATACATACATACATAAAGCATAATTATTATACATAACTCTATAAATACATATTCAATCAATAATAATTACCTAATAACTTTCCATTTGCAACAAAAAATCACACTTAAAACGAATAGATCGCTATGATAAATTAACAACACGTCATAAACATCGCTACTTTATTAATAAATTCGTTTTAGATTCTTCATTTATTTTAATAACTTTTGCTACTAAATCATGTTTTCTGTCCTAAACGGACATGAACATGATTTTATGTATAAAACTACAACTTTTTTCGGCAGCAAAATAAGTGACTACTATTCAGACATTCAGGTTAAATCCAGCCAGGTCAAAGATTTACAGTTCAAATAAGGTAATAACAAACTAACGGCTGGCATCCCTAATTGCAGGTCTAGCTGTCAAATTGAGAATAAGATGGCGGCAATTTTGCGCGGGCAAGTTTGGCAGCCATTCAATGAATCTTGGTGTATTAGCGAAAATACTGTTAGGCGGGTGGTGCTTAAAATACTGTAAAATGAAGGGGAAAGCATGGTAACATTTCAATTGTGTATGTATTCGCAAACACAAAAGCTTTGCAATTTTATTGATAGACCATGGACTGCCATCGATTCTTTGCACGAAATAAATTCGGGTTCATTGCGTTTTTTGACTCTGAATTTGAAGTGTATGTCTAGAGAGTAAATTTCTTATTTAATTAAATGACCCTTCTTTTTTTGGCTTCGCCGCAGTCGGGCAATAAGGGAATTTATCAATACCTAATGTCTTTATCATGTTCTTTAGATACAAAACGATCAATAACAAATCAATTGCATTTCCCTGTTTATTAACTGAAAATGCGCCGTTTATTTATGTAGGTATGTATGTAGGTAGTGCTAATAAAATACTCCCCTTAGTACCTAGTACTAAAATAGTAAGTTCATAATTATAATGGATTTTTTTATCAAAAGCTCAAAAAAAAGACCTAAAATCACAAACATACTAGTGCCATAAAGTAAACTCAATGGTTCACGCTAGCCATAACTAAAAAGTACCTATTATAACCGTCCTAATTGGTAGTGCCCTAATTTTAGTGCCTTCTTGTTTACCATTAAATTTCATGATTGCCCTAAAATGCCCTTAATGATTCTTAAATTAGAAACAGAATGGAGTGTGAATGGTGTTAAAACGTAAACAGAAAAGTGACCTCGTGAAGAAAATTAAGCATGAAAACTTTCCGCAATTAATAAGAAAATTATTTTCTTTTGTGCTTGGAGAAGGATCGGGGAGCTTAAGGTCTTTACTGTGAAACCGTTACCTTTTTCGATAATAATGTTAAAAAACTGCCAACGATTATAGGGTAGACTTTGGAAAAAGTCACAAGTTTTTCTTAAGCAGCAAAACTGTTAAGACTTTTCAATGTTATTTTTAAGATCTCATTGACCTGTAAAGGTAAAACATTTTATGGAATCCTGAACAACGTGAACTGAATATTTCACGAAGACTGAACATTGCAAACTTCGCAACCATAAGCGGCCTTGGTATCGATTGCTATGATTAATTGAATAACTATACATTGGTTTGAAGATGGCATGGATAAACATAAATGATAAATTGTTAAGGTATTGCCAACATAAACTTTTGAAATTACCATGTTTGTATGAAAACAGTTTTATGTATGATGACCATCTGAATTATCATTTTGACAGAGAAAATAAGCGGGTAGATATTGATGAAATCTAAAAGTTCGGTTCTAAAGATAGTAAAATATATCATTTTAATAGAAAACAGTTCCAGCCATAATAATAGCTATGAACAGTGAATTAAATAACACCTATCTGACAAAGCGAGCAATAACTTTTCTTTTTCTGTAATTGTGAGACAATAAATGAATTAATTATTGCTAATACAAAAGAGTTCATATATTCTACAACATTCTCAATTTCTCAGTCATAAACTCATGAAGCAAGATCTATTTATTGCACAAAGACTGCACTTACGTGAAAGTAATGCTCAGTAATAACGGAATTTATTATGAGTCAGCGTTCACTCAAGATACCAATAAAACTGGCTACTTGACGAATGGTGTAAACCAGACAAAAATATTGGTGTGTTGAAAAGTTCGAAGATTCGATATGATGAATGGAATGAAATGGCTTTTTAAGTTGGCCGTGTTGCAGTTGTCAGACAACATTATTTCAAATTGAATATTTCAGCACTTCTTACTTAGCGTCTGAAAGTCTTAGAGAGGTTCTCAAAAAAAAAATAAGGCTGTAATTCAGAGAAAAGCTTATTATTTCCAAGCAGGGCCGTCGGTTTCACCCGCATTAAATCTCGATCCCGTGCGAATATCTGAATAAAAATTATTGTATGTGTTAATTCAGTTATCTGTGTGCCAAATTTCATCCAAATCTGTTCAGTAGTTTTTGCGTGAAAGAGTAACAAACATCCATTCATCCTCACAAACTTTCGCGTTTATAATATTAGAGGATTAAAGGAATTGAAGTTAAGATGAGGAGGAAAACATATATTTCAGCAAAAAATACTTCGTAGACAGCCATTAGGCCTTTGAAAGTCCTTATGGGTAGTCAGAAGCCCAAAACGCTGACAGCCACTTTTACCAAGGGGTTTAATGTTATCCAATAACTGGGTTGTGGAGGTCAGATAGGCAGTGTAATATACTGGTATTCTGCTGCATCCGGTTCGACTGGAAGTTGACTCCAATATAGTTGGGAAAAGGCAGGTAGATTGACAGTCTGAAATTGTTGATAATATGTATGCTTGACGAATTCATGTGGGCTGACCGAATAGTCTTAGTTTGTGTCAATTACGGTAGGTAGCGTTGCTTGTCCAAGTTGTTAGGTACTCACGTAATGAGAACTTACAAACATACCATGGTACAATCATAATTTTTTGCTGGAATTTCATGTCCATTAGTCAAAAAGTAGTCACAATCAAATGTACGTACAGGCAAATGAGCCGATATAAACAACTGAAGTTTCTTTTCCTGTCAACTTCCTCAAATATTAAAAACTAGCTTCCGCCAGCGGCTTCGCTCGCGTGACATCTTTATAAATTATAGGCTATGTTACTCAATGATAATATAGAAGTCTACTGGTGAAAGAATTTTTAAAATCGGTCCAGGAATTTTTTGAGTTTATTCATTACAAATAAACATATAAAAAATCAAATAATTTCTCTTTATAATATTAGTTTCGATTAAGACTACTTACAGAATAACCTTTGGCAACCTTGACCTTTCCTAAAAGTAGTCCTGAGTAAAATAACGCCTTCTGAACTTTAAGGCAAGTCCATTCATCTCCTAAAAAGAGAAAAAGCGGCCAGTGCGAGTCAGACTCGAACACGAAGGGTTCAGTAACACCGTACAATATTTATCACAACATATTTTAAAAAAATACAGAAGTAGTATGTTGACTTTTTTTTTATTATTGTGAAAAAATAAATACACACTGAAAATTTCAACTGTCTTCCTATTACGGTTCAAAAGATACAGCCTTGTGACAGACGGACGGATGGACAGCGGAGTCTTAATAGGGTCGCTTAGTTGGGTACGGAACCATAAAAACTAACTAAAAATAGCTACCAATTTAGAGACGATGACTCACTGAAACTTTATACTACATCTCTGCTTATACACACAAAAGGTCAAAATACTTAGAACCTATTTCAGTCAGCACATTTTCCCAAGGGTTAAAAGACTTCCTCAATTACTATATTCCTAGCTGAAACGTTTTTAACTTAAAGCCATCAGCGGTCGTCGGCATAGAGAATGTAATTAGTGCTTGAATTAATTTATAATTTATGGTTTCATTGTCGACGTGAACTTGCGTCCGCTCGGTGAATCATGTCTCTGGGTTGCTAGTTACAAGGTGGAGAAATTACGCTCGAAAATGGAAGGTATAAGTTACCTGAAGGTATTAAAAAGTTAAGTTATTGTAACACAAAATTATAGTTTAAAACTTAAGTAGGGCTAAGTTAAGACGGACTTATAAAAAAATAAAAACTAAGAAGTGACAGAAAACACTAGCAGTAAAATATTCTTACTTACTACAGGAAAATAATGGCAGGATAAAAAATACCAGTCGCTTATGAGTAAGAAGCTATGAAATGTATTTTTGAAAGTGAAACTAAAACAAACAATATTTAAGTTCTAATTCATTATTGAGTATATGCGTCATATATCCACAAAACTTTTATCAGCAATTCTTATCTTCTTTTTCATTCAATGTATTGGTTTCACTTACCATCGTCATCCTTAAATGCCAAACATACAACAAAACACTACTTACCCGGAAATCGGGGAGAATTTCATACGGTGGCCACACACTCACCCCGAGCAGAACTGATTCGTTCGCCGTTCACCGTTCCTTTTTCATTTCATTTCATTCGGGCCGTCCGTCCGTGCGTGTGACGGGATCGCGCTAAGAAACAAACTAATATTATTTAGTTTAATATAATAGGAATTATAACAGAACAAGTATGAGGGAAATAGTGCACCTGCAGGCCGGACAATGCGGTAACCAGATCGGAGCCAAAGTGAGTACAACTTTTAATTTATATTTTAAACTCGCAACGTTCCTTTTGACAGCTGCAGTTGACAACATTCGTTTTTTTTTAAAGAAGTCTCTGTTACTTGCGCAAGAAAAAAAAAATTGTCCATTGTGTTTTAGATTCGCCCTAATTTTTGTTGAAATAATGGAAGTTTTGAAACTATTTTGATATTTTTACCGACGTGGAGTCTTTTCAGCTATGTTCTGAATTAAAAACAATTAAAGTTCCTGTTGCTGAGGTTTTTGTAATAAGTAGGTATGGAATTAGTAAATTTTCCTCATAATATTATCATTATTTTATGTAGTGGCATTGTGAATATAATGTGGGTACCAAAAGATAACGAATGTAAAATCAATAAAGTAACTGTCATGAATGGGGGTATTTATCTGATTACGTACCTAGCTGTAAGCAACACAACATTAATGATTTTCACTCATTTTTTATACAAAACTTTAATGACTTTTCGATATTCTGTTGATGGAAAATACCTACAATAAACACACATGAAAATGACTACTTATCACAAGAATGTCAAAGAATATGAATCCAATGCTGATCACGTTTAAAAAATATGAAACAATAGCACGTAACAAAATGACAATAGAAATGATGACTTATCGGATTATTCTATGGCTGACTGATCGTAAAAAGTAGGTATGTATTTTTCTACTAAGAATTGCACTGGCATATTACTTTATAAGATACACGCGCAATGGTGAATGACGATGAGTGACGATTGATTTACGGAAGGGTTAAGTTAAGAAAAATAATGTTTTAACCAACTTCAAAAAAAGAGGTTGGATTGAAGGAGGTGGCCTAAAACGAAAATACAGAACCAAAGATACCAACTTCAGAAATTATGTTCTGTTTTTTGGAAGTCGTTTGTTTTATTTTTTGTAAAGGTACAATTTACCTCAATTAAAATTATTTTTTTTTGTTACATAAAGTTAAGTAAGTATAAAACTTAAGTTAAAGCTAAGTTAGCGGCAGCCGAAAATAAGAAATAAGTGTAGTAGGTACTTAATTAATATTGCAGACGGAGCTAATTATGCAAATTCCGAGCACAGTTTTTAATTACATAAACCTACTTGATTGCTCATTTACATTTCTTTATTAATATTTGATGCAACAAGCGCATCGGATTCTGTTGAAAATGTTCTGACATTGCGTCAACTATTCCGGAAAAAAACTTCTATAAGTAATAATTAAATGAATAGGAGAATTAAATATAAATATTTACTTACGAATAACTTAAAAGTTTTAACTTCATCATCATTCTCTTGCCCTTATCCCTATTTATTTGTGGTCAGCGCAACATGTCTTTTCCTTCCACACTTCTCTATCAGTCGTCATCTCGGTAGTCTCCCCCGTTCTATCCATATCATCTTCCACACAGTCCATCCATCGTCTCTTTGGTCTTCCCCTACTCTTGTAGCCATCCATATTCATACCCAAAACATTCCTGACGCCATTTTCCTCATTCCATCCTAAATAAGATAACACTTTAAAGTTATTTAAGATATTTAAAAGTAAAAACATAAATATAACTTGTAAAAGTATTATCAGCATAGAAAATCAGTCTTATCAACATAATCGCTAAACCGTCATTTTCCTGAAACAAACCGTTTCAGGAAAATGTTTAGCGATTAACATAAAACTGTACACTCTTTGGCAGATGACTCGTTTAAAAAATACAGTTTATTTTATTTTATTATAAATATAACCTATTATATTCAAGTACAAGCACATTCATTAGACGTTGCTTATATTTCAAAAGTTTCAAGAGTCTGAGTCTGTTTTTACGCTAAAATAATCAGTTAGATATAACTATGTCAGCAGTTTAGAATTATATATATTTTTTTTAATTGTCATTTATTTTCATGCAACTGGCAATTCTGACATTTTCCCAAAAATATGTTGACACTTTTTCTGTAAGTCAACTTACACGCGTCATCCGAAATTAATATCAAATTATTGTAATCCGAGAGCTTGACACTGAAGTACATAATCAGGTGTAAAACGAACACGATAGCATTATCTTCACGCTCTCTTGAATATACGAGATTAGCAGACCTCTAGACTTTAGTATTTCGAGGCTTAATACCACTCGAAAGCACCAAGGACTTTTAGATTAGCCACGGGCTATACAACACAAGAGTAATTTTCTGGGTATTCAAGAGTTTTTTACTCCGCTGAAAGCACCTAATTGATCTACCATAGTCTAATCTCCAATAGCATCTAGCCTTACATCCTCTGAACATAGGTTTTTCACGGTATCGGCAGCCAGACCTGTAAATAATTTTCAAAGACGATGAAGATGTTAGAGAATTTATAGATTACACCACATGAAAAAAAAAACGGTAGTCATTTATTCAAATTAGGCTGAGAATCAGCACTTTTTGAACGTCAAAATTATATAAGACAAACCCCCAAATAGCCTGCCCTTCACCATTTCCTAATGCTTTAGCTGGAACAAAAAAGCGGCGCAACAATTTCCCCAGAAATTGTTGCGCCGCTTTTTTCAGCAGTCTGTTAAGTTAGAACAACTTGATTCCTGAATTATACTTTTCTGAGTTAACATCTTTCTAATCTTCTTTTTAGCTAAGATGATGATGTGCCTAGTCCTATATTTAATTCTCTTTTTATTTTTTTTTTCTCCAATTTAAGCACAGTTACATGATTATAGTGTTATCTACGGTCAGTATTGCGTGTTATTGCTACCGGTATCGCGTGAACGAAAACTAAACCAGCACATGAGAGTGCCACGAGAAACAATCATTAATTTTCAACGTATACGAAAATCTTTACGAGTTTCCTTTATCATTTTGAGTGTGAACCTCGCCTAAATATAAGTCCAACATTAATGAGGTATATATTTATTATTTTAAAATATTATTGTTTATGGAAAGCAAAATAAAAAGTTTGAATATCGAATACCGTTCATAATATGACTGTAGTAATTGTGTTACCAATGTTACCATTTTAATTTATTTGTTTCCCCATTTTAATTTAATTTATTTTTCATTAATGTCAAAATATTTTTTTTAAATTTTGGTTTGATCTAAAGTCAAAACATGTCAAAAAGTTGTACCTACATCAAAAAGTTTACATTCTTTATGTGTGCACCGTTGTTCTTTTTCTTCTTTCAAAGAGGAAAGATCTATCATTATGCCGGCTTTCATTCTACTCTGTATAACGGTCGTCGTGCTACGCTTTTTCTATTTTATTGGGGCAAAGCTAAATTATATGCTTTCTAACGTAAAATGGTTACTTAGAACAATTTTTCGGTTTCAGTAAACTTGCTATTAACGCTTGTCAAACGATTTCAGTTTCGCAGTGAAAAATAATATCAAAAGTAAGTAACTGTCTGTAGTCATTGTGATAAGTAACTAGCGGTACCTAGTTAATTTTAAATTTATCAGCGAAAGTAACTGTTACGGCTTTCACTGTGCTGTGCGGCTAATTCGTAGACTTCTTAAAAAACGGTAGGTAGCAGATTTTTTTTTAAACCCTCCTCTTCATATTTACCTATTGAGAAATGATACATGATATTTGTTTCTGTAAATTGGTTAAGAAAAAAACACTTCAAAAATGAATTATGTGTTAAAACTAGACCGACTACTCTGAAAGACCGAAACTAATTCAGAGGTCAGTCTATTTTAAAGTCCAGATATAATCTTGGTCAAGCCATATGAGGACCATGCAGATGAGATGGTCTTTTGAGCAAAGAATTACACAGATTTGAATGGACCTCTCCAGTCAGTGCACGCATTTGTCATTTATCGTGTATGTAGCTCAATTCAGAACTCAGACAAGCTCATTGAAAAGAATTATCCCTCTCAACCCAAAAGGATTTTTTTTCATTCAAACTTTCTTCACGTGATTGTTCTTTATCTATGCCCATTTTTTTTTTTAATTTGTGTTTTCCCGAAAGTGTTCAAAAACAGTAACAAATAGTCGACTACCAAAAGAGGTCATAATCATAACCTCACTATTTGAATCGAACAGTAATAAAAGGCTGACTTTATTACTTTTCCAAATGGAACAGTACATTGACTTGGCACAGTAATTAGAAGTATTAATGTGTCGGACACGTTTTTTTCCTTCCAGGGCTTTTGAAGGCAGGTGTGATTGAAATACGATGAAAGAATCGTATGAATAGCATTAAAATAATGTCCTTGTTATAGAATATTGCATAATTTGACAGCTTGGCATGTTCTTAAGAGAGAGTTAACCCCGGAGATTTCTCTGTAGCAGCCCAGAGTCTGGATTCATGCCTGTTGATAGCAATAGGCTCGCCTTCTATAACATGGAACTTAAACATAACTGGCGAAATGTGGTGTACTATAGGTATTCCTCTGCCTAACCCTTAGGGGATTACAGGCGTGATGTTATGCTGTTATGTTATGGTTAACCCCGGTTAACCTGCTGTCAAAACTCATGTTAACTGTTGTGATTGGTTAATCGAAATATTTACCGTCAATCAAAGCAACAAGACATTTGACGACACATTCGTATTGTATTGACAGACGTATTGTGTAGAATCAAATTCTTCTAACTTAAGAGGAAACAGGGCGTGCGATTCTCCATACAAATTTATTCCCCTTTTTTCTTCCTGAATAATGCACCTAGAGCAATTATTTTTTTTCATAAAATCAAGGTCTCCTGTAGTCACATCCCTGTTATTTCCTTTTATTCAGCAACTTATCGTTAAAGAAAATATGACCCTCCAAAAATTACAAAAATGCCCCACTTTTACCGCCGTGATTAGAGGAGTCCCAGACAAATTCGAAAAGTTTTTAACATAAAAGAAAATGATACGAACCTAGACATACTCTTTCTTAAAAATTATATGTACAAAATAATGGAATCGGTTCAGTTTTCAAACAGAAAAATAGGGAATACGAAACGTCGATTTCGTCAATTTTTTTGGGATATTATTGTTCTTAACTGTAGCTATCACTATCGCACTACGGAGGCAGACTTGAAGTAAGACAACGGCAATAGTTTCTTCAAATACCTACTTATTTTTCAAATTCCTCGCAGGCCCTGTTCCCTCTTAAGACAGCTGTGCTGCTGGGAAGCTTGTTGGGCCTCTTCTTCTTCCCAGCTAAAGCACCCAGGAGCGGATCCAACTCTTAAAAAGGTGGTGGTCACGTTCGATTAGGAGTCGCTCACGATCGATACCTGCATTAAATATCAAAACCAATAACCATATTGCTTCTGCCCTATCCTTTGGTAAGTTTATATGCTCGCACCATTAATATATAAAAAAGGTTTTTTAACATATCAATGGCTCGCACACAATGAGTGTGAACATCAGCGTGCCCACAACGGTGGATCCGCTTTTGAAAGCACCAGGAAGTGGTGAAGGGCGGACGTTTCGGGGACTGTCTTATGTAATTTTGACATTCAATAAGTGCTGGTTCACAGCCTAATTTGATGATGACTTTTGATTCAATCGTGTAGGTTTTAAAAAAGTTGTTGGGAAGTACTCTTTCATTTTGAAACCATTATGTAGCGAGAATAAGAATGATCTGCCCTAAAGTCGTTGCTTGATAGCAATCCTTTTTTAAACATTGCCAAAATGACAACAAAGAATGACGGCTGAGAATGACAGTTGTAGATTTAAAATTAGAATTATTTGTTTATTTTTTATTTCACCAGCTGAACTACCAACTTGGTGTCACAGTTGAACATCTTCAAACACAGAATCATTATTATCTGCAGATGATTCATGTTCAACGAATTTCGTAGTTACTTTACTCACTAAATTTAAAATGGTGGCTGATTCACTTGACATGAAACGTCAGTGATTTCGTAGATTACCGCGGGTTAGCGGCATAAGATAATTCATATTGTCATTACAACTATTGTTAAAAAAAGGTAGGTAAAATGAGCAAGCAACCGTTAGTAAAAGTATATTATTGTATGTGACAGAATTTAAAATTTAATATGACTGATGTATGATTGAAATGCATTTATTGTATTGAACGTTCTGACGGGAGAGGTGACAATCAAAATGAGGTTGTAGTAGGTTTTCTGAATTTAATATTTCCATCTTGTACTTATTAACTGGACCTACATTGATTACTGAAAAAAAATAACAACTGAAGCTATTAAAAGTTATTTTGTGCATGTAGACAAAGAGGTAATCCTTTTGTTTGAGTAAGTAGGTAGGTAGTTACCAACTTTCTAAACATGATGGTCATTCAGTGAGTTCTCCAATAATGTTCTAATCTGAAGCCGATAACCAACATACAATACGGCATTTGTCCTTCAACAATAGTATCAGCTGCAGGAAGCCAGCCACTTATAAAAAAGGAGGGAAAAAACAAGCAGACCCCACTTGCAGAGACTAAATAAATGTTCTTTGTGCGACGAACCAATCACGAGTCAATTTTAAAATCTGATTGGATACGTTCGATCAATTAAAAATAAAATTATCTACAGCCAATTTTCAGAAGTGTTAAATTTTAATGTTTGAATTCGAAATGCCTATTTTCACATTAGTTCCTTATAAAGTGGTAAACATGAAGACTAGACAAAGTTGAAACCGGATTTCAATTTTCTTATCTTCATTTTGGCTTCTAATGAATTTCGTTGCGGGTCCCAAGATAGTTCCCTGTAGGACCCGTAAGTTTTTGTTAATAACTTTTGAATTTTTGGCTAACCAAATTGACATTACAGACTCCACAGACAGAATTCACATTCTTAAATTAACTACAACCTTAAGCCACAAAATATTGATTGCATCTTTGGATTATAAAATGTTCTCACAAGATTAGCTGTGTCAAAAGACTTACTTGGAGAAAATATAAACAAAAATCTAGTAAATTGGCAATATAAAGTTCCCTGTTTATTACCTACCATAAACATAGTCTACCTAATTCACTACACACTGTCTATAGACTAATGAAAGTCTGTCTAGACACATATAAAAGCACTAGGCTGACTAAGATAGGCCATATAAGAACATCGGCTATTCCACAGAGGAAAAACATGATCGAAAATATTATGTTCTTTGTAACACAAATGAAATTGTTTCGATAGTCCATGATCAGCACTTTAAGTGCTTCTAACAAAAAACTGATGTACCTAAATACATAGTTGTCTTTTTTTCGCGCCAAAACAAACTAATTAAAAACACAATGATATTTTTTAGATCCCGTGTCCGAAATATTACTGGCTGGAATATTCTAAGAAAGTTTGACAAAAACTCTTTGGTTAAATCAGAGCTACCGTTTCATTTAGGAATAGAGGATATCGCCCAATCATGTACTGATCATTTATCAAATAGAACAGACGTATATGGCTCGATTATTCAACTATCTTCGTTAACAATAACGCCTCATATTCGGCATAATGATCATTTATCCTATAACAAACGCATAAAGTCATCATTTAAAGATAATACGTGTTTTTTTTTTTAAATCCACACGATTATGTTTGTCACGCCTTGTGGGTATCATCAACATTCTTTTATTATTAAACGTCAAGATAGCTGGCAGTGAATAACTCTTTCATTGATTTTTGCAATTTCGGGAAATTCATGTTTATCAGATTCTGTTGTGTTAACTGATTAGTCACGATTTTTCTTTCAATTAGATTCAGTAGAACACGTAAGTCGCAGTAATCTATACCTTCATACAAATAAATTAGTTTCGGTGGATGACTCATGGAACCAAACTTGCATGGAAGTTATATCCTTTCATTCAACAATCTTTTTGGATTAATCCTTTTGATCTGATGCAAAACAAACACATAAATAAATTAATACTGTCCGTTGACAATAAAAACAATAAATCAAACAAGATCATTCGAAATTCAAAAATCGCTCCACAGCCAGCAGTGAATCACGATAGCGCTGGGAAGTTGCAGGCATGCTCTGAATATGTCATTAGCTGCTAATAATGGCTGGTCGAGGGCGCCATATTGTCGCGCATTGTCCCCTGGTCCTCAGCTGACGAATATCCGGCCTGTTTTTGTCTTGCTTTTATGGTGGGTGATCTTATTTGGACGTCTGACGAACTCATTTGCAGAATAAGGGATTTCTCGCTCATATGTTGGACAATAAAGCTGCTTTTGAGGTTATCTTGCTTAACAAAAGTCAGTTAGCTTACCTAGTTTAAATCACAATGGCTACTTTTATTACTTTTATTTTAGCTTACGAAACTCGCTTTTTGACTTTAACCATTTGAATTTTGTAACTAACTTAATCTGCCTCGTTGGTCTAGTGGTCGCAAGCGCTACTGCCGAGCATGAGGTCTTGATTTCGATTCCCAGGTCGGGCAAATTGGGGTTATAGGGTTTTTCTATGTGGAATTTCTCAGTAGCAGTCTAGAGTCTAGATTTGTGCCCGGTTGATGGCAATAGGCTCGCCCCTTGTTACTTAAATATAACTGACGAAATGTACTATAGGTACACCTCTGCCCAACCCTTCAGAGAAACAAGGCGTGATGTTATGTTAATTTGGCTTTTTATGAATAAAGTCCATTGACAATTGACATCTTTTGCATACATGTAGATAAAGATTAAATTATCGAAATGACCAATGAAAATTAGCTACAGCTGCAATGCCGTCTGCGGTTGACGTACAGGGTTGACGTCACAAATGGTCTATGACGCAGAACAGACTACTGGCTTATTAGTTATCATTTGTTAAACTTAATTAAATAAACAAAACCTACATAATAAAAACAGCAGCCATGTTTTAATTAAATAAATGTTTTGCTTATTTTTTATTCTATTGTAACTTATCGCTTTCAATGACTCTTTTAAAACAAACTCTTTGGTACAAGTGAAAATAAAGAAGATTAATAAAATTGTTTATTTTCAGAGCGATAAAATTATAATATAAATCGCTCTGGTGTTTACATTTAGAATAACCCTACTAAGAATATAAACTGAGAAGAGATTCTAGAATAGAAGCCGATGTCCGGCGCGCGAGATGTTTCGTGATAACAGCTTGTAGACATGGCTCAGAAGTGAGATGGGCCTATAATTCTTAAGAAGGGCATTGTAGCCCTTCTTAAAGAAAAGTATCACCATACCTCTGTTCCATACCGTTTCCGTTTTGTCCTCGAGTAAGACCGAATCAAACAGCTTCTGGAGGGCTTTTGAAGGTCGGCTTCGGGATGCCTTTAGGGGTTTGGTTGGATGGACATATTTAATCCTAATTCCCGCGAATTTTTGCGGATGTTCATGATTCCCGAATCTGCCACTGTTATTTCAAATTATTGATTAATAATAATCAAGTACAAGTTACAATAGCAGATTGGACGGTGATCCCCAAACTAGGTGTTTTGCCTGTATCTTGGGGTTTATGATAGTGCCTTTTGGTTATTTATTTTGTTGCTCATTCTACCCCACTACCAGTTGGTTCTTACATACTTTCTCGGTTTCTAGGTAGATGATCAGTCAGGGAAATATAATTGTAAGGTTAATAGACAGCCTACGACAATTTGCGGTGTTATAGCCATTTCGTACAACTGTCACAGAATATGAGTTGTGATTTAAATATGCGGACAATTTAAGTTGGTAGTCAACTTGTCTATACTCAAGGCACTATAAATGGATGCTCATACCAGAAAAACCCAACAAAGGTGTGATGGTTTCCTGTACCTTTTCCCTGTACCTACAATGAGTGGAAACCGAACGGCCCTGCGTGTGCTGTGGCGCATAACGTCTTTTATACGTCATCGGATATTACACGTGCTTTTATGCACTTGCACAAGCGGGTACGTACCGTTCTAGAAAGGTCCAATCGCCAACCGATAAAAATGGGCGTGAATTGACGCCTGAGATTCCTGAGCAATCACTTCATACGTCATGGCAGCTGATTCCACTACGTCATAATTGCTCAAAACTGAGGGAAAAACTACAATTTAATAGGGATAAATAAACACCACAACAGTATCTAAACCACATTATTTTCTTAGACGTTTCAAAGACGAGGTCTTCTCCGACCGACTTCCTAAAAGTATTCGAAAAGAATTTCCATATCTCTCCAATAGTCTCTAGTGCCCTTGAGAATCGCGAATTAATTCTAAAGGCAGCCTGTGTGTCTGTGTGTATGTATTGATGTGTTTACATACGTTTAGTTATAATTTTACCTGCTATTGAGTCAGACGTGTTGTGCGCTACATCCTCACTGGAAAATTGTAAGTAAATTTATCTTCTGTTTTAATTGAAACTGCTAATTTTAGAGCGGAATTCTGTTGCGATTTTATCGGAAATTAGTGAACGGATTTTTATGTAACTTGTACCAAAATATAGCTTATTTATCTGCGAGTAAATTGGTGTTTGAATCATATCGCTGTGATAACAAGGAGTGGCTTAATTTAACTATCAATGTGATGAAGTTCTTGATGAATCAACAACCAAACTGCCCTTTTGTGTCACCATTGAAGGGCTAAGCCAACCCATACAGTTACACGTATAACCTGAAACATAATCGTATTTTACATAGTTACTATTTCAATTTCACGCTATTTTCACATGGCCAGAACTGAAAACAGTGCGAAGACTGGCGATAATCAGCCTTTCTTTACCTCCTGCGTTTCATCAGAAGTTCCTTTTGCTAACGTTCTCTGGTTCTCTATTTTAAAATGTAGCAGTAAACGATTGACGCACTACCGCTGCGTTACTTCTAACACGACTTTAATGGCCGCCAATGTAGGGCAGCTCCGCAGAATTTTAACGATTGTTACAGTTAAGTGTAATCATTACAATTTTGGGCAGTTAATTCATATACGGCACGGCTTATGGCGTTGAATATTGACGCGATAACGCCATGGCATATTTAAAAGCTACAACAATGTCTGGAATAACAAGACAGATTTTATAATTCAGAAACTATCTAAAGGTTAGTTTCTAAAAGTAATGCAGAATATAAGTAATCAAAACTAGTTGAATTAGCAGCTACAAAAACATTTAGCTTTCATGTCTAGCGAAACCAACCAATCTGGTTTTTAAAACTTGTATCTTCGACCTTTTTAGCATCTTTTCCTTATACTTACAACGAAATTGTAAATCTGCATGCAATAACAGCATGCATCTCAATTAAACGTATTCAAAGTCATATTTCTTTGTTTTAAAACAATGATGATTCTCGACTTGCTACGTGTGGGCGTATGTTGATTCAAACGTTTAATGCAAAATAATGAAGTATAAATATACTCCATGGTTTATCAAACTGGTATGCATTGCATGATGCCAACAGACGAGGATCTCTATAGCGCATACTGAATAGATTTAACCACAGATAAGCTATTGGTTTTATTTGCTCGGTAAACTGAGAAGGCAAGGGCATTGATACAGATTAAAAATAACGTTCTTAGTACGATGTTCAAGGATTGATTACTGTTCTTAGTTTGTGTTGCTCTTGTGACTCATGGTTCCCTGGTAGTTTCAGTTCTATGTGTTTCCATTGCTTGGATTTTCAGGAGTGAATAATTTTTGTTTCCCAATGACTTCCCTCCTTCGTCCTTCTTCATCTATTAGGTTATCAATACTTCTATTGTTTCCTAGTACTTTCTAGTTCAAATATCAGTTAATATCATAGTGCAAAATACAGTTTCTAGACTGATCTGTATCATTCGCCAGTCAACATGTAACGCCCCCTTGAACGTGGCTCGGTCAACACAAATTTTCATACCTAATACTATAATCTTGCATTATTGTGTCTGGGGAATTACGTCCGTTGATTTTCTACTACATAATTATGGGGATGATGTTCTTGATTAAATTGGGTTACAATAGTATGTTTCTTCTGTGGCACCAGCAACTGGTCCTCCATTTGACACCTTTTGAAACGAATATACAATTAAGGCCGGTGGCAGGTGAGAGGTGGTGGCATCCATGTAGCCATTTCCATAAACTTCATCCTAGCTAGAGGAATGTCATCCATTATCTTAGATACGTCTGCAATATTTACTAACCATTTGTTGCATCGTACCTCAATATTTTGATCTTCATCAATAGTTTGTTTTGGCTGAACTTGGGCCTTCTTTACACAATAGGCTAACAGACTGTAGATCTGTCGACCATTTTCTATCTTGCTAAGTACCTGGTACTTGTTGATAGGCCTACACTGTCTATTAACTCTGTCATTTGAAAACATTGTAAATACCATTTACTTTTAAAAGAGTAACCATGGAGTTTCTTGCCGGCTCTTCTCCATAGGAAACGACCAATTGAAACCGTGCACCTAGCTTCTGACGTTTCATAAGTGCCCTTGTAGGTTTATGTGAAATAAAATATTTTGAATTTTGAATAAAAATGTTTTAAAAGGTTTGTTTGTTCAATGCCTTCAAGTCAATGTATCTCTAGTTATATCGTCTTTTTACGTTCATTATTTCCATATTTTATACTCCATTCATTTTCCGTATTTTGTCTGTCCCCTGGCTTATGGAGTCCAGTCTCCTTGCCATTTATATGTACTTATTTGCGTGTACCGACCATTTCAATGCCAGGGCCGATCGAATGCATGTGTTTATTATAGGTACGTTTCTCAGTAACAAAAAGATCTTGTTATTGCTTCTCAAGGCTGTTAAAGAATCGATGAAAGGCACTTTTTTCTGAGTGGATCGGCTAGTTTGGCTTAAGAACATAGATAACGTCAGACGGGTTGAAATATTAGATCTATTAATCAGTGTCGATAATAATATAATACCATTAGAAATCCTCTTGTATGAGGAGTTCATGACAAATCGTTTTTTAATAGTTATTTTTTGCTTGTGTAAAAAGTGCACCCATATTGGATCGCCTGTTTATATCGCTACTCGTAATGAATATTGATTGTCAGGTAGATTGCTGATAACAATATGGTGTTATCCCTTGCCTACTCTTGTAATTTCAGTCAGTCATTTATTTCAATTAGGCACATATAAGGCACTTTTGAACGTCAAAGTTTACAAGAAAATAGAATTGATTCTAGTTATCTCTTTCAAAAGGTAGTTTCGTATGGAGAAGAATGGGCAAGAAACTCCACAGTGTTTATTAAAATTTCAAAACGAATAATTATTAATAATATTAATCTATGTAGCCAACGTTTAAAATATTATACGTGGGGCCAGGGAACTGCGCATTATTTTATTGTATTTTCCTCAATGACCACATCATAAACTTCTATCGGTTTAGCGAAATAAATTAGTATATCGTTTAATCACCTTGTTAATGATTCAAGTTTATTACATTTCTGTTGAGCCAAAATAAACAAAGTTCCTCACGTTGTTATCATTTGTCTGAGACATGGGCCTGATTCATAAATCGTTTATATTTCCGTGAACAGTTGGAGACTAACTTTTTATCGTAAATTACTCATTCGTTTAGTTTCTCGGTAAGAACTGAATGTAAGGATTAAGTTTGACATAAATAGAGTAATGTTCTGACCAATTATTTCTTTACATGATTCACAAGGCAATTTTTTGACGTCCTTTCAAAGCGACAAATTATTTAATCTGTTATAAACTCTTTGGTACACTACGTTTTTGAACTATGGATATTTTTCGCCATAAATCTCATGTCATTTTCAAGTTTGGAAGCTGAACAAACATCTCATTTGTCATGAAACTTTTTCTTAAACGTACCGCAAAAATAACTACCACCATTTGAAATAGCTGTACTTATAATTATAACAGCATTGAATGGGTTTGAACAATCAGTAGATACCTGTTACCCATGATTCATCTTCCTGCCTTTATCACATTTTACTTGGGGTCATTGCAGCATGTCTCCTAATCAACACACTCGCCACCATCAGCGAGACATTTAATCAACACATCAGCACATGACATGTATTGCCATTCTGTAAATCTTCTTATAGGTGTTCTTATAGGTGTGTTTTACAGACTTTTGATAGTGTTCCCTTCCACATACCTATAGCCTTCAAAGCAAGAGTGAACAGGCAGGCATCTTCGGGCACCCTCGTTCCATCATAGACCTCATTTATCGCTTTCCATCAGGCGAGATCGAGGTCAAGAGCAGAAAAATTATTTCAATGGTCTCGTCTACCTCTTCAACTCCAAAGTTGGTCTACAAACGTGATATACTTTTTAAAGCCACGTTATAATGGTCAAAGTCAATTTGATGATCTAGAGACCGTTTGTGCGTAATCCTATAATTGAATGATTCGGCTAATTCGAGCACAGACCGCACGGGGCAAACTCACATTCACATGCAATTTGCGAGTTCAATGCTATTCATGCTCAATAGATGAATCAAGGCTTTGTAGATAAGTTCTCAGGAAGTCTTGGGGCCAATGATCTTGAACTCCATTCTTTCTTAACTGAGTAACATCGTCATCGTTAAGTTTCATCATTTTGGCATCTATTCCTATTCCCGGGCAAAGTTAAGAAAAATCTTGAGCGCCGGTGAGTGAGATGATCTCCTTGAACGTATCAAAGCATAGATTTAAATATTCTAGGTCCTGAAACCCGATGTGGGCATTCACCCACAGTTTTCAGTGCTGGCTATAGAGTAGTAAGAAGTAGGTTAAGGTAGAAGTAGGCAAAGAGACCGATCACACAGAATTTTTTTTTTATTAATTACTAGCTGCGCCCCGCTGTTTCACCCGCATAAGTCTCGATCCCGTAAGAATATCTGGATAAATAGTATCCTATGTCCTAACCCAGGTCATGGTCTACTCATGTGTCAAATTTCACCCAAATCTGTTCAGCCGTTTTCGCGTGAAAGCGTAACAAACAAAATCACTTTCGCATTTATAATATTAGTCCTATGAATGACTTAAAGAATGACTTAAAGAATGTATTTTATTCCGTGCCATAGGTATTTTTGTAGCTATTCCACCGCAGATTAGTACAAGCCAAAAGGGCCTCAACCTCGTGACTAAGTCTAATTTTCGGCTGCTCAAACTCATTTCCCGACACCTACCTTACGATGTGACTCAACTGTAATTTGCGGTTTCCACAAGACCTTAGGATAGATTACTTCCGTGGCAATTTACTTTGAGTAGGTAATAGATACCTGACGAAGACAATTTCCCTACTAGATGGAAATCCCTTCATTATGTTTTTGAGTCGATCTGCTGGCAGGAACAGTCGTTACGAGTTGTCAGAAGCCCGAAAGTCTGACAACCAGTCTTACCAAGGGCGTTAACCTAGTAACTGGATTGTGGAGGACAGATAGGCGGTCGCTCCATGTAAGATTCTGGTATTCAGGGGCTTCCGATTAGACTGGAAGCTGACCGCAACATAGTTGGGAAAACGGTAAGCAGATGATGGTACTGACTACGCACTACGTAGATCTTTAAAACAGCAGGATTATTTTATTTTCAGCAAAATGGAACTCTTCATTATTTTTATCACTTTGCTTTGCTCTACTTACATACTAAACTTGACAAAGTTATGATGTTCCTACAGTCCTAATTTTCTTACTCATAAATTCATCATACTCACCTCAGACCAAATAAAAAACCAAGACAGAGCGCTACGAATAACACAGTGAAGCATGCCAAAACTACACCTCCGCTCGGTGCATACACGCACAAACCCACACATTTACAACCATTTACATTGGTACTACAATCAAACTACACCTCACTGAGTGCAGACATGATTACGAAAACGGCCTCACGTCACTGTTGACAGCGCAATGTTTTGGTTTTTATTTGGTTTGAGCTACCCACATAATAATTATGTGCAATTGTGCACTCACCTCGCTTTTTAGCACAGAATGAAAGATTTTGTCTGCAAGCAATTTCTTCTATATAATTTTAAATGAGCCCATTTTGTTGCATAATTAATTACCTGCAATTTCCCGTCTCCAGTGTTGCCAACGAAATAAGTACAATACATGATTACTTTTTTTCCCTGCACTGTCGGGGTCGTTGCCCCCTGCGGCTGAGTAATAATCGCTAATCCGTCTGTCTGTGGCTGATGGTACTTAACTACCTATGCACGAAGTATCTTCACGCCTCGAGTTATGGGATAAGCAGGGATCACTTTGTTGTTTTTCAGAGTTATTTTTTTGCATTAAAGTTTTGCTAGAACATAAATAAAAATAATTTATTATAGTAGTGGTAGTCATGATGCATATTTTAACATTAATTAATACCTTTAAATAACAAGGTAAATGTCAACTTAGGTATTATGTCTGGCATAAATATAGAGCATCAATTTAATGAAATTGCTAATACTAATTGAGTATTATTATTTGTCCTGTTTTGTACCTGCAATCAATGTAAAAGCCAATTATAGCTTTAAATGGTTATTTTCCTTAGTAAATTAACTAAAATACGGCATAATTAATATAATTCTAGAGAATACATTATACTTACATTTTATTGTCCTGTATGACATTAAATCCCTCATTCCCGCCTTAAATTTCAATATGGCTGCTTCCGTTGCTTTTTTTTTTCACTAAGAGCAAGTGGGTAAGGAATGTTTATATTCAGCCTTGTTTCAACACACTCCGGACAAGTTGTTTATGCTGGATATTTTAAAATAAGCGGACGCGTGTTTTACGTTCATAAATGGGTAATGGTGAAGAATCAGCACTTTTACTCACGTAAGAACATGAAAAGTATATTGTTGTAATATTTTTCTTGGCAGTAAGAGAGATAGATATGTGGCTGGCTTCGTACAGGTTGACAGATTGTATGTAAACTAGGTTTAGATACGTTAACATAGTGTAGATTTTCTAGAGAAATACACAGACGGGTTTTTTATTTTATTGCAACCCAACAACTAAGTTATGTCTGTTCACAAAAAAACGACCAAATAAAAATCTGAATAGGATCAGAGCATACAACATTGCCTTTAGAGCTACTATTAAATAAACTTCCTATTATTAACTCTTTTCCGTGTTATTTTTTTCTATCACAGGAAACACTTCACCCATACCTTACAAAAGAGTCATTCAAAATTTAATTACAATTCCATACATATATGTATATACAATATACCACTACTTATTGTTTATTTTTCTCTTAAAATCTCGTGCATGCGAAGTACCACATAAAAGTTATTATAAGTAGGTAGGTACCTAATTAAAGTGTGTATGGCTGTTTTCTCTCCGTCAGCAGCATCTGTTTCCAAGTCCAACGTCGTAAGACCTTTAATTTTTATTTTATGTACATTTTAACACGGGATCTTCGCCTTTTAAAACTGTAAATCTTTTTTATTAATACTTTAAGAATGTATAGTTTATTAATGACCAGTCTTGTCGGTCTTGTCGGAAAAAGGTTTTACATTAATGTGTAGTGAAAGAAAAATGTGCATCAGCTGCTTGTCATCCGGTTGTGTTCAAATAAAGGAAACTGGAATAAGGTTTCCTGCTGTCAACCTGTCATTTCGCTATTTTTATTCCTTTGTATCCTGTGCACACGACAAAGTTCTCAAATGTCCGCAGTTTATATTCATTACCTACCCCACGATTGATATTTTAGCGTCCAGACATGCATGTGGATTTAAGTCTGCCCAGTGTCGTCTTACAAGGTATATTTAGTCTTCCATTTATGGCAACACTCCCGGAGGCTGGCCGAAAATAAAATGCAGTCTGATGTCAACGGCCAACGCGCGATGCAATAAGAAAAAAAATACTACGTTCTATTTTCAAATTGCAGTGGAGAGCGTCTATAAGATGGCGAGTAACAAAAAAGGTTACAGTTTTGTGTGCTGGTATTCAGAAAGCTTTAAAATCAAATAGTTTGAAGATTTTTACATGTAAACTGTCAAAACAGAGATTATGGACGCTGGTGTTGGAGCTATAAGCGTCGAATGCCATCACAAATAAGTGTCTAGGAATCGGTTCTAAATTATTCTAAGTAGCGAACGTGTTGCATCGAGAATAGGATTACTTGAAATCTCCGTGGGAATGTTTGCCTAGCTGGAATGTGATTGAACATGCACTGGATTTGTCTTCAACTTAGTTTTATATCACTTACGTGGCAAGCAAAGTCAATGTTGCTATGGTTTACGAGAAATCTGAATATTTCATTACAATTTTATTCTTCCCAAGTAGCTACTCACAGAGTCTTGCAAAAGATAAGTTACCGACAGCGAAAACCAAATGCCAAAAGTTCCTGGAATTGCTCAGACAGTTCCTCATCCCGTTAAGGGATAATGCACATAAGGTAAATGCAAAGATAAACTCAACCCACAAGATTTATGATCGCAAATCATCGATGCACCAACAACTTCTTTTGGTCATAAGATTCCCATCAGACTCCAGCTATCTTCGTCTAAATGCATTTCCTTCATCTCGTCGAATCATCGCGCGATCACAATTAATTATAACTAAACTTTTTAGTGTCGAAGTACAGTTATCTGCGGCTGCACGGTTCGGGCGCTCGCCATCTGTACAACGGTGCTGCCAGCCTTTTCGCTCTCGTACATTTTATGGGAATTTTTATATTTTTGCAACGATCGCGTGACAGGTTGTACTTTCACTTTAATGTTCTTTATTGATTTGTGGCTGTAACCTTTTTACTATCACGACTTTGGTATTGCCATGAAAATGTTTTGTACAGTTATTTGTTGTACTCAGTGATATTTCGGTCAGACTATTTTCATTCACAGAAATTGTCGTGGTTGCACAAGCTGACTTTAATTAGTTAGCTGTCACTTTGTTTGAGAATTTACAGTTGAAAATGACAGTCAGTTATCATGTTTTAGTATTTTTGTTTGCGACTTGAAAATAAATCAATATGAAGTTCATCTGTTTTAAATTAATCTGATTTCAGATTGATTAACTTTAATTCAAATCCAACTGACAACTTTTACAACTTTTATGATCATAAATTTTCCTCAAATTTTTTAATATATTTTACTACCTTTACGTTGAATATTTAGCTCAATTAACTTATTTAATACGTGGCTGTGTCTTTTATACGTACCTATTTTAAAACGACACAGTAACTAACAATCATTCGAAAGTATTATAGGTATTGTGTTGTGGACACTTCAATGAAAAATACAGAAAATACTATCACGTTCCCGCCATTAGCCTAATTGCCACAGATAACAAAAATATACTTTTTAAGGTCACCTTGGTATGTTACGAAGGTGACCTAAAAAAAGTATATTGGAAAAAAAAACTAGTTGAACTAAGTACACAGAGACCAAAACGTATGAGCTAGAAATTCAAGAGTTTATATTAGTTTTCCTGAATATAAAAATATTTCAATGTTTCCTTTTGCTCTTCTGGTTAAGGCCAGGTTCAGACAATAGCCTTGAGACATAAGAAACGAGAAAAATAAAACAATGACAACAAAAAAAAATTCGTTCGTTTGCTCGCAAACATTAAACAAAAGTCTTATTGAACTGTTATTTAATACTTATGTTATAAAATCCAATTTTGCACATACACTTAGCAGTGGTAGTCAAACCCACTTCTTCCGGCGCCGTAAGCGGTCAATACCGGGGAAGCCCGTCCGATGCCATGCACACGATACCGATACCAATACTAGGAACTTACCGGACAGTACACCACTGGGGTTGCTGATTGGAAAATCAATAATGCAGTGCTGTTAAAATTATTTGATTGCCTTTAGAAACTTAATTCGAGGGTATTTTGGAAGACCGACTATAGGTCTTTGTGTGCGTGTGTGTTCCAAAAATTCAGTTCAGTAGTCTTATAACTAACTCATCCAAGCCTGCTTTTAATTGCTTTTTAGAACAAGTCAATAGAACTGCCTGATGCTGAAAAACCTATCCATTGTGCTGTTGTCTAAAAAATTAAAAAATTACTAAAGACAATTTATAGTACGGTAGGTCGCACGTCAGTGTTAACAAAACCAGTGTAAGCTGGCCTCTTATTATATTGAAACTCCGTACTACGCTAGACCATCGGCCAGCACCATTAACAAATTATTATTACTGATATGCGTTGTTGACTGTACGATAGCTGTCTAGGTTCAATTATCTTTGAAGAAATCACACCATGTCACATTGTTGCCCTAATGATAGCTATACTCATTGAGTTAACCGTTAAAATTAACTTAGACAGATCGATAGACTAGGCTGGACGTCTCGTCACCGTGTCATAAAAACAGCACTTATAGTACATACTAACTTAACACTTAATAGAGTAAGGTCTATCCCCTCAGCTATAGCACGAAGTTCGAACGTCAAACTAAATGGTATTGCTACTATTATCTTGTCCCCATCAACTCTGAATGACAAATGTTACAGTGGTATGTATTGGGAACTACATTATCATCTAGCTACAACCAAGACAAATGTATGGGAAATGGCTAGCGAGAAATACGTTACCTAGATTCATGATAGATTGACTCATAGGTCAAGCGTAAATGCTGCGCATGGAGTCCTGCAGGGTTTAATACTTGAGCAGCGAAGAAAATCACCAAACCCTACCAATACCTTGCAACTTGTATTGCTAGCTAGCACATTGCTATTGGGTTTTCTACTAGTAGCAGCCCAATTTTATGTGCGGTAAATTGCAACAAGCCCCAACTCCCTCCGTACATAGGACTTGCAGCATTTTAAAAGAGTAACTATAGAGATCCATTCTTTCTGATTGTCCATTCTTCTCCATACGAAACTACCATTTGGTAGGGGCGACTAGAATCAATTCTATTTTCTTGTCAATTTAAAAAAGTGGCTTTTAATGATCTAGGCACTTGAAATAAATCATTTGACTGACTTTGAGAACTTGAATGTAAAATTTCTTCAGTTCTGATATTTTTGCTGTCTGAAGTTTACACCTCAGCTCGGGCCTCAGAATACCTCCAGTTATTTATGTAGATCCATGGGTCATAATATCATGATATTATGTTCGTGGTAGGGCCACAGTAATGGGGGACGTTGCATGAGGTGGTGTGACCACATTCCAGGGGGTAGATGCCCTAAGCTAGATAAGATTACACTTGCATTAGCATAGTGGGTGTCGCGCGTTTTACTAGGTGGAACACTTATTTGTACTTAGTATGCAGAGTAGATTTTTAAGGTTGGAAACTTGGAATGTATAGCGAGATGCGAAATTATCTAAAGAAATTAAACTGGCAAAGGAAGCAACCAGTGGCGGATCCAGGATTGTCGTTTGGCTTGACCCCGCTGAGTGTAGGTTTTAGAAAGTAAACACTAAAAAAAACACAATATTTTAATTTGCTTAACACATAGGTAACGGATTACTTTTTGGAACTTGCCCAATGACTTCGTTAAATTCCTCAATGACTTCGTTAGGTTATAGACTATCAGAAATATTTCGATGAATATACATAGCAGCCAAACCGGGCAGCGTGAGTGGTGCGGGGATTATCAATTCATCGCGTAAACAAAACATCATACAGAAATTTAAAACTTGACAACATATAATACTTATTAAGTTAAGGGTAATTGATGACAATTGTACCTTAGGTAGAGTAATGCTTGCTAAAAAGTTTAATTAGAATAACATCAAGTTCACTTTAAGATTTCTCACGGAATAACTCGGGTGCTTTTGGCTCTAGATGCCCTAGATCCGCTACTGGAAGCAACATATGGTTAATTAAATCAACTAGCTCAATTATGCATTTCTAATCGGTTAGTCAAAGACTTCTAAGAAAATATATCAAAGGATTATTTATAAATAGCTTTCATATAAGTTAGCTCTCTTTTAAGGACGAAGCAAACAATTCCCATGTTCTTTATTTCACACAGTTAAAGGTGATCCAAATAAAAAAAAAGTAAATTTCAAGTCAACGTCCTCTTTAGCTAGCTAGATTACCGAAAAGAAATCATTATTAATGTACGACAGCTAGGTCAACGCTTTTGAGACATTATTGAAATAAGGGCGAGTGGACGCACGCGAGCGGTCACCACACTCCAACCAATGGTGGTAACATCCATCAGGTTGGTAACCTGGTTGTAGAAAGTCGTCAAAGATAATTGCTACCTAGATGAAAGGTTGTGTGTACTTAAATGTATGTTGGTGAAGGCAATTTCATTTGGAACTAGCTGCTGCCGCGGCCTCGTCCACGTTGACCGTAATTCTTTTTCTAAAATAAAAGTAGCCTAAGTTACTCCTTATATAATCAGCTATCTGCCAGTGTAGTCCCGATCCAGCCGTTTCGAAGATTAGCTGGAACAAACAGACAGACAAAAAAATATTAATATTGTTTTTTTGTTGTAAATAGCTGTTATTTGGACATTACAAAAAGACACTTCCATTTTATTTATTGAGAGGGTTTTGGCCGAAATCTAGGTTTTATGATAGTCAAATGTGGGTAGGTATGCTAGAACTGCTAGAACTTCTAACTTATTCTGACTTCAATCAGCATTTTCACCATGTTCTGATCAAGGAAAATGAGATATCATTATAAGAAAAATGAGAAACTCACTTTCATAGCTAAAGGAACCGTATGGAGTAATAAAGCCAGATTTGGCCAGTTGCCTACTAATATGGCTTAGTGCCAAGACCGTAAGTTTGTCTAAACGAATAATTTACCTTTGCAAATGTCCTAAGACCGTCTGTTTAGTATCCATCCATCTATTAGTGTTTGGCTTTTACCGGTGTAGCAAATTCCCCTAATTTCTACGTCTTTATAATACTCCTTCACTATTCTATGTTTTAAGTTTTAACCCTCCTCCCAATTGGTGTTCTTTCCTCTTGCTCTGTCTCATTTTCTTCATCCACCTGCTATGCTTGGAGTTTCGCTACGTGATCGAATCAGAAATGAAGAGATCCGCAGGAAAACCAAGGTAACCGACATACCTTGAAGAATTGCCAAACTTAGGTGGCAATGGGCAGGACACATTGCTCGCAGAACAGATGGCCGATGGGGCCGAAAGGTTCTGGAGTGGCGACCGCGTACCGGAAGACGTAGCGTTGGAAGGCCTCCCACACAATGGACCGATGACCTTGTGAAGGCCGCAGGTAGCCGCTGGAAGCACAGAATCGGTTCAATCGCCTTCTACGATGTCCCACTCACCACTTTGGTTTTATTCACTCTTCGTTCTTTGTCCAGGCGGTATATCTTTGGAATGCGCTCCCTCTGAACATCAGGATGGCAACCAGTCGGTTATCTTTAAAACTGAAGGCACGTGAACATATTCGTGAAAAGTTGGCAGAATGTTTGCAGCGCTGATTTGCTGGATTTGTTTTCTCCTCTACCTATCGTTATTTCTCCTGACAAAGTTTATTCAGTTTATATGTATGTATTAGATAGCTTGAAAGTGGTAGATAGCGATGTGTGCGTAGCTAGTGATAGATAGCTTGAAAATGAATACCTAATTAATTTTCAAGTTATCTATTACTTATGTTGCACCTGCCATGTTTTGTCTCTGCACCACCCTAAGGTTGACTGGTAGAAAATGCCTCAGGCATTAATTAAGTCCGCCTTTTTACAGTAATTTTTTTACTTGTGCTTTAAAAAAACCGGTCGAAGAGGCGGTGTTTGGGGGAGGCCTATGTCCAGCAGTGGACGTCTTTCGGCTGAAATGAATGATGATGATGACCTGTCATTACGGAATATTATTCCATACATCTTCATTAGCCATCATCTCAATCTTCCATGCCATAGCATCTTTCACACAGTCTATCCAAAGATCTTTTGGTCTTGTTTTCTTCACAAATAGCAAGTGAGATGTAGTGTTTATTCAAGTGTCCTGGTGACAGTTGATATACGATCGAAGACAACAATGATTTACTCGATAGCCGTCTGCGGGCTGATTGTGCGTAATGGGGTGTCAATAGTCTGTTATTGGCTGTAATTGGTGCTGGTGCATACGGGTGAACGTTGCACCGTCGATGGGCTCTGCACCTTATTGATAGAGTTATGACTGTATTCTGAGATTAATTTTGCGGTCATGTAGCTATCTTCTTGACGTGTTTATATCGACATTACAGCCGACTTACCTACCAGCACGCGTAGCATGGTTTTGTCGACGGAAGAATAGACATAATGACAGATTGTGAAATTGATTGTGATATTGATTGACAATCTGTCAAATGTCTATTCTTCCGTCGACAAAACCCTTTTCTATGGTGGTCATGCTACGCGTTGTGGGCCCTACTTAATATAACTGTCAATGCGACATATTTATCAAAAATTACTTAATTATCACATTCTCACGACTTTATGCTGTTTAATAAAGCAGAAAGTTATGAAAAAGCCTTACAAAATTGTTGGATTGTCGCCTGTCACCCGTGGCCCGTCGGATTTATTAAATAGGGTCCCTGGGTCTAGAAGCGGAAGGTCTAGGCCTAAAAAATGAGTTTATGGATGTTATTATCCATACGCAGGGCCGGATTTAGAGGTCCAGAGGCCTCGGGGCAACAAAGGAGCGGAGGCCCCCTCGCCGCAAATTGTTTTCCAAATAAAGTAAACAATTTTTTTTCAGTCGAGTTTTTCAATAAATAATTTATTGTGAAACCAAGTAGATTCCCTTAATATTGAACAAACACATATAAATATAAACGGAAACAAGAATTATCTGAAATTAAATTTTAGGGTTAACGAACGGAACCTTTCGAGCTTTTTTCGCCGAAAAATCATGTATGTGCAAAGTACTGTAGGCTGTAGGTAAAGGTAAAAGAGCAAAAAAAAAAATATCAAAGGAAAAGATGTTTACTAGTGTTTACTAGTAGGAATTTGAAAGATTTTTTTTCCGAAGTCTCTATTGTGGGGGCCCCCCGTTTGTGGAGGCCCCGGGGCTTTCGCCCCGGTTGCCCTCCCCTAAATCCGGCCCTGTACATACGTGACACAATTCATATTCATAATGGACATATTATCACGGTATCGTGTTGATGTGGCCTTAAAAAACTATCTAGGTAAACAAATTTACTATTTAAGTACAAACAATTTATCGGAAAACACACCTTCCGTGTGTTCGTATTGATGCATTAAGCATAGCGCTTTCATTTGTTTATCTGTCCCAATTTCCCCGTGTTCGATAACGTTAGACTTTATTTATGGTGTTTACTTGTCTTTGGTAATGGTAACTTATGGCTACGAGCGACCTACTGTGTTATTGTCATGGGTTTCGTGAAAATGAAAACGACTACCATCATAATTTTCAGCACATATTTTTAATTTGAATAAGCTCTGGTATTTCTGCTAACATTTTGACTGATAAGAGTCAAAATTACCTAAGAAGACTTAGGTCATTTTCTTATTTAACTATATGTTATTCTGTTAATTTTTCTCTAGACTTTTTTATATTTTTCTAATTTGCCTGCGGCAAGCATCTATTCTATCTGAAATCGTCAACCCGTCTAAACCAAGCGTGGCCATGTCTGTATGAGAAGAGGCCTTTGCCTTGCAGTGGCACAATAATAGGCTGGTATATCCTTATACTATTAATTAAGCAATATTTGATATATTTGTAATCACGTTCTCGAAAACGGCTCTAAAGATTTCGATGAAAGTTGTAATATAGGGTTTAGGGGGGCAAAAAATCACTAGCTAGGTCTCATTTCTGGAAAAAAATCTTTTTCTCTATTCACTCGAGCAGAGCTCGGTCGACCAGTATTAATTGCGTAATACACGATCAATCAGAATCTGAACCGTTTTGAAACAGATTGTTAATCCACTACTTTATATGTTCGAAAAAAAAATCTGCTCCACAACGTAAATAACGCAATGAATGTTGTTGATCTGTCAAAATGAAACAAATTTGTCGTAATCGTTTACGAAAGTGTGTTGCGTAATTAGATAGCTGGTTTATGTAGGTTTTACCAGCACAGCATAAGCACAATATAAGCATCTATTACCGTTAATGTTTAAAAATGAAGTAAACAATCCTTGAAAACTGAAAACTTATCCCAATCACAAGACTAATAAATGAACTCTTTATCATTACCTTATCACAAGCCCTATGACCTTTCTATTTTAAATAAATGACTAACACTAGTTTAATAACGGTCACTTTATCAAACTTATTATCATCTGACTAATTATTATTTTAGAGCAAAAATCAGACAAGTCCATACATGTTTACATAAGTATAGAGAGACAGACAGATGTTCGTTCAAAAATAAAAAATGACAGAACGGAGGGGAAGAGGCGCCATGAATGCCATGGATGTTGTTATTATTGAAAACACCCGGCTATGAATGTGAAGTTGATTTTTTTTGACGTGAAATACTTACTTCGGTTTTTGGCGGTGGCACTTTGACAAAGTTTAATGGAAGCTAATAAAAGTATCAGTAGTAGGTACTGCCAACAAAAAAAAATACTCTGCTGATGTACTACCTATTCAAATATGTCTAGGCAATTGATTTTTAAATCGACGACTTGACGTTTTTCTTTTTTTTGACAGCTCTATAATGTTGCCAACTTTAAATTTTATTTACCCCGATTATTTTGTAAATTGATAGACCCCTGCGAATAACTCAAATCTTATCCCATCACAAACACTAATCTGTCTGTATGTTTGTCCTCAGTTCTGGGAGATCATATCTGAGGAGCACGGCATCGACCCCAACGGCGTCTACAGAGGAACCAGTGACCTTCAGCTCGAGCGAATCTCCGTATATTACAATGAGGCCTCTGGTCAGTATACTTGGCATATCCTTCCTCGTTTTTTCCCCTAAATATCTAGGAATGTTGGGGTTCGGTTCTAGCTTGCAGCAGCTGGATACTTAAACATCACTTTGAAAGTGCATCTGCGATGATTTAAGTTTCGGATTGTGTGCGGTCACTAGATTGTCTATCCTACTATCCTATTAATATCATACAATAGCATTACTACTGCTATAATTCTGAAGTCCACATTTGTCACAGCATCTATCAAGAAAAAACGGTTTTATATTAGCTGGTCAAAAACAACAAAAAAATGTTACAGTCAACCATTTGTGGCGCCAGCAAAATGTGCACGCAACAAACTAATTCTTTACCATATGGCCATACGTCTACGTTATAGCATCGAGTCCTTGACCTCAGAAATGCTCTACAATCCAACTCAAGGTTATCTACTAAACGACGATCACCTGATAATAATAAAATGGTCGTGGTGCTAAGGTCCTGGGTTCAATTTCCAGCACGCGTAGTATGACTACCGTAGAGACGGGTTTTGTCGACGGAAGAATAGACAAAATGACAGATATACAATCACAATCTGTCATTTTGTCGATTCTTCCGTCCACAAAATCCGGTTCGGTGGTCATGCTACACGTGCAGGTCAAGCAGTGTTATCGGGTTTTTCTTTTTACATCAAGAATTTCTCAGTAGCAGCCCGGAGTCTGGATTTCTGCTTGGTTGATGGCAATATGCTCGCCCCCTATTACATGGGACTTTAATATAACTGGCGAAATGTTAGCGTCACCTCTGCTTAATCCTTCGGGAATTACAGGCGTGAAGTTATGCGTTGTTAATATAAATAATAATATGAAATACCACTGGACACCAACTATTCTCACAAATAATTTAAGTTCAATCAACTACGAAGTAATGACAGAAAATTATCATATACTAGATTTCTATTCTACCAACCAAAATCAGCTGTTAATCACCTTCCTGCCGTAATAAGCTCGTGCTTTCTCGTCCAATGCTGCTTTCCATTAAAATAAATTCACCAAGGTACTTAGCAGACGATCATTGGAAATCATAGTAATGTAGAACTTGTTATCGAGTCTATACTTAAGGAACATGTTATTATTTAGCTCATTATTCGGTCTGGTAGGCTGTAACTTGGTGTTCCGATCTATGTAAAGACAGGTAATTATTGTAGTTTCCAACTTTCAAGGTTTTAATGTCGTTGTCTTGGTTTGAACGATTAGTCATTAATAAGTACTAAGTTAGTATTACTAACACGTGTAGATCGAAGACTAATTTCCGAAGACATTCTGGCAATTCTAACAGCATTTATTTTTGAAATCATCTTTCCTGTAGAGTGCTATACAAGGATATTTTGGCGCCTAAATAACATTGACTTGTGAAATGGTCACTCTGTCACTTTGAATTGACCAAACAAGATGGCAGCGTTAGTTCGGATTTTGGCGACGCGCCAAATTATCATTGTAGCGTTGTAATTAACAATAACTGCAGATGTCAAGTCATAACGTCACCTGAAAAAAAATATGGCGGATAATGTCATCTAGATTTCTAAAGCTAATTTACTTTCAAATCCAAATTGAACCGTTCTAAAAATCAAAGTGAAATAAATTTTGCATTAGACTCCATCAATTTTGTGTGAAACAAAAAGCATTCTTATCTAAGAATCTTAATAAGCAGGTTATCTCGCGTCTTCCATTAAAGATTTAAAATGTTTGATTAAATCCGTTCACTCCAATTAAAATTAATGGAATAGAAAGTGTACATCAGGAGAAAATAATAAAATGGTGACAGTTAATAACGAGCGACTAATTATAAAATATCTAATGTCTCACTTGTGTTCTTAGAGAAACTCATTTTGTTTTGAATTACCTAAGATAAAGATTTTTTTTTTTTTATATTAAATTAAATAAGAAAGTACCCCTTTTTATAAATGCTTGTAAATTAATAATGGATGTCATATAATTATTATAAATGACCCGGATTTAATTTCATTTATTTATTTAATAAATAAAAAGAAGGTTATAATTTTGAGAACCAAGATCTTGGAGAGTACTTTCAATGTCACGTAATTTTAATGTCATCGAAGTACAATTATAAAGCCATCTTCCAAACGACTCATCTAAACTAAATCACCACTATTTCTTATTGCAACATTCCTGCATAACCCGGAAGGCATTACATTCGTCATGACATTTTCTTGATGTTAGGTACTCGTAACACAAAACTGTCATGTATGTCATTCCAAATAATTAAAAGTGATTTACAACAATTAAACTCTTCGTACAAATGATTGACTTAAATAGTGGCAGTACAATGACCTCATGCAACACTAATCCGCGTTAGCTGGACTTAATATTACCAGATGAAATAATAATTATGGGAATTTTGCAATTTTAGTATATTAATTTCCCCTTTTGTTCATAGCCGCTTTTTTTCCTTTCCGTTTAAAAGCACATTTAAGTATTAATCAACAATAAATATTACATTATGTGCTCATCTCCTCTTCTGCAGCCAAGAGTAGGGATCCTACCTTTTCTCGGGGTTTCTCTGAAGCAGAATTAGAATGCCATGCTTCAACAGCACAGCTTGTTCGTTGCCTGTTGCGAGAGATTATAGAGACATCATCACATCACAGAGTGGTGTGTGGTGTAGGTATCCGTTCCAGCATCCTCGCCTTTTCTAATCTAGAATAGTGCCGCAGTCTCTTATTCTAAAGAGTTAGGGGACAATCACTGTAATTGGAGATTGAACAAACGAATTGAAAGGCACGGTAGGATCTTTCTCTTCATATAACTTTTTAAAAGCAGCTTCCCAGCCGTATCTTTCTGTCAAATTACCATCTGAAAGTCTCGCCACACGGAAATCGAATCTCAAAGCGATTCATTCTCCGTCGATCTGTTATTTGATACGTATAATATCGGAGTGTGGCGCACCGCATGCTCGGCCGCCTATCAGTGCCGGTACGGTTAGCGGTTATTATTCACTGGCCGGCTATGGCCCACAGTCCGATGCACCCGCGTCACTTTTATTGCAGTCATTTGAATGGGGTTTAAAAAAATTAAGTATAATGCGGGTAGCAAGAACTATGTCATTATAGGTAGTCGAGCTCTTCGATCGATTGAGATCACATCCAACAAGCAAATTAATACGTTACTGGAAAATTATATACTAGCAAACGAATAGGTACGTCTTATAGAACATAACATAATATCACGCCTGTATTCCTCGAAGCGGGTGGGTGTACTTTTGGTACACCTCTGCCTATGCAGAGGTGTACCAAAAGTACACCCACATTTCGCCAGTTATGTTTAAGTCAGTCATTTTGTAGAACTTCTGCGAAATCTTCCTCACCGCGCACCATTACCCACCTATGTCTTCTGTCAATCTCTATCAAGTAGAATTTTACTTAGATTTATTAATCATGCTCGCCAGTGGCCAGCCAGCATCCATAAGATAAGGCCTATAAAATATTCTAACACAAAACATACAAATTACCAGCCGCACCGATTAAATTATCTCAACAAAACACAAACCGTTATTATTCAAACATTATCTCCCATTTGATTACCTAGAAACAATTTCGACGTCCAGTACAAAGTTCTCTTTGTTAAGTTTAAGTTCAAGTAAAGATAACTGGTGTGAACGACCTCGCTCGGAGCCGCTGACTGTGACCGTTCATTGTCTAACTTACGATTTTGCTTACAAGTGCAATCGAAGTTCTGCTAAAAGGAAGTAGGTCTGCTGGGAGGAAAAGGTGATGAGGTGATTCCGAAAAGTAAAAACTAAACGAATAGTTTCCGCAGTCTACCTGTAGGGTCGGTGACCTTTACACATGGCTTTTTGGACACAATAGGATTTGTCAATATGCGATCGATATTTGCACGCTAGATCTAGTTGCGAAAGAACCGGCCTCGACTAATGTCCGGCTATCAGACTGCCATTGTCAGGACAGGCTAGAAAAACTGATCTCAGATCAAAAGAAAAAACCACTCGATTTGCCTTCCAATTTATGTAGTTTCAAAAGTTGAATTTACAATCCATTTTCCTGCTTCGTCACCAGATTGATATAATGGCAAAATAATGTCCTTGGTTTTCATGAATTAAATGACATGGAAAGTAAAACTCAAAATAAAATGTCTAATGTTTGTTTCTATTTTGTCCACAGTTGCGACGGCGGAGAACGGGGGCAAGTACGTCCCCCGCGCCATCCTCCTCGACCTCGAGCCAGGCACAATGGACGCAGTCCGCTCAGGCACATACGGCCAGCTCTTCCGGCCGGACAACTTCGTATTCGGACAGTCCGGCGCAGGCAACAACTGGGCCAAGGGACACTACACCGAGGGCGCAGAACTCGTCGACGCAGTACTCGATGTAGTCCGCAAGGAGTGCGAGAACTGCGACTGTCTGCAGGGCTTCCAGCTCACACACTCGCTCGGCGGCGGCACCGGCTCCGGCATGGGCACGCTGCTCATATCCAAGATCCGCGAGGAGTACCCCGACAGGATCATGAACACATACTCCGTGGTGCCCTCGCCCAAGGTGTCAGACACCGTGGTGGAGCCCTACAACGCAGTGCTCTCTATTCATCAACTAGTCGAAAACACAGATGAAACCTACTGCATAGACAACGAAGCTCTCTACGACATTTGCTACAGAACCCTCAAAGTGCCCAACCCCACGTACGGCGACCTCAACCACCTGGTGTCGCTCACTATGTCCGGCGTGACGACGTGTCTGCGGTTCCCTGGTCAGCTGAATGCGGATCTCCGCAAGCTGGCCGTCAACATGGTGCCGTTCCCACGTCTCCACTTCTTCATGCCCGGCTTCGCTCCCCTGACATCTCGCGGCAGCCAGCAGTACCGCGCCCTCACCGTGCCCGAGCTCACACAGCAGATGTTCGACGCTAAGAACATGATGGCGGCATGCGACCCGCGCCACGGCCGCTACCTGACCGTAGCCGCCATCTTCCGTGGACGCATGTCCATGAAAGAGGTGGACGAGCAGATGCTCTCGATTCAGAACAAGAACAGCAGCTTCTTCGTGGAATGGATCCCGAACAATGTGAAGACTGCCGTGTGCGACATCCCGCCCAAAGGTCTGAAGATGTCGTCGACATTTATTGGAAACACGACAGCTATCCAGGAGCTGTTTAAGAGAATATCGGAGCAGTTCACAGCTATGTTCAGGCGTAAAGCTTTCTTGCATTGGTACACTGGTGAGGGCATGGACGAGATGGAGTTCAATGAAGCGGAGAGCAACGTGAATGACTTGGTGTCCGAGTACCAGCAGTACCAGGAGGCGACAGCGGAGGACGACACGGAGTTCGACCAGGAGGACATGGAGGAGCTGGCGCAGGACGAGCACCACGACTAGCCGCGTGCTCACGGCACTCACTAAGTCTTAGTATAACGTACTGTAAGCCTACCACCACACAGATCATTAGATCGTATTTTTGCAATATATTTTCTTTTAAATTAGTAAAAGTGTGCCCTATTCCTGTGTCGTGGTAGATTGTAAGTTACAGATAAATATTGAAAGGGGCCGCAATCCCTCGCCGGACCAGTTTTATACCAGTTTTTATATGTATTTCAAACGTAAGTAGAGGCTAAGTCGCGTGCATTTATTACCAGTGTCCTTGAGGACCAACGAACGTTTTCCGAATTCTACATCCATCGCACTGACCCGTCAACGACATTGACGCATCACGTGCAATAATAATGAATAAATTATAATAAATTTTATCAAATGATAGTATTATTCGAAGTCTGTTTTAATTGAATACTAATTAGATTAAGTGGAAACTATAAGAAACGTACCAACTCGTGCATTTCTTAGCTTAAGTTATTGTCTTGTATGCTTTTTATTATATTAATTTATAATAAATGTTTTAAATTAATTTGATTTTTCATTACATTGCACACTACACATGGAGTCATTTCCCTGAAATCTGAATGAAGTGAATGTTGCAGTGAATAAACACAAAAAAGAAAAACCTATTATTCTAATAAATTAGGCTCAGAATCAACTCTCTTAACCCCCCAAGATATCCTACTAGAAGAAAAAATGGCGCAACAATGCCCCGCCTCAGTGTCGCCAGCGATTTAAAAATGATAACAGGCAGCAGGATCCTCCTATAATATAAGTTAACAATATTTTATGGGGAAGTCGGGAGAGCTAGAATCTCCGATGAGTCACTAACCACGGCGTCTTGTGGCAGCATTAGTCATCAGTAGGTTGTCCTTTTTTGTCAGCTAAAATAAACGGTATGAAAATAGTCAAATGTCTGCTGAACTGTTTGTTTTACTGCGTGTGCTATTTCCATTTAGTCTCCATGACTCAGAAAAGTCCGTTGCCTGCGTTCCCTCATCGGCTAAAATAGTACCTACACTTAAATAAGAGATAGAGCTTTAGTTACATTTACATTACACAGAACAGTCCCTATGCTTCCTTAAACCTACCATCATATTACTGACTCGGCGTTTAGGTTGAAACTAGTAGCGCCATCTAGGTGTCGTCATTGTAGATGGTGCATAATAATAAGTACCTACAGGTCGAGCAATCTATTCTATACTCTATGACGTCGAGTCTGACGTGGTGACTTTTGGAACTAAATATTTTACTTATGCAGACCTATGATGATGGCACTACTTTGCCGAAAAGTGCTAGTAGGTTTTGATTTGAGTTACGCACAAGCAGCATTTTTTGTTGCACATTTATTTTAACCATTTATTTCCCATTCGAAGTGACCTAAGTGCGATAGTGGCGCCCTCATTTTTCATTTTCATCGAGACTTTTTGCCAAGCTTTAGAATTCTCTATCCGACGTGATAGTAAATGTAAAAAATTGAACCAGTGGCGCCATCTGTGTTGTCATCATAGATATAATAATGGTGACGTCGACTTTTGTGAACCTTTTACCGTGGTGGTGGTGGTGTTGGTCTTTGTTTGCTTCCCTTTCGAGTATTTACTTCATAAACAATCAAACATTTTATAGTCAGTGAAACGTCATAACCATCAACTTTTGTACAGAAATTGTAACACTTACTATAAGTTTTCTTTTATAAGTTTTTCACCATTCAGGGCCATTTTCTTGCCCAGAGCGGGAGAAGCTATCTGATAACTTGCCACAACAAAACAAAAAAAAAAAACTGTCATTGGACAAAGTTAACTACAATAAAACCAAGCGAATAATAGACAAATATTTATTTCTCTTCGTAACTGTGACGCGTCGCGTCTATTATAAGGCTTACTTATATTAACACTAGATATTTACAATAACTGAACACAATAGTCATACAGAACTCTCTACTGGTATAAAGTATAGATTCATCTGTGTGTAACTGAAGAAGACTTAAAGAAAAATCGCCTGTTCCTGTTCAATAATTCGCTTTCTTATACAGGGTGTCAGAACCCCTGCCCCTCAGCAAAAAAATTTAAAATCAATCGAAGTCTGTATTAGAGCCATTATTTTTCACAACGCCATTTATCTATGGCCTCAAAACCAAAACAATCCCTTTTAGTTCTAAACGGTCCATATTCTGAGACGTTACTCAAGCATGAAACTCTATTATTATTTTTTTGAGTATTTGTATGTGCGCATCTATTCTGTAAAAAATGTCTCCATGCAAACGCTAGAGATTGACACTATTGACAGCTCGCTTTACCCAAGTTTTCAAGGAGATTTTACAGAACAGATAGGCTCATAGGTTTGAATCTAGTTCGAGCATTTTTCTAGAATAAGGGTCTCTGTTATTATTGTCTTTTTGAGTATTTTGTAAGTAAAGGAACGGAATTAAATGCCTGTTTCTGTAAATCTTATACATACAAACCATTGAGTGATAATTATGGAGTGATAACATGCACATTTATCTAGATACAGTCACTTAATGTGGGGGTGTATGCTGAGGAAAACGGACGTTTCCCATTGGTCTATCAATGTCGTCATGGATCTTTATTCTGATTGGTAGCTGATATCAAGGCGATATTCACACATGTTTTACAGTGGCGTAACACGCATTTTTCAGTCCATTCTTATCACATAACAGTACAAACTTATAACTAACTTTGTTATTAAATTACAGTGTAGTATCAACGAGTGAGTTATTGTTAATTTTTAATAATTTCTCATATAATAAACAGAGATTCTTAGAATTTTTCTTTCAATAAAGCTTTAGGTGCTTGTAAATGTTGTTCAGATTGAAAATAATATTAATGATTACAAAATCGGAAATCACCAATTCCATTCGTACTATTTTTAAATTAAATATAAATGAGTAATTTAAAATCATTCCCAAGAGTTATTGTAACAATTTACATATATTTTTTGTCTCATTCAGCTATACTTTTTGACCAACCTGTCTTACCAAGGGGTATCGTATTACTCCGTATCTGGGTTATGGAGCTAAGATAGGCAATCGCTCCTTGTAAAATACTGGTATTTAGCTGCATCCGGTTAGACTGGAAGCTGCCCCCAACATAGTTGGGAATAGGCTAGGCAGTTGATGATGATCTTTACTTTTTGATATCAAGCAATAAATGAAAGCATTTTCTTGAACAACATTTCCAAGCCAAATAAATTTCGTGACTAAACTAAAGGAGATATTAACAATAATATTGATTACTTTTCATACAAACGGTCGAACTTAGCAGTAACTTATAACGACAAATGCGAATAAATCGGTGTTTTTCATACATATGGCAACTCAATTGTTCTTGCTTTTACAAAACTTAGTTTAAAAGGACGCTGTGGATTTTGTTAACGTGTATTAATAATTTTGGAAGGATATACTTAATTATACAGGGTCAAAATAAATTAACTAGCGAAACTCCGCTCACAGGCGATACCTATGACAAGTATTGATACTTATCTAATAACGATACAAATTAACTACACTCCCAGCGGTCGTTGACCCGGTAGTCTACTGCAGTTACTTGAAATTAACGAGTTTAGTATTTTTTAGTTATATCGTTCTTATATATACAGAGTGGATTTTTGATACCAATGAATCCAATCAATATTTTTTGAGATGGGGCAGTAAGAACAGGTACCTACCTTAACCGTTGACGCTACAAAAAAACGGTCTAAGGAGACTGTCCTTAAATTTTTGGGACATTTTAATCTGCATTCACGTTTGAGAAAATATACAGTTATCACAAACATTTTTTTTATTCCAATCAATTCCCGTTTCTTATGAGGATCAAAAAACTATTTCAGACCAACTGAGTTTTGAGTACTAGAATAGTTAGAAATCTCAAAAATCCACCCTGTATACCTATCATGTCTGCGGAGTCTTGCTAGCTATTTTAATTTGACCCTGTAGATTTTCTCCTGTGGCAAGGTCGTGTCGTAGAGTGCTTAATTAAAGTACAAATACAGAAAAAAATCGTTTAAATGCGAGTTTCAGTCCCCACACGGGTATCGCTCACCCTTTCAAAATCTTTAGAAAATTGAGAATAAAAATAATTAAGCAATTTCTTTCTCAAAGTATAATTTTAATATCGTAGATCAGAGTTATCACAGTTTTTATAAAAATTTTGCTACCAAAACATCACTGGGGTAATAATTATCGAAATGCCGGTATACGCCATCCAAAATCCGCAGCTTAACAATAATAATTTTAATTAAACTTATAAAATGATATTAATATTTACAGTATGTTATATTTTTACATTTACATCTAATTACAAATACTATTCGGCACTTCATGTTTAAGTAACTAATTAGGACTTGGTATAATACTGAGGACTTTGAGGCTTTTAACTTGATTGCAACTGACGTGAATGTGTTTAAAAAATATTGAGTGTGTAAGAATGAACTTCAATATGATGGCTAGCCTATTCTTTTTTCAAACGTGAGCTTAAGAATATTTTCACGTAAGTCGGTTATATGGCAATATTTCCTTAAAAAAAAAAATTAAAAATATTATTATCACCATTTACTGTATTTTTAGTTTTGACTAGCTAATGCATTGCAATGCCTTTCTCATAATATTTTTTGTTGTTAAGAATCTTCTCCGCACACACAACAACTTACCAAGTTTCATCGCAATGGGTCGAGCCATTTTAGAGTTTTATTCAAGACTAACACACGGCAAATGTCTGTCAGAATCTGTCTATCTCTATTGAAAAGTGCAAGTTTATGTAAGTTTTGTTATTAAATCAAAGTTGATCCGTAAAATACCAAGTCCCACCTAACAAACACTATAGTTCAGTACTCTAGACGTCGACTGCCCTCAGGCCCTCAGGCAGGTAGTCTCAATAACGATACATACGCTATAAATAATAAGCAATTATTACATGTTTTATTCAAAGTAAAGCTATCGAGTACTATAGGTACAACTCTGCCTAACCCTTCAGGGAACAGGCGTGATGTTACGTGGTTATGAGCGTGTGTAAAACTATCCAGTACAACTGGTTTTACGGCAACCATGTGTAAAACCGTCGGATTGTTAATAACTCCGAAACTGCTGTATCAAATTCTATAGTATCTTATATTATGTATGGCCTCAACAGAAACCTACATGAGAGTAGCCTTCTAGTTCAGTTCGTTTAAAAATAATGCTCTATTTTTTCACTTCCATATTAAGACGTAATATTCATAGTTAATTACGTTCAGAAAACAACTTGTTTACCTTTCGTATTACATCAGTTTTTATACTGTGATTTCACGACAATTTCTTCCATATTTATTGACGACTAGCACTTTGTTCAGCGACTTCATCCGCCCTATCTTCCCGGCTCGAAAAATCGATATTAAGTGGATATAGGGTACCTCTGTGCAAAATACCAACTTTCTAGGTCCAAGGAGTTGGACTGGGTGAGTCAGTCAGTGTCAGTCAGGACGTTTTTTAAAATTTTATCTACTTAATAAAAATTCTTAAATTCACTCAGTGACAGACAACGCTCAGCCTAAACCGCTGTGTCGGGAAGCATGAAATTTTACACAAGAGTTCCATAATACACGGTTAACCTTTTAGGATGTGAAAGTATTCATGATTATATACAACTTCGCTATGGGACGAAATAGCAGAAAAAAAACATCGTATCATACATGTTTATCAGGTAAATATTGCATTTTTCTGTGAAACAGCTGATATTTTATCGATATTTCTGGGTTGGTCTATCGGTAGTTGTGGGAAGGCTCATCAGGCTGCAAGTTACCCGATTCTTAATATTTGAATTTCATAATTTATTTCAATTTTATTTTCAATTCAGTCAATATGTAAATTTTCATTAATTTTCAATTTTAATTTATAATTAATCATTTATTTCTGTTTTATTGTGGAGAAATTAAATACATGAATTGATCTCCTCATGACTAACAAGATAATGTAATAAGTATTCACAAAATATGGACATAAAGTTAGAATTAAGCGATTTTTTTTTTTTTATATAATAAACGTGAGATACTTTCATGCCCTGAAAGGTTAAACGAAGGTAACGCGGATAAATAGGAGTTGAATGGAAGTTCGTTATTTTTGTATTATTAGAACTATCTGTCCTACTAGTTGTGTGTTACACGGATACCTCGTTGTCATCATTGAGTCGTATGCTGTTGTCATTGCAGGCCAGTTTGAGGAGCGTCTTCTTGATGCGTAGCGCCGGCAGTCGAACCGAAGGATTCTGGTGCCAGCATTCACGCATTAGGTTCGCCATGCCTACCATCGTCTGGGAAAGAAAAATATTCATAAGTATCTATATTTCCTTTCTACTTGGAGTTTCGAAAGAATAAGAAGAGTAACTTGAAACATGCACCATGGATGCCATGAGTGTGCATGCTATGGGCGGCATAAAACCTCTGACACCAGGTTAGTCACTAACCACACGAAAAAGGATTTAAAATGTCTCATATGCAGTGATCGGAGTAGGTAGATTGATTTTTGGTACTTGTATCATAAATGCACACAGAAAGAAGAACATGGATAAGCCATTTTTCCGGAATTTCCGGATTCATTTAATGTTAATGTTGGTAGTGATATTATTTTCACAACACAGTAACAAACAAAGAAGCGGTTCGGTTCGTAGAGTGCTACGAACCGAAGTAAACGAGTGAGCTGCCTGGGATGTCGTCGGCGGGCGTACGCATTGTTTTTATAACCGGTTAGTGCACCACCCATGATCCTTTGTTCTGATTGGTCGTTGGGTTGTGTCAAATCGTGACTGTGTGCCGTTAAAAAAATTATGAAGAATATTTTAATACAATTCCAACCAAAGTTCCGGTTTTTTTTAATAATCAGGAATGTCCGTATTAATATATACGTTTCGGATCAATGACCCCAATTCAATCTACCTACTCCGATCACTGCTCATATGCCAGTATCCTAAACATTTTTTTTTCTAAATAGGTAATATTGATTACAAATGACCGTACTATAGATTACAGGAATGTAATTTTGATATTTGGATACACAGGTAATGACCACCTTAATTTTTATGATAATTTTCAAATGCACTAATGCAATTTCACCAGCACTAAGTGACACTTAAATGTATCCCTAAATAAAACCCTATGTAAAATGTCTAAATTTATGTCTGTAATTTTTATGGTGCACAATAGTAAGAGTATTCTATCTATATATCTAAAAGTGCACTGTTGGATTTTCAATGCTAGGCTCAGCGCTGAGAGTTGAAAATCCTATAGTGCACTTTTATTCAGGGATTCATTTCGTTTAAAGTGTCACGTCGTTGTCGGTGAAAACAGGCATAAGGATTCTTTTTATCGCAGGCTTTTGCTCACTTGCTCACAACTTCGTAAGAAGTTGCGGTCAACGATAGTGTTGTTTAAAACCGTTTTCTTTGTATTTTCCACGAATCAAGATATAAAATATGTGGTGTATACAATAAAATACAATTTATTATATACACCACATACATTACTGATTATAAACAGAAATACTACTGGTACTTCTCACTATCGGAACAGGGTTTTGCCCTGTAGTAAAAAAAGGCTGAAATTATCATTGTTCATTCAATTATTTTAACTGCATACCGGATGCGGATCGTCAGGCGGCTCCGGTCTGGCAGCGTCCACGCAGACGATCTTCCTCATGTCGTCGAAGCTCGGGTCCGGCGCCGCCAGCTCGGCGAAGGGCGGGCGGCACTCGCGCGCGCGCGGCAGCACGCGCCGGCACACCTCCCACAGCACGAGGCCCCACGCGTACACGTCGCACTTGAGGAAGGACTCGAAGCATTCCACGTTTATACTGAGGACGAAATGGAAGGTTAGTTGCAGTGACGATGAACTTGTATCCTTTTAACGCACAGCCTGAAAATCCTTCAGGTTCAGCATGAAATTTTGCACACGAGTTCCTTTTAAAACGAAGGTTTTTTTAACATTAATCCCCTGATTAATGTTGGGTTAAATAGAGAATTAAACTTTGTATGGCAGTTCGTGATTGTTGCCGATGCCATTCCCATCGGGCACACGGCTTGTAAAATTATAAGATGGTAAATATCCCGTTTCAGGTTATTTTTAAGAGGGAACAGGGCCTGCGAGGAATTTGTAATCCTGCGAAAAATAGGTATTTGAAGAAATTATTGCCGTTGTTTTACTTCAAGTCAGCTTCCGTGGAGTGCGATAGGGACAACGGCAGCTGAGTAACTCAAACCGATTATATCACAAAAAATTTGACGAGATCGACGTTTTGTATTCCTCTTTTTTCTCCTTGAAAACCGAGCCGATTCAATATTTTTGTACATTTAAATTTCAAGAAAGAATATGCCTAGGTTCCTATCATTTTCTTTTATGTTAAAAACTTTTCGAATTTGTCTGATAGTCCTCTAATCACGGCAGTAAAAATGGAGCATTTCTGTAATTTTTGGAGGGTCATATTTTCATTACCAATAAGTTACTGAAAAAAAGGAAATAACAGAGACGTGTCTTCAGCAGTCCCTGATATTATGAAAAAAAAAATGATTGCTCTAGAGGCATTATTCAGGAAGAAAAAAGGGGAATACATTTGTATGGAAAATCGCAGACCCTGTTCCCTCATGTGAACAAAATGGCTATTACGAATTTTGGTAGTTTCATTTCAAAGGTTTAGAAGCATGAAAATTTTCACAAGTTCTTTATACATATAGCGAAAAGGAAGGATTTTTGATAATTCACCCCCTGAAGGGGTTAAATAGGGGATAAAAGTTTATATGGAATTTCGTCATTTTTGCCGATGCCATTCCCATCGAGACACACCTTGAAAAAATTATATTTTCATGGTTTTTCCTTTAATTTAGTTAGTTACCTCTGGTCCAACATCTCGGGCGCCATGTACCGCTTGGTGCCCTGGCGCGGGTTGTGCTGCAGGCCGGCCGCGACGTGCTGGCGGCTCACGGCGAGCCCGAGGTCCGCGATGCAACACTCGCCGTTCACCTTCACAAGGATGTTCTTGGTTTTGATGTCGCGGTGGGCTATGGCGGGCTTGCCCTGAGGAAAAACAAGGTTAAAAAGTTTACATTTATGCCTGCCTGCTGAATAAGACACCCGATGGCCAATAACTGACATAAACGTGCCATATCTTCCCAGTTAAAGCACTAGCAAGTGATGAAGAGCAGCCGTTTTTGTGGGACTGTCGTAATGTAATTTTGACGTTCAAAAAGTGTTGATTCTCCGCCCCGTTATCATTTATTTGCCTTTATAACTCAACTGAAACAGTAACTCTCTTGTACATAAATGAATGAATAATGTACTAAGATTCGGTGAGTGAGAATCAAGACATTCTATCTGTGGTAGGTGAAAACTGAAAGCATTTATATCAATGCGAAATTAATTTGGAAGCGATAAGTGAGCCGTGACCAGCGAGTAGACCGTGAATCATGTAAAAACTTAAATTGTGACCTGGTCATGACGACCTGCACGCGTAACATGACAACCATAGAAATGGGTTTTCTACGGGTACAAAAGTAGCCAAAAGCTTCGTATTCAACCAATAAATAAAAGTGTGAATATTTTGTTCATTGGTTGATGTCATGGCCACGGACCAAAGACAATATTGCGTAATTATTGTTTCGACATTGGCAAATGACAACAAAAACATAACAAAAACAAAATGCCGATTGCAGAGTTAACTACTTTTGTAACAAATAATAAGAAAAATTAAGCTGTGCGTCGCATCATTGCTCAGCGAAATGCTGTGACTTTTACCTTTGTTTAACTTTTAACTTTTTGATATTCTAGAAAATCTTTGGTTACTTCGAACGGTTTGTTGAAGTATTAGGTACCCCATGGAATAGCAACGAAGGTCAGTCAATTTGAGAGTTTAGAGAAAAGTGAAGTGTTTAAAAAATTAAACAATAATTGAGTTTTCTCGAAACTTATAAATTTTCGTCTAGGCTCTATGGAATGCTTTATTGCTGCAAATGGGTCACACTATTATGTCCTGGAAGGAATACGGCAAATTACAAGTCACTGTATAATGTTAAGTCGGAAAAGCAGATTCTATCGTGCAATGAGCAGACAAAAATAGCCCTTAAGTTGAGAATATATTTTGGCTGTGAATTACAAACCTGTGTGCCATGTATCTCCGTGTGTAGATGCAGCAGGCCATTGATGGCCGACAGACAGATGGCCATCATCTGGTGCCGCGTCAGCGTGGTTCTGTTCAGATGCTCGTACAGCGAGCCCAGGGGATGAAAGTGGGTTATTAGCCAGAGCTGTGGACAAAGAGATCGATATGATTACAACATATTAGGTCTTTACCTATGAAATTGCCGTTCTGCAGTACTGGCCATTTCAAATCAAAATAATTTTTGTTTGGCTAAAAATTCTAATTTCAAATTAATTTTATTTTAAAAACATGGGATTTTTTTTCCAAAAGTAGTCATTTGTTTATTGATTAGTGTTACATTTTCATCGCATTTCAATCTTATTCGTCATCATGGATACGTTAAAAATTCGAGTAATTATGGAATATGAGTACCGTCGTGGCAGCAACGCGGCACAAGCGGCACGCAACATCAACGACGTTTACGGAGCTAACACTACAAACCAACGCACCACCTGTTATTGGTTTGCTCGCTTCCGTTCTGGAAATTTCGACCTGAAAAATGAACCTCGCGGTCGTCCGAAGACTGGTCGACAATGACGAATTAAAGGCGATTGTGGAAGCTGATGATACACAATCTACGGCTGAATTAGCAGCAGCTTTCGACGTTAGCGTCAAAACAATATTGGTCCATTTGCGTCAAATTGGCAAGGTAAAAAAGCTTGACAAATGGGTGCCCCACGAACTCAATGATCGCCAGCGCGAAGTACGCGTCGAGACGTGCCTTGCACTGCTCAACAGACACACAAATGAAGGAATTTTGAACCGCATTGTTACTTGCGATGAAAAATGGATTCTGTTTGATAACCGCAAGCGCTCAGCAAGTTGGTTGAATCCTGGTTCAGCACCTAAACAATGCCCTAAACGAAAACTTACCCCTAGAAAAGTGATGGTCACTGTTTGGTGGTCTAGCGCCGGTGTGATTCATCACAGCTTCTTACCAAACGGGGTGAGCATTACTGTAGATGTGTACTGTGAAGAACTGAACACAATGATGGAGAAGCTGGCACATCTCCAACCAGCATTGGTCAATCGCTCGTCTCCGCTGCTCCTGCACGACAACGCGCGACCTCATACTGCACAGCAGACGGTCTCCAAGTTGCAAGAACTGGGGTTGGAAGCTCTCCGTCATCCGCCCTACTGACCAGACCTTGCGCCTACAGACTACTACTTTTTCCAGAATTTGGATAACTTCTTGGCGGGAAAAAAATTCAATACCCGAGAGGCAGTACAAAATGCCTTTGAAGAATTAGTTGCCTCCCGTCCAGCTGATTTCTTTAAGAACGGCATCAATAAACTGCCACTGCGTTGGCAAAGATGCATTGATTGCATGGGTGATTACTTCGATTAATACAAATAAAAAATACATGAAAAAAATTCGTTTAAATTTTTTCATACAAAACGGCAATTTCATAGGTAAAGACCTATTATTAAAGAAAAATAGTACTGGGAAAAAGTGTTGCATATTGCCTACAATAGTATCTAAAGCATTTTTTTGAAGTGAAAACTTCTTTAGTCCCGTTGAGCACTTTTTAGGTGAACAAAAATCATAGAACTCGCGTCTTCGTCACCGAACGCTTTCCATGAGCTATATGTATACTGTGTATATAATATATAAATAAAAAAGTACACATATTGTGTACTTTTTGGGTGAACAAATAGCATGAAACTCGTGTCATCGTCCGTCATCACCGCATGCTAGTTTTCACTTCTATCGGCAGTCCCCAAAGACTGCCCCGCATGTTTTTTTTAATACTTTATGATAAAAGTCTTTTTAAATCAAAAAGCTTCATTGTCTACGACATCATCGCTTACCATCAGGTGAGATAGTGCTCAAACGCGAGCCAACCAACAAACAGCAAAAAAACAAAAAAAATACCTCCCGTTGGCCAATGCTATTCGTATTTTGGCCACTACTTGGATATGAGATCGCTAACACTGTTAACCCCTGTTCTTTGAGATTCTGATCAACTTTGTCATTATTTTAACGTTATCAAGCAGTACAAATGAATACTAGTGATTGTTTGATCAAAATAGTGGTAACTAATAAGTTGACATGAGATTCTAAAACGATTGCATTGAATAACGTTTCAGAACACACGCCTGATTACCCCAAAGGGTTGCGCAGAGATGTACACTCACATTAACCTTTTAGAAACCAGGAAAAAATATATTTTTGTTCAAAACCATTTTCGTACCTGCGTACAACTGCCCCTGCTGGTCATATCGCTGCCGATATACGCCAGTATGTTCTCATGCCTCAGCAATACAGTGGAGTATATCTCTGTTTCTCTCCTCCAGCTCGCCTCGTCTCTAGAGAAGAATATCTTGACGGCCACGCTGTCGGCGTACCACGAGCCGCGCCATACCTCGCCGTAACGACCCTGGAAATGTATCTCGGATTAGAAGAAGAGTAGACGCAAAGAAAATGAAGCATGTTATCATTACAGTATTGAATGGCTTTCAAGTGTTAATTATGTACTTTTAAGGGTTGAAAAATCGCAAAAAACTAACCCTTATAATTTCTTTATGTCCATCTGTCCAGATGTTACACAGCCATTTTACTTTAGCACTATATTAATGAACTTGCAAAGAAGATTTAGGTATTTTGTGAAATTGCGAAAAATACAATTAGGGGTGGTATGGTTACATACATACATGACAAAAAATAATTCAATGCACATAAGCGTGTGGATCTTATAATTAAAATGAGATTAGTAACTATTTAAGTCAATAGTTTTTGCCACATCGTTTTAGCCGGGTCTGGCTGTTTGTGTATGTGAGTTTAAATGTTTGTAAACGCACCTACGACACAGGAGAAATTCCAAGTGTGGGGCAACGTTTAAAAAAAAAAAAAAAAAAAAAAGTTATTACCGCAGAAATAACTTTGTTTTTCTTCTTTGTTCATCGTTTTTTTATAAAATACAAACTTATGATTGCAGTCGATAAAGTTAATACTGTGCATGCGTAAATATTCATCCCAACTACGGAATCCTTCCCTTTACGTGAAAGACCGACTCGCACATGGCAGGACTTTTTTATTTATGAACCATTTTTGTCGGTCGTAATTATCATACACGATTATTTTTAATTCTGTTTCTTTAGTATTGTTATAAAAAGGTTGCTGCTGTCCGAAATAAAATAAAAGGACTGCAAACACAAAGCGCGCGGGCACTTCAGCCGTACCTTCCCCACGCAGTCGGTGAGCGTGACCTGCTTGGCCAGCGTGCGCTGCACCATGAGCGGCAGGCCCGAGCCCGAGCCGCTGGTCACGGAGCACTCCAGGTACTCGCGCAGCGTCGAGTCGCCCGCCGCCGTGGCGCGCAGGCACGGCCCGTTCTGGGAGCCCTCGACGCCTGCACGGATTATTAGTTTAACCACAAAAATTACTACATGCGTTTAAAACATCGCTCTGTTTCTGTCAATCGTTTGAAGAGGACTGGGACAGAACAACTTGCCATAAGGAATACTTTCGAAGCACAGAGTAAAAGTATAAAAATAAAGATGTTTTAAAATAATTTAAAAAATATTCATCAACTCGAAAACGTGAGAATCAATAGTAACAGGTAACTTGTAGATACTACTCGAATCGCACGCGCCGCCGACAAAGGGATCAGCGATGCATAAATGTTCAAAGCAAAATAAACTCTCGCACGTGATGATACGGCATAAACTAGTTTGCACGCAACAACAACAAAGTTGTTTCTAATATTTTATTTGTTTATATAACGATTGTATTACCAAGACAATACCATTTCGCTGCGGGAAAACAACCATTAAGATTTCACGGTGTATGTACCATCGAAGAAGTTCATATCTATACACCGTAAGGACTATTTCTGCTTGCAGCGCTCGGCCGCTATAAAACCGGGGCGGTAACAGATGTTGTCATCGTGTTCACGGGATTTTGTTTTCAAACTGCTTAGATATGAAGTTCTTTGATAGTACTAGCGACCCACCCATCGCAAAATTTTTACGACTTGACAAAACATCGAATTTTTTTAATTATCTATAAATTTAATATTAATGTATTATACAGATAACCCTTCCGGAATTCATTATCTAAATTCTGTTAAAAACCTCATCAAAATCCGTTGCGTATTTTAGAAGAACAACGCGGACATATAGACGCGTAAAGCGACTTTGTTTTATAATATGTATAGATATAGCATTAAGTATTTAGTGACTCGGTGCAAGTGGGCCGTAGTCCCGTATTGTCAGAAAGTTCATATATAAACAGGACCTATTTATGTGTTTAAAAAAATACATTATTCTAACATTTTCACGACAGGTATGTTTAACAAAGCAGAAAACTGTGTATGAAAAAACCTTCTATAATTTTCCGATTGTAGGATTGTTACTTGTCGCCTGTCGATTTTATATAGGCCCCTGATTATAAGGTTGCAAGTTTATTTACAAAATAAAAGCTTATGAGAGCACATTTTAAGACCTCTAGGAATATATAAATAGCATTTAGTCCGATGCTAGAATAGTGCTCTTGTTCTTTAGCTTTTTAGGTAGCTACGTTAATAGTTTTTTAGGTCCCCAAGGTGCAGGTGTATAGACACAGGTCATTCGAACAGATGGGGCAAATAGTTTGGTCAGGAACACTGGGTGTCAGAGGGAACTATACTCTCCCATGTTGCTAGATCCCTTTGCTTTCGATAGTGTTCTAGATATGAAGACATACCTTCGTAGAAAGCGCTGGTGACGTGCGGGCTGTACAGGTTAGATGAGAAGTAGTTGGAGTCTGCGCCCAGCTTGTGGAGCGCGGCTCGGGACACGCGCAACCTGGAGTACATTGTATGTTTGTTCAAATTATATACAGAATTACTTATTATATTGATAGTAAGACATTAGTGAAGGAAGCCCAAGTACAAGTTATTAGAGTAGAACAAAAAAACAGTACACGGGCAAGAGGACGTAAAACGTATCTTAAATTGACCAGACAGGTTTCAATGATCCTCAAAAAATTGTTACATAATAACTTTCTCAATTTTTGGAAGGGACTATGCTATGAGAATGACAAAAGTTAGCTGTTTACAAAACTCTGCCAGATGGAGTTTATTGCGACTTCACGACTTGTCAGTGAAGTTAGATAATTACCTGTGACTTCTCCTGAGCACAAATATGGCCATAGCGCCAATAACGCTGACTATGACCACGGAGGCGCCCACGCTGGCCCATAGCTTCCACGCGTTGGTCGGCAGTGGCTCGATGGCCGTGTCTGCGAGAGGGGGCAGGTCGGGGAAGGAGCCGTCGTTGCACATGTCGCCTTGACAGCAGGTCGTGTTGTGGAGGCCTGCGTGACGCTTGCGAAGGCTGCCGGCGGAAAATGTTGTTATAGATAAAAGTATTTATTTATTTATGTACATTCAATAAAGAAAAATACATTACGATAGAAGAGGACAAAGATACTGCTCATTTAATTAAATATTTCTTCCAGCAGACCTGTGACAAGGGAATTGGACGAGAGACATAGACACCAGGGAATAAAAACAATATTTGCAAGTAGGGAATGCAATCCCGCAAGATAATTTAAATCCCGGTACGAGACTGACTTAATTCTTTATTACTATCTTTATTACTTAATTCCGCGGGATTTTGGTATATGCGGGATCCCGCAGAATGGACGTAGACTTCTCAAAATAATCATAATAAATACCTCATTTTAAAAGTTTTAACTTTAAACAAGCTTTTGGTGCATACATATTAAACTCTTTATTAATATTTTGAGACATAGTAACATAATCATCTCAAGAAAACACAAGAAAATTAAATATTCAGTCACATCTCAATATTTACAATTATGAGAACCTGATTTATGGAAAAAAAATATCTATATTCTAAACACAGCGACATTAATACTAGAAACAAAGATTTACTTATTGTGCCCAAGGACTAGGCTTCAAAAAATTTGTAATTCATTTAAGTGCCAAAGTATACGTTTTTACAACAAACTCACAAGTCAGAGCCATGTTTTAAATGACTGAGCCTCAATAAATTTTAATCATTTATTAAACAGAAACTCTCACTCAAAAAGGGTTATGTAAAGTTAAAGATGACAAAAAGACTTGGGATTAATTAAGCTACAACAAACAATTTGATACAAGTGTTGTCTGGCATTTTTCTGAACTGGGTCTATACGCCGCAGGCACACAACAAAGTACGTTGTAAGAAATTTAGAAATCAAATAAGCACTTGTTATTTGATTTTTATTTGCAGAATATGTTGTGTGCCTTTTAGTCTGTGCTGAATAAATGTTAATTCTTTTTCTTTTAAGAAATATACAAGGTCCCATTAAAATAGATGGACAAATTCTAACACAGCGTTCAATACGTCTAACCAAAGATATCCAAGCAAAAATAAACACTGATTTAAGTGATTTTATTTTGATCTTAAATAATAAATGGCATTGGGTAACCAACATTTTTAGTGTATTTTTTTACAGTTGTCCTTATTTTGGTGGTCTGAATGATTTCTAAAAGTTTGTCCATCTATTTTAACGGGACTTTATATATTTAGAATGCAATTATTAAAACATGGTAATCATTGATCAACAAAATCTAATATTCTTCAACATACCTCTGCAGCGGCATATTGGTTCTGCAAGTGAACTGGTAGTGGTCCCGCTCCGAGGTGCACCCGCGCGACTGTCTCAGCTCCCCGTCGGAGGCGCGCACCGACGACTTGTAGCAGTACAGCGCGTCGTCGCACACCCTGTCTGACGACGAGCCACATAGTGGAGGATCGCAATCATGGCATTTGTACCTAGAAACGAATAACGTGTAGTATTTTAGTTTAAGACTTCGCATATTTATATTTTTCTCTTCTTGTTCTCACTCACTATTGTCTACATTTCTTTCTCATTTCTCCTATCGCAGGTCTGCTGGAAGAAATTTCTTAAGAAATAAGCAGTACCTTTGTACTCATAATTATGATTATGTCTTATCTGTATCAATTTTTCTGTGTGTACATAAATAATAAAATAAATAAATAACGTGTAGTAATTTTTAAGGCTGTGTATTCTGAAAGTTGGCAACGTCGCAAATAGCGACAGCGAAGCGCGAGTGCCGAAATCTGTCATCGTTGGATCGGTTCACCAATTAATTTATTTTTCACTTTTGATTCATTTTGTGTTCAAATGTTTCACTTTCAGTGAATGACAAAAAATAATAGTTATAAAAACTGATACCCAACTACGTCAAAATAGTCAATTAAAAATGTGAAAACAAGACATCACAGACTTTTTTTGTCGTAGTTGGGTTTTAGTTTTTATAACTTTTAGTTTAATTTAATTTATTTTGGGTTTATAAATTATAACCCCAAAATAAATTAAATTAAACTAAAAGTCGGACACCGGTGACCAAACACACTGTATATTATAACTTATAATATACAGTGTGTTTGGTCACCGGTGTCCGACCCGTTAAGGCGAAGCAATATGATCAATCTTATCGACAAACACACCATAACAAAGCATTTTGACCTGGTGACCGGTGACCAGACACACTGTCAATAAACTGTATGTGGATTGACTGCTGCGCTGCGTGTCGCGGGTTCAATTCCCGCACGTAACAAATATTTGTATGACCTACAATTAGTTGTTCCGGGTCTGGCTGTTTGTGTATGTGAGTTTAAATGTTTGTAAACGCACCCACAATACAGGAAAAATTACAACTGTGGGGCAATGTTTAGAAAAAAAAAAAAAAAAAAATTTGAAATGTGCCAATTACGAGGGCCTTCCCGGTCCATCCATCGTCAACGCGAGCATGGTCGAAAAGCTTGTTGTTTCATCGAGCGCAAGTGAGAACTGCTGACAAGCAAGTGAGAACGCGATAACATTGTACGAAAAATAGTATGCTAAAATTTGTTTCAGGAAATACATTTTTTTGAGTAAGCCTTACAAGTTTGTGAAATAAATGTTTGTCATTTAGAATCTCCATTACATGTGCGAGGTTTCTATGAAGATGTTTTCTCTACTTTACAATTGATGAGTACATTATGACCGGCCAAAGTTCAAGTAAAATTGATGCAAAAAAAGCAGATTTTTGGAGGCTTATCCTGAATTTATTCCCAAATTTTCTACTTTATGCTTCCATAGACACCTAGATATAGTGCACAAGATACATATTAGTTTAAAAAAAATAAAGATTGATGTGTTACAACGCCATAATCACGTACGAGCGTTTGTATGAAAAGTAGCTTTTTATTATTTGATTTTGCTTTTATATAGATTATTTTCTTTTAGATTTTGTGAATGTGAGAACGTTGTAGGCTTAACAGACTGTAGATCTGTCGACCATTTTCTATCTTGCTAAGTACTTGTTGATAGGCCTACACTGTCCTCTCATACCTATTAACTTTATTTTTATGAAATATATTGTAATATATGGTCAGCTAGCGACCTCGAAAATTGATCATACTAATTTTGTCTGAGCAACCGGCAGCAAGTGTGCGTTGTGTTGCGTAAAGTAAATTATTACTATTGTATAGAATCATGTTCTTCTAACTATTCAGACAGCTGTGCTGCTGGGGAGTTTGTTGCGCCACTTCTTCTTCCCAGCTAAAGCACTAGGAAGTGGTGAAGGGTGGGCGTTTTTGGGGGACTGTCTTATGTAATGTTGACGTTCGAAAAGTGCTGATTTTCAGCCTAGTTTGAATAAATGACTTTTGAATTTGAATTTGAACTGTAATTTGAAAAAATTGTAAATACCATTTACTTTTAAAAGAGTAACCATGGAGTTTTTTGCCGGCTCTTCTCCATAGGAAACGACCAATTGGAACCGTGCACCTAGCTTCTGACGTTTCATAAGTGCCTTTGTAGGTTTATGTGAAATAAAATATTTTGAATTTGAATTTGAGTATCCGAGTTGGCCGCTCTTAAGCCCTTTCATTTGATATCCAACATGGCATCATTAAAAAATCTTTTTTATTGTTCATGACTTTATGTCGTCTAGAGACGTGACCTCTTTAACGTGACGTCACATAGCCTATAACCAGCGGACGATCAAGACGCTTCCAAAGATACCACATTTGTCAAATTGTGATGAGGAGTTTAGAAGTTATGAGGGAACAGATATACTTACATACATTTTTGACATGTATGTATCATAACCCTTCTTTTTGCTTCGCTGTAGGCGGGTACAAATTAACAAAAAGTGAAGTATATCCTGCTTATCAGCCGTAGAATCAGTGACCGTTGGGGAAGACGTAGAATCGGAAAAAGTAAGGTAAGATGGCTGGCAGCAGTTGAATGAGTTGCAAAGGATCGAGTTCAATGGCGTACGTCCAGCACTGGTCGTAGATAATGATGACGATTTTAAAGGGACTGAACAAAATACAAGGCCTATAAATGTGTATATACTCATTACCCTATTTAGGTAGGTACTTAATGAAATATTTCATGTCATTAGACAAATAGGATCCATTTTGAGAAGCAAAAATGTTTCTGTCAGAAATTATAAATGTGTGGGGACCCCAGCAGCACCCGGTTCTCGGATCACGGTCACCGACAGACAACTCAACAACATCAACTGGTAGATCAACGGCAGTTCGATTACCCAATTTATATTTTTTTGCCCTTTCAGTGCCAGACTACTTTGGAAATAAAACTGACGTGAAGATATTCTATCTATTTTGTATTTTCTTTGAAGATAAAACAAAATAATCGCCTGTTTTCAGAACAAGAGCAGATGCACTAAAAACGCACTAAACTTGACCTTTCATTGTTGTTATAAAGTAATATCATAAAGATTTTCAGTATTTCTATTTTGTGGTGTCTGGCGATAAAGGGATTTATTTATAAACGTTGCTTAAATTTAAGTAATGATTGACGTCTGTTTAATACATTTTGTTGTTTAAACATCTCTTATCTATAAGCAACGTTTATAAATAAACCTTTTGGTCACTTGGAAGCGCTATGGGAGTAATTCTATCTATCATACTGAACAACAAAAAGGCATATCCGATGCAGAGGCCCTAGTGTGTTTATTTTAACCATCTCGACTTTACGCATCGAAGTCCGGCCGGCTGCCAATCGGAGCGCCGAACGCGGTCGATGCGTAAAGTCGATATAGTTAAAAGAAACTCACACTAGGCGCTCTGCTCTCAAAACTGTGAACGAAAACATCGTCGGGAAATCGGCATGTCCTAGATCCAAAAATTCGAAGACATGATGTGACATCTACCTACCCGCACTGGGCCCGCGTGGTAGATTATTGCCCACTCACTCTCACAAATGCCTGTGTCGCAGCAGTACCAACATTATAGGCTGATTATGCTATTATAAGGCAGCCCACCCAGCCACCTACAGAATTAACCACATTCTTATCAGAACACAACAGACGCACTACTGTTGATAACAGGAGGATAAATCATCTGTAGGGCAGTGATAAGGCCCATTCATGCTGTGATTCAGACACTGGCGATAATGTTATCAAAATGCTTTATGAATGGGCCGGAAAGTACTCTTATTTGTTAGTATTTTACTTCATGGGTGGGTTAGGTTAGATATCCAGGCAAGTACCAATTTGACTTTCTAAGTTTATTTAGGACATCACTGAGATTGGTCAAGGAAAACATCGTAAGGAAACCTGTACCCCGATTGCGTAAAACATTTTCTTTCGCAACCCAAAGATTTTTAAAGAAATTCCTAATCCATTGCTTTATATATTTGAAATATTCGTCTGCTCGACAACGTAAATAACTCAATGAATGATGTTGAATTGGCAAAATGAAAGACATTGCAATGTTTAGTGCGTTACCAAACTATCCGCTGGACTTGAAATAGCAAACTTGTCTTGATCAATCAATCAATGCTTTTCCCTTCAGGCTGATTTAATTATTACTTTATTATTAATAATGCAGTGCTTTGCCTTAATTTAGAAGCATGCGAGATTAAAACAATAAAAAAACAACAAAGGTTGTTTTAGGTTAAAGCCCCGTATTCATGGTAAACATTTGTTTAGCAACAAAGTTGAATCAACGTGTTGCGGAGTTGCTGTCAAGATGTTGCTGGCAACACTGCGTGTTGCAGAGTTGATAGTGTCATGTTGACAAGCTCTCGCCCGACAAGCGTAAACATCAGTTTAGCGAAAATTGTTGACGTGTGTGAACGTGTTTGCAACAGTTTATAAACATGGCAGTAGTGTGGAGTAATGATAAAATAATGCAATTAATAGAATTATTTCAATCAAAACGATTATTTTAACTTTGCAAAAAATAGTTTCGAATCCACCATCTTTTTCTCTTTTTTTTATTAGAAATCCTATACATCAGATACAGAGAACAGAACAACACTACCTCCTCGGGCAACATTTTAACGCAGACAGGCGTGTGGACAACCCGTATTGATTTAAACATAGTTGCTAGAAACATTCTCGCCGCTCACCAACAATGTTGATCAACTGTTCCTAAACAAATGTTTACCATGAAATGGGGCTTAATGCTGTGTATGTATTTAGTTGGTAAGCCTTTATATAAATACATATTATCACCAATTTATTACCTTTTTTGAAATTTCCTCCTCCTTTGGTTAGCGGTGCAAACAAAGATTTCAATTTAAAATTAACAGCCAATGTTTTTTAAGATATTTCTCTGCATTTTTGACAAGGAATGTTAATAAAGGTTATCTGTGTTTATAAATTCATTCTTGTTTACACATTTTTAATTAAATATAATTAAAGGTCAAAAAAGAATACTGTTTTCTTTGCAATTTATTTTAAGAATAAATTCATTGCTGTTCATTAATACATACATATAATATACTGTTGTGAGTAATCACATGTACCATACGGTCACCTCTGGTTAGAAAAAAACTTTGAAAACTAAATCCTGTGCACACAACCCTTTTTTTCATAGGTAAGTGTTACTATAGTGGCCGAGCGCTGCAAGCAGGAATAGGCCGTACGGTGTTCAGATATGCATGTCCGCGATAGTACATAATATATAATATTATATTAAAATAGATTATGTTATAAATGTTGGCATCAACTTTTCAATCAACAAATCTAATTTTATTCAATCAGATTTAATATAAAATGTAAAAGAATGACATATTTGATTAATAACTTCTGTATGGACTGAAAATCAACCTCAACCATTTGGAAAAAGGATATTATTGTTTATAAAAGGTTTCTTAACATAATATTTGTAGTGATATGTACCTGGGTTGTTGTACCATCATCTGATCAATCCGCTGTGGCCCATCAGTCCGCTGTGAGTCGGGCCCCTTTGTGCTGCCTGATACACCATCTTCGTCCAGACTGGGTAAACCCGCTGCCAAAACATTAATGGTATTTATCAGTACCCTAATTACGTAATACACGATCAATCAGAATTTGAATTGTTTTGAAACAAATTGTGAATCCATTGCTTCATAAATAACACAATGAATGTTGTTGAACTGTCAAAATCTCTTGGAATATGAGGATAATGTTTAGATTATATGAACTTAGTATGTTTAATGCTCACATCAGCTGATTTGGGGTCCTTTTACAGAAGTAAATAGTCAACACAGCTTTAATATATTGGGGGCAAGAAATTAGTGCGAAGTGTGCAGCTAATACAGTCAAGTGTTTACAAAGGGAAAGCTTCATGGCTTCAAGTTAAAATTCTCTTATTTAACTGACTGATTCATAGACTTGGATTCACTACAGGAAATTATGATAATCTTCAATATAGTTTTAATATTTATGAATTTTATAAATAGTTTATGATGACCACCTGATATATTGTCACTGTTTACAAATAATAATTTCTTGAACTAAAATTCTTGTAATGTTTGTTGGACAAGTGTCATAAACTCTTATAGCTCCGGAACTACTTCCCACGGATGCTCTAGTTCCAAGTTAGGCCTTCGCGTTAACATGAATGAACAACTTCGTTAACACCCGTATTCACTATTACAGCTGATGTTGTGAATAATACTACGTCTTTAAAAAAGCGCAATACAAAATAAAACAGATCCAATACCACATTTGTGAACTCTGTTGAAAAACAATAATAGAAAAACTGGAATACGGAAGCCACTATGAAATTCACTTTATACACTTCTGTGATGTTCCTTATTTATATAAACTGAGTGGAACACTTTGAGGGATGTTGCGGTATTGTAATATATTAAAAAACTTACCCCAGCAAGCATTTATCAATAGAAATGTGAACAAATATCGTAATATGACAACGTCCGCCATTCTTCATTCATCATAACAATGCACTACTGAGATCAAACTGCGATCTTATTATTTGACAAGTAGAAATAAATATAAAGTGCAACCAATATTTTCACGACCTAACAGTAATAATAAAAAAAAATATTGATATTATAATTAGTTAGGATTATGATTACAATTAGTTTTAATATTTTATCATTTTCGTAAAGAAAAATAGTATGAAAATGAATATTGAATCGCTTCCTTTCTTCCTTTGCTAGTGTAGACTTCCTCTTTTCTTTCAATTTAGTTTCTGAACGTTATCTTATTCCGAGAAATGGTTTAAATTTTTGAACGAAATATTCGGATACACTTCATAGAACAAAACATGGATGGGATAGCTTTGATAGTTAAAAACTTATGATAGGTGGTAGCACAATCCGTCCGTCCATCCGTCCGTCTTCAAACTGCCATAGTTGTGTATACTTTTGTGTCGATCACAAATTATACGAAAACTAGCTAAATATGTATGCGACTTCGAGTGTAGTATGTACAGACGCCAGCAGGTCAACCTACCCGAAACTATCAAATTTTCCTAATCAACTTTGAACCTTACGTTTCAATGATAAAGTTAAAAATCTATTAAAGAATTTTGACATATTGTAGTAGGTTGATGTGCTGGCGTCTGTACATACAAGACGAGCTAAGGACAGGGGAAAAATCTACCACAGGTAAAAAGCAGCTTTAGTGGAAAAGTCAATAAAAAATGAACGTTTAATCATTTATAGGTTATTTTGTGTTTGTTGGCTTTAAGTTCTTTTTTTGTTAAAGACAAGAGTTGAAAACCAACTCGAGGATGAACTTCCCAACTGAAAAACTTCAGAGATGTTAATTCTAGCACTGCTCTAATATGATAATACAAAACACCCACACCTTCATCACACCACAAGTGCTTGTAGGTAAAGAAAACACACTAAGTTCTCTTGGGAACAACACCTGTATACGAATTTCTACCAATAAAAGTCTTCAGGTTTTAAAAGGATAGCACATAGTCTAACCTAAATATAGGGTTTCCAATTTTTTTTGGAGTTTTCTTCCACAGTTCGTCTTTGGTAAATACCCCCGGCCCCCGGGATATTGCACAGCTAGCTGTCAAATTCTAGACCCTGGGTAGTAGCGACATCTGAAGTGACCAAGTGGCAGTTTTTATCCCTATTATTTAGGGGAAATAAAAATGAATGAGTTTTACTTAGTAATTACAAGAAAAACAACCGACTTAAAAAAAAACAGTACGTAGTGAAAAACCTGGTTAGGCAAGGTTACCTGGTTCTGGTTCGTTGATTTTTCCATCAGGAAATTCTCACCGTCATGTACCGAAGAAGACGCCAGAAGCAAAGGTAAATAATTTAGTTATCAAAATAGAAATATCAGACGATAAAAACGCAACTGTGTGGCAATGAATCGTGACGCATTATAAAGCAATAACGTATCCGATATTATTCGATATAACGTCGATCACCCACTTCTTCACTCTTCACACACTTCTTTTACGCATAATGATTAAATACCCCGTTGCGCAGCTCTGTAAAGCTACGATTTCCTAAAAGAGCGGTTACCACTCACCTAGCGTCCGCAATTTACAGCGGATGACGTCACTGAAACGTTGATTATGAAAGTGAGTTAGTGTGGTTTCCTAGAGAGCGTTGTATACACTGAAAAGCAGACACCGCCCCACAAAAATGTAAATCGCTAGATTTGCCCTCACCGTACTCATAATTTCAGCCGAAAGACGTCCACTGCTGGAAATAGGACTCCCGCACCGCAAGCTGCAAGCACCGCCATTTCGATCGATTCTGTTACAAGGCCACCGTACTCAGTCGAATTATACTTGGTCTGTTGGGTGAAGTTTTAAGACAAATTAAATCAAAATCACCTATTTCTTCTTATATTTAGTCATATAAACAACAAAAACAAATCAATAAACCCTTTTACTTTCATAAAGTACGATATACCATCCTTTTTTGACGTTCTAGACGTAATATTTTTTTAAGTTTTCAAGCAACAATTCGGCATTCTTAACGTGCGTTCAGTAGACGCGAGCGACGTGATACTATTTGAGACTTTTTTTGCGGACGGTTTTGAGACGCTGAGTGTGTATCTTGGGTTTTTTTGTATATCAATGTTCCGGTACGATAATTTTCGAATGTTGATACGATTATTCACTCGCACTCGTCTGGCAACCCTGGTGATAACTTCGATCAACTTCGCGAGAAGTGTAGTATAGGCTTTACACCATCTTTAGAGCCCTTTTAAGTCTGTGGCAAAGACTACTATAGTATACTGGCAAGTCTGTGGCTAGATTTAAAAAATGGCCGTTTTTGTTTTGTTTAGTTAGCTACGATTTCACCGTTTCACGTTTGAATTTTCTATAAACTTTTTATTTTAAAATAAATGGTAATGCTGTGGTAAAACACTTTAGATCAATCGAATTCTAAGTGAGGAATCATATTAAATTTAGGTTGTGGATATTCGTTAGTCAAAATGCCACGAACAAAACGGCCTGTGAGGAAACAGGAAAAGAGCACAGAAGACGATGACGGATTAAAAAAAAAACTCAATAAACATGGTAAGTTATCGTAAACAAATAAATCAACTTTACTCTCAACGCCTATAATCATTATAAAACCAACCGTAGTAATAAAACCAACGCCATCAAAGCAAAGAATCCATTTTTTTCAAAGTTTTGCCGACCTTTTTAGCAGTTTACTCCATCGACTTACATCTTTGATTTGTTCAAAAAAATTGTTGTTACACCTGTTGCATGAATACCATCAGCAATACAATATCATCAGCATGAGAATCAATAATTGTTTTAAATAATTTTGATTATTTTTCAGTGACAGACTTAAAAAATAAACTAGATTCCCGAGCTCATATGGAGCTTCGGAATGTGGAGCTCGCTTTCAAGATACTACTCGGGTCCATTAGCAATGTTTATCTGCAAAAAACTGTTGGACAGCTGGTAAGACCATACATACTTTTGGACGGAAAGGTTGATTTAGTAATACCATTACTTTAAAAATCTTTCTGGACTAAGGGTCATATTACAGAACCTCACTGAAGACTCGAGCATTACAATATGGCTGATGAATCATGGCCACTCTGAACAGAACAGAACAGAAGTTGTCTCTGAATTTACACGCTTGTTCTCACTCACACGCACCTCATGTCACCAATTGGGTTCTACAATTTGTTTTTGCACAGCTTTTGGCCAAAGTTCGTACTGGCCATGATTCTGTGTGAGTTTTAGTCACGATTGAGTTTTAATTAATGATACGAGTCATAAGTAAGGGCCTAAATTAGAAAAATTGGGTAACTTCATAAAGGTTACAAAAAAAAAAAAACTTATACTTCTGAAAATTCAAAGAAAAATCTTGATGATTTAACTAAAGTCAAAAAAATAATTTATTGAAACTAGGCTGAGAAACAGCACTTAATGTCCAATAATCTTAATATGTCCACAATTAAATCGAAAATACTTGATAATATTCCAGAAAACAGAGCTACACCTAAAGGAAGTCACAAATAGTAGAAGAACTCGTAACTCATGCCGCTCAGCATCACATGATGATGGTAATGTATCTTAAACACTGAACTGAAATTCCCTTGTCTTCATCACAATCATGGGGTATAATAAGTCATTTTCCTTTCTATGAATTTATGTGGGTTGATGTTTGGCTAAGTAATTATCACTGCAGGGTGTATCTTAGGGTGCGTTTTCACTGAAGTGGAGATGAGTAGAGCTGAGCAGAGACCTGCAGGAAGTGACCAATCACAATTGTTGAAAATCTCATCACTTCTCTCGTCTCGTCTGTGACTGGACGATTCCTGCATGCGCTCTGCTTGTCTCCGCTTCAGTGGAAACACACCCTTAGTCTTGTAGTCATTTAGTTTGTTTTGTAGTCTTTACTATTCTTTAGCATACTTATTACTGTTAGCTGATCACCTATTTTAGGCCTAGCCTGCAGTTCCATAACTTAGTTTCAGCTTCTTTAGAAAATAAATGATTAACAAACAAACAATACACCAATAGCTTACCACATACTTATATAAAATCATGAATAATCTACTGAACCAAATTATCTTAGTTTATAAATAACTCCTGTATTTAAAAAATGTTTTAAAAAGTAGGTAAGGAATAAATAAATTAATTTCCTTTTACATGGGATTTGTAACATAAGTGGGGAAATGAAGGTGCACTATATAACATTACTACTACCCCTTCTGGGAATACTGGCATGATATACAAAGTCAAATTAAATTAGCTAGCAAAAATCCGCAGACGGAATGATAACAAAAAAAAATAAAAATAATTAACGATTTTGTTTTTTTTGGTCAGGTTTCATAGTTCACATCAGTTATTTTTCATAACTCATAATTAACTACACTAACTGTGGTTGTTGACTCCAAAACTAAACATATTTTTTTTTTGTTTCGGTATTTTGATATTGATTCCCATCACGTCATCTACTGAGTTTCGCTAGCTAATTTAATCTGACTTTGTATTACGTTATGAATTAAATTATATTAAATTCAAAGTCTGCTGTTTAAACATGTAGAGCTTGATCTAAAACCCACGCTCTTCAATACTTACAACCTTCAAACAATATTCTCAAAGCCTCTCATTGGTCTAAAGCCATGAACTAACCCCTCTACCATGTTTCCACTAACGGGGCGCTTCCTTGGGGCAGGCTATCTGACGGAGAACTCCTCCCAGGGCTCCGGCGGCGGCGGCAAGAAGCAACTCGGTGAGTACCCCGCTTTTATACTGCACCGAGATAGATCTGGAGTCTTTGTATGGGCGTTTTTCCACAGGCACTGGTGACAGCACGGCCAAAATGGAGGCAAAATTGGTTATTGGAACCATGCATTGTTTGCAATTTTCTACTTTATACATATTAGCTTTATCTTCGCCATGCTTGTCGTGACTGTTGGGCTGGCCAACGGGAAAACGCCTAAGCAGAGAGCTAAACTATCTGGTTGTAGCTTTCGTATTCTTGATGGTATCTCATCTGTGTACTTAGTCTTTTTCCTATTGCTATTCATAATCATCTTAAAGCCTCAAGTTAGGGCTCCACACACAGGCTCGACTTTCTTCGCGTCGCGTCGCGGTCTTACATCGTGTGTGATTTAAGTCGACAAGGACATTCGAAAATAGATATTCAAATGACCCTCACACGGCTGTAATAATGCGATCTAATTTGGATAATTATTATACTGTTAATTATCATGCAAGTTTTGCAAGGTAAATTATCATGCATATTACGAGTTATTATAAATGTATTTTGTTAAATCAATTAAATCTGATAAACTTAACTAATTACAAAGTTATAGTTTTCTAGTCTTGTTTGCAATGTAAATTTATTGCAGTTAAAAACTAAATCCCAACTTCGACAAAAACGAGAAGACATTGTGAACAAATATCATCGATTTTTATATAGCCAGAGTAACACGTCATTAGTAAATAGGTATGTTAGGTAAATTCATGTAATTAAGACAAAAAGTACAAACTAGTAAAAACATAACCCTTCCTTTTGGCTTTGCCGAAGTCGGGTAAAAACAAACAACAATGTCAGTTGTCACACTAATGAAAAATGAAAGCTAAATATTCGATTGTATTTTACAGCAGTGTCATCATCAACCAGCCGGCCCACGACCGCAGGCCGCTCCACAGCCGCGGGCCGGCGCTCGCGCTCGGCCGACGCGTCCTGCCGCAAGCCGCCGCCCACCGCCAACAAGACCGCGCAGCGACGACGGTCGCGGTCCGTCTACCGCACGCCCGCTTACAACAAGAATGCTGCGTTAAGCTATCCTGCTATTACTCCCAAGGTAAGAGGGACTTTATTGATGGCAAGTAAGCCGATGGCCCTCTTGATGGTATGTCCCTCCCCTTGCTTATGAACATTACAATACCAGAGGCATCGCGGACACGTAAAATAAAAAAAAATCGTGTATGATCGATATTCACTTCCTTTCAGGCACAAAGATCTAGTTCTCAAAAAATACTATTTTGTATGTTGAAAAAAGATTTCTTTAAAAGTTTTAACTACAGACTGGCAGGCTAGACTAAGCGAAAGGATCTGACGTGTGGAGATTGGATATCCATCTCTAATACGATCATGTTGTGGTTTCTAGGTGACCCCGCACACGCCCCTGACGGTGCTGCGCCAGCCGCGCCAGGGCGAGATGGTGGTGTCCATGTCCGGCTCGCCTGTCATGGTGCCGTCCTGTTACACGTGAGTACACACTGCATTGAAAAATTGCGTCAAAGCACAGGAGTTGCGTGGGGCCTCACCGCAACGCAATAATTTGTCAGTCAGCTCTTGACATCGAATGTATCCAGTCCAGTGCTATGGATCGCGCACATTTAGATTGCCAAAATCCCTTTAATTCACTTGTACATTTTGTAAGAACCATCGCTCGCTAAAAGAAATGAATGCTCTTTAGTAATACGAGAGTAGGTCATGCCATGGTGAAAACATGGCCAGTTAGCATACTGACTGATACCGCCATCAGTATGCAACTAACTATTCCTGCAGCTATAGGCTATTCCTAGAAGAGCGGTGACACAGAGTCTCCAATTTACCGGCGAATGACGTCTCTGAATTCGTCGTTATTTATGAAAGTAAGTTGGTGTGCTTTCCTTGAGAGCATTTTGGTCACCATAAAGTCAAACTTCGCTGTGCTCATGACAGCCGTCACTTTGGCCGTTGTGTGGCGGCACTACTTTACTTCTAGAAAACCATAGCCTAACCGGTCAGGGTGCGCTAGGCTAGTACGTATCACCTCTGTGGGGCAAATCACGTAATTTTTAAGAACGTTTCTCATTCATATTCGCAATCAATTTACCAACATTTTTGACAAGTTCGACAGATTGCGACTACAATGTGAATGTTCTTTAACCGACGAAAAATAAGGAGGAGGTTCTCAAGTCGACGTGTATGTATATATTTTTTTATGTATGACCACGCATAACTTTGTACTGATTAGTCCGATTTGAACGATTCTTGTTTTACTGGGTAGGGTATACTTCGAAGTTGGTCCCATGTAAAATCCCATGAAAACTAAAATCCACCCCTAAGGGTATAAAAAAACTGCCTCAAAGAGATGTCAGCAGAACTGAAAGTCCGAAAGGGATACCGTGGCCCCTGGTAACGTACAGGCAACTGAAGGAACACGGGTGGGTTTTACTGCCCCCGATAAAAAAAAAGACGTATCTAACAAAAAGTAAAAATGGAGAAATAAATGTTTTAATTAATGAAACGGGAAATTGTTTGCTGTCTTCGAGTAAATTAAAATATTTACATACTAAAAGTTGAAAATAATGCCCACTATAATAGGCTTTAACTTGGTTTAACAAATAATATGAATTTATTAAATAATTATAATAAAAATTATGAAAAAACAGTTTCATCTTAGCATAAAAAATTAAGAAAAATATTACATACTTAATTGAACAGACGTAAATGGCTAGATGCGTCCTTTAAATTTCAAACGCTTTTGGCTGTACTTTTCTTCTAAGTATTTACTTTATCTATCTAGTATATAATTTTAACAGAAATGGGCGCATATAGGTATTTCCGCCTATTTTCTTAAGAATTAGAAAGTATGTAGATGACCGTTGGCCTAGATAAAATGTTTATAAAATTATTTAATAATCCTTTTATCCTAGGAAGTCGCATCTGAAATAGTACAGTAGGTTCGTGGTTACCATATAAGCCATAGCCTAATTTATTATTTGTAAATAAACCACAATTGATATAGTCAAGTATTTATTTTGAAATCTTTTAACCCACATAAACAAAAATACTATCCATGGCACAGTAAATTATAATAAAAATAAGAAATATGTATTAAAAAACTTGAGCAAAGTTTAGCTTAATCAGTCTTAAATAGATATAGGTCTATTGTAATTATCTCTTTATATCTTTATTATGACAAACACTTCTTAAAAATATAACATTCTTAGGCTAATAATCCCATATTAATAAGTAGTTTTCAAAAGTAGTTTACAAACAATATTATGATAATAATGTGACTAAAATATCAAAATGAAAAACATTTAAAATCAATATTAAAAAAATTAAAAAAACATCATTCTTAACTGCCTTTAGATCCTCTTAAAATCTAACTTTAACGTAAGATCACAGACAATAATTGTCTGTGATCTTAAGTTAATAAAAGGATAGATAAGTATCAATCCTTGGACAAATCTTAAAGTTAAGTACAAAAATTACTTTTTTGGAAAAATATTGTCTAATCTAAAAAATCTAAAAACATTGCATTAACCAGCGAAGTAAATGTAGTTTCACTGCTACCAAAGAAAAAGAGCTGCTGTTGCTTTGTGTGCCTATTTGTCAACATCTTCCTCATATTCGTTAATCAAATCGACAGTTATCATTAACTGGCAAATTTCGCCAAAACGCCCTTCGGTCTCTGGCATAAGAGAAACTAACTGATTGATTATATCAGATTTTCGCTTTTCATTAACTCCTCTGAATTGAGTTTTTATTACTGGTCTTGGAATGCCAATTTTAATATTTTTCACTCTCAGGAAGTCTAGTTATCTTTCTATGCCATAGAAATCAGTTCTGAATGCTGTTGTATTAATACCCTTCAAAAAGAGACTTGGCACATGTTACTCAGATATACTCTTGGTATCAAATTTTGAAGTTTGTAGGAAGAAAAGCAATCTTCAAATCTACAAAAGTCGCTGACGACCATTTTCTTTACAATGATTTTACGATGAGTATCAGAAACCGCGTGATAGAAGTCTTCGAAGTCATATATTCTTTTCTTATTTTTGAGTGACAACTCGACCTGGTGATGAAATTCATCCGCTGACATGTAAGTGTGTCCTACTTCCAAATATTTCAGAGTGATAGTTCTCAAATTAACATCGCTTTTTATCAGATACAATAAATATAAAAAAAGACTCCAGTTCGTGTTTTGAGCGGCACAGTTGTCAAGCCACAGTGTTATGTGCTTGACATCAGGATAATGCAAAAAAAAACTTACTTTAATTTATTAATTTTACTATATATAGGTATAATAGGTGCTTAACTTAGGTAGTAGTAAGACATGTATATATTTTTTTTTCTATCAATACAAGTCTTAAACAATTCGTATTATTATTTGGCACACTACAGTTGAATAAAATTGCACACACAAACAACAAACAAACTTTACAAATAAAAAATAATTTGTTGCGACGAATCACGCTGCGAAAAATTGTGCGAGGTGCGACCGTACAAATTAGTACATTTTATAAGTATAACCAACAAAGGTGTAGTAAACAGCTGGTTTTTGGTTTTCGATGTTTTATTTTTGAAGCCAGCCTTAGAAAAAGGAGGCAGCCATTCAGATAGTGTCATTGTGACCTTCACGAAGCCCGAGGGTTTGACATGGCGCAACTGACATAGAAACTGGTCAGGCGCCGTACTAAATATACCCCGCCCGAACCCGCGCAATTTTCGCTTGATTCAAAGTTCTAGGAAAAAAGGACGTTTCTGCACACTTGCTCCTATTTTATTAAGTATCATATTATATTTTTTTATTCAACGTTAAGTATTAAGACGCTAATGGCAAATGCGCCTATGCTAAAACAATTTTACGAAGTAAATAGGGCGCAAGTGGTCAGATGTGGTTTTTTTTCTTAATGTGAAAGCAGTTTTTTGTTAGCGCGTTAGACGCAAATACTCATTTGCGTCTTATTTACTTCCTCTTAGAAATAGGGACAAATATGCGCCTTTTATATTACTAAACTAAAAAAAAAATTATAAAGTATGAGGACATTATCTACATAAATGCGACTTTTTAATTAAGTTTCATATAAATTCGTCTTTTCATCTTCAATCAGATGTAAAAAATGAACAGAAGCGCCCTATTTTGTTGTGCTAAAACCACACTGGAGGAAGTTAGAAAAATATTAAAAATACAGGCAGATGCGCCTTTTTTTTCTGATTCCGGCAATGTATATAACTCAAATCTGGAAAAAATGTTAGATGCGTCTTTTTTTCTATCGGGGGCAGTTTAGTCAGTAAGAGTCTGACACGCCCAGAGCTGGAGAAGTTATTTGATAATTAATTACCCATCCAAAAAAAAAAGGGTATAAGAAATTGGAGTTGATTGATTTTTCACCTACTGAATGTTCAATTGCGAACCGATTCTGTTGTAATTTCGCGCACATAATGTAGTTCTGATGACACATTGACATAATAAAGAACTGGAGTTGATCTGATGATGGAGACGGAAGACAGTCGCGAGAGCTCCTCAGCAGTTTACAGCAGCTGCAACGTGTTTGGGCTTATTTCATTCACCTTGATGAGAACTTTAGACCCAGCTGGGGTATGACTGTTATCGAGGGTCTGACGATGGAGAAGAAAGGCTGTTGAGGAAAACAATCAAATTAATGGTAACTCAAACGCGAAAAGTAAAAAAAACATTTTTACAAAAAATTCTACAGAAAAACTGAAAAGCGAAAAATAAAAAATAACCTTTTAGTGTAATTAAGCTCCTAAACTAATTAATGTAACAAATTTTGGGGCAATTTTTTATTTTTCGCTTTTCAGTTTTTTTCGTCCGTTGAATTTTTTGTAAAAAAGTTTTTTAAGTACGAGAATTGGCCTTCTGAAGTCCGGCGGAAAATTGTGGAACTAAATTTTTTTTTATTAATTTGTTTCGTGGGCGCGAAACATTTTATTTACAAGTATTTTACTGATCACTTTTCGTTTTCACTAAATTCACTTCTTCAGTGAACACTAAGTGACGTATCTAGGGGCTAGTTAATCAAGTTATTTTTCATTGTTCTTTACAGTTTAAAACCTGACGAGATGGCAAACTGCAACATTCTCCTCCAAGACGGCACAATGCTGTCCCTCCAGCCGAAACAGCTGCGCCAATCACAAGCCTACATCCCCTTCTCTCTTATGGACTCCAATGTGCTCAACCAACTGAAGACGCTCAAAGACAACCTCGATAAAGTCGTCAAACTCGGAGAAAAAGCCATCAAGTGACGTTAACGGTCGGGTAAATGCTGTTGACCATAAAATACGCGCTGAGCTCACGCCGCGCCGCCGTCTCGTTAGGGAATATTTATTTTTAGTAACGAAAATATGAATATTTGAAGAAAAGCACAAAAAAAATAGACAAGAAAATAGTTTGTTCATACAAAAAAAAAAAAACATGAAAATATCTTAAGTAGACGGTAGACATTACTTCCGGAATTTATTTAGTATTTTACTACAATACTTATATATTCACGTATAGAAATGTGTATGCATTCTAATTTAACATACATTTTTTGCATAACTTACTGGCATTATTTGAAGGCGTAATAACAGATTTAAAAGTCACTAAACCATATATTTGCGCCTCAATATGGAAACCCAGCTGTTGGGAAAGTCTCTACTGATGGGAAATTGTTCCAAGGAATGGGAATTTCTCAAAGATTGATTTTTATACAAAGGTTAGTCGGTTTAAAAGTATTAACTACTACTTATCCAGTGACTGGGAAATTTCCCATTGTGTGGTGTCTATGAAATATTAGTTTTATGAGTGTGAATGTTTTATTGTTTTTGAATTAATTCTTAATGTTATGGCTGACTTGTGTATAACTGTGTATCATTTTATTGATTATTATAGTATTAAAATCTTTGCTTTTGACGAATATTTGATTTTAATTATTAGATTGGGTTAACCCTGTTAGATAAACAGCTGAAATTAATAAAACACCATGTTCAATATCTAATAACTCAATATAATCGAAAACAAAACGGGTATCACACAACACTAAAATATTATAAGAAATGCTTCACATTATAAAAGGTATTTTCATAAAACGTCATCCAGTAATCTCTTGAAAATTATGAAATCCCTATTGCTAACGCTAGATTAAGGCACAGTTTAAATAATATTCAGACTTTTCTTTCGTACAGAAAGTTCTCTTTTGATAAAAGGCAGATATAAAAAAAAAAAAACGTTTAAAGCAAAAAGAAAAAATAGTGTTGAATTTTATAGTAATGGAGTGGATAATAATTGGATACTGCCATAACGAAGAAGATCATGGAGTTGATAGAACGCCTCTTAAACTCACGTTTATTTAAATGCGAGAATTTTGGGAATATGATGTAACTTTTGACATTCAAAAAGAACCAATTCCCAGCCAAATAGAAATAAATATCTATGATTTTGCACAACTATTACATGTTTGCACTCAATTTCTGCCCACTCATTGCTAAACCCTATCAATTCTCCACACATTTACTGATTATATCCATGTTTAGTAAGGGTCTGTTCCAACTCCTTTACATACTTCTCAGCCACCTTCTGGGTTCGCAATGTAGCCACCTAGAGAAAGAAATGGCATTAGTTTTGAAAAATAAAAATACTCGTAACTTCATCGGCAACCAGTTTCATAATATGCAACTATGCAGCCATGGTCTTGAAAGTTGTGTGTTGCTTGCCTACAGAAATTGGTATGAAAATGCCTGTCCCATAGTCTCTAAAAACGATCGGCATTATACGTCATATTATAAATAAAAAAACCTAAAACAATGTTTATCTGCCTGATAAGTAACTGGAACTTATGTGGAGTAGCAAAACAGGCCGTAAATGTCTTTTATTGTCTGTGCGTCGTACATAACCCATGGGTCAGATAAATATTTGTTTTATTCAAAAAGTATGTAATCATACCTTTTCCTTGATGACACCTCTCTCATATTTTTCTTGCTGTTCCTGCTCCATGCGCAGCGCCACGCCCTCGTTGTGGATCTTTTCGCGCAAGTCAGCCCTGACAAATAACAATATTATGTTATTACTAGCTTGTGCGCGCGGCTCCGCCCGCGTGGAGGTCGGAAATTATCACAGGGGAACGTTACTACGGGAAGAAGAAGTAACCTATGTCCTATCCCAGGTCATGGTCTATACGGGTGCCAAAATTGATCCAAATCCGTTCTGTCGTTAAGATGTTAAAAAGTGTCAAAACATTTCGACAGAAATCATCTTTCAATTTTCAAGATTTATTACCTAAGTTTTTTTTTTGTGTGCCTTTTTTTGAAGTCATTGTAGTACACTCAAAAAACTCTCTACAATACTCTACGTATACTTCATTCTAGAAGAGGACATATCATTACAAACAAAAAGTTCTACACCGCATTTCGAGATATTGCTGATGTTTTTCAAGATTTATTTAGTCCCACGGTGGGCGCCATTACTATGAAAGTAGAATGTCCCTAGAATCGAATAGTGTATCAGTATATAGTACCTATAATTGAATGTGGGTCAGATATGTAGCTCTAAAACGGAATGTAAAATATTAACCATCAAATTCAATTTAAAGTATTTCGCACAATCCTGCATGGGCACTTATGAAACATCATAAGCTACGTGCACAAATGGTCTTTGCCTATTGAGAAAAGCATGCAAGAAACTCCTTCAAAAATAAATGGTTCTTACAATGTTTTCAAATTACAGTGTTAATAGGTATGGGAAGACAGTGTCGGCCTGTCATCAAGTACCGTTTAATATTTAACTCAAAGCCCAAAGTCCCATGCTGGGCGCCACTATTTTAGTTTTACCTGCGCACTTTATAAACTTATGAAGATAAAATTTACCTCGCACGTTCCTTGTCGTTGATCTGCTTCATGATCGCCTGTCGATGTTGTTCGACGCGAGCTTTGTGCTTGTCATCCAACTGCAAGTAATATTTTATTGAATTTATCATTTTTTTCGAAGTTATAAAATAATACAGGGCTGAATAACAGGTTGTGTGTTTTGTAAACAAATATAAATATGTCACTGACAAAGTGACAGGACACTGCAGGTTCATGTGACGTCGGCGGAGCAAAAACTAAATGTAATCTATTTAAGTTATCTATGCTCTCGGGTAATCCGCGTAATTATTTCTTTTACCTGACTACGGAGAAGCCCAAAATGAGGTTACGTCGTATGTTATTATTATTATTTACTATTTTTAGCCTATATTGTCCAACTGCTTTCCACTCCTCTCTGTTTTGTGCTAGTGTGGACGTATGTTAATCTTACGATAGCAATTAATATAATAAAAAACAAAAATCACAAAACACTGGAATTAAATCTAGAATTTGTAACTTAAGACTTATTTTTACAAACATCCTGTCTGTAAGAATATTCAGAAATCTTAGTAATATTATTATTTCGTTTGTTTTATGGTATTTAAACAAATAAATTACATTCATAATACTTGTTTGAATTAAAACATTTAAACATAAAAACAGTTGCTAGAGTAATATCATTATTACCTCCTTCTCCTTGCGTATAAACTCCTCATTCTGTCTCGCTGCGTTGTTGAAGCTCTGCTCGTCCTTAGCTATCTCGCGAGCAATGAGGCGATGGATGTCATTGATCTGTAAACAAACAATATGGTGGAACTGCTTCTTTCGTATTGACACGAACCATGTGGGAAACACTTATGCGCATGCCGTGATAAAATATAAGGCTATCAGCAAGAATTTTGCGGAGCTGACTTCTCAAACTGAGCCCCGGACCAGGGGGGGCCTACTCTTCTAATAAAATACGGGCCCATCCGAAAGTAGTTCGAAACTTCGGAGTTAACCCTACACCCGATTAATTAACTTTTTCGTTCCTATCGGACCCCTTCAGTTGCTGACATCTCTTTGAGGCGCGCGTAGAACACAACGCGCCGTCGCTACCCATTGCTCACCGTCCGCAAGCCCGCGCCTACGGTGGCCGGGAATCGGCCTGCGATTCCCGACGCGCGAAGGCGGCTAGGGGCGTGAGGGCGCGAAATTTGCCTCTCCATCACGCGTTCTGCCTCCTCCTTCGCGAGCATTACTGCTTCGCAAAAGGAGGTGACGGCCTCCCATGCCCTCTCGCTCCGTACCATGGCCTGGACCAGGGCCGGACGCGAGAGATCCCCGCCACCGATCGCCTCCACGAGGACACGGCGATGCTCTGCCCAAGCCGGGCAGACCTCCACCGTATGCTCCACCGTGTCCACAGAGAATACCCTTTTTTTTTTTTTTTTGGGTGGGAAATTATCAAATAACTTCTCCCGCTCTGGGTGGAGCGGGAGGGCGTGTCAGACTCTTACTGACTAAAACCCACCCGTGTTCCTTCCGTTGCCTGTACGTTGCCAGGGGCCACGGTATCCCTTTCGGACTTTCCCGCAACCCCGGCAGGCAGAGGATACCCCTTACAAACAATTTAATTAGATTACACCCGGTTCTGAATTGTGAATTTGAAAATTGAAAAAAAATTGAAAATTTTAAATTTAAGGGCTAGGTAAGGTACATTGAAATTTAACCTATTGACCACCCCAGTCGGACTAATACGACAAATGTGTTCGCGCCCCTGCCGCCTCAGTCGTATTTTCAAAAAACGAACATTTATTCTGTCGTACAAATACGACAGAGAACCTATGTTCGTTTTTTGTATTTTATTTCAATCCACGAGCTGGTATTGTCGCCATTTGTCGATTTATGAGCTGGTCCCTGGGGGCACGCCAATTAATATAAAACCAAGCGGTCAATAGGTTATGTTATGGTAAAGCACGAGTTTGATAAATTCCTAACTTCAAAGTCTCAGATCAGAAACCGGGTATTAATGCACTGACCTGTTGTACTCTAGCCTCGTGCAATTGTTTCATCTCCTTGTTCCTCTTGATAGCGGCGTCTCTTTCTCTCCTCCGGTACTCTCGCTCTACGTCCTCCTGGATCTTCAGGTTGCGAATGCGATCTAATTCTTCCTTCAGCTCTTGTTCAGCCTAGTTGTGAAATGTAAGTGGTGGATATATCTAGTTTAAGTTAGGTCAGGGAAATGTATTGTTCGACTACCAACATAAATTGTCCGTTACGTTGGTAAAAGTACGTTCTGTGCTGCTGGGGAGTTTGTTGCTCCATTTGTTGCATAACAATCAATTTTCCTGACTGTACATCCCGCAAAGTGTAGATACCTAGGATAAATGAACACAATGAAATCCCATGAATTAATTTTAATCATAAAATATTTACTCACTTACTTAAAAAATATGATTTGTAAAAACCGGTCAAGTGCGAGTCGGACTCGCACAAGAAGGGTTCCGTACCTTAGATCGAGCAAAAAACGCCGACAAAAACACGTTTCGTTAGGGGGGAGCCCTTTATTTACTAACTTTATTTATTTTTTATTATTTTTTGTTATAGAGGCAATAGAAATACACAATCTGTGAAAATTTCAACTGTCTACCTATTACGGTTCATGAGATACAGTCCGCTGACAGACAGACGGACAGCGGAGGCTTAGTAATAGGGTTCCGTTTGGCAACCATCGGAAAAGAAATATAGAGGAGCTACACTTCACAAGTTTTTAGTGGTATTGTACTGAATAGCGGGAAGTTACAATGGCATTTGAGTGTCATGATATGACATCAGATCACTATAGTGCTGTCAGGTCTTTGTTCAGCATGTGACTTAACGTGGATGCGCAAAGGTAGCCCGCGAAATTCAAATTTTCTTACGTTTTTTGCAATCTGCAGGTCAGTGTCAGGTTGTATGTAATGTGATTCGCGACTATAACAAATAATTAGTATGTATGTATTTACATAATTATAACCATAAGAATCTCTAAGTTAGAATTGATCACAAAGGTCATGATTTTATGTAAAGATAATTCAATGTTAATTAATTGGGTTAAACTTAGACTCACTTAGTTGTTATGGGGGTAAGTAGAAAGGTGTTGGTGTTTTTGAGGAAAAACAATTTTTTATGTTGAACACTATTGCTTGACCCAAAATGTTTGAATCTCCTTGATGTGAGTAAATACAAAGGCGGATGCAACGCACCCATGATACTCTGTGCTGCAATATCTTGCAAGTCCGTCCGAACCCAGCTGCAGCACAGCGGTTTATAGTGCAGCCGCATTTGTTTGTATATGGCAATGAAAAGGCGGATTCAACGCTAAGTTGCGAATCAATTGAAGCATTATTTAGTTCGTCCAAATCCTGCTTCAATACAGTAATTATGGTAGTATAATCGTATAAAATTGGAGAATGCAATAAAAAAGACAATAATATGCAGTAAAATTACGTTTTATTTTTCATGTACCTTAACAAGGAAAAAACAAAAATAATATTGTCTGTGGGGAATAAGTTCCTCCCAAAAACAAACTTATATTCTACTCTTCTAGTATACATATAGTATTAGGAATATGCTTTGAGAATATGACGGTCAACATAATGTTTTTTAGCATTAGGACAGTTAAGTTTTATATTTCACCAATATTGTGATGTTTCTTCTTTACTTCAGAGGTAAGCAGAGGTGGAGGAGGTGGCTTCAGAGGTAGGCTGTCCACTTTGTATTCTTGACGCAGATTTGGTAATGCTAGAAGCATTACGACGAGCAATAGGCGTGGACTGGAGTTTGATTCGTTTCGCCCTTGTGCTTTGAATTTTTGTAACTGCAAATGCTCTCGCTTGAGCGGGTGTTTCAATAGTGTCCAAAATTTTTTCTAACCTCTGTATAATTAATAAATTATTTGGTGTGACCTCTTGAGCTAATAAATTGGTCACACGAATGAATTGGTTTTTCAACCGGTCAACGTGACTTTGGATGCAACTATTCAATTCGTCTTTTTGAAAATCCATTGGTATTATTATGGGATTGTCTTCATTGAGAGAAACAGGAGGTGGGCTATGTACCGTGACATTTTCACACCGAATGTGTTCAGATTGAGACTGCTGCTGTATGTCAAAAAGAAAATCGGTAGGTATGTCATCACCAAGAGCCAGTTTTGCATATTCAATCCTGTCATTTTGAGTTATTCGTGGTGATGTTTTAAACATTATGTTCAATTTTAGTTCCAGATAACACAAATGTTTACAGAATTTTCCACTTACACCTTCTGGACAAGTACATACCGCTATATCTGTCATTACTGTGTATGCACTTCCGGCTTCAACCTTGTAAACGTTTTCTGAAACCTGTTCAAAATCACCAATACCGTCTGTCTTTTTTATAAATCTTGCATACATGTTATCCTTAGAGCGCCGACAGTTTGCGAACTCCAATAAACGCAGTTTGTGGTACGTTTCAAATGTTTCAATTAAAAACTGCACGAAAGCACAGGCATTAAATACTTTTGACCGCTCCAAAACTACGTCTTTGAAGACGCGTATGGAGGCCTCGACGTAATTGTTGGTATTTTTTCCTCTAGTAATTTTGTCACCTCTAAAAACGTTGCACCATTCTTTTCGCCTTGACCATAACTTAGTGATGTATGCCGAAAGTTTTGCATTTTGGGCTACTAAGGAGCTTGAAGTAAGTTTTAAAAAACAATCTTCTAAATCCGCAACTTTTTCTGCGTACAACACGTCTTGTATTAATTTCATGACTATTGGTCTTTCATCTTTTTTAACTCCATGATCTGACTGCCATAGCCATCTCCATATAGCTTGCGTGATGTGAAATGTGCATAGCAATAGCGTCGATTTCGGAAAAACGCATCGCAACGCATTTCGCTCTGCGTCGCTGTCATCTGTCATGATAATATCTGGTTCGAATTTTTTATCATTGTTTGTTTCGAAAGCTTCTTTTACAGCCATAAATGCTGAAGAATAATTTTCTTCACTTTCCGATGTATGTAAAACACATGCTATTGGTACAGCTCCAATTTTAAGCGCTGCAAAAATAAATGTTACCTGAAATTAAAGAAGATATACAAATAAGAAAGTTTAGTCCAAAGTTTCATAAAAACTAAATTGTGAAAACTGTATCATAATCGGTTTAGGCCTTTTTTTATCTGATGCGCAAACAAATACATAAGGCAAACCGTCAAAAAAGTGTACGAACGAATGGGCGACAGACTCGTGACGAAGGGTTCCGTTTTTGCCATTTAACTACGGAACCCTAAAAACAACTTATTTTATACCCCTGTCTATAAGTTTTTAATGCTGTTTTCTACTACCTAAATTTTCTGTGATAATAGGGATTATAATTAAAAAAATATTTTTGTCCGTTTAGATTATAAAAAAATTACGTACCTACACGTATTTTTTCTTCTTTTACGTTATCAAAAGATTACGGCGATACATTGAGTTAAAATGTGCCATGATGTCACTAGTATGTAGATTTTATACTTCTGACGTATCAACCCTCACTCCCTAACTTTAATGCGTTTTTATCTAAGTAGTTTTTTTATTAATATGATAAAGTAAAAAATACGGGTCTAATATTTTTTTATTATCTAACTGACGGACTAAATAGAATTTCTTTTTTTTGGCCCAGGCATCATCCCATTACCCCAACCAAAATACTGTTGGCGTGCAAAAACTACGATGTGAACAAAAATAAATCTTATGACATTTTAATTACCTGAGTGCTCATCTGATCACAGGAACCACTAGAGTCTATGAACACCATTTCATCTGCACATCCATTTGAGAACAAGCGATTCATGATAGGTGTTATGACAACTATAATAAGAGGATCTTCTTTTATATGTAGCTGTATACCTTCTTCTGAAAGTTGGTCGATACGCGACTTTAAAACGCTCACGATGTCATTCTCCGTTCGTCCACCATAACTGTCCTTTCGCCAGTTTTCGTATATATGTTGAATTTGCCTCATAGTCGGATTAATCTGAGCGTTGGCCAAATTTTTTATTAGAACATCGCTTTGGTTAGTAGAACAAAAATCCATTTCATGATACCTCTTCGCAGCAGCCACTGTCATTCCTTGTTGGAAATACGTTTTAAATGTTTCCTGAGTATCTGCATCACACCGCAGACTACCGTACGCAGATGAACAGTGAATTCGATGGCTGTGATTAAAGTTAATATGAATGACAACATTTTGGCCTGTCTTCAAAAGGGCGTCATTTTTAATAGTATTTCTATTAATCTTTTTAACCCTGAAGTCTACTGTAGCACTGCACGTCAAGTTTCTTGAACTCTGTACGTTCTTATTTCTTGATGAATGTTGACAGCCATAGAGTTTACGCAGTTCCAGTGCTGGGAAACTCCGAACAAATATTTTTTGTATGGGATTTGTGACCGTTCTTTAGCCAACATTCAGAAACACACGTCAAAATGACATAATCACATAATGACCAACATAACATTACGAAGTGGTCACAAACATGTCTGCCTTCGCGCAAGTATTATTGTTTGTGTTGTGATTTATCTGTTTGTTTTTCCTTTTTCTGTATGATTTCGGTATATAACATATCAGAATAATTGGCGGTGATTCCAAGTTTGTGAACCATCATGGGTAAGGGTCACAGAATATGTGGAGTTTGCGGTATCAAGGAGGCCTGGCATACTGTAAAAATGTTGCATTTTTCCAAGATTTCACTGAATCCATACCGGCGAGTACCGATATTTATTGCTAATGTGATCTTGTGCTCACCTAACACAATGCTATTCATTTACAATCAGGAAATTAAAGCATCATTCAAATTCTGTAATACGACTGGGCCATCAATGAAGATTAATTATTGAAACTTGAAGAAATGGTTTAAACATTGTGCCTACAGTAATATTTGTCTAATTGTAATTTAATTTAGTCTAACTAGGTTGACTTATAGATATATGGGTCAGAGAGACTCATATTATATTATCTACCTGTGACACCATTATGTAAATACTGGGAATATGAAATAAATCTTTTTCAGTTTCATATTCAAAGTATAATAATCTATTCCATTTAGTTATGCTGATAGTGTGAATTGGGGGATCTCTTAACTTTAAATCACACTAAATAAATTCACAGTCAAACTTAGTCAGTTATACGAGTAAGCTTAGTTATACGAGTAAGCAAGTAAACTTTGATATTTTGTGTCTTCCAGCTGTCGAGAGTGGCTAAAAGCAGTTGGTCACTTAGAACTAGTGCATCTACCAATAGAAAAACTGCATGAGCAGCGAAATGTATGTGCTAACCACTTTAGAAGAAAGTATTTTAACAAATAGGGAAATCGTCTACAGAAGTGAAGTAGTTTCAGTATAATCCTCCATTAAGCTTTTCATGAGATGATGTTACAAACAGACAGATAAATAAATTCTCAAAATTGATTGAGATGATTAATAGAGCACAAATTAATTGTGCTCTATTAATCATTTCAAATGAAAAGATCCCTGCGTTTTATATGCAGAGAAATGTTTACAAGTCTAATCGAAAATGTTGCTTATATTTAATTAATTATGTTTACAGATTTAACACAAAGGGAAAATCAGTTGATGGAACAATTGCAAAAAACTAAATGCAGCCTGGCATCACTAAGACGCAGTGCAAATCTCTTGGAAAAATTTCAGTCAGATGTGCTAAAAGGAATTGTGACGTTGGTGCTAAAAAACAAAAAACGAAGCCATTTTGCCCTGATACCGATGTTGCTTGCTCATTTATATAAATTAATAAATACTGAAATCATTTAAATCTGTTTTATTTTACCGATTTATCAAAATAAATTAGGTTTGGAGCCTCACTATTATCTGCATAGAATGCATTTTATCGATATCGATAAGTTTATTGATTTCTATACGTTGCGCATCCCTATATGACAGTTCTTCCCTTCAAGGACATGGTTGTCAAGTTTGTTATAATTTTCATGTTGGTAGCTATGTTTTTTTTTATGTGGTTGGCTAAAGACGGTCACAAATTCTCAAAAACTGAATGTTCTAAGTTCCGCCTCTTAATTACATGCTCTGTGCGCAGTTCTAAACGTTGCACGCTGGGACGACGGCCCACCACTATCCAATTCGTTGAAGAGAAGTTTGAAAATTTTCGCAAAAACATATTACACTCTTCTAGCCGCGTACCGAGTGCTGGCAATTTACATTGAATTTTGGCGTTAAAAGACTCTTCTTGTGCCTGTTCAAAAAGTAATAATGTGTACTCCACACAGTATTTATTCAAAAAAGTCATTAACTTGTCTTTATCAATCATTTTTCAATGGTTGGAACAATTTTTAAACGATAATTCACGCACGCGCGCTCCGACTCGTCGCTAGGTCAAGGGAAAACTAACTTCAAATCGTACGTAAATAATTGTTACTGTCTACCGCGATCAGTCTGTAAAGGCGCTGCATTCGTGCGACGTTGCCATTCCGAACGCGATCATAGTACAGTACAGGTAGATATAGTTACCTAGCGATCTGCTGCAGTGTAGACAGAGCGAGTAAGACGCTGTATATTGCAGTCGTTTTTGTTAAAACAATGACTTGTCTTTCAGAGTCGATCACATTGCAGACAGTTTTCAAATGTCTGTGGTGTAACATATGTTTGTAATACTAAGTTATAAGTACTTACATGTACTACTATGTATTCTGAGGTATAAGTCCGTATGAATAAATTCACACGGACGCGGCTGCGTTATAGAACAGCTACTGTCTGTGTTGCATCCGCCTTTGTATTTATGCTTCCGGGTCAGCTAAATTAATGTTTTATAAGTAAGTCCAATTTACATAGTTTAGCGAATGTCTGGTTTGGCAGACTTTTAATAACTTCGTTCATGATGAGCACGTCAGATTCGAATTTAAAATTGTTGTACTTACTTAGAAGCACATTCTATACTTATCATGCCCTTACAACAGCTGTTTTCCATTTGCCTCACTCCGAACATGATTTATTTGCATAGTCTTTTGATACCTAACATCTGAGCCGCTTCCTTAGTAATTAAGGATATCTTGGACCCTTCATCGATCAACGCGCGCATGGTTAGGTAAGTTCCATCCACATCTTTGACCTTTACCTGAGCAGTCGCTAGCAATATCTCCGCCTTTTCATCTTGGGGCACTCACGGTGCCCGTCACGGAATCATTGCGCTTTACGTTTTGTTTCTCAACGTTGTGGCCGCTTGACGACAGAGTTGATGCGATCGCTACGTTCGCAAATTTTATGCGTCATGTAAATTGGTGTTACCTACGTTGATCGGCATGTTAAGTTGTAGGTGCATTGATTTCCGAAACGGCTAAATAAACAATTCGTGCAAAGTTAAAATGTGGTTGCAGTTTTTAGTTTTAGCCTTTGGTTGTCCCTCATTTTTACACGACTATCCATCAAAAAGGAGTGTAATGTTTTTAAATATGTTTTGCAATTATATGCCGTGTTGGTTATTGCAAATATGTCATTTTATGTTTGACACCGTGTGCATCGAATCCGTAACCGCTCTATTTCCGTTGCTTTGGTTGTTCGAGTTGCTGTTATTATTTTTCTTATTGTTTTTGTTAGACACACTATCTTTACGGTGAACTCTTTCCAGGGACGTTAATTTGATTACCAAAAATTCTAAAAACTGCGAGAACGGGTAGTTCTTTCGAATTCTTCAACGACTCTATGTCTGTGTATGTTTCTGTATCTAGCATTTGACCTAGAACGTGTACGATCATTGGGTCCCACGATGTGGTGTCAATTCCTAAGTTTTTGATGGAATTAAGATATTCCAGTGTGGTGTCATGCATTCACTTATTCTGCTGTAACGATTGTTGAATTTTTTCTCATACTTATTGTACATCTTGTTGTATTTTGCGTACTTTCCCTCCAGTACGATATCGATGTCCCAATGTAGTCTGACGATAGCTGACCATCTAGTCTGTAGTGACCTCAATACGTCCTGAAATACCCACTCTGACATAGAGTCCACATCTATGTTTGCGGTTGTACGCACACAAGGGCTTTAAAATTTACATAGGTAGGTACTGTTTTTTCAGCAAATTGTCGAGCTTGCTGTTTGGCTCCAAGTTCGACTTCTGAGCTGGTCCTCGGAACGCGCCACCGTTGGGGTCCCAAATAACGGTAGGAGGAGTTCACATCGGCATCGAGTCGACGATGAAGTACCTTGGACTCGTCCTCGACAGCCGGTGGAACTTCGTGGAGCATTTCCGACGTTTGGCTCCCAGACTGGAGCGGGCCGGGGCTGCTTTGAAGCGGCTCCTGCCCAATCTAGGGGGTCCAAATGCCTCCTGCCGGAGGCTATACGCGGGGGTCGTGCGGTCCATGGCCCTTTACGGGGCACCGGTTTGGGCGCGTTCATTGAGGCGGCGGCCAGCCCGCCGGTTGAACGCGTTGAGCTAAATTATAATATATAATATAATATATATATTGATGATTTTATATTCTGTAAATACCTACAAATTATGTGTTGTGGTCGCGAATCATATTTTTATCAACATACAACCTGATACTGACCTGCAAATTGTAAAAAAAACGTAAATTTGAATTTCACGGGAACTTGGTTATTTTTTTACCTATTACACTACTTTTTACTGTTGCTTAAGCTGATGCCAGACGCTTCACTCGTGTGAAAGTTCATTAGGGTTCCGTACCTCAAAAGGAAGAAACGGAATCCTTATAGGATCACTCGTGTGTCTGTCCGTTAGTTTTTACAAACTATTTATTTACTTAGACCTATGACTGTCCCCCCCACCCAGTGATGAAAGGGACAGTCCGGTCTGGCAGCGATCATTTTTAGAATGCTATTGTCACTACCATGCTGACCGTCAAAATGCTTGCTGCAAGGGTTATTTAAAATCAATTGTTTTAAAGTTATTTAATAAAATAGACGAAAATTGACCAACCCCCCCTTATATCCGAAACAGCTGTGCCAAAAATATAGAAAAAAAATACAGAGAATAGTTCTATACTTATACATTACTGGAAAACCTATAAGTAAGTCTATGGTCTTAAAATAACATGGTAAATCATTCAATATTGTGCGTACAAATTTAAATTTGCAGTTGGAATGTTTGGGGAAACATGTTTTCAACTACAGTGTTCAGGTTGTTCTTGGGATTAATTCATCCCAACTATGGAACCTTCATTGTGCGTGGTCCGACACGCACTTGGCCGGTTTGTTTTGTTTAATTCCAGTTTCATACGAAACCGACCAAATTACATAGGAATTAATGTTCATCTGCTCATTTCATTTAATTTTTCAATCATTCGGTTGGCGAGTAAAAGATGCCGAGTGCCGAAAACGATCATCATTGGATCGGTTCACTAATGAATCCATTTTGAGTTTAGACGTTTCACTATTAGTGAAAAACAAAAATGCACGAGAAGTGAGGCGTCTGATATCTGCTTTATCTTTTGTCGAGAAATCTGTCTTTAAAAAAATTATTCTATTTCCCGAACATAGCCGTTGTTACTTACCTTCTGAGCTTTAGAGATATGATCAATCCCCTTCTGTTTGGCTGCTTTAATGGCTTCCGCTTCAGCCTTGTTCTTGGAGTCCCTCTCTTGTTTCTGCCGCAAGAAGGTAGCGACACGCATGTCCATGATGCGCTCCTCTTCATTCTGCAGCTGTTTGAAGTACAGGAGTTCCGCGTTACCTAGTCAAGGAATTAGGAATGTCGCAGATGGATTGCTCAATCAGCTGTTTTACATAATCGTTAGCTGTTTTACAAAACAGCTCCGTTATGTTAAACAGCTGAATAACGTGCAACGTTCAGCTGGATTGCCATTGCGTTACGTTACGTTTAACAAAACTGCTACCCACATTTAGACGTAATGCAGTATGGCTTATCTGCAGACACAATAAGCGTTTGGTGTGGCTTCGCGGCAGCGGCCGGCGAGCGCTACTTCAAAGTTGGTCGCAGTTATTTGGCTATATATTTAGGACTGCCCCTCATAAGTCTAATTATATTAAAGAAAACTAGCAGCGTCCCGCGGTTTCACCCGAGTCTCGATTCATTTTGACAGTTCAACAACATTCATTGCGTTATTTACGTTGTTGAGCAGATTATTTTTCGAACTTATGAAGCAATGGATTAGCAATCTGTTTCAAAACGATTTAGATTCTGATTGATCTTGTATTACGTAATTAGGGTACTGTTCAGCTGTTTTAGCGTGAAAGCGAAACAAACAAACAAATTCACTTTCGCATTTATAATATTAGTTAGGATTGTCCATAAGATCACTGTTTTCACTTGAGTTATGGTCATTTTCACTCAGATTACCTACTCGGTTTTATTTATTACTGTTTCGGACGCCATTATTGTTGAGCACACAGAGCCACGAGTGACAAAATCTACAATCTGACGTTTCATTTCAAGCTGTTTTACATAACGTCTGTCATTAGCTACATACCCTGATCGAGCATCTCCTTCAGTTTGGTCTGTCGGTGGACTTTCTCCTTAAGTTTCTGCGCCTCGTCGATCTGCATGGCTATGTTTGCTTGGTTCACGCGAATACTCTCCTCCTCTATGCGTTCTGCTTCCATTATCTAGTAAAAGATTATGTTATCTAGCCTTAGAATTAGTTTTTGAGAAAATTGCGAACATGCAAACATACATAGTACGGGTTGGTATAGGTACGGGTTGAATACAGAACCTTCTTTTTTATTTCGATAAAACAATTGCTTTTGATCTTAAAGCTAATGCTTTCGTGGCAATAGAGATCGAGTGATGGCTTCAACTCCATAATTATTCGGGACATACTGCGTAAAGTTACTCGTAATAATAATAACTACGTCTCGGTCTCCTTCGCCTTTACAAAAATCTAGTGAAGAAGACAACGGGACCGAGAGAACTAAAAATACTTGCTAAAAATGCTTTTTTGAAACACCAAGAGTGTGCAGTTTTTACCTTGGCAGTCTCGTGCGCTCCTATCTGCTCCTTGAGAGCGGCGAGGTTCTGCAGCCTCAGCCGATGCCTTCGGTCCTCTTCGGCCTCCGCGCGATCGACCGCGGCCATGCGGTTTTCTTCCATTATTGCGTCGAGTCTGACCATAAGTTAAAGTTTTGGTTTGGACTGGGTACGGAATCATTAAGGTGGATCCCATGGAGTGGTTAGCCCGGGAGACATTTAGTAATAATTCTAATGATTATAATTCTGTAAATCCATATTGTTATGGTCTCGAATCATATTTTGATCAAGATATGATCTAACACTGACCTGCATATTGCAAAAAAACGTAAGAATACTTTAATTTCGTGGGCTACCACTGCGGATCCACCGATAAGATATAGAAGTGTTCTGTATTGAGAATTCTTATGTTTTTTGCAAAATAAATCTTGTTTTCGTGGTGGCATCTACATCGCCACTTGCGAACCTCACTGCATACGAAAAGCAAAATGTTACCGCACGACTCGTATACATATACAACGTCCCGAAATCAACCGTCGGGCAGTAGCCTACCAGACATAACACCCGTCTGGTCGGACTTTCTTCCCTTTTCTATGGAGGATGTGCGAGCTTTAGATCCTGTTCTTCATACCTCTATAAGTTTGGCAGGCTTTCACCTTATGTACCTTATTCTAAAGTAGAGATAGGCTAGATCTCAACTTCAATGCTCAGATCAGAAACGGAATGAAACATAGGACCGTAAAGTTTCTCAGCCAAAAAGCTCGCACTTGATAACAATCTTGAGGTCATGATCGTATTAATAAACATGGAGTTTGAAACTATTTTGGGTGAAATGAATAATTATGACGAAATAGAGTACTACCTACCTACGACTATATTTGATGGCCTTTGCGATATCGTTTACCAAAAATGTATATAAGGCATGCCTCGAAGTCTTTTGAGTTACAAAGTGTTTTTTTTTTTACTACTTAGATTTGTTCAAGAGTATACACATAGTAACATTAATAAAAGACTCATTGGTGACATAGTAACATTAATAAAAGACTCATTGACTCACATAGTAACATTAATAAAAGACTCATTGGTGTACTTAATACATTAACAGAGATCTTCTAATTTCCCTAGAAATAGCCGTCCTGTTTTACTAAGTATTTTAAGGTTATATGCTACAGCATCATTTCAGGTAGGTATATGTAAATATGTAAGTAGGTAAATTTATATCAATAATAAAGGCAGTAATATGGCATTCTTTAGTTGCATAAATAAATAGGCAAATAAACTTTATAAGTGGGTACTTTATAAATCCAATTAAGGTTTATTCGGGTAATTCCGAAATGTTTTTCGAAGAGCTCTCGTTATGTTTGTATTTCAAATATTTAGTGAAAATTGGTGGACTTTATACTACTAATTTAAATGCATTTTTTTAGGGTAATATATAGACTAAAACACTATATTTAAGAAAATCAAAAATATCGTCGGATTTTGTAAACAGAATAGGTTAAAAAAAAACTTTTTTTTTCTTTACTAGAGGCGAATTCCGAAACAGTTCGGGGAATTCCGAATGAGATTCAAAAGTGGGTTTAATTTAGTTTCTATATAAGGTTCATATTCCTTTTTCATTCAGATTTACTCTACAAAAGTAAAAACTCACTTTTGTCCATTGAACGAGCCTAAACATTGTTATAAAGTTTTTATGTTTCGGAATTACCCGATAAGTAGTCTGCGGTTCTCAACCTTCAGTTTGGTGAAAAGGGGTTTGAAAGTGAAAGATGACATGCAATAAAAGGATTTATTTATAAAATAAATCAAGCATTCTATGTATTCTAGTACTTTATTTTTTAACTCCAGAACAATTAGATAATTAATTGCCTGACTGAAGGTCATATATATTATATATCATAACTAGCATGGGCTTATTTAAAGCGAAGGGTGGCGCTAGGTGACGCCCTCCTTAGAAATAATTGTTTTACAAATGGTAGGTGTCGACCTGAAAACAAAAATACAATAATCAAAATTCATATTTAAACTGAGAACTATAAATATATTGAGAACCACTGACAATCACTATGAAAAAGCTAGAACGGATAATTCCGAATTACTTTTATATCGGAATTTCCCTCATCGGCAAATTCCGAAAATAACTAATAACTGCAACTTAGGGGCTCTGAACCTAAATGAAAGTGCATAAAAAACGATTATCTATCTGTTAAAATAATAATCGATTTGAAAACTTACCAAGCATCTGAGATACGGATGTTCGGGTAAATCCGAAAGTTGAAAAAAGCGCGAAAATGACCTTCCTTGAAAAAATAAATCACTGCACACGTACACACTCACGTAACGACCTGAATCAACTGACGCGGTGAAGCTAAATAAGATGGTGGCCAGATGAATGTTGCTAGAGCGAAAAATGTTGCAGAGTTTGATAGATAATTGTAATTATTGGAATAACCCGATTTTCGGAATTACCCGAATACACATATAATGTCAATAAAAACAAACCCAATACGTTCATATGAAAATTTAATCTTATAAATGTTTATTTCTGCTTTTTTGTGATAACACTGATAACCTAATAGGTACATTTATTTTACCTACGGCATCAAATATCATAACTAAAGTATTAAAACTATCAGCCCTTCTGCGCACAAAATATATCAAAATACCTCGAGGAGATCAGGCTAGTAAGACAGTGAACCCCCGGGGGCTCGTGCCATTGACTGTAATCTTTACCTCCTGAGTTGAGTAGTAAGCATTTCTGTCGTATTGTTGTACAACATTTTTAACAATTTCAGGCTTTCTTTTGTAGAAAACCAATTTATAACGTGATATACCGCTATTCATTAAAGTTTTAACAAGTATTTCAATAAATCTTACGACATAGCAATGACGAAATGTGATGAATGTTATTCTAAACTTCGGTCAATGTGACGTAATTGTTCATGAGATCAAGCCATCAAGTACAGCGCTCTATATGTAAAAAATGTACTCTGTGGTAAAGCCCCTTGAAGAGCTGATCTTGGTACCTAATACTGTATTCATGTGTTTATTAATTAGCAATGATCTTGGGATGCTGATATCGTAATAATGGCGTATCATATTTGACCTTTGTCGGCACGGTTGGCGCAGTGGTTAAGCGATTGATTGCTGAGCTGCCTGTCGCGGGTTCGATTTCCGCACGGAATAAATATTTCTATGACCTACAATTAGTTGTTGCGGGTCTGGCTGTTTGTGTATGTGAGTTTAAATGTTTGTAAATGCACCCACAATACAGGAGAAATTCCTAGTGTACGACAAAGTTAAAAAATTCGCATTGAATCGAAGAAGTTCATATCTATACATCGTAAGGACTATTTCAGCTTGCAGCGCTCGGCCGCTATAGGTCCGGGGCGGAAACAGATGTGGTCATCGTGTTCACGGGATTTTGTTTTCAAATTACGAAGAAGCATTCTTCTTCTATAAAGTTCTTTGATAGTACGTTGTTGAGGAACGTGTATTAATACGGGCCCTAGAAACCAAACCTTCTCTGTTCTTCATCGAGTTCCTTCTTGATGAGTTCCTTCTCAGTGATCTGCGCGTCTCGTATGGCGTGGCACTTGGACGCCAGGATGATGCGGTTGCACAGGCGGGGACCTTGCATGTTGTCCGCGAGGAGTACTGGGATAATATCGGATGGCGATTTAGAAGATTATATTATGGTAAAGCTTTGGTACCTATTCTAAGCCCCATTTACATAGTGCAACTTTCTTGCTTGTAGGAATAAAATTGAAGCAAAAACTGACTTGCGTCGTCTAAACACTGTTTAGACCAGTGATTCCCAAAGTGATCCAGGTGGACCCCCAGGGGTCCACGGGAGACTCCGGGGGTCTACCTAGCCGTGAAAAAGAAATGGGGGTTCACAAGTTGTAAGGGTCCATGAAAATTTGAGGAGTTGGGGTGGATCGAATAACTGATTTTCCCACCCGTACGCAAAATACGCGCTTTGACTTTCGCTTTGGAATTGGGGATACCAGCCCGTATTACCTATTAATTACCTATAATGGGGAACCCTTTTTAATTTTTTCCTTTTATTTAATTTGTATTATTTGTTGTTATAGCAGCAATAGAAATATACAATCTGTGAAAATTCCACCTAAAAAAAACGGTTCATGAGATACAGCCCGCTGACAGACAGACGGACGGACAGCGGAGGCTTAGTAATAGCGTTCCGCTTGGCAACCTCCGGGTATGGAGCCCTGAAAAGCAACTTGTTAACTTTATTGTGTCATTTGGTACCTACCTCTGCGAATTTATGAGGAGTATGTGAATATAAGAAAAGAACAGTACCCAATAACTGGGTAGCTATCGTGTTGCCTAATTACTTGGTTGTGGAGGTTAGGTAGGCAGTCGCTTCATATAAAATAAATACTGGTATTCAGCGGCATTCGGTTAGACTGGAAGCCGACCCAGCGATGCTAACATACATAGTACTTACTTAGTTGGGAAAAAGCAAGGCAAATTATAATGGTCTAACTAAGGAAAGACAAAGGTTAGGCAGGATCTGCAAGCTGTTTAAGGCAGACCTGACCTGCCTATTTTCCAACTCACTCTCTGCCCTAGACATGGTATGCGCGGCCTGGTCGGGGCCTTCGAGCTCGGGGTCAGCGGTGCCCGTGGCCGTCTCGGCCCCCAGTTGAGGCATGAGGGATTTCTTCAGCTGCTGCTTCCTGGCTTCGGACTGCTTAGCGGCTTTCTGTATGGCTGCCTCTTGATCGTGCATGGCTTGTAGCTGTTCTTCTTGGGAGACAATCTATAAATGATAAATGATTTTTAACCGAATTCAAAAAAAGGAGGCGGTTCTCAGTTCGTCGGAATCTTTATTTCTTTTCCCCGAAAATTCTTTTTTAATTTGTCTGAGGAAGCTTGCACGGTGGTCCCATAATTTTGTTATTATGAAACTTATAAAACGTCAGAAGCTAGGTGCACGGTTCCAATTGGTCGTTTCCTATGAAGAAGACCCAGCAAGAAACTCCACGGTTACTCTTTTAAAAATAAATGGCTCTTACAATGTTTTAAAAATAAGTGTTAATAGATAGGAGAGGACAGTAGGCCTGTCAAAAAGTACCAGGTAGGTACAGACGCCAGCACATCAACCTACTACAATCTGTCAAATTTCTTTAATAGATTTTCAACTTTATGACTAAAGCATAAGGTACAAAGTTGATTGGGAAATTTTACAGATTCGGGTAGGTTGACCTGCTGGCGTCTGTACTTAACAAAATAGTGTGTAAAGGGGCTTATGGTTGAAACGTTACTTTAGCCTGTTTCTGCAGTCGTTCGAACTCCTGTTTGTGCATGACAGCGGGGTAGAAGTTGGGCTTCTTCTTCGGGACGATCATTTTCCTGAATGAGTCATGCTGCGGCACCAAGATCGTTTCCTTCTTCGGAATGTCGCATTTGTGGATGGGAAGATTGCCAATCGGGAACTTGAGGCGACATTGCGATGGTCTGGTGAGGAAGAGAGGACGTGGTTATCTTATGGTGGCCGCCATTATACAGTCAGGTTTTTTTTTTCAATTGTCCCCTTAGAGTCCTCACGAGAGAAATCCCGCGACAATAAGTGGAAAGTGGAATGTTGCGACAAATAACTCCAAGTCGCACGTCGCTTAACGCCGCGTCTGCGAGACTTCTTTCGTGAAACAGATTTTACTTCAATTTGCCGTGCTAGAACCATTTCATACAACTGTCAAAGAATGACAGTTGTGATTTAAATAAACGGACCGTTGGTACCCAGTCAATTTGCTTTACAATTAATTTCCCTGACTGTACAACTGCTTTGAAGGGTTTTATTTTTGAAAGGTTTTATTACCGTGGAACCTTTTTTTTTTTTTTTTTTTATTACGGGGGGAAATCCTCATGGATGTCCTCCGCCCTGGGGAGGGCGGAGGGGTCTGTCAGACTCTTACTGACTAAAACCACCCCAGTGTTCCGTCTCACACTTGCACCGGGGATCACGGGATCTAATGCGACTTCCGCGATCCCCGGCTAGTGCCGGCCCGCCTCTGCGGGCCACCTCGAGTTAGGGGGGGAGTGAGGTGTTAAACTCCCCCCTTACGTCATAGAGAGGCGCGCGTGGAACACTACGCGCTACCATCTCGGGTCCTAAGGAGTAGGGGGCGACGGATTTCCCCAGATCCGTCGCCCCTGGACCCATTTAGGGGGGCTGGAAGAGGGCGTTATCCGCCCTCCACCGACGCCCGGTGCGTCTGCTGCGGATCGGGTTAGCGGAAGCAATCTCCCGCTCCCTTTCCGCAGTCTCCTTCTGCGAAATGACTGTTTCGCAGAAGGATACCACCGCGTCCCAGGACTCCTCGCTTCCGACCATTGAGTTGACAACGGCTGGCAGCGACAAGTCACTGCCGACACCTGAGATGAGGGCACGGCGCGGCTCCTCCCAAGCGGCACACTCTGCCAGCGTGTGCCGAGCTGTGTCCTCCCGACAGTCGACGCAGTGGTGACACCGAGCGTCCGGCTCCCTGTTTATGCGACACAGGTACTTCCCGAAGCAACCATGCCCCGAGAGCACCTGCGTCACCCGAAACGACAGGGAGCCGTGCCTCCTCCCGAGCCAGCGCTCGAGCACCAGCCGGAATTACCTTGGAACCTAACCTAACTTAATATTGTCAGAACTGAATAACCCTGGGACAGATTTTGATGCGCCTTGGCCTGAGTAAAGGGAGAAGTAATGTCTTCAAAACTACAGTGGTTTTCACTGTGGCGGTAGTGGGACCAGCTCCCATATATTTTTGCCCACCATCACACCTGATTGGAAGAGATAAAATCGGTTACCGCCGAATACTGAAAAATCACACTCTAAAAAGTATGAAACAAGAAAATATTTCAGACAGAAATCAAGACATGTATGTACAAAAATGGTCAAGGTAAAGCCGTCGCATACCATTATAATTTTGTAGATGTACAGGCATGCGACCACGGCTTTTCAGTAGTGATTTTTCAGTAGCCGGATTTTGGTTTTTGAACTTTAATTATTTCGGGGTTATAATTTCGTATTTTGTTGTTTAGGTTTTATTGTATAATAGGTATTAATTTTACAGCCGCGCCGTACGTAGTACAGTCTCACTTTTGCTTGTTTTTAACAAATTAAACATATTTATATACTTAGACAATATGATATATGTATAAATTTGTAATGTGCTCGTTAATTCCTTTCATTTGATACCCAACATGGCAAAATTGTAATTTATTTTTTGTTCTTGTCTTTATGTCCTCTAGAGGGCGCCGCATTGAATGAAATGTGACGTCTCATAGTCTATAAATTGGAAGTTATGAGGTAGGTAACACATGAACATACATACCGTTCAAAATCATAACCCTCCTTATATTTCTTTTTTCCATAAGACGCCAGCACATCAACCTACTACAATCTGTCAAATTAATATCTTTAATAGATTTTCAACTTTTATCACTACGGCATAAGGTTCAAAGTTGATTGGGAAAATTTGACAGATGACTGTAGTTGTAATGTAAGGCGCGAGACATACACAAGTGGGGAGGGGCGCGGGCGAGGCGCGAGCGTAGCGATGGTGTGGCGCGGTCGAGACGACGACGGTGCGGCGCGCGTGGGCGTTGTATGTTCTCCGCCCCGTGTTTCCTATACATTTTGTGTGAAATATGAAACGGGTGGCGCAACGCCCGCGCCACTCGCCATTTGTGTATGTACCGCGCCTAAGGGCAAATTTCATAGTGCAACTTCCAAGTGTTTCCACTGATGTCTAATTTTCCCAATTAACTTTGAACCTTAAGCTATAGTGATAAAGTTGAAAATCTATTAAAGAAATTTGACAGTTTGTAGTAGGTTGATGTGCTGGCGTCTGTACGGTCGACTGTAACTAGTACACTAGTAGATACCTCATGCCTCTATCTTACTGTGCGCTTGCACTGTCGAAACATTCACAACAAAACATGTTGAAATCTCTAGTTCCTGTTAAACATTGTATGGAACATTGCATTGAAGGGTGGGCGTTTTTGGGGGACTGTCTCATGTAATTTTGACGTTCGAAAAGTGCTGATTTTCAGCCTAGTTTGAATAAATGACTTTTGAATTTGAATTTTTTGAATTTGACAGAAAATAGACATTTCAACATGTTTTGTTGTGAATATTTCGCCAGTGCATTCGCACAGTTAAGAGGGAACAGGGTCTGCGAGGAATTTGAAAAATAGGTATTTGAAGAAACTATTGCCGTCGTCTTACCTCAAGTCTGCTACCGTAGATTGCGATAGGGATAGCTGCAGCTCAGACCGATTATATCACAAAAAAAATGGACGTGATCGACGTATTGTATTCCCCTTTTTTCTCCTCCATAACTGAGCCGATTCAATTATATTTTACATTTAAAATTAAAGAAAGAGTATGTCTAGGTGCCTATAATTTTCTTTTATGTTATAAACTTTTTGGATTTGTCTGGTAGTCCTCTAATCACGGTGGTAAAAATGGGGCATTTTGGAGGGTCATATTTTACTACCAATAACTTGCTGAAAAAAAGGAAATAACAGGGACGTGTCTTCAGCAGACCTAGATTTTATGAAAAAAAATGATTGCTCTAGAGGCATTATTCAGGAAGAAAAAAGGGGAATACATTTGTATGGAAAATCGCAGGCCCTGTTCCCTCTTAAGCTTAGCAACTGTCTTTACCTATGTAGTTGGTAGCAGCCAGGCTGTTCCCCAGAGAGAACCGCGTGGTAAGGAATGCCTTCGTGACCGGTCCTGGTCATTTTCCGCATTGTAAAATTAATAGAAAATGTAATAAATAAGCAATGAAAATGATTCTTGTCGTGCGCGACTTGCACATGCAACCCGTTGCTAGGAAACAGAATTTGACATAAGAATTCATTTTGTAGCTATGGAGCTATGGGCATTTGTTTATTTTTTATGTTGTTAGGTATATCATGTACATGGAATTAGTATGTACTATACAATGTGTATCAGAAATGTGTCGTCATATGGTGTTATTCATACCCTATAACTGAACAACTTTCTCAATGGGACCAACATCGTAATCGCGAAAAAATTATCGGCTGTCCCGTTCAAAACTTCAATACCTGCTCGACCCTGTAATGGAACAGCTGATAATTTTGATGGTCTGTACCACACCCTTAAATATGACCGCATAATTATTTCATAGACACGCTTTATAGTAGGTACCTACAGTCATGTATGATCCGCCAAGTTTGCAGTTCATTGCACAACTCTACAAAACTAACAGCAGTGCTAACAGAAATCTACTTCTTAGAAGAAGTTATCTATTAGATAACCTTCTTTTCTGTTTATTTTTTATAATCAATATTTTTATCGAAATTTTACATTGTAATAACGACATCTATGATTTCACTAATGTTTCACTAGGTAAAAGCGTAAGTTCACGGTGGCGTTGATTAGTACGATATAGTAGAACACATGAATCTCTTGTTTAAATAATACAATTTCACAAATGTTTATCAATAACGCCCCCCTGTCAATGTCATTAAGGTGCCAAAAGATTGCGACTGGTCCCTAAAGCACACTAATGCAAGGGGTGGAGTCAGCGGTGGCCACTTGAATACCACCAAGAAAACAAGAATAAACAGAAGCAAATATTTGAACTTCAGCAAACAAAATATCAGATCTATAAAATGAATTAATCACATTCACTTGTGATATTCATCAATTTTGAACACAAAAACACCTGTGCCAATGCCTAAAGTTACATGCTCTGTGCCAGTGCCAGTGCGGCATTATGCATTATGTCTTACGTGGAGGACCCGTGTAAACCTCGCTTAATTTTGAGACAACAGACAGTTCAAGTTGACAGGTATGGATTGTCTTGTCAGTTTGTTACTGACAGGCAGGACTGTCACAGAACCCGGGAAATATTTGAATAATTTTATTATTTCCTTGTCCTTGAAACTTAGTCGCTATTGTACTATTTGTTAAAATATTCCCATGTATTGTTATAAATGCAATTAATATTTGAAACAATTAATCAACTTAATTGCACTGACAGTCTACGAAATGTAGGAGTTTTGAAGTCCTAAATATTTTGAGGTTATTTCATGCTTATTTTACATAACATTAAAGTTCTGTGTGATTTTATATAAAATTATTAATATGGCGTCTCTGGATACGCCAAAATTTCTTAAATCTAAGCATTTTCCACCGCTTATCGTAAGTAAAAATATTTTTTTTTACAAATGGAATTTTATGTGATTTTTGTTTATCGTATGAACTGTGTTTGAAAATTTGGAATTAGGCGGGGGCTTTGGCTGGGGTTTCGGTGGATGTAACCCTGTACCCCTTGGATACGTTAAAGACTCGTCTGCAAAGCGCCCAGGGCTTCCAGAAGGCTGGAGGCTTCAGTGGAGTCTACAGAGGTTAGATATACTTCACTTGGTAATTACCTACTTGCAGATGATAAATTGCTTAGATTGTCTTAATGTTTTAAAGTCATACTTGTCTTATTACAAGGCATACTCTTAAATACCAGTGGTATTCATGCCACTGAGCAATATTGTAAGCCCCTGTAATAATATGAATAATGCCAGTCTATTATTGTTAAAGTAAATAAAACTGGTTATCAGTTTAGTACCAGTTCTCATCCATACACAAATAGCTGTACATTTTTTGTTACAGCATTATGTTTACCTATAGGTACACCATTTATAATAAGATTTGACATTTAAATAAACATAAGGATGGCATTAAAAGCAAAAAAGTGGTTACAATACCAACTATTTACTGCAGTTGCCATTTGTCATGCCACCAATGCAATAGAAGACAAAATTGGTTGAACAAACTGTATAAAAATGTTTATTGAAAATCAGTTCTAATCTTATTTCAAATGGATTATAGTTAGTATTTAGACAGTAACACCAAGCCCTATTATAAATAGATAGATAGATAGATAAATCAATTATTTAGTGCACACAAAAGACAGGTAGAACAACATATAAAAGCACAATTTAATGGATAACAGTATGCAAAGAGTTAAGCTCCTTTAGTTCTGAGTTGAGCTCCACGATTACTGACAAATGCTTGCACTGACTGGACAGGTCCACTCAAATCTGTGTGGTTCTTTCCTCAAAAGACCATTTCAGACACTAATCTACATGGTCCTCATATGGCCTGACCAAGATTATGTCTGGACTTTAAAAGAGACTGTGACCTCTGAGTTTGTTTTGGCGTTTCTTCTCAGAGTAGTCAGATAGGAAACACCGAACTCATCTAGCTAATTTTTTTTTTTTTTTTTAAGATGATGTGTAAAAGTGATTCCAATATCCTATTTACAGAATAAACAATTTCATTTCATTTCAAATATAGTTATACTTAAAGAAAATACAAAGTGACAATATACAAAACAAAAAGAAACACTTTTTAAGAAAGTGAGACTAATATCAATATCATTATGTTCCGATTATGTGGCTATATTTTCAAATGAAATGATTTTCTTAAGAAACTAAACATGTATCAAAGAACTTCATATCTAAGCAGTTTGAAAACAAAATCCCGTGAACACGATGACCACATCTGTTACCGCTTCCGTTCTATAGCGGCTGAGCGCTGCAAGCTGAAATAGTCCTTATGGTGTATAGATATGAACTTCTTCGATGGTACATAAACTATTAGTATTTTTTATTACCTTTGAATAAATCATTAAATGTCTTTCAACAGGCTTGTTAACTGTGGCAACAACTTCTATGCCAACAACTGCTCTGTTCTTCGTATCATATGAAGCAACAAAGACTCTATGTGTGCCGCTTGTGGCTCCGCAGTATGCACCAATGGTACATATGTTCGCTGCCTGTGTAGGAGAGGTGGTAAGTAAGAATATTTTTATTTAATAGGGAATAAAGCACTGTCAGAAGCCCGTAAGTCTGACAAACAGTCTTACTAAGGCGTATTACCCATTAAATGGGTTGTGGAGGTCAGATACGCAGTCGCTCCATGTAAAATACTGGTCTTTAGCTGTATCCAGTTAGGTTGTAAGCTGACCCAAACGTAGTTGGGAAAAGGCTAGGCAGATTGATTATTTATTAGGGAAAACATACACTGACACATTACATTCTGTAGGAAAAAATAGAAAAATTCTTCGGCCCTCTTTAAGTACAACAAGCTAGTTAAGAGAGGTACAGTAAGTCAGTCCAGCACTGAAATGCAACTAGCCTCGTGAAGACACTAGTTTCAACCCAGTCCAGGGCTAAATTCGCGCCCTCAAGGCAGTCTAGTTGACCAACCTACCTGTCTATTTTCGGGCTCAGTAGCTTCCCCCCCCCGACTGACTGACTTACTGCCGATCTCGTCTACATGAACCGACTAACTGGATCCGAAATAATAATAAAATGATAAAATTCATTCAATTCAGACAATTTTTGTCCATATTTTGTTAGTATCTAATACGTTATCTTAAAACTATGATAGTACTGACGAGATCAATTATTACATTTAGGTAATATAATATAACTGAAAATAAATTACAATATAATTAAATAATTAAAAATGAATTAAAATTAAACAAGTCAAAATAAATAATTGAAAATAAATAATAATAAAATAAAATTGAGCTAAAATGTAACAATGAAAATACAAAAATTCATCAGGCAGCCTGATGAGCCTTCTTCCCACAGCTGGCGATACCTGGTCTGTCTGGTTTTTGCGCATAATAGCGTAAAAGTCATCCACCCTCGCGTCGGCAAACATACCCGAGGCACTGCAAAATCGAGGCAGTCGCAACAGAATTCTAAAGGCGTTGTTATACTGTATTCTGAGAGCATTGTAGGCCCGCTGCATGTAGTTTATCCATAGGGCGCTGGTGTAAAAACTTTGACAATAGGCTCTGAACAACGTTACCTTTACTTGCGCTGTACACTTCGCGAACCTATGTACCAACATGTTAGCTCGCACCATAATAAATAATATAATAATTTATTTTACCAAAAAAGATTGTACAACAAAAACAATCTAAAAACTAGTAAGCTATTATAAATACAATACAAAATAGGAGCATCTGCAGCCGAACTAGGTGAAACCTGTATCTCGACATGCAGCGCCAACCTCTCAGTATTTTATTTGCATAAGAAATTAAGCTAACAAGTACAGTTTTATGTAGATTAAAGAAAAACAAGTAAAAATAAAATAAACTAAGCTAAAAACTAATTGAGTTGATGTGTATGTATAGAGAGGGGGGAAATTCCGGGTCACTGGGTCTATTCACTGCCATCGTATAAACCAGGCATTACCCAGTCGTGGGTAAAGTTGCACTGTAGACTCTGAAGAAATATGTTTTTTTGTTGCTCCCAGCTGGCCTGCGTGATCCGAGTACCTACCGAGATAGCAAAGCAGAGGAAGCAAACTTACGTCGGGACGAATATGAAGAGTAGTATATCAATACTTTTACATGTGAGACATATTTTTTATCCTTAACCGTCCAACTGCTGGGCAAAGGTCTTACACATAGCTTACCACTCTGCACTATGAGTGGCGTTCTCCGGCCCATGGCCTAGAAACGCTTCTAAAACTCATCTAGTGTTTCTTAGGCCTCCGTCGGCGACGACTAACACCTACTACTGGATCAAAAGATTCTAAACAAAAAAAAAAAACGATTTTCATACAAACACTACAAAGTCAAAAATAAAAGTAATTTCAGAAGTCCACCGACTTCCAAAATTACTTTTATTTTTAACTTTGTTGTGCTTTTTTTGAAGTCCGGTGTTTTTTTTGTAAAAAGTTTTTATTTTTCACTTTTTGTTGTGGTACAGACGCCAGCACTTCAACCTACTACAGTCTGTCAAATTTCTTTAATAGATTTTCAGCTTTATCACTAAAGTATAAGGTTCAAAGTTGATTGGGAAAATTTGACGGTTTCGGGTAGATTGACCTGCTGGCGTCTGTACATGTGTGTCTGTAAATTCGAATAACAATACCTGCTATGTAAATAACAGTGACAGGAACTTATTATATCATCTATATAGACTAAGTGGGAAAAATACGTAATATTAAAGCTAACTCAAAAACTCCCCGAGCAAAGTTAATCAAATTTATATCACCTCTGGAGTATTGCCAAAAAAAAAAAGAATCATGAAAATCGATTCATAATTGGCGGAGTAATCGCGTAACAAACACACAACATACTGTCGAATTGAGAAACTTTTTGAAGTAGGTTAAAAAAAAAAAAAAACTTTTTTTTGATCCTTCTTATCACGCTGTTTCCAGGCCTACAGAACCGAGGGGTTCTTTCGCGGCGTGTACCGGGGCTTCGGCTCGACAGTGATGCGAGACCTGCCCTTCAGTTTCATTGAGCTGCCGGTCTGGGAGCTGCTCAAGACGACCGTCAGGAAATATAATAATGGAGAGATTACCTCTTTTCAGGTAAGGAGAAAAATATTCAAACTTATTTCTAAAAAAAGAATAGAGCAGTGGTGGCCTTTGCTAACGTAACGGTTCCACCCGAGTTACAAGTCGTGGCTAAGTAATATTTTATTAATATTCTTGATAACAAACAAACGACGGCAAATTATATAATAAGCTATCTCTTCTTACAGAGTGCACTCTGTGGCTCAATAGCCGGTGGCTTCGCATCCGCAGTGACGACGCCCCTGGACCTCGCGAAAACGCGCATCATGTTAGCGGACGAATACACCGTGACGCGCAAACTGCGCATCAGGCCGGTCCTAACGACCATCTACGTGGAGTCAGGCTTTAAAGGCCTGTTCGCTGGAGTCATGCCGAGGATGACAGCCTTTATGATCGGCGGATTTGTATTTTTCGGCGTATATGATGAGTCTAAAAAGTTTATGGAAAAATACTTTGATGATAGATAGCGGTTGTGTCAGAAAAAATATTTTCTGTAGTTCCTAAGTGTCTGTCTTCTGACTCGGCAAAGCCAAAAAGCAGGTTAATCCTAACTAATATTATAAATGAGAAAGTGAGTTTGTTTGTGACGATAATACGGCTGAATGGATTTGGCAAATGGATAAACCATGACCTGGGTTAGGACATAGAATACTTTTTATCCAGGTAGTACGTTCCCGTGGGATAATATCCGACCTCCACGCGTGCGAAGCCACTGGCAAAACTAGTGTTTTTTCTTCAGAGAAATTCATTGTTAAGCAAATTGACTATATTATATTTTTTTTTATATTTATTTATAAAGGTACACCTACAGCTTCTGTATACAAAATATAAAATAACAGTAGTTAACAGTTATGTACTTATACAGTTGCCAATAACAGGTGAACCAACATTCTTAAATACAGTGATAACCTAAGGTAAAAACGAAATGAATATTTTTTTAATAAAAATTTAGTGGTAACAAACTATGTTTACAGAAATAATTTACTATCAACTTAAATAGCCCGTATAATTCAAATCACAAATCGATATCCATCGAATCAATCGTATATCCAAATAAATTGGGATAAGGGCAGGAGCATGATGATGATTCTAATCTCAACTGTCATTCCTTGACGTAAATTGACTTAGGGTGTCAATTTGCTTAACAGTTAATTTCCCCGACTGTACAAAGTTAATAAATGATTGATTTGAGAAAGGAAATGGTCTATGATCAATGTAGAATAAGTTTGAGTAGGTATTTTTTGTGTTGAGTTTATTGTTTTTGTTTTGTTTTTATAAAGAATTATGGAGGTTGTCATTGATGTGTTTTATTTAATTATTTAGAATATAGTCGTCGTTTCGAATGCCTTTTATCTTCCTCGTGGGCAGCTACCCTGTCGAATACAAGGCATTTTAACGTAAAGAAACTTTATATGAGACTAGCTGACCCGGCAAACGTTGTTTTGCTTTTTTTTTTTTTTTTAATAGATGTTGGCTGATTCTCAGACCTACTCAATATGCTCACAAAATTTCATGAGAATCGGTCAAGCCATTTCGGAGGAGTACGGGAACGAACATTGTGACACGAGAATTTTATAATTATATAAGATATAAAGCCAATTTTGTTTATTTGGAAGACTTATTTGGTTTTTTAAAGTTCCATATCTCTTAAACGGGGTCTAATCCGTAGCCCGGGGACGTAATATTCATATCAAGTGTTGGCGGTGGGCCCAGTCATAATGCCTGTTAGGTTTCAGCTCTACCTACAGTTTTGAAGTCAAATAATTTATTTCAATTAGGCACAAAAAAGGCACTTTTGAACGTCAACATTTAAATAATAATTGATTCTAGTTGCCCCTTCCAAAAGGTAGTTTTCGTATGGAGAAGAATGGGCAAGAAACTCCACCGTCTTTTAAAATGTTTTCACAATATCTTGTATTCATCAATTATATAATTATATGTGAAGACGATGCACCTAGAATAAGATTACTATACTAAAAATAATGAAAAGTTAAGGAATGACAGATAAATTAATCATGTGATAGATGCATAGTTTTGAGAAAAACGACCCGGTTTCCAATACATACATTGAAAATGGAAATTATTATTTTCTCAGTTCCTATTGGTACCCGAGTTGAAACTGATTTGTCAAAAATCTAATGTCCAGCAGCGTCGATTTTGGGCCCGTAGAGGTAAGACTCGCTCTTGACCAAAGATTAGATTTAAATTACTTGGATCTAAATCCCTATTATTCCTTTTCATATAAATACTTGCCTAGTTACCTATATATTAATCAATACAGTATCTTAAACAGATTTGGATAACGTATACTGCCATCTCTCGCCAAATAGAACTTCTAGAATTCTTTGTAAAGTATTATATTATTGTGAATGTGAGGACTATGTGGATATTTTTTTTTTCTCTTTCATAATTTTTTTCTTTCTCAGTTAGTTTTAATGATAGTCTAGCAGTTTGAATCTATGCGGCCTATCCAAATGTCCTTTCTTTGGTATTGTTCGTCGAGTTGAGCTCCACGATTACTGAAAATGCTTACACTGACTGGACAGGTCCACTCAAATCTGTGTCGTTCTTCCCTCAAAAGACCATTTCAGACACTAATCTACATGGTCCTCGTATGGACTGACCAAGATTATGTTTGGACTTTAAAAGACAATTGTGACCTCTGAATTTATTTCGGCCTTTCTTCTCAGAGTAGTCAGATAGGAAACGCTGAACTCATCTAGCTAATTTTTAATATTTTTTTAATGACGTGTAAAAGTGATTCCAATATCCTATTTACAGAATAAACAATTTCATTTCATATAATTTCATACGATAGAGTTCTATTTGCCGCTAGATGGCAGTATACGTTATAGTTCTTTCTATTTGCCGCTAGATGGTAGTATACGTTATAGTTCTTTCAAGTTACCGCTAAACGGCAGTATATGGTATAGTTGTATCGATTTGCAGCAAGACAGCGTTGATCAAACTAGTCCCTTCTAAAATTCAAAATTCAAAATAATTTTATTTCATATACACCTACATGGGCACTTATGAAACGTCAGAAGCTAGGTGCACGGTTCCTATTGGTTGTTTCCTATGGAGAAGAGCCGGCAAGAAATTCCACGGTTACTCTTTTAAAAATAATGGGCTTTTACAATATTTTCAAATAACAGTGTTATTAGGTATGGGGGGACAGTGTGGTCTTTCAACAAGTACCAAGTACTTAACAGAATAATAATGGTCAACAAATCTATAGTCCACTAGGCCTACAGCGTTCTCATATTCACAAAATTGAAAATAATCTATATAAAGATAAATAAATTAATAAAAATAAAAACGTATTTTAAACGAAATGACGTGATTGCTATTACAGCTGTATCAAATCTGAATAATTATCATGTCCACAAAAGCCACTAATAAAGAGTTGAAATTAAATTTTAGGTATATAATGTCAAATAATAGGGTGGTTATGTCAAGGAAGAATGTAAAAAAAAAAATGTATAGGTACATGGTAATCTGGGAGCAGTTAATAGACTCTTACATACTTTGCCGTTAATGGTTAGTTACTAGGGAAGCCACATGTGCAGAATATGATAAGAAAGAACAATATCAGCAGCTTGTCCACGAATTCCGTAGTGGTGTAATTTACAAACCAGTGTTTTGTGGTCAACGCAGTCAAACGCTTTTGAGAGGTCACAGAAAATGCCAATTGCATCCTGGGACTTCTCCCAGGATTCCAAAATGTGACTGATGAGTTTCACTCCTGCGTCAGTCGTCGACCTACCTTTCGTGAAACCAAACTGGTGACTATGTAAAATCCCATTCGATTTAAAATGAGACAACATCTGGTCCAGCATGATTTTTTCATATATTTTACTCAAAGCTGGTAGCACAGATATAGGATATAGGTCTATAATTAGAGGGATCACTCTTATTACCCGATTTTAAAATTGGCACTACTTTACTATGTTTCATTAAATCAGGAAACGTAGGTACCGCTATCTAAACATTGATTAAATATGCCTGTTCAGTGTATGTTGTTCAGTGTTTTTTATGTTAAGACTTTTGAATGCTTTTTTAATTGTGACAATAGAAATGGGTTTGAATTCAAAACTTGGAATGTCCTTACTAAAGTTTTCTTTTAGAAGAGATTCAGCTAGTATAGATAGATTTAGATATTATATACTGCCACCTATCGGCAAATAGAAGGAACTCTAACATTATGCTGCCATTTAGCGACAAATAGAAGGAACTCTAACGTATACTGCCATCTACCGGCAAATAGAAAGAACTCTAGTTCGAGCAACGCCATCTATATTTTGCGTATAATACAAAGTAAATGTACATAATTTTCGAGTTGTTACTAACTTGATTCTTGATAACTCTAGGATCGTAAAAATTACGAAAGCTTTCAAAAATAAGTTCATTATATTATTATCCTGATTTCTGATAAGCAAAAGTTGTATAATAAAGACGATTTCCCATTTTTTCCCCTGCTTTTATAAATATCTTGTAACCGAGATTAGACTATTAATCATGCATTTAATCGAACCTCACATAATGTTCATTATGCTTTCCTAAAAATATTATTTAACACTAAGGTAATGGAACCCGCTTCTTTTTGTGAATCTAAAATAATTGAATTCGTTCGCTTGTTGCACAGTTGTACCTACTTGGACTGGAAAAAACGAGCGGACAAGATGAAAAACAAATTAGCCTTTAAATAACCTTTATTGTTCAAAAGTAACCACAACAATTTTATACATTTTATCTAATACAAGTTTATACAATGATATACATTTTTAGTCTATATTATTATACAAAATACTAACATATTAAGCCAATTTAAAAATAAAAATTGATAAACTCAATCTAAAATTTTACGTTTTGGACGCGATCAATGTTCTTAAAAGTTTTTGTTTTACTTTAAAATCGATCACATCCAAAATATTTAAAAATAATATATTATTTATTGTAATAACTAAAAATACTGTAATTACACGTATATCTAATATAATTGTGACATATATTCTCTATTTACTACGAATATACATAGTTATTTTCATCAAAATATACATATTTTTTTCAATCAGTCGTAATACCAATTTTGTAGGACATACCCCTTTTAGTAATATACACAAATAGCAAGTTTAAATACCAAAACATTAAAATTCAAGTATGTAAGTACATAAAGGTATGTTTTAATTTTCTTTTTCACATTGATTTCTATCTCAATATTTTTTTTGTTTAGGTAGGTACTTACCTGGTTTTACAGGAGATTTAGTTTTGAAAAAACGAATAAGTATCGATTTTTTTCAAAATGTCGACGTTTTATGCGACTGCTCACGTCTTTTTGCGATATAAAGATGTGACAGTACATCAGTAGGCATTGTGTTACCGACTACAGTATAATAAGTATACCAAATATTTTATTTATAGTTTAGTTGTCAATAGGACTGTATACAAACGTTTAAGGTCCTAACCAACGCGATCGTCGCACGAGTAATCGAGTATGCGATCGTCGCGTATATTTTGTTCGGCGAACCCGAACGCGTGTTTGCGTCGACAGAGGGCGTAAATATGAACGCGACAATCGCGTATTCGCGGGAAAGATTTTCTTGGTTATAACGCGGGGTAATTGCTTTTACAGTTCCAATTCACACGAATTTAAAAGTTAATAATCTTTTTTTATAGCTTTTAACTAAGTTGGTATTACATAATTGTAATGAAATAAAATAAATATCTATACGTATGAAAATACATGATAAATATAATAGTATTTACAGGCACAAAAGAATTGACCTGTGTATTGAAAGGTAATTGATTGACAGTGTGTATTTTAATGTAAATTAAGTGCATATTACCATATAAATAATGTTAGTAAGAAAGAATATACTATATGAAGCTAACTTGGCAAATTTTATAATGATGGAGAAAAAAGTCTGACATTTCATTTGAAGTAAAAATAATGATGAATAAAAATCATTTACCCATACGTTGCGAAAGAAAATTAGCCCCTTGCCAAGTTGAAAACTTATAAAATAATAAAATAATAACTTTGGAGTATCATAGCCGATGTAAGGTCCCCATATCTAACTATATATTTAGGAACCTAAATATAATAGCAGCGAATGTCGCCCTTCCCGAAGTAACATAAAAAATTCTGCAACCACACACCAAAAGATTAGAATCTATAATGTGATACAAGAAACCGATAAAAGATGGCGTTGGTTTAAATTTTAACTTAGTTTACTTATTGATAGATTAACGTTTCCGACTTAATAAATATAGATGGCGCTACTGATTTTAAAGACCAACGTTTTTATTTTGTGACTTGATTGCGTATTTTGCCCGCTCGTACAACAAATCACTAAATACATTTCACGCAGTAGGTATTTAATATATACATCATTCTCTATGACATCTGTAAACGATTGGCAGAAACAGAACGATGTTTTAAATACTTACCTTTAACGCTAAACGCATTGAGTAATTTGTGGTGCCAGTAGGCCTTGGTCTTAAACCGTTGAACATCATAATATTTTAAGCTATTGATGTTCTTCTAACTATGACCAGTGATATTTGACATAACATTGATGTGTTTATCTGTAAATTACTAATCGCAACAATTGCAATAAAAAGTAATGAACCAATTGGCATCATCCAATTGACATCGAACACAATTTAGCCATCAGCAGATTCACTTTAATTTAACGAAACAGCCGCTAGATGGCATTATAATATAACATCACCACGAAACTGCGTAATATCTAAATTACTAATTATCTGAATATAATATTGCTTGTGTGTGAGCCGCGGTGTGAGCTGTTGTCTCTGGTCGTGTGACGTCGGAAGGGGTTCCAAGATGGCGCTCGTCGGGCCGAGGACCGCGCGGTCACAGCTGTGGAGCCGCTGGAAGCTGTGGACGCGGCTGATACCGAGCCTTGGTTCGAGTTCGACTGCCGAGGGGTTTCTGGTGACGCCTAGAAAGAGCATAAATAAGATGTTATGCAATTGCCTCCAGCTTGAAGTACTATTGTTATACAGCTTGCAAAGTCATTAGGAGTCATCATAACGGTTTGTAGTGGAAGGATATGTTCTACTTTAATACCCAGGTGAAGATGCTGTTCTTTTTCTTTGGTTGATTATGTAGGTCGTTTTTGTGGTAAAAAATTGATTGCATACCTATTTAAAGACGTTGTTGTAAGTCTATTCATTGCTAGCTTCATAAAGTCATAACTACTTACTATTATAAGATCAAGCGAAGGCTTTGTATACGTAGTACGTACCTTTACACAGCTCTTATCCATCGGCGTGGCTAACTTCATAGTGAGTGTGTCTCCAGCCTGTTGTATAAGTCGCACCACCTCATCGTGTGAGCTCCACTTTACGTCTGTGTCACCGATGCAGATAATGAAGTCGCCTTCACGCATGCCACCGATCTGGAATGAGGAAGTTTAGAATTTTATTGAAGTGTTTTTCATTTTTCCTATATTTTGGTAAGCTTGATTAATAAAGTAAGGCGACTGGGTTAGCATAAATCGGCACGGCCGGGCGGCAACATCGAATATAATTATGTTGTTGTTGTAGTTATTGCTTCAGGTCGGCTTTGTTGTTCAACAAAAAGTGAGTAGCGCCTTAGTACTAATTTTCCAATCATTATTTTTTGGTTGATTTATTTATATAGCTTATAACTGGTTAAGCTTTACATTTCATTAGATTTGGAATCAAAATTTGAAAAAGGCTATTGCTGTACTACGCTTCTTAACAGTTACGTAGTTAGAAAATAGGTTTTAGGAGCTGATCGGGTGCTGCTTGTGGTGACTGGTCGTCTTGCTGACCATGGTTTTTGTTGTAGTTATTAGTAATTAACTGATTATTTATTTTACTTCGATTGTTAGCTAGTTCGCTAGTTTATCATTTGTGATTTCCGAGTTACAGCTTTAATTGCTATGTGTAAACGGGCACGCCCTTTATGTCTGGAGGCTTTCATTCGGGTATTAAGTTCTTTTTACTTTTTTGTTGTTGGTATATTGGCGTGTGCTAGGTGACATATAGAAAATAATTTAATTTAATGTTTTGTGTTGCGTAAAGTAAATTATTTTGCATAAGTACTATTGTATAGAATCATGTTTTTCTAACTATTCAGACAGCTGTGCTGCTGGGAAGTTTGTTGCGCCACTTCTTCTTCCCAGTTAAAGCACTAGGAAGTGATGAAAGGCGGGCGTTTTTGGGGGACTGTCTTATGTAATTTTGACGTTTGAAAAGTGCTGATTTTCAGCCTAGTTTGAATAAATGACTTTTTGAATTTTTGATCGTTATGCAAATGTCATAAAAATAATAATACTTACATCAGCCAAAGAGTTAGGCTCAACCCCTGCTATAACAACTGGCGCATCTCCTCTCACAGAGAACCCGAAGCCTTCATCTTCAGTCTTCGCGTTCGACACATTGTATTCACTGGCCGCCCTTCTCAGAGGATCCTTTCTCCTCCCATTCTTCACCTTACCGTTACACTCCTTCACTCCATTCTCTATCTTCGCCTCCCCATTAGTTTTATACTCATTTGGAGAGTCATAATCCAAGACTTTCGGATGATATTCGTAATTATTATTGTTATAACTATTAATGTATACTCCATTTTGTTTTGTCACTCTATGAAGTTTCTTTTTCTCATAATCGTTGGTATATTTCTCGTCGCTCTTAATTATTTGGTTGTAGTAAGTGCTGTTGTCTTCCGATCGGTCTCGTTTGTCGCTCCTGTGTTTACCGTTTCTGGTTTCTTCGTATTCTTCAGTGTTTCCGTTTCGTTGTCTCTCGATGCGTCGGGATCCATCCCTGTACTTCTGCAGTTGGACGAGGCGGGGCGCGCTCCAGTGGCGTTTGGCGGAGAATATGGCGATTGGTCCTAGAGACTTGAATAGGTCTTCTACTCTGTGCTGAGCGAAGTCCGGCTGTGTTAAGGCCAGTTGGAATTTTGATGAAGCTGTGGATCATAATAGATCATAATTATTAATTTGATGTGGAGCATAAAATAAATTATATAAAAAGAAACCAGCCCCTTCTTAATAAAATTATGCTTTGGAGTAGGGATTTGTTTTAAATTCAAAATATTATAATAATCCATAGTTGTGTTATCACTACTCAGACCATTTATTTCGTCTGAGTATCACAATCGGAACATTATAAATGTAAACTATCAAAATATGTGATCGTACTAGACTATTTCATCACATAAAAATGGTTTGTTCAGTTTTCTGGATATTCCCTCGGGGACTCGTTCGTTACTCTAATACGGTAGATATCACATTTTATCTACAAGCAATCAACAGCCGGACTATTCTGGAAAAAATCTTAACGTGAAAAATTAGGTGAAGTGAGCTGTCAATAGTGTCAATCTCTCGTGTCAAATGGAACGACAGCTCACTTCACCTGAGTTTTGACGTTGAGATTTTTACAGAATAAATCGGCAGTTCTCTTGTTTTAAAATCATTGTACTCACGCTGTACATTGGGCGCGTCGATAAGATCGTTGAAGTCGTTGGCGTCGCGGTCGCGGTGCTGCGCGGCCTCACGCGCCGCGCGCTCGGCGTGCGCGCGCACCACGCGCGACAGCGCCTCCTTGCCGCGCAGCTCGCTGGAATGTTCAGTGCACGAGTTGTACTTTGTAAGTGTAATGGTTAGATGGCGTTTTGAAGAAATTATACAGGGTCACACTCAATTAGCGAGCGAAACTACGCATCCGATATCTAATGATGATAAAACAAACAAAAAAAATCTCTAAACTCTTAATTTCAAACAACTGATTACGGGGTGCTGGTAGTGTAGTTACTACACTTGATATATTAATGTGTGTAGTTTTTTTTAATATCCTTAATATATATTGATACACTTACCCTTACTTACCTTTTTGAACAATAATTATCTCGAACTCGTAACACGCGTATACTCGTACAATTACAATACAATATTACTTTACGAAAGCTGTCTGTAACTCCGCGTCCTATTTAAAAGCGATAGCCGCGCGAATACCCGATTGTCACGTGTATATGTAAATTTTTGTTCATTAATCCGGAAAACGCCCTCTGTCGGCGCGACCACGCGTTCAGGTTAACCGAAAAACAGTGACTTATGAGCGCGACGAATTGTTTAACCAGTTGTTTCAAAGAAACAGATTTTCTCTTTTGCCTGTATCTGATAGAAATTCTACGAAGCGTTTAGCAATGCCAAGGATTGGCACAGATGATGAAACTTTGTCAAACAGAAGATGACTTTAAGGCGGATGAATCACGACCCTCACTGATAAGGAATACGACGCGAAGTCCTCTTCGCGTCGTAAGGGGAGGATAGAAGCTATTGTTTTAAATGAGACTTACCGACACATCCTCTGCAGCCTAAGCGCCTCTTCGTACAGTGTGAGTGCCTCCGCGAGATGCGCGCGACCGAGCGCTATCCAGTCCACGTCCGCGTCCTTCAGGGTCGGGGTTATGGACGAGCCTGGAAGTAAATCAAAATAAATTAATAATATTAATAGGTGTCACATCGCGAGTTGGCTTCGGCCCTTTGTACGCCATCCAAAGGTCCATCAATACAACTTTGCTAAATTCAAGGAGTTACAAACTAAGCGCCGCTTTTATCTTTAGGGTCAGATATTCAGTCCTTATAACAAAGTCTTTCTTGAGTTAGCTCAGTTTTGTGGTTATACAACTCTGCAGTTACGTTACGTTGCAGGCATTACCTACTTCCTGAGGTGTGGCTCCATAAAGACGATATCTTGTAGGTCTTCGTCTTTCTTCTGTTTTGTGTGGTTAGTGACTAACCTGGTGTCAGAGTTTAATTATGCCGCCCAGGTAAACAGTTAATTTTCCTTGGTATATTAATAGGTCCGCAAAAGCTCAGCGGTGTTTGTCGCATAAGACTGTTAAGTAAAAACATTGCTTGCGCGATGCAGGATGCTTCAGCATGAGAAAATAAGTTACAGTAGTAGGTAGGTACCTGTTACACGCGGCATTTTACTCCTGTTTAGGATAGGTGTTTCTTTACACCCCAGGCTTTCTGTCGTTATCTTACCATTATCCAGATGTGTGTCAGCATCGTACAGAGATGCAAGGCGGCTGGGAGACCGCGCTGTCGCCGGCATGTTCAGCAGACCTGTCGCACAGTACTGGTGCGCCAACGCTGAAGAGAAGAACAATATTAATTAATTACTAAGAAACACGTTTCTGTGATACGATGTGGATCTTATGAAACTTTGTTAATGTCTAAACCTAAAAAGGTGGTTCTTGGCAACGTTGTTGTACCTAATTGTTGTTTTCCAAGAGTCAAAACAGGTATTGGAAAAACGAATAGATTCCTGAAAAATATAATCCTTACGGCTATAAAATAAAGAACCATAATACACCTTGTCAATTCTCCTCGGGATGATTAAAAAAAACTATATACCTTTATAAAACTCAGTCTTGACGTGGACTAAAGATACCCACGAGTATGGCACGTAGTTGAACACACCCTCCGATTGCATCTGAAAAAAACAAAATAGATTTTAAAACCAGATATTTTTCATTTTCTTTGAGAAATATTCAAAGAAAATGAAAAATATCTGGTTTAAATCATGATGAGTTCGGCTTTTCAATGAAAATAATACTGGATAACCATCAACACGTCTCGTTAAAAAAAACAGGATAGTTCGAGATGTTGCCGTCAACCGAACTACTATGGTATAGGAAGGGTTAAGGATTACCAGATTGTTTAAAAGGTCCTGAACTCTTGACAAAAAGGACATTTGCAAAAGGGTCCAGAGAGTTTATTTAATTTTTTTTAAATCCCCTTAAATCGAAAAGTCTAGACGTGGGGCTAAAAAGCCGGACATGTCTGGACAGAAGGGGTGTACCAAAAGAAATTTCACGACATAATTACTTTCTACTGAAAGGAAAGAAGGAGCCACTGCATGGGTGACTATTGAATAGTAATACCTTATCATAGAGCTGGCGGTAGGTGTGCGCGAGATGCGCGGCCTCGTGCGCGAGGTCGAGGCACAGCTCGGGCGCGCGCCGCAGCTCGCCGCGCGCCTCGCCCGCCTGCAGCTGCAGCTTCTCGAACAGGCACTCGCGAGCTTGCGCCTGGAAACCACATGTTAATCTAGTTATTTTTTAAGAACTAAAATTTAATTTAATAGGAAAATTTTCTGAAATGGGTCTCTATGAAGTCCGGGATAACTATTCACAAACATTCGATACGCTTGCGTGCCGAATCGAGGGATCATTATAATTTATCGAAGTAGTCCCCTAAACGCTGTTCACTAATCCTGAACTTGAAAATTTTAAAGAATCGGTCAGTCAGAAAGACGAAGCTAGTTGCCCATTCCAAAGCGTAGTAGGTTCTTATTGAGAAGAACGCATAATAAACTCCATGGACACTCTTTTAAATCAGAATATTGTTACAAAATATAGATTACTTACAGTCATAAGCGCGGCGAGTACGAGCAGCGTGTCGGCGGCGAGGTCGACGGAGGGCGCGTTGGTGAAGTTGTCGAGCACGTAGCGCAGTGCGCCCGCCGCACGCAGCCACGCCTCCACGCCGCCGTCCAGGCCCGAGCACGTCGAGCGGTCCTGAGGATGACACACTCTTAAATGATGGTTTTATTGTAAAACATACTTAGTAGAAACGCTATCCTGTTTACCAAAACTTTGATCAAGATTGAAGTGGTGAAGAAGAAAAGATGCAGTGATATGACAAAAAAGAAAAATAATCAGACCTTATATTTGTAATTTTGGGCAATCATCAACCTGTTTTTTTTGAGTCGCCTTTTCAGGGTTTTGGCAGGCCTTCTTAGGGGACATATTTATGTATAAGCAGTGAGCATACCATTTTTTATTATTGAGTTCTTACCTGTTTAGCGCCGAGTTGTGTGTAGATGCCAGCTATGTTGAACAAGACACAAGCTTTCTCGAAAGCCACTGTTCGCTGGCATGACGGGACTCCTGCCAAAATTCAAATAACATTTATTATAGAAAATTCGGTCAGAGCCCATTAATTACTTATTTGGCACAATATTCTAAACCATACCACTAATGCCATCTGTGTGATGTTCCCTAAAAACACACTTTCAAGCTACGCCATCTGTGTTGAAACTTTGCAATTATTCAAATGGTTTTGCTACTTAATAATAGATGGCGCTATAAAAATCCACATGCATTTTAATATACTTTTTACTTTCTTTTCCAAAAAAAAAAAAACCTTAAAATGGATCATTTGGGTTAAGGGAATATGGGCATTATGTAAACTAGTCAAACAAACCTGTTAACGAATCGAACCACTCGAAGTAGACTCCAAGCGACCGGTCGGGCGGGAAGAACCGTCGTTCGATGAAATACAGTTGATTGTAGTATTTGAACAGCAACGCCACGCCCGAACTGGACCGCACCGGCGTGCGCATCGCCTGAGCAAAGTCAGAATATAGTTAAGAACCGCTAATCATCATAATCATCATCAGGTTATAGCAGGCTGCTAGGAATAGGCCTTCATAGTCGCACTCTATCGACTATCTACTGTTGTCCAGTCGCTCACAACCACTTTGCGAAAATCGTCCTCTAACCTAAGAGCTCTAGTCTAAGAGTGCCCTACCCTAAGTTTGCCTTGATTCGCGATATCAACTCAGGAACACGTATACTAATCATCAATTTTATCTCGCCCTTTTTCAGTCTCCACCTGGAAATAGGCCTCTCCAAAGTTGCTTCTACTCCAGCTCATCGTCCATCAGATATCTTCTGTGTTTCCGAAGCACCTAAAGATCAATAAGTAAGCATCAATAGACAAAACATTCTCATACTGGGAGACTGCATGTATCTGACTCCTATTTGAGACCGCCGAATCAACCCGTAACAACAGATTTGTTTCTTTCTGTTTTCATAGTTTTATGGTGTTTTTTCTTCTTATGCTAATAAACGCATTTTTCTTTCTTTAATTCAAGTATCCAAAGAAACGAAAAATCTCTAGTAGCACTAGTTACCTGTCTCATATCCATAAAGTCTGATATAGCGTCCTCATACGCTGCGGCATCTTCACTGTAGTGTTCTAGGATGAAGTCTTTGAAGGGCTCTCGGAAGTCGACCTCCTTGGTCTCCTTCAGACCAAGCGGGATCATCGGCATGACACATTCTTTGCCACTGTCAAAGAAGATATGAATTTATAGCATTGGTAAAACAGGAAACAGGATAGGAACTTAAATAACATATGAGGGAAGGGGGATGGACTGGAAGCATTATGACAATCTTTAATCTTGCTCCTTCTTATTGCCTTGATCAAGTTTCTTATCAGAAACTGGTGTGCTTTAAAAAGCTAACACATCCGGCCGGGTTGATGGGATACAAGTACACTCTTGGTGCAAAAATTATCGTCATCTGACTAAAGTCAGTCACGAAATTAATCTTCTCAGGTTCTTATGTCAGGTAAAAATATACATAAGTGGCACGGTTACAAATATAAGCCATCTATAGAAGAGCCTGCAAGACAATTCGAAGACCATGTACCTTCGTCCCTCAGCAATAGGACATAGTCATGTTTGGGGCAGCAGGTTACCTACTATACTGGCATCTCTGAGCACCCTATAATTTGAGCGAGTTAACCTAGTCGTAAAGAACCATAGGTACGAATACAACGCACAGATAAATGCAGCCGTGCCGTGTTGCTAATTTGGATCAGTCATTAACAAACTCTGAAAGAAAGCTTGTCTGTTTAATATAATAATACGTTCGGTCCAAATATTACTATTATTGGAGCTAAATAATTGCCTACGGGTAGCAGTCGTTTCGCTTGAGATATTAGCTTATTTCATTTCTAAACGGTTTGGGATTTTTACCTTTCTATACAAGTTTTACTCACTCAGTCAGTGGGGCAAATATTTTCGCAATACTGAGAACTGTAATTTAAATATTCAAAGAAAAAAAAACTATTTGTTAAAAGCCTACAAAACAAAACAGAAACAAAAATAATTAATTATTGTAACTACATCAAACTACTTGAAACTACACAGTTATAAAAAGTTCGCATTCCTTACAAAAGAACGTAGATTAGCGCGCGCATTCCTCTCTATTAGTCTATGGTTACAATATGGCGGAGCGCGGGAAAATACAACAATGGCGGAAACCGTTTTTTTATTTTTATCTCTTTTAACTTTAATTGGCGAGCGGTAATTGAATCGTAACGATATTTTGTTTCGTTTTAATTGTTTAAACTTATTCGTAAGAAATTAATTGGGAAAACTTTCTGTACCTACTTACCGTAATTATTTCTCATGTCGATTGTTGCGATGGAGAGAAAATAATTATTCTAAAGATATAATCTACCTAACTACCTATATATCATTAATGTATACAAAATATTGTCAAACATTTTTAAAAGAGTAACACGATGGCGATTCTTTCTCATTCTTCTCCATACATACTTATCTTTTGAAAGGGGCAATTAGAATTAATTATATTTTTCTGTAAATGTTGACGTTCAAAAGTGTCTATTATATGCCTATTTGAAATAAATTATTTGATTTTGACTTTATCTTTAGCGTTTTCACTAGGTAGTTATAGGCCAGAAAAGCGACTATGAGTAGGGAACGAAAAATTCAAATGAAGTTTACGTTACATGTAAGTCTGGGTATAGATGTCGTGAAGAAGTGGGTTCAAATCCAGGCAAGTACCAAAGTAATTTAATTTACTATTTTAGTAACATTACTGACTGAAAATATCATGAGGAAACCTGGATTTATGGGTTAATATAAGTTTGAAATCACCAACGCATCTCGAACAAGCGTGGTGATCAATGCTCGTGCCTTCTCTTTATGTCCCACTGCAGGGCAATGGCCTCTTACTTTTGCCCTGCAGTGGGACCATAATAGGCTGGCATTATTATTATTATTTTATATATTTCTCTATGCTAAATACACAAGACGTGATTTTAATTTCTCAATAAAAATACTTACCCATTTTGCCAAGTCAAAAACTAATAATTTACGAACAAAACCACGTGAACATCCTACCTCAGCCCCATGTAACCGCATCGCGTCTCATTACTGCCCATTCCCTTTTTGTGCCCACCTTTTAATGCGCGCCTACATTTTTTTCTATAATAACTACGATTATATACAATTTTACACTTCTAAAGTGTTCTTCGTTTTTTGTTCAGCCCCCAAGTGTTATGGCTTGATGATACTGGTCCACCTGTTTTTAGAAGGCTTATTTTGTTTTTACCCGATTGCCCCAAAAGGAGAGTAGTACGAAGTATGTTTGTAACGAATAAACTCAAAAACTACTGGACAGATTTTATAAATTCTTTCGCCAGTAGAATGCTTTAATATCACTGAGTAACTTAAGCTATAATTTATAGAGAGCCGCTGTCGGAAGTTAGTTTAAAATATGTTGCTCTGGGTCGGGCGCTTAGGGGCGAAAAATTCTTGCTAGGAATAGTACATAACATCACACCTCTATTCCCCGAAGGGATAGGCAGAGGTGTACCTATAGTACACCCACATTTCACCAGTCATGTTTAAGTCCCACGTAATAGGGGGCGAGTCTATTGCCGTCAACCTGGCAATAAACCAGACTACGGGCTGTTACTGAAAATTCCAGATGGAAAAACCCAATAAACCTTTGCCCGACTTTGGAACGGAACCCAGCACTTCATGCTCCATAGTAGCGTTTGCGACTACTAGACCAACGACAGTTTTTAAACAGATTTTTTTCCGACTTTTATCTCTTCATTTGGCGGTCGTTGCTGCAATTTCTTTTTCCAATAGATATTTATTTTTGTACTGTGTAAGTAACTTTGTTAATAAATTGATAAACTCTCGAAAACCTTTCTCAACAACATCTTATTATGCCACAGCTCACTAGAAGTTGACATGACTATTTCTCACCAGTGAAATTAAAATAATTTGTACAAACTTAATTTAAACGAGACATTTCTATCGACGGCCTTGTCGACATTACATCATAATATGCAAATGCAAGAAGTCGTCCGAATTCCGGTCGAATGCATTAATAAACAGACGAGCATCGCCAACATTTTGTTCCGAATCAATCCGGTCTACACTGACCAATATGTCTTGAAACGGCAGAAAAGGGAACTTCATCAAAATCTATAGTTACAGGCAAAATATGTTTATTAGCTTAGTCGATTTTTGTTTGCACAGTAGAATATGCTTTACCGACCCAGCACTATGTATATGGGGTCGTAAATATGGGTCGTAATGTAAATACTGCAGAATAGTCTTCTTTAGAGTGCTTTTCATAAAATAGTTTTGATGCCGTAATGTTGGCTCCACTGTAAAACTTTTACAACAGACCAATTAGGTAGCGCCGTAGCATATTCCTGTTCGTCGTAAAACAGTGCCAGATCGAATTAAAAATGTCACACCGACTGAGACACTGACAATGAAAATATTAAAGAAGATTTATATTTCATAAAATGGCCCGAAAAAAATAAATATAGTTTACTATGCAATGGTTTGCTCAGTTTCAAAACGTATTATGTCTGCCCTGACTTGATAAAGGAAAGAGTTTAAAAATTGAACTGCATATACAAAATGTCTATGAACGTAGTAGTCATTAACATGCTAAATGACAACACACAACTACAACGTTCATAGACATTTTGTCTATGCAGTTCAGTTTTTATAAGTCATCAACGCCATTTTGTAATGTCAAATTATATTGGACATAAATTAAAGTTAAAATCTGTTTAACTGTATCTTTATATCTGTATGCTGTATATATTAAGATTTTAGATACAGACATATAATCAGAAAGACATAAATCTTGTAATAAAACAATAAAAAACCGGACAGTTGATTAATTGGAGCGGCTTACGACACAGTTTTCCTGTTTGTCATCAATAATAATTTAGATGAGCCGAGGTCTCACTGTCAGCGGGTGATACTTTTATGCAGATATTTTATTTGATTCCCATTTCCAATTAATATTTGCATACCAGTAGAGTATGACGAGTATGACGGAAAACCAAACAATGTATTTTATATTTGTTAACTTAAGAGCGTTCGTCCAAAAAGTTGGCAATGTCGCAAATAGCTGTCAAATATTTACTTTACCTGTTTTGATTAATTTGGTAATATTACGGTAGGGAAATAAGAAATATGGCTAACTAGTGAAGTAGAATATTAATAATGAATTGCAATAATAACACTGAATTTGATGTTGTGACCGTTTTAAGTGTAAAGAAGGCATTTGGAAAGTTTCCAAATACTTTTTTTTACGTCTAATACTAATTATTCGGTGTTACGATATTAACTAATGCATTTCACAATCAATATTTTAGTTCACTATTTAGCCATATTTCTTATTCCCATACAGTAATATGACCAAATGAATCAAAACAACTAAATATTTGACAGCTATTTGCAACGTTGCCCACTTTCTGTATAAACGCTCTTAAGTACCTAGGTAGATACTTTGTACTCGCTAATATTTTTGCGAAGAAATTATTCTTATTTTTAAAACGAGTTATTTTTCTTGTGCCTTAGAAAATCTAAGAATGATTAGGTAAACTGTCAGTATTCCACAGTGGAAACGGAGAGATGATTTTATTGCCAGGGTCAACTTTAAACTAACTGGTGTCACTTTTGCAACCAAAACATAAATAAAACGTGCAGTAATACTACACATAACACTACACAGGCAGACACATAAGTACATGCATTTTAAATGTCTACTAATAAAATTAATGTGTGTACAACAGCGACATTTAAACGAGCCGACTTTGTTTTATAGCCTGTAATAGTGTCACGGTTGAAATAACGAGACTATAAAGGATATTTGCGCAATTGGAGCTTACGTTACGCTTAGAAGCCATGGGAAGTAAATTTAAAATATAATACAAAGTAAATACTTGCTAAAATAATGTACATCAAAGAAGGAAAATGGTGGCTAGTGACTTTAGCAACAATCTAGTACGGTTGTAATATAGATAAGTTGACAAATATACCGCAATCAGTAGGTGAACATCATAATAACGTTTTATATAGTGTGTTTACTACATTGGCTCCAATAAATTAACTTATTTAATAACATTGGCAGGCAAGACGCAACAGAGCGAAATTCACTATAAAACACGTCCATTTTCAGGTACACGATTTACTTACTATAAGTATCCAACTGCTTGGAAATCTGACCCACCATCTCTCCGCTCACAGTATGACCTAGCCTATCTACTCGTATATGCAAATCATCTTATTGCTATATTGCATAACCTACTCAGGACAACATGTGTCTACTTTTACTATAAAGTCACCTGTTAACCCACGCTCGCACGGACGTAAAAGTATCGCGCACTGGATTTTCAACTCTCGGTATTAAGCAGAGCGTTGAGAATCTAACGTGCTGGGAGCCTGGGACGCACCCTCGTGCCAGCGCGTTGTGAAAACAAACTGTTGGATTTTCAAATCTCGGCGCTAAGCAGAGCGTTGAAAATTCAGTGCACAAAAAAAAACATGCGGGGCAGTCTTTTGGGACTACCGATAGAAGTGAAAACTAAGCGTGCGGTGACGCGAGTTCCATGATTTTTGTTCACCCAAAAAGTGCTCAACGCGCCTAAAGAAGTTTCACATAAAAAAATCGCCGCGGGAAAAATCGCCCGTGCGAATCTGGGCTAGTGTATTAATTAAAACATCGAACGTTATTACTGTCACAGGTGTATTATTATACATCCTAGTATTATTATTATTGACCTAGGGCGTTGCTTGTGAAAGCGTTTTCGTAACGTCAATAATTTTGCCTTCAGGCGATTTGGTGTGGGTGTTTAATTAGTTCATTGCCTAATAGTTCTGATATGTCACAGATTGATGATGTCTCTATTGGTTTTCTTTTTGGTTTCACTACATTTTAGGTTTAATCTGAGCTATTGACCACGCAAAGCGCATCGCAGCATGTTTTGTTCATGATCCTACTAGCGACCCGCTCCACTCTTTACGACTTTACAAAGTATCGCGATTTCTTTATTAATGTAAGTTACATATTAATGTATTAAAAACCTTCCGTAATGAATTCTCTAAATGATGGTGAAAACCGAGTCAAAATGTGGTCCTGGTCACACAGAGGACACGAAAATCGACTTTGTTTTGTATCAGAGATGTAGAGCGAATTAGCTAAATAGAGCACTGCTGTCGTGATTAGAGGAGTACCAGACAAATTCAAGAAAGTTTTTAACATAAAAAAAATATAGGGAACTAGACATACTGTTTCTTAAAATTTTAATCTAAAAATTAATTGAATCGGTTCAGTTTTCGAGAAGAAAAAAGGGGAATCCGAAACGTAAATTTTTTTTGTGATATTTTTGGTCTGAGCTGTAGCTATCCCTATCGCACTCTACGGGGACAGACTTGAGGTAAGATGCCGCAATAGTTTGTTCAAATACCTATTTTTATTATTCTTAATCTTAAGACGACAATATGAAGAAAAACCAAGTAACCAATGTAGGGACAACATGTTAAAGACTACGTAAGTGTGACATACTTTCGCACGGTGAATTCCTTAAAAGCTCCAACCAGTTGAAAGAACGTGAAGCTACTTGACCATAATGTATTAATTACGTGAAAGTCAATCGGCGAGTTTGTGTCTCTTACACTGCGCAGGAGAGCATTGAAGTGATGCCAACCATCAATGACAAAATATGTCCGTGCCGAAAATGTAAATGTCCGGCCCGAAAAGTCAAGAAACGGATTGCTTTCCTGTTCCATAGGATAATCTAGAATCTAGACAAAATCAAACTGGTTGCTAATTCAATTGTATAATTTATATATATTTTTTTAAATATATTACATTGATTTTACATTCTGTGATTACTTCCTCACACACTGACTATTGACTTATTAACTGTAAAATTTTGGGAAAATCGTCTACTTTTACAATGTTAGTAAATATGTGAGCACCATGTATCTATCACATAATTAATTTATCTGTTGTTGCTTCATTTTCAAATTTTTTTTAACTTATTGTGGTATAGTAATTTTATTCTAGATGCATCGTCTTCACATATTCTTCTCTATGCGAAAACTACCTTTTGGAAGAGGCCACTAGAATAATTTTATTTTATTTTTTAATTTTACGTTCATAAGGGCTTATTTGAAATAAATTATTTGACTTTGAACCAATTTGAATGGTTTATACCAGTTAATTCAAAAGACGTCAGCCGTAAGCTTGCCTGCCTACTTATAGGTACTTGAAATGAAAAGTCACGCAATTCTGATTCTTAAATAAGTTCGGCAAACCCTCGGTGGTCAGTACTGCTACCAAACATGCTTAGTGACCATATTCTTGACAACCCTAGAGCTCAGACAATTCGTCAAGGTGATTCAGATAATTTGAGTCAAAAATAACAATTTATTGGCCCAATATAATGAACTAATTTAACAAGTTTTAACTAATATAATTATTATTAGTATGTAGGTAGAGCTTGATTACCAAAGTTATATTCAAGCTATAAGGCAGTTTCCAGTTATGCGTGGGAACGGAAATTGGTCGATTATAAGCTTGTTCAAGGTTGTTTTGTAGGAGAAAATGTAGTGGGTGTCACGCAATGAAATACCTGTAGTCATAACGCTAAGAACTCACGGAGCGGTTTGCAACCGCGCCCGCCACGGTGGTGGTGGTGGTCTCAAAAGCGTTTGACTGCGTTGACCACAATACACTGATCTGTAAATTACACCACTACGGAACGCAGCCGGCAGCGGGACCCGCAAACAATCGCGCAAGCTGCGGGCATAAACGTCGTGAAATTTACCATCTACATTTCCATGTACTACGTGTTTGTAGGAGTGTTTGCGGTCTCGGCACCGCGGCGGGTACGGCTGAACACCGCTCCTTGAGTTCTTAGCCTTACAAAGAAGTTATGCAGTGATAGCGTAAGCTTACTCGAAAATTAATCATACTATTCTTGCCTGAGCAACCGGCAGCATGTTTGTCATGCTCAGATGTCACTGCTTGCGGTAGCGTCGGGGGTCGGGTTGACTCTTTCCCTCAAATATGGCGAGGGGGGTAGTGGCTGATCTTTGCGTTATGCTCGTGAACGGGTGCTGCTTGTGGTGACTGGTCGTCTTGCTGACCACGGTTTTTGTTGTAGTTATTAGTTCGTGAACGGGTGCTGCTTGTGGTGACTGGTCGTCTTGCTGACCACGGTTTTTGTTGTAGTTATTAGTAATTAACTGTTTATTTATTTTTACTTCGATGGTTAGCTAGTTCGCTAGTTTATCATTTGTGATTTCCGAGTTACAGCTTTAATAGCTATATGTAAACGGGCACGACCTTTATGCCTGGAGGCTTTCATTCGGGTATTAAGTTCTTTTTACTTTTTTGTTGGTATATTGGCGTGTGCTAGGTTGCATATAGAAAATAATTTAATTTAATGTTTTGTGTTGCGTGAAGTAAATTATTTTGCATAAGTACTATTATATAGAATCAAGTTTTTCTAACTGTTCAGACAGCTGAGGAGTTTGTTGCGCCACTTCTTCTTTCCAGCTAAAGCATTAGGAAGTGGTGAAGGGCGGGCGTTTTACGCGGGCGTGGGGGACTGTCTTATGTAATTTTGACGTTAAAAAGGTGTTGATTCTCATCCTAGTTTGAATAAATGACTTTTGAATTTGAAATTAGCCTAGTGGTGTGATTGTCAGACTGCCAAGTCATAGGTCTCGAGTTCGAACTCAAGGCACGCACACTTCTGACTTTTCGGATTCATGTGCGTATTGTTTAATTATCACATGCTTCCAAAACGGTGAAGGAAAAAATCGTGAGGAAACCGTCATGCCTGAGAGATATTTCTCGACGGCATGTGAAGCAAAGTCAGGGACCCATGGTCGGCTTTTAAACTCTGACACCAGGTTAGTCACTTACCACACGAGAAGAAGAAGACAAAGAAGTTAAGTTTACAGGCTAATTTTACGATCACACAGAATTAAATGGGTGAACATGATTTATGCACCCAGAGACCAGCGCCAGGATCAGAACAACCCAACCAGGACCAAGCAGATTATACTAGCGCAATGTGGTATGTTTAAATTTTTCTGAGATCAGTATGACCTTCACATCAATAAAAAGTCGTATAAAAGTATTATCATAACACACTAATGTTTAGTATCGTATCAGTTTCTTGCATAAAGGTAATTTGATGCTGAGATCAAGGTGAAGCTGCAGTCAGATAGGAGTGGGGGCTCTATTTGACATGTGTCAAAACTGACAGCTGTCAATGGGCAGTGCATACCTGTCACTCTGGTACAGCTCCACCGAGGAGTTGAGCTCCGCCAGCTGCTCCTTCAGCAGCTGCAGGTTGGAGTTTACGAAGCTCAGCTCCAGGGCCACCGTCTCGCGTAGCTTTCTGTTCGTCGTAGCCTGGAAAAGGAGAAGACGAAATTAATAAAGAAGGTATATATATACATATCAACCCATATGTAATCCTGGAGGATGTAGGCAGAGGTAGTATAATGCATCCACATTTTGCCAATTTGTCTTTTGTAATAGGGGCAAGCCTATTGACATTAACGGGGCGCAAATTCAGAATTCAGGCGGCTACTGAGGATTTCCTTATAATAAAACATGCAATGATGGGCGTTAAACTAAAGACCTAACTCGAGAGTCCACTAGACCGACGAAACAGTCAACATATATACGAAGTGACACACACACGACTAACCGTTGCAGATAACATTAGCGTATTAGATCAATATTCAATTTATTTATTTTATTATTTATGTACACACAGAAAAATAGATACAGATAAGACATAATCATAATCGTGAGTACAAAGGTACTGCTTATTTCTTAAGATATTTTTTTTTTCATTTTCTTTCTTTTTTTCTTTATCTTCGTGACACAAAGGAAGAGGAAGAAAGAAAGGTGTAAGGAAGAAGATAGTGTTACCGGTTATTCAGGAATAGTACTGAAAAGACTGCAAACCGACAGTAATTTAGCTGCAAAAAGCTTATCTTTTTACAACTAAATTGACTATTATGTACATGATGTACACATGTAGAAGGCTAGCTGACGGATGACTCATGCAGTTACTGGCAAACAATGCCAATAAAGTAACAACAAAAAAGTAGATTGTTAACCTATATGTCCGATACTTGAACTTGTACTAAGTGTACGCGTGTACGGTGAATGAAAACTTAAGGACGTCGAACTCACACGCCGGAACCAATCTGTTGTTTAGTAAATGGTCTGAGAAAAATACTATTTGTGAAACTATTATTTGCCAAGTTGGCTGCCCAAAACGGAACAAAGAACTTTTCTAAGAGAGTATATTTGAAGAAGGAAATGAAGAACACATAACATAACATCACGCCTGTATTCCCCGAAGAGTTAGGCAGAGGTGTACCTATAGTACACCCACATTTCACCATAATATGCTCAGCAGTAGCGCTAGCGACCAATACAGAAAGAAGAGAAAAAAACACGAGAACCAGGAACTGAAGATATAGGTACTGTAGAGGCTTTGCTTCGTATGGTTGGCACACTTAAACGAGACAAACATTGAGTTTATAATAAGAATAAAATAAAAGGGCAGACAGTCGGCCCCCTCTGGGCTGTCAAGCTGGCGATTAGAATATAAAAATGTAAGAATGAATTCAAAAACCAATATAGTTAACGGTTTTACCACAAGAAGCCTTTTATTTGATATCGTCCCGGTACAGTAGACTAACATAGTGTCTACAGTACCTAATATTTCACTGAGTAGTATGTGTGCTTCCAATCTGGCTGTCAATGACTTTGATTTTGAGTAAAGCTATGTTAAAATACTGTGCGAAGTTAACGCTGACGCCAGAGGTCACCGATAGCATTCTTAGGTTAACTTTATCTCACGCCTTCGCCCGCGTGTTGGTCGACCGGGATAAAAGTATCCTATGTCCTAATCCAGGTCATGGTCTAACTGTGTGTCACATCGAATTTCGTTCAAAGGTAAAAACACATGAAAAACACATAAAAGCGTGAAAAGGTAACACACACACAGAGTAACTTTCGCATTTATCATATTATTATTTCTTAAGAAATAAGCAGTACCTTTGTACTTACAATTATGATTATGTCTTATCTGTATCTATTTTTCTGTGTGTACATAAATAATAAAATAAATAAATAAATTAATAGGTTATGCCCGGTGCTTCGCCCGTGTGGAGTTCGGAAATTATCCTACGGCAACAAACTATCGGGATAAAAAGTATCCTATGTCCAAACCCAGGTCATGGTCTACCTGTGTGCCAAATTTAATCGAAATCTGTTCAGCCGTTAACACGTGACAGCTTAACAAACAAAGATAAGAGATAAGACAAGATTTATTTATTTGTGTAAACATGGTATATACAAAAGCATGAAAGATGATAATAAATTACATTATAGTCAAATCATGTTTAGCCTTATAATATATTGGCGTACAAATATTTTAGTCACACATTACATTACTACATTTAGTATAATAAAATTATAGTCAGACAAGTTTTTCGACAAAAAATTCAGACACACTATAATAAGCTTTTTCCGTCTGAAAGAAACTCGCTTTCGCATTTATAATATTTGTTAGGATCATGGATTCCACTGCTTTAGCTGTTATTATTGCCATATTATTGTCTCAGTCTACAAGGTCTATCTTATGCCCCATAGCTGCAAAATCCTCCTCTATTTCTTTCCCAAACATTGTTTGAACATTTCGCAGACACTTGTAACCGCCACCTGACTTCCCATCGGTCGTAAGTTCCCCATGAGACATGCCCCATACCCTCAAGGTCAGGGTTCACAGACCGAAGGGCGTCACGGTCGCACACACATCACACAACGCTGGGTCGATGGACTCTGGTCTTTGTCTTGAGTCGAAGAATTGTTTGGAGGAAGTCTTTGTTTTAGAGTTGAGTGATTTTGCGAAAAAGTAACAAAAAATAACTGTGACATTGATGAACTGTGTGGATAAGAAACTTAAGAAATAAACTGTCCAGTAGAACAGCAACAAAAGTCCATTAACGCTGTCAATTTTATACAGGTAGAAACAAAATGATTTGATGAACTGCCTTTTAGCTTTTTATACATAGATTACACGAAGTTAAAAATCTATTTGCCTAGCCTTTTCCCAACTACGTTGGGGTCGGCTTCCAGTCTAACCGGATGCCACTGAATACCAGTATTTTATATGGAGCGACTGCCTATCTGACCTCCACAACACAGTAACTGGGTAACATTTATAAGACTGGTTGTCAGACTTTCGGGCTTCTGACGACTCGTAACGACTGTCAAAGATCCAAGAATGACAGCCGAGACCAACGGCTTAACGTGCTTTCCGAGGCACGCAGGAGTCTCGGTATGATAAGATGGTCACATATCCACGGATAGACCGCAGCAAGCGTAGCTTTACCTGATCGATCGACCCGTGCGGCTGTGTGTACTTAGCCACGCGCCCCTCCATAGTTAATATTCTTTAAATTTTACTTTTGTTCGTATTTTAATTAAGTAATTTGCTCTATAATTAAGATTTTAGATCTGAAGTTTAAATCGACTTTTGTTCCTAGCCATGTGACTTGTTTAATAAATTCAAAACGTTAACAAATAGATGCCTTGTTTCAGCATATTATATCGATTATTGAAATTACAACACAACGCAATGATTTCTAGACTAATCTTAGCTTGACACACAATTTCGCAAGTAGAGTCGAGGAAGATGAGAAAATAATGTCAGAAACTATATAGCATTTAAAGCATGTCATACATACATACACAACATTACACCTCGTTTTCCCAAAGGGTTAGGCAGAGGTACTTACACCTATAGTACACCCATATTTCGCCAGTTATGTTAAAGTCCCATGTAATAGTGGGCGAGCCTATTGCCACCAACCGGGCGAAAAATTGCAAATTCAGACTCCGGGCTGCTACTGTGTAGTTCCAGATGGAAAAACCCAATAATACTTTGCCCAACCCGGGAATCGAACCCAGGACCTCATGTTCAGTAGTAGCGTTTACGACCACTAGACCGACGAGACGGTCAAAGCATGTCATTGGACATAAATAAAAATAAAAAGATTAGTTGATTATTTTTTGGGTCAACGACCGCTGGTAGTGTTGTTACTTGAACTGTGATAAATCTTTTTTCTCGTGTTTCGATATCGATTCCCAAAACTGTCTGTGACGTTTATACTAATAGATTTTTTTATTTGATATTTCAAGTGACTACACTACCTGCGGAAGATAACCCAAAAAAACTCATCAATTTTTTTAAATTTTATTTGGTCATGTTTAAATATATACCTTTCACGTCTCTCTTCTTCTAGATAGCTAATTTAATTTGACCTGTCCGATGCGTTGTTAAGTATCGAAATGAGAGTCTAGTGGTATTTTCAGGAAAAAAAAAAAACACTTTTTTCTTCAATAGGGAATTTTACCGGGTTAGTAGATGGGGCGCGGGCGGCCGTGGTTTAGCGGATGTCTACAACTTCTACAAGTCATTCTTTACTTATGAACTTATGTACCCCTTACCTTAACTTATGTACCCCTGTTGAAAAACAAAAACTGCAAATTTTTTAATGGATTTGGGGTAATTTTGGTACAAAAATATGAATTTTAGTAATAACTTTTCTATTTTCAAAAAGAATAAGATTTTTTTTTACTTTTTGGTAATTTTTTTGCAGTATCTATCTATGTGCCTCTTTCGGATCGGACAGGGGTTTTTTTTCATTTAAAGCAAGCCATTGGACATCAATATAACCTAGTATTAAACACATTGTAAAGTTTTGCATGTGAAATGTCTGACTATGTATTAAGAAAATTAATTATTGACTTTATAGCAACACTGTATGACTGTACCAATAACCCATTGCAAATAAATGATTATGATTATGGAAGGAAAAACAATAATTCTATTACATACCTACTAATAAGATTTATGACATTATATACCTAAAATATTATATATATATATATTTTTTTATAATAAATAAGTATTGTTACATACAGCTGTAGTGGCAATTATGTCATTTGGTCTAAATAGCTTTTTATTTTTATTATTTGATTTTGCTTTTATATAGATTCTTTTCTTTTAGAATTTGTGAATGTGAGAACGTTGTAGGCTTAACAGACTGTAGATCTATCGACCTTTTTCTATCTTGCTAAGTACCTGGTACTTGTTGATAGGCCTACACTGTCCTCTCATACCTATTAACTCTGTGATTTGAAAGCATTGTAAATACCATTTATTTTTAAAAGAGTAACCATGGAGTTTCTTGCCGGCTCTTCTCCATAGGAAACGACCAATTGGAACCGTGCATCTAGCTTCTGACGTTTCATAAGTGCCCTTATAGGTTTATGTGAAATAAAATATTTTGAATTTGAATTTGAAATATTTTGAATTTGAATTTGAATTTGAATAATTCCTTCCACCATAATATTATTTTGAAGAAGGAGAAAAGCGTTTAAGATTGTCAATCATGGAATTAGTAAAAAGTAACTATTATATAAGTAGGTAATTGCTGAAAATCCATTTTAAAATCTAAACAAATCGAACGTCAAAATAATTGTTGTGAAATTCTAAACAGAGGAAAATGTGACTGATTTTAAATATCTCTTAGAAAGGTAATATGTTATTTAAATAAGCCTAATTTACATTACGAAAATTGAAAATCTATAATAACCAGTGATCGGAGTAGGTAGATTGATTTTGGTACTTGTATCATAAATGCACTCAGAAAGAATAACATGGATAAGCCATTTTTCCGGAAAGCAATTCCGGTATTTCCGGATTCAATTAAATATTGTTAATGTTGGTAGTATATTATTACTACTCAATTCAAAGTTGGTGATGGTATGTTCAACAGCTTAAGCAAACAAACACAATACTAAAAATATTCTTATAGTACATCCAAACATGCTTTAAACTCGTTGTAACAAGTAAAATATTACTTACCAAAGCTTGGAATCGTGCCTGTGTGCCGTTAAAAACAATTATGAAGAATATAATATTGCTCATTTTAATTCAATTCCTACCTAAGTTCCGTTTTTTTTTAAATAATCAACAAATTCCGGAGGAATGTCCATATTAATATATACGTTTCGGATCAATGACCCCAATTCAATCTACCTACTCCGATCACTGATAATAACTAAATTTGCGCAACTAGTTTCGCTAAATCTACTCCATCTATAGTAAACGCTACAAAAACAAAACAGCACCGCGAAGTGCAAGTGCAGGGAAAGTGTCAAGCACGTGACGTCACGCAGCGATGGCGATTAGTAGCGATTTAGTTGCGATTGGTCGGCGATTTGTATCAGGAAGTGCATAGGGAAATGTATGGAGTAGTGCTTTTTATGTGATTATCAGGTGGTTATTGTTTCCGTAAAGTATAAGTTATAGCTATTACCATTGACTGCTGAATTGATTTATGAGTCGAGCAATTGTCGCGAGTAACGCAGCTAAGCAAGAGGTTCTAGGTTGGCTACCTAATTTTTAACAGCAACCCGGAGTACCTAATGACAGAATTTTGAACGGAAAATATACCGAAAAATTATACTCAATCCCTATTAGTAATACTTATTACTAATAAGTATAGGATGGGGGGATTGAATATAATGTGTGGGGGTTTTCCCCCTTAAATAATACTCAATCCCCCCGTCGACGAAATGTAGATGCACAACAATAGGGACGTTGAAGGGAAAAAAAAAATATTAGTCCTTCAGTCAGACAATGATAAAATATAAGATACGTATTTTTTGCTTTATCATATTAATAAAAAAATATTTAAATAAAACGCGTTAGTGACGTCATGCCACATTTTAACTCATTGTATTACCATAATCTTATGAATACGTAAAAAAAGAAAAAAAACGTGTCCAATATTTTTTAATAATCCATGAAACGGACAAAAAAATATTCAAGATCCCTATTGTTTTGATTACAGATTGATAACAGGCACATCTCTTTCAGGCTCTATACTATGATCATCGCCACCTTCCTGCCCTTGTTCCATGTAACGTGGGGTTGGCGCACCACGTTTCCTTCTTCAAGTCACGCTTTCATTTATAGGCTCGATACTAAGAGTCAAAGTTTTCACAATAGGTAAAATACACCTACAATATCTCAGCCAGGGCCTATGGACCACTGTGTGATGTAACATTAGCGTTGTTTCCCATCTGAAAGTCTGGCCGGTCCCCTTACCTTGAACAAGTTCTCAGCGCCGGCGCGCAGGCGCAACTCCTTGTTGATCTCCTGGTTGAGCTGGCAACGTCGCGTCTGCAGCCGCCCGCGGCATGTGGCCACGCGAGGGTCTGAACCCTGGAACAAGAGAAAAAGAAAATCAGGCTATGTCCAATATTGTTAAGTAAATACCTTGTTTTGGTTGAAACGTTAAAAGTAAGTTTTGGTCACCGGTATCAAGCAACTGCAAAGGGCTTGACGATGAATTGACCCTGAAAATTTGTTAGAAACTATTACTCGCTTTTAGAAAAAGATGAAAAGGCTATGTCAAAGAGTAAAATAGTACAAAAGCCACTAGTAGTCCCGCGTAATAGACTAAAAGTTTGCAACAAAAATTGTTATACCATGGCGGTGAAAATATATAACCACTTAGCCAAAGAATTTAGAAGTGCTACAGATTTAGAATTTAATAGAAAGTTATTTTAAGTGTAAAATGTAAAATTTCCTTTATTATTTATTATTATTATGACATCTACATACTGACATTACTTAAATAATTTCGAAACATTTTCATTATAAATTATTATTTCAAATGAATATAATTGTATTTCATTTTAATTTTATTAATTGCATTGTAATCTAAATTTAAATGATTAAACTGTTTTTAGTATTTTTATATTATTGTTAACTACTAAATGTGTACTGTATGCTATATATTATGTATAACCAAAATGTAAAATCAGAATATTTGCACGGCTGAAATGCCGAATATAGTGAAACCCATGGATTTTAAGAACTTATGTTAGCTACCTATATTCTTGCAAATAAATATATCATTCATTAATTCATTCATTCAATTACAGAAGACATCGACAACGAAGACAATATAAAAAAAACATTGTTTTACCGACTTATTAGAAAAAAACTCGAATTTCGCTTCAGGAAGATTCCCGGCATGCTAATTTTGTAACACACTTTCAATCACAATCCGAAAGTTTGGAAGGATATTGCTAATTCATTGCTTTGTTTGAAAAATTCGTCTGCTGGGCAACGTAAATATAACGCAATGAATGTGCGTGAACTGTCAGAATGAAACCCATTGCGATCCATTGTCATTTTATGTTTGTTGCGTAATTACGCCGCAGGTATTCATTTAAAAAAAAGTAAAAAAAAAAAAACTGTGCAAAGGCGGAAACCTTAGGCATTTTATACATTTAATCAATAACCTTAGGGTGACACAGACTCAAAAAATTGCAGCAAGGCACTAATCATTAGCCCGTGACCGCCCTTTTGCAAAGTCAGAGACCTTTTCCCATCGGTCAACCAAACAATCCACACTTCACATTATCTTTAGCTTTAAGACATAAATCGTTGTACCTAAATATAACAAAACAAACACGTCTCGTTACCAGCAATGCGTCGCACGCGCATGACGACGTCGTCAGGTATGTGCGAGTGTGATGTACTGACCGCCGGCTTTCACTGACTGGTCATCAATATACTTGCGGTTAATTTGATGAATTATTTACTTGTTTATCGATAAAGAAGAGGTTTTGTTAGACCGTGGGTGCGCGTGCGGCGAATCGACGATATTAGGTACAACGAAATAGAAGTCGAGGTTGTGTTTCTAAGATCCATTGGTGAAAAAATAACTATCAACGGTGACCATCAATGGTGCTGTTCCTACCAGCCGTTCAACACCTTATCCGTAATTATAAAAGTCTTTGGTTTTAAAAGCCAACCAATTTAATCTCATTTCGAATCTATTTTGATCAAAGGCTCTAAATCCAAGACTTGGATAGAGTTTAAGACGGACTTGGATCAAGTATTAACAACTATATACTTCCAAGTCGATTGAGAGCGTCGAGTCTGCACCAAGTGCAACAGAAATCCGACGACTGACGAAACACGAAGTTTGAATGTTAGGTGTGTTTCAAAGTCACTATTCATTATAATTGAATCACCTTCCACTCCTAAACTAAACTAAAACTAATCCAACTCAATGACATGACAACTTCGTAACTAAAAATCAACAATTCCATTCGTTTACTATGATGACACGGTCGCCATTACAATTGAGGGTTACCTAACGCATTATATTATGGTCAGTCGCGTAATGAGACCGTTATTAATGATATAATAATATATTACTATGTGCTTAGCATTATTATGAGTGGAGCAATTTTGTGTTGGTAGTCCCTGGAGGTAAGAGGTCGAAATGTCGTTGTGGGTCAGGGATCGTCACGAATGAGATTTGATTTGATATGTCGTGATTGTTGCTTCATTAAGGATGTTGACAAACAATTTTTTTTGTCCTTCAGGTAGTTTACAAAAAAATTTGGACAATAATTTTTTTTTCTTCTTCTACGCAGGCAATACGTTAAAATGTGGCATGACGTACTCCCCGGTAGATTTTATACTGACTTGTGACGTAACGAGCCCCCACTCCCCAACTTTAATGCGTTTTATCTAAACCATTTTTTATAATATGATAAAGCAAAAAATACGTGTCTAATATATTTTTATTATCTGACTGAGGGACTAAATAGCTTTTTTTTCCCAGTCAACATCCCTTTTGTTTCAGGTATCTTCTACATACTTAATAAAAATAAAAATAAAACAATTATTCACTTGCAGACAACGCACAGCGTAAACAGCTGGGTCAACAAGCAATTAATTTTGCAAAAGAGTTCCTTTTATAAGGAAGATGAGCACAAATGAAGGATTTTTGTAAGTTAGTATGCCCGTTCCCTGGATTTTTCATAGCAGTTAAAGAATTAGTAAATGTTATGATGATATTCTTTGCATACATTCTTTTTTTTTTTTTTTTCTTTCTTCCTTGACATAATCGCCCTATTATTTGACATTATATACCTAAAATTTAATTTCAACTCTTTATAAGTGGCTTTATAATTATTGAGATTTGATACAGCTGTAATAGCAATCACGTCATTTCGTTTAAAATTCGTTTTTATTTTTATTAATTTATTTATCTTTATATAGATTCTTCTCAATTTTGTGAATGTGAGAACGCTGTAGGCCTAGTAGACTGTAGATTTGTTGACCATCACTATTCTGTTAAGTACCTGGTACTTGTTGAAAGACCTACACTGTCCTCCCATACCTAATAACACTGTTATTTGAAAATATTGTAAAAGCCCATTATTTTTAAAAGAGTAACCGTGGAGTTTCTTGCCGGCTCTTCTCCATAGGAAACAACCAATTGGAACCGTGCACCTAGCTTCTGACGTTTCATAAGTGCCCATGTAGGTTTATATGAAATAAAAATATTTTGAATTTTGAATTTTTAGACATGAATACGTACTCAACCATTCATTCAACTTAACACCAAACCTACCTAATAAAACATCAACTGCTACCTCAAAGCAATAAATAAAAACAAAAGTCAGTCGTTCACACGTTGCTACTTGAACGTGGCTCGCATACTGACTCGGCCGAGGGCTGCATAAAAATGTAATTCTTTTATATGCACCGAATGTACGTGAGAGGAAATACTCATCAGAATGTTGAGTCTTTTCACTTTTATTATTTTGACAAAAGTTTTTAAAGAAATATTGTGTTTTTCTGCCCTGTGTTTTAAGGTTTAGTCAGAATAAAAGCATTTATTTCAATTAAACCATTTACAGGCACTTTTGAATTGTCAAGGAGTCGGTCAGTTAGAAATATGAAGCATTTTATCGAAAAATCCACCATAATAAGGCATTTTGCATTTAGGAGTTGTGACTATTTGAATATGATCCGTTACTTACAAGTAGAAGGAAAATAACAAATAAAATAACAATTTAATGGCGTTTAATTTAAAATGCCTTATTATGGTGGATTTATCGATAAAATTTATCATATTGCTTCGCCTTAACGGGTCGGACACCGGTGACCAGACACACTGTATAAAATTGGTTCATCCAGTTGCTTATCACAATAACATGCATAAAGAATAAAGCAATAGAAACAAATATTTATGTTCACATAAGGAAACGAGCCGGGAGCATCGATGCAGAAACTAATGCCTCATTACCATACAGACAGACTTTACGAAGACGTCGTTATATTTACCAACATCTCACAGATGACAACGTTGAGAAACGCATTCTTTACTATTGGTAGTACGTCTAGAATGAAAATAACGTTCTCACGATTGCACGATTAGATATGTATCCTTTTGACGAAGCTGTAATGGAAAGTATGATGACACAAGAAATAACCAATAGATATGCTGGAAAACAATATATGTACGTAATTAGGATGAACAAATCAAGGGACCGTCAATGGATCCTATAATAAAGATCAGAGGGTTTAGACAAAGGGACATTCTATCTACGATAACGATCATAGAAAAGCAAAAAATGTATTGGATTGACATAAGCTACCGAAAAGCTTAAGAGCCATACCTCACAGGGACCAACAAAATGTATGGTTGGCTGCGTCACCAAGCGAACTCCAGGTGAGCCACCCATTATACAATTAGTTGGCAGTAATGGGAAGGTATGGCTCTAAGAGTGAAGTCTATTTGAAAGTCGTTGTAGAAATAGGAACCTTTTGAAAGCGATTGCCTTCTGGGGCCTGCCCTCAGTTGCTTAAAAGGTTATTAAAGCTTATCAGAATCTATAAGATGCGTTACATTAGAAATGCAGGATTGCAATGTGAATGCAGGTCAGATCATTGCATGTGGCCTTCAATGATTTCTTCACTTTGTGGCGACGAACTGTTAGATTCATAAGATAACAACATCTGTGACTTTGACATGTCATCGCTAAAAATATCAACATAATAGCAAACATTCTGTGTTTTTATCTAACTTGAGGTCTTACTTTCAAAGTTTGACTTTTATTCAGAATTAAAATAATAAGTATGTAACTAAAAGATGGCGTCGAAAAATTCATCCGCCTCGCAAGAAGGTTTCTTTAAGAAAATCTCGAAACGGCTGGTTGACACTTTCCGTGACCCAAGGGCTAGCTTTAACCTTGGCCAAAGGCTAAGCATTGCCATACAACGTGGCAATGCCACCAGTCTCTTGGGTACATTACCAGTCGACAGCGATGCGGATGAATTTCTCGACGCCATATTTTAGTTTGTGAATAGTTTTAGTTACGTTAGGTCTTCGATGAATTATTGATCTTTCTTGCAAAACTATCGCGGATCTTATACAGATAACTGTATTAAAGAACAGCCTCATTGATACCCACTTATTTGCATAGCATACCATCAATAGGCACATTTGATGAAGTCGATCTCGTGAGTAAAAGGAGCGTAAAAGTACGTTCCACTAAACTTGTGCACCAGACTGACTGCAATAGCGCGGAACAGCATCATTACCATATGCTTCGTGATTTCATACCAGTCTGCTCTTTTTGAGGTGATCTTCCTGGCTATAGGGTAACAAAGCACTAGGTGCAGGTTAGGGTGACTTTTATATATAGATATTACATCTATGCTTTTATCATATATTATGCTACTCAGAAACTGCATCAAAATAAATACTCGTACATGCAGCATCCTCATGACCCGACAATAAACTAGATTTTCTACCAAGCTTGGCATTGTAGGATAACATTCAAATGCATAGGTATAAAAGGGCATCCCCATAATTTAAACTTAAGAAATTAAACTAAGAAGAAACTTAATAAAAAAATGACTTTTACTAAGATTATTTCTGAAGACTACACTATAGTGCTCTAACGACACTAGCGCCATAGTTTTAACGGTCAGTTATAATAGGAAGTGCAAAACACAATGATTAAGACTGCCTTTAAATTCCCATTCTACACTACCTTATCAGCACACACGAGAGACACGCTGCAATAGTGCAGAACAGAACCTGTTATTACCATAGACTATGATTGCGTAGCGGCCCGTCTCGAGTCGGCGCGTGCGCACGCGGAAATGCAAAGCGTTCGCGTATACCTACGCAAATATTCATATTGCACAAAGTTGGTATAGCTACTTGTTTAGAAATGGAGCTTTTCATAAGAATTGATGTAAAGTGCCACAAGTATCTTTTGGCGCTCGAATGACGTTGATAGGGTAAATATTTGCTGTTGGTAAATATTTGTGCAATTGTTTTGTGAAATGTATTGGTAAAACAAGATGGCGGCGTTTGTTCTGATTTTGGCGATGCGCCAAAAGATTCTTGTACAGGTATAAAGGTTTAGGACGTAAGCTTAAGGGTTGCTATTACAACGGCTTATTATATAAGCTCTACAAACTCGGTGTGCCAGATCGTCTCGTGCTCATCTTACGGGACTTTTTGTCAAACCGCACTTTCCGCTATCGCATCGAAGGAGCGATATCCTCCCCCCGTCCTATCCGCGCAGGAGTCCCTCAGGGCTCTGTGCTCTCCCCCTTGATCTTTACGCTATTCACCAGCGATATCCCAAAGAGTAGAAAGGCGCAGTTGGCTCTGTTCGCAGACGACACGGCCATCTACTACAAGGGTTCCGGCTCTGACTCGATAGCCCGCACTCTCCAAACCTCAGTCGACAACCTCGGCGCCTGGTTTAGAAAGTGGAGGATCGAAGTTAACCCAGATAAAAGCCAAGCGGTTCTCTTTTCGAAACCGAAAAAGCGATGGAAACCGCCCCTCCCCCGACCAATCACCATGTTCGGTAAGCCTATCCCCTGGGAGAAGCGAGCCAAATACTTAGGTGTTGTCCTCGACCAGCATCTCTCCTTTAGCGATCATATAAAGCAGGCTCGCTCGCGAGCCGCTTTCGCGCTAGGGAGACTCCACTACATCCTGAATGCACGTAGCAAATTGTCACTAAAGTGCAAATTGCGTACGTACACGGCGTGCATTCGCCCAATCATGACATATGCGGGAGCCGTCTTTGCACACGCAAAGCCTCACCACATCCATAGGATGCAAACACTCCAAAATAGATTCCTCCGCAAAATCACCGGTGCCCCCTGGTACGTTAGGAACGAGATCCTCCATCTCGATCTAAAGATCCCCACAATCCACCAATTCTTAAAACGCAACTCCAAGCGTTTCTTTGAGTCCGCTGCCAAACATCGCAACCCTCTGGTTGTCGAGGCCGCCAATTATGTCCCCAGCAGAATTAGTCAGATCCGCCGCCCTAGGCAAATCCTCACCGACCCTGATGACCCCATAACCCTCCTCCAGGAGAGCAATAGGGCCACAAGTACAGTGCTCAAGCACAGACACCGACCCGCATTCCGACCTCGCCGCCGAGGTCCTCCGCGATCGCGACCCTCCCGAGTAAATAATACTCCACCCCGACCCTTGCTCGACGATGCGCCAGCCCGCGTCGATGCTGAGCCTGTAGCTTTAAACTCCCCGACAAATAATAATAACATATCTTTGATCCAGCCTGTCCCATCTTGCTGTCCTCCCCCCAGCGACGCCCTAAGCCGAGGTCCGTACCCCACAGGGGGTGCCCTTAGCGAGCGCTCGCCTAGTTTTAATTAGAATAGTTTTTTCGCCCCTGGCTGGAGGCTTTGAGTATTAGTAGCTTAAGGCATCCGCAGGAAAGCTCGGTTAAGTAGTCATGGCCTCAGAGGTCATCTACGAGATGCCATACACAAAAAAAAAAAAAAAAAAAAAAAACTTAAGGGTTGCTATTGTCATTAAACCCTTTAATGCTTTGGATAAATTGCGTTAACCGTCGTCGCGTTAGCAATGGCAATATTTTGTATTAGCAGGTATTTTTAGAAATGTCAGTCCGATTTCCGATAGTGGGCACTGTTTTGATGAATTTGGCAATATAGAAATATGAAATATGGCTAATTAGTGAACTAAAATATTGATTATGAAATGCAATAATTAATATTGTAACACTGAAGTTTTAGATGTAAAAAAAGTATTTGGAAACTTTCCAAATGCCTTTTTTACACCTAAAACGGTTACAACATAAAATTCCGTGTTATAATTGCAATTCATTATTAATATTCTAGTTCACTAGTTAGCGATATTTCATATTTCCATACAGTAATATTGCCAAATTAATCAAAACAGCGAAATATTTGCAACTATTTGCGATATTGCCAACTTTTAGAATAAACGTTCTTAATTCAGACCACAAAACAGCTGGCTGTAATTTCGACGAAAATTCGAGAAAATTAAGTTTTTAGAGAAGAGGTTTAAGGAAATTTGAGAATCTGTACCCAGCCTTCCTACCTATATTTCTTCAAGTAAAAGCGAATCCCAAGAAATAAAAACAAAAGAAAAATAATCATAATTCAAAGAAAGCGTACATAAAACGATAAAACGCGACAAACGGAATAAGTTACATAGCATTATGCAAGAAAGTGCCGGTCGCCGGTAATAACTCAGCGTAATGTCACGGCTGACAAATACTCAGGATTTATACTAAATGTTCAGTGGATCGCCTTGGCTCTGTTCATGTGCCGCTATAAAAAAGTAAAAGTTTTTTTTATTTCCAGAAACATTTTGACGTTTGTTTTTTTTTGCTAGATTTCGTGAAGGTTTTTGATATTAGTTCAACTGTCAGAATTGAAGGTGGCAGTATTCATGACCATTTGTAAAAAAAAAAATATACTAACATAGTAATTGTAAATATAATTACTATGTTAGTATATATTTTTTTTTAAATAGTAAATAATTATCGTATACTATTAAAGGACCAATAATGTACGAGTATGTTTATATATATACATACATACATTATTGCTAATATTTTAAATTTGTAATCACGTTCTCGAAAACGATTTCGATGAAAGTTATTGGGGCCTCTAGATCGATTTTTCGCCCCCGTAAGGAGCGAAAAATCGATCTAGAGTAGAGCTCGGTCGCCCTAAGTTTAGAACAAGATACATTAGAATAATGGACATGGCAGCATGGAATTAGTAAGTAACTACTATCGTGGCAGCATGCAATTAGTATGTACTATCATGGCAGCATGGAATTAGTATGTACTATTTATATGGAATTAGTATGAACTATCCTATACTATTAAATGAGCATTCTCTATTTTCACCCGAGCAGAGCTCGGTCGCCCAGGACCTAATGAGCGTTAAACTGTGTATTAATTCGTAAAATGATTCGATATTTTGGAATTTTAAAGTTTTAAGCTAATTTTATGGTACGTTTTACAAGAGATAATTAAACAAATCCAGTATTTAGTTTCATTGCACTAACTGAAAAGGTCACTCTTAAATAAAAATAACAATAGCAATCAGTATTCGAATGCGATTCGATTTGTCCGCCATATTGATTAAAAACACGATCATGACAAATTAGTAATATTTATTTATTTATTTATTGGATCTTCAACAGAGGCAACACAATTTCATGCCAGTTACAGTTTACAAACAGGGACAAATACAGTGTGCGCTTCCAATTATAGAAGACCACATCATTCTCTAATAATCTAGGTAGATACATTAATTCTGATAAAGCAAAAATAATTATAATAATAAAATAATATATGAATAAGTTAAGATCAGTTGTCACTGACATTTGCAATGATTGACGTTTCCTGTCAATAGTTTAATTGAAACTATAAAACATTTTAAAAATCTGATTAAATCGATTAAGTAACATTGTTTTCAACATTTAAAGATTTATATTATGAATTAATCTTAAAAATTATGGATATGACATATAATCAGCAATCATATTAGCGATTACCATTACAAAATATTAACATTTAATCTAGAATTTTAATTAAATAATTAGTAACTTTTAACTAATTACGATATTATTCATTCTGTGCTCAATTTTCAAGGTTAGGTTAGGTAACGTATAAATATTTTTAAGGCCTGCCTAGACTTAATTAGTGATAATGCCAAATAGAGATTTATGATATCAACCTTTTTTACTTAAGTATGAGAAATACTTAACTGATCCTCTAAAAACTTAGAACTTCTAATAATGGACACTTTTTTAAATTAATGAACCTCTAAATACTTTTTGCGTTCCAATGATTCACAATTTTTTAAAACATATTTAATGTTTGATTCGCTTGTTTAGTTAATTCTTTTGGTTGAGATTTTATTTTAATAACTGATCTCGTTTTCGACAGTATCTGCGATTTGATACGGATTCCGTCTTGCTGCATATTTTGTTATTCACGATGTGTTTTTATATATTAAATGAAGTGATAAATATTAACTATTGCTTGAAATTATAAATAAATAAAATATTATACCAAACGGCTTAGGTTAGGTGTCGCGGCAGCGGCCGGCGAGCGCTACGTCCAAGTTGGTGGCAATTACTTGGCTATTTAGTATTTTTATGAGCCCGAAATATGAATTATTGAAGGTTCACTAAAAGAGGCGCAATCATTATATTAGTGTTTTATAATAATTATGTTTAGGAGCGCAAAATGGGAATTATTAGATGTTCGATAAAGCACGACATGGCCATATATATCAGCCCACTACAATTCATAAACTATCTGAAGTTTCGGTCTCATTGTAAGCATGGGATATACTGTTTGCAAAGCATAAATAAATGTCAGTTCTTTGCCTTTTTCTGATCCCAGAAAAAATCATGACCAGTCTTGCGACTCCTTTACCGTAAAATATTATGTGATCTCTTGCACCAATAATACATGAATAATTAATTTAAAAGAGTGTCCAAGTCCATGGAGTTTCTTCTCCATAGGAATCTACTACGCTTTGGAATGGGCAACTAGCTTCATCTTTCTGATTGACCGAGTCCTTTGAAAATTCTCAAATTCTGTAAATTGTTTAATGGAAATAAATGGTTTGAGTTTGACTCTCAATTTAGAATCTGCTGGGACACTGGTCTCCGTTCTGTGCTGTGTCTCTATGAGAGGAAGTGGGCTGTAATCGAAACGCGGGCCCAGTGTGATTTGATAGATTGGGTGTCTCATATTATCGATGATTCGATTATTTTCTATTCTGTGAGTGTGAGAACGTTGCAGCCTCATAGGTATACTTCATTTTGTAGACCATTTTCTATTTTGTTAAGAGCCTAGTCCTTGTGGAACGGCCGACCATACCTTTTAACAGTATAATCTGAAAACATTATAAATGCCAATAATTAAAAAAAAAGAGTACCCGTGGAGTTTCTTGCCGGCTCTTCTCCATAGGAAACGACCAATTGGAACTGTGCACCTAGCTTCTGACGTTTCATAAGTGCCCTTGTAGGTTTATGTGAAGTAAAATATTTTGAATTTTAATACGTTTTTTGTGTAGTTTAGAAAATTGTTATAATTTCTGACTTTGCAATAAAGTAGCAAGCGGTAGTACTAAGATGGAACTAAAGACTACAGTTTACTGTAGCACAGTCTTGTTATAAGGCAGGCAGATTTCCGTAAGATAAAAGTCTTCTCCGAGAACCACACTTTTCTTTTTTATTACTAAAAATGACTAACAGCTTAATGTGTGCGATTCACGCTCTTTTAGCTATTGGGGTCAGCAGCGTTCGTAGTATCGTGGTGAATCGGTGACGAAGCTACGTCAAATTCATTACAGTCATGATTTATTTTATTTTTATAGGTATTAGAGCCCCTTCACACTAGCGTTTGTCCAGCGTAGGCGTTCAGCAGCGCAAACGTTCATCGAACGCCTACGCTGGACAAATGCTAGTGTGAAGGGGCTCTAGCGATTTTATGGAGTATAGACAAGATTGATGATTTATAAGATTGGTGGTGTGATCAGAAAGTTGTGTCCATTTGACGCAAGTTTCTTGCATACAATAAAATTGAAGAAACAAATGACTTGCATTGTCTAAGCACTGTTTAGACGGTGCAACTATTATAGTTGCAGCAACTTATGGTATGCTACAAGCAATTAAATCGCATTGTGAAAATTAGGCTATAGTTTGTTGTTCTATATTCTCATTTACCAATCACAGCGCTTAGCAATCTCATTGGTGATAGATCAAAGAAACGAAACGTTGTGTCAGTTTTAATTTCAGAAATATCAGTGCGGGGTGTGTCTTGTGTGGTGATCAATGCGCATTCCTTCTCTTTATGAAATTAAAACTTTGTTCTGCAGAGGAAAAATAACAGACTGATAGTAATAATGACGTTGTGGCGGCATCTGCATCGCCACATGCAAACTACGCATCAAAGACCTGACGTCACACAAATCCTGCATCGCGCAAGCAGGTTTATTAGGCCCTTATAAGGCACTTTTGAACGTCAAAAATTTACAAAAAAATTTAATTGATTCTAGTCGCTCCTTCCAAAAGGTAGTTTTCGCATGGAGAAGAATGGGCAAGAAACTCCACCGTTACTCTTTTAAAATGGTTTACAATATTTTGTATAAGTACATTAGTTATATAATTATATGTGAGGACGACGCACCTAGAATAAAATTATTGTACCACAATAGGTAAAAAGAGGGTTGCACCTTACACACAAGTATTAGTAATCCATAGAGAACGTTTAGTGTAGTCGCGCGTGAAATACGCAACACGTTGTTTATGACTATAATACTTGCATTGCCAGTCGGAAAACACAATCCAACCGCAAATCATTTTGTAATATGCCAACACCGACAAGAAAGCGTTGAGAAATGTTGTGTACGAAGAAATATGAGGATTGCTCTGTTTTGCATATTTGCATATTAATTTGCACTGTATCGTTTATCGATTTAATTTGATCGTTTGTGATCGGAATTTGTTGTATGACTAAACATGAGTTGGATACTTTAACATTATTCACTTTTTGAATTATGAAAGAAGTAAAGTGTTGGAACTGTCAAAAAATTGACAGGTCTAGACAACGCCATGACACTGCTACGTACTATTGAATTCAATTGATTACGAACAAGCTTCCGCCAGCGGCTTCGCCCACGTGATATCTATATAAATTATAGTCTATATTACTCAGTGATAATATCGCATTCTACTGGTGAAAGAATTTTTTAAATCGGTCCAGTAGTTTTTGAGTTTATTCGTTACAAAAAAACAAACATACAAAAAATCTAATCTTTTCTCTTTTTGTAATATTAGTTTAGATTAAAATAGTTTAAATGTATGCCAAAGAAAAAAAAAATTGTCTTGGTTTTATGTTTAGTCCAACATATTTTTTGTCTTCTTTTTTAAGGTTTCTCTATATTATCGAAAAATATTAAGACAATAAAAAAAACGGCTTTTTTAAATACTTTCACGCTTCGAAGTCTGAACTTGAGTTCAACAGTTCTAAATATGTTTTTATAGCTAAGTAATCTATGTCTATATTTGACTAACCCTTGATTATACGAGTTAGAAACTAGTCAGATCTTTAAATAGGAAGATTCCTGCACTGCCAGTCTATAAGATGGACATTATCTGTAATGACTGTTAGATCGCGTTTAATGGGTTAAGGCGAGTGGCCACGAGATATGCAATGCAGACTAGTTGGAGAAACGAATATATTCAAAGACAGTAATAATTTTCTATCGTCGTTTTTTTTTCCGAATTATTGTATGCACCAATCACTCTTCAGTTATCACCTAAACCTTCTTTCTTTTAGCCTATATTTTCCCTTCTATTATGGTGGTGGATTACTTATAGCAGCCTAATTTTGTGACACTATAATATTCATAATATAAAAATGCCTTTGCGTCTGTGTAAAGTATACAAAAATCAAGAAAGTATGAAATCGCAAGTTGTACATTTTCGTTATAAGTAACTCAATCCCTAATTCACGCATCTCGCACATGGTAAGTGGACACGCGCCCTTACGTCTGATAATGTCAATAAAGACTGTACGTTGCGTAACAGGGACACATTAAAAAAAAATGTTGACATTTCGCCGCCATATTGGACTACTCATTAAAGGGCCTGTTCCATTGCCTACTAAAGAAAATCTTGATTTTAATTATGTGATTAGATATTAAAATGAGATTGTATGATTCAATTTTATTAAACATGACCGGACTGCATATAGAAAATGTGGGAATGTAATAATATATTAATTTGAGTACATAAGATCTGATCCATGATAAAAAATAAATTCGCTCTCGCAAAGAAATAAAGTAAACCAACGAAGAAATATGCAGAATTAACAAAGTTTTATTAAAAGATTCTAATATGTCTTTATTAAAAGGAACCAATTTAGTGTTGTGAAAATACTGAACATAAATTAGTGGAGAACTCGATTTTAGTTAGTATTAACTAAAATCGAGTTGTAAACTAATTTATATTCAGTATTTATTCAGTATTGCTTATAATTAATGCATCGGTAACACTAGCGTGAAGAACCGAGAACATAATTAATAAATGTGTTATTGCAATACGCATATTTTGAATATTTAGCAATATCAGAACGGAACGAACGGGGAAATACATATCTCGCGAGAATCATCCGTGAGCAGAAAAAAAAAGTCGTTACACTAAATAAGAATTGCGTTCTATTAGATCAGATTAGACAATATTTTATGACTGGAAAATGTAAAAACACATAAAATTTACTCATCTTTAAGAATTTATTGACTACGAGCTGCCGGTCTATTCTGTAATAATCTCACGGTGAACGCTGTCATTCCACTTGCTGCTAGGGACTGACAGCTCACTCTGAGCTCACTTCACCTAAGTTCTCACGGTGAGATAGTTACAGAATACCACTGCTGTTGTCCGCGACTTTGTCTGTGTGATTTTTGTATGTGATCATAAAAATATCCAGGTTTAAAAGTAGCTTATTTCCTTCTCCAGGTCCCAGGCTACCTATTTTTCACATTTCATAACGATCGGTTCAGTGGTTTGAGCATGAAAAGGTTACAGACAGACTGACAGAGTTACTTTCGGATTTATAATAATTACTGGCTGCGCCCGTAGTTTCACCCGCATAAGTATCGATCCCGTGGGAATATCGGGATAAAAAGTATTCTATATCCTAATCCAAGGCATGTTCTACTCATGTGCCAAATTTTATCCAAATACGTTCAGCCGTTTTAGCGTGAAAGCGTAACAAACAAACAAACTCACTTTCATATTTATAATATTAGTTAAGTTTAGGTTTCAATCCTAATGGATTATTAAAGTATGGATCACCCAGCACGGAAGGAAAATATTGGTCTTTATATTTAATCTGCTTCTTAGTTTTGGTATTTATAGAATTGTAGATAATTCATATTCAATTAAGGTTTAAGGCACAAATTATATTGTTTTCAGGCTTGATTTCACATAGTTTAGTGCCTCGAGACTTTCTAGCCGTCACAATTTTCAATAAGCTTTCGCAAAGTAACTATTATTAGGCATTTCTATTCAAATTGAAGAGGAATGGGTAATAAATAACTGTAGCAGGGTACACGAGGGTAACGAACCTAAACTTTTTGTTAAAAAAATATATCTTATACTTACTTACTGTGGAAATTAAAAATCATGATAATTGCCGTGAGAATATAGTTTTAAGAAACTTGTCACTGTAATGGCTTCTCTAAAATATAATCACCATTTATTATATTTTTACGGTCACCAGTGCAAGATTGAATTAATTTACAAGAATTTGAAATAGTTTTGTTAAAGAAACTAGTTTTTAGTTGGAGTTTTCGTTACATCATTTTTATTGAACTGAAGAGGAACAGCTGTTACAATTCGTTTATTTGTTGTCTTCTTTAAAGAGGTGAACTCTTTTTTATTGTAACTAATCCTGTTAAAAATGCACTTGAGTGCAATGAATTATTTTTGAAAAACCTTGTTTTATTGATTTAATTAATTAATGTATATATATAAAGGCTCTAATTAATTAATGTATATATATAAATCAAATTCATAAACAGCATTAACCCACAATCTTTGTCATAATTATCGACGAAACATTAACGAAACTTCAGCTTAAATACTTCGGCAGAAGAGTAAAATAAAAACTAATTTCTATCATAAACTATTTTTACAGGTCATAATTACTTTTTACGTGTACCTTGATGAAATTCATCAAATAAAATTCCAGACAATTGCATCTTGCAGCGCAAGACTTAATTAACGGAGTAAGTAAAAATATAACATAAAAAGTTGAAAAACTTCTTTGTTCCAGTACTACATAATTATGAGAAGCAGTAGGTCAAACTACAGTCCACATTCATGCTACAGCTGTCAGAAATAAGGTCAGTTGAACACCAGCCCCGAGATTATAGTTATTAGGAAGGTACCGCGGATCGTCTGCGCTTAAGCAGTCGTTTTATTGGAACCGTACCTTAAAGGGCAACGCGTAAGTTGTACAAAACACACTTTTTTTTTGGTAAAGGGGTATTTTAAATGTCTAGTTTTTTTGTTTTGAGTGGGTGAGAGTGATACAAACTATTAATATATTCTTGTATTAATATACAACTTCATTTACCTACATGCCTTTTTACTCTTTACAGAACAAACTAAAATAAAACTTATTGGATTGTAGATATCAAAGGTTGCTTGAGACTTGAGAGCAATGTAACACACAGCAATGTCACTGCCCCGTTGGTCTTGTGGTCCCTAGCGCGACTGCTGAGTGGTTCCTGGGTTCGATTCCCCGAGTCGTGAAAAGTGTTATTGGGTTTTTTCATTAGGAATTCCTTAGTAACAGCCCGGAGTATGGAAGTTTGCCCCCCCATACCTCGGAAAGCACGTTAAGCAGTTGGTTTTGCGCCTGATCTCTCTCCGGTCGTGTCGGATTGCTGTACCATCGGACTATGAGAGTGAGGGGAGAGAGAGTACACCTGTGTCTGCGCACACACTTGTGCATTGTAATATCTCCTGCGCCGAAGGCTGGTCTCCGCCGAGATTGGTCGCCATGGCCGAAATTCGATCTGGAGGACTATTATTACTAACAAACAAATTTATTACAGTTTTTATAAGCCAGGACTGATGAGGTTTCCCATCGGAAAAATGACGAATATCCATCCCCTATTTAACCCCTTTAGGGGATGAATTTTCAAAAATCTTTTCTCCGTGCTCACCTTAGTTATGTAAGGAACTCTTGTGCATAATTTCATGCATCTAGACCCAGCAGTTTAGGCTAAGATTAAACTAGCTGGAAGGGAATAATTCAAGATTTTTATTAAGTAGAAGATCTATTCACAGCTAAAGGATCTGTCTGAAAAAAATAGGCTTGAAAGAGAATTCACCATTCAGGCGCTACCTCACCGGGAGCATTCGCCTAATGTAACAATCCTAGGTTCCACTGTAACGGCTAGGGCTTTGAACGTGGACTGCGCAGGCCGTCAACTAAACATATTTCCTTTTATTTATTTTCTTTCTTTCTTTCTTTTATATCTTCCTTTTCTTTCCTTCCTTTCCAAAGTCAAATAATTTATTTCAATTAGGCACAAAAAAGGCACTTTTTAACGTCAAAATTTACAAATATAAATAAAATATTCTAGTCGCCCCTTCCAAAAGGTAGTTTTCGTATGGAGTTCCTTTCTTTCTTATCTTTCCTTTCTTTCTTATCTTTCTTATCTTTCTTTTCTCTTCTTTCTTTTCTTTCTTTTCATTATTTTCTTAACTGCTAGTTAGTGTAGAGAGAAAATTTAAACCAGTAGGTTAATACTATATTTAAATAGGTAGAAGTAACACAGGTAGGTCGCAGGTGACGTTACAGGCGAATGCTGCCGGTGAGGGGCTTTTCGATTTCAGAACGAATTACTTATTATTTTTTTTTTTTTTATAATTATTTATTTTAAGGCGAGGTTCAAACTGCGGTTACTGACCATGTGTTGACATTGTTTCTACATTACGTAATTATATTTATTGCCGTTAGAAAGTATTGTCCGGACATGACACCGGATTTAGCACTGGCGTGTGAATCGGCCCTAATCAATGACATTATGCAATAGGTAATCTTTAAAAAATAAACATTGAAGACATAATAGGTATTTTCTGTTTGAACTATTATTTACCTATAATTTCTGAGAGAGGAAGATCCGTAGATAAGTGACACAGAATTAGTTATTTGGTAAACAGAAAATTGTCGCAAGACAGGTGAGTTTACATGAAAGATGACATTCGCTTTTCAAATTCTTATTCAACTGAAATGATAACGAGCTTAAAAACAATAATTTGACAACAGATTACATACCTATTAGGGTGTTCAAAAAAATCTTACTAATAATACTACCGATTGAATATTTGGGTAATAAAAAATAACCAATGGAAACCAGCAATTTACTACACCCAATAAATTAAGGCTGTGAACTCTTCACCCAGATTCCACAATAACCATGTCATCTTATTGTTTCATATTTTAAATTCCCCCATCCAAATGAAGAGAAGCTTGGTCAAGACCAATTAAAAAGTATCGGTAACCTACAAACTGTAAACAAGTTAACCAATGGACCATAAAAAGCGCTTAAAACGAACTGTTAACAAGAAACCAATGCGTATGAGTTAAAACCTGAATACTGTAACGGGATTGGCCGATATGTGCCGCCGGACAATTCAAGAATGGAACGATATGCGCAGTCATTGTTTGATTCTCGTATGGTTCGGTACACACTGGCTCACTCGCTACGCTACATTCATGTTAAAAATATTTCTTTGTAGGAATATAAGAAATGATATATCAGTTATGATTAAATCTTTCCTGTATGCTGATGATATAAATATCAACTTATGTTAACTTCTTGTTGAGGGTTCTCCCGTGGATTGAATGAAAGAAGTGAAGAAGTTGTACACCAGATATATTTAAAATAATAAAACATATAAAATATACGAGCGCAGCCGTCAGGCGATCACATTGACAAAATCAAAAAAAGTCATTCTCAATTCAAAAGGCTACGACAGTAGTACAGAATAGAGATCTATGAATCAAACAGTGACTGCACAAAGAAGGTCAACATTCAACACTTCCCCTCAATCGCTGTTTGAACTCAGACATCACCGCTGGCTCAACTGGCCTAAAAAAAAAAATTAAGCCCAAGTTCACAACACAGAACTTATGTTTAGGAGCACACAAAGACTTAGTTAGTACATCTGCCACCATTTCCTGAGTAGACAAATAATTCAACTTAATCACATGATTATTCACAGCCTCCCTAACATAGTGGTACCTGATGTCTATGTGCTTAGTCCTCCTATGAAACACTGGATTGACACTAAGTTTCTGAGCAGACTGATTGTCATTGAACAAATCTATAACCAACCCAGAACTACCAGTCAATTCAGTAACCAAGTTCCTAAGACAACTTGCCTCCTTAGCAGCCTCGCTAAGAGCAATGTACTCAGCCTCAGTACTTGATAAACTAACACATGTTTGTTTTCTGCATTCCCAGGAGATGGTATTTCCCCCATACTTGAAAACAAACCCCGAAAATGATTTTCGGTCACGTACGTCACCGCCCCAGTCCGCGTCTACAAACCCCTCAACCTTAGCATGACCCGACCTACTAAACACAAGGCTAACACTTTGAGTTCCCTTAAGATACCTCAATACACGTTTCGCAGCCCTCCAGTGTTCCATAGTATGACAAGTATTAAATTGGCTTAGGTACGAAACTGCATACGTAATGTCCGGCCGTGTAAATACACTCAGATACATAAGTGAACCTATTAATTCCCTATATAGAACAGTACCCTCGCCTAATACACTCGTATCAGTAAACTTAACGTTTGGGTCCAAAGGAGTCTGGACTGGTTTGCATTCCGACATGCCAAAACTGTCGAGCAAGCACTCAACATACCGCGCCTGACAAAGCTTAAGAGTTTTGTTCGTCCTGTCACGCTCTACCGCGACCCCGAGAACATGCCGCACCGCACCCAAGTCTGTAATCTTGAACGGTTTACGCAAACTCTCTTTCAGCTCTTCAGCCATGTGTGCATCATTGTAACAGACAATGAAATCGTCCACGTACAAAGCAATGTAAACAACCGACTTACCATTTCGTTTGTAGAAGATACATTGTTCAAGTTGGCATTGAACAAAACCTGTCGACAGAAGCACGTCCTTCACCCTCTGATACCAAGCTCGCGAAGCTTGTTTCAGTCCGTAGACTGCCTTCTTCAATCTGTAGACTTTATTTTCTCCACCAGGTGAAATGAACCCCTCTGGTTGAAACATAAATATCTCCTCATCTAAATTACCGTTGAGGAACGCCGTCTGTACGTCCAGATGGTCTATATCCAGATCCATCTCTACAGCAATCGCCAACAACAGTCGCATAGAACTGTACCGTACTACCGGTGAAAAAGTTTCCAAATAATCTTCACCATACTTTTGGGTGAACCCCTTGGCTACTAACCTAGCTTTATACCGGGCTATCTTCCCCTCGGCGTCACACTTAATTTTGAAGATCCATTTATTCCGAACCACATTTTTGCCCATAGGCCGATCCACCAACTCCCAAGCCTCATGTTGATTGAATGAGTTAATCTCTTCCTGCATAGCTTGCCACCACAAGTCGCTCTGCCCAGAACCCAAAGCTTCCTTAACAGTGCGCGGTTCAGCTGGGATCGCATCATGTGCGTACAAACCCTTAGGTTGTCTAGATCTAAGATTGTACCTTGGTTCCGGAGGTTCCACCACCTCCTCAACGCTATCTTCAAAAATCAAAGTATCGTCGCCGCGATCATCACCGCTCGCTGACACAATCCCCGTTACCGGTTCTTCAGTGACAGGCTCTCGAGCTGCATCACCAGCCACCTCACTCTCAGGCAAGCTTGACTTCCCCTCACCAGTGAAATCGTCAACTTCTTCCCCTGAGTGGGACACAACAGGAATCGAACACAAGTCTGTGTGCACCAGATCCAACCGCTTAGCCGCTACATCACGCCCAGATTTCTTGAACGGAAACCTAATTTGTTTTCCAAGAATGCAAACATCGCAATTATTTGCAATTTCTGTATTCTGAAAATCAATAACGTGTGACAGTGACTTCAAGCTGTCATAACTTAAATGACCCAATCTATGATGCCAAGACTCCTTTGAAACCTTTTTATTTACACTACTTAAAGCTACCGCGTTAGTAAGCAGTTTGTATACCCCGCCAACAGACCTAACACTAGTTATACAAGATTTATTTCTAAAAATCTTACAAGTAGATCCATTAAATTCCACTCTAAGCCCTTTAACCGCTAAACTATTTACAGAAAGTAAATTTACACTCAATCCCGGAACATACATCACTTCTTTAAGAGTCAAATCATAATCTCCGAGTTTTAAACACACATTACCAATACCGACGCATTTCAAAGTCTGTCCGCTCGCCACGTTTACCTCTAAACTGCTTGTAGAAAAATCATGTATCCAGTCTCGCTGTCCCGTCATGTGACTCGACGCACCCGAGTCTACGTACCACGTGTCAGCCAAGAACCGAGTCGCGACCATTGCCGCCCCTTTCTGGGTACACTCCTTCTTTACGTGACCAGACTTTCCACAGTTCCAACACCTCGGCTTCTTGTCTTTGCGTCTCTGACCAGACTTATTTTTCGACTTACCAGCAATCAGGCAATCTCCACCCTTGCAATTGTCAGACCACTTCGTATCCTGAAGCAATTTAGCCTTCACGAAGTCACTGGTCAGGTCGCTCACACTACTCTCCAAAGCCATGATCATTGGATCAAACTTAGAAGGTAATCCCTGAAGAATAATCGCCGCCAGGAACTCATCGTCAATCGGTTTATTTACAGCCGTCAACTGTTGCGACAGCGATAAACATTCGCCAACATATTTGTCCATATCGCCACCGAAATCGTCCAACTTTACCGAGCACAGCATCCGCAACAGTTTTAATCTCCTGCCTATGCCCTTATCGTCGTACGCCTTCTCCAGGCTCAGCCAGGCATCCTTACTCGTCTTCGCAGTCATCACGTGGGACACGCACGAAGCGTCCAGTGACAGGCAGATCTTAGCCAACGCCTTTTCATCCTTACGCCGTTTCAGCTCTGGAGTCGACTTATCGTCCTCCGAATAGCCGTCGATAGAACACCAAAGGTCGTCATGAATAAGTAGGTTTCTCACATTGAACTTCCAAAGGAGGTAATTCTCTCGCCCCCTCAATCGCTCAATAGAAAGCCCACTTACGCTTCCGCCTTCTGCAGACATGGTTGCCTTCTCACGTCCGCTCGTTGTATATCAGTACAATTCTTCTACTTTGCGTAATCTGGGCCCATAACCCTTGTTAACTTCTTGTTGAGGGTTCTCCCGTGGATTGAATGAAAGAAGTGAAGAAGTTGTACACCAGATATATTTAAAATAATAAAACATATAAAATATACGAGCGCAGCCGTCAGGCGATCACATTGACAAAATCAAAAAAAGTCATTCTCAATTCAAAAGGCTACGACAGTAGTACAGAATAGAGATCTATGAATCAAACAGTCACTGCACAAAGAAGGTCAACATTCAACAACTTACTACAAGAAAAATCTGCTACTTTAAAACTTTAGTAAGAGCGTCCTGCTTATCATGACATATGATACAGTGTCAACCAGCAACAAGTAGTGGTTACCTGAAGGACACCACTATAAGTGACCACGTCTGTAGCTCGCTGATTGACTTTGAATTGGTATCAATCAGATTCGCAATCAAATGACCCGGAAAAGAAGCTTTAAATGAAAATGAACTTCTTAAGCATCATTTCATCACTCAAGCTGTCAGGTCCAGACAACACATTCATCAAAAAGTATGTAATATAGTAAATGTATGTGTTTAATTGTCCACCATATTTGGCGAACAACTGAATTTCCTCCATCTTTCTACAATACTCGGAACTTCAGGTCTTCTCTTCAATGGACCGTTAAACTTTTTTCTGATTCCATTACAGTTCTCTCTGAATTTAATTAAGTTTTTATGTTCACCGCTTCACTGGACACGTCAGCAAGTTGAAAAGTATTAAAAACTACGTTTACGCCGCATACTGGCTGATTTATTTCTTAATTATTCTAATTAGGAAGTGTAATTACTGTCGCTTTGTTTGTTTGCATTCATTGGAACTGTTAAGGTACCATTCCGTACCCGAACGCAGGCGGCAACTGCAGGCGACACGTCGTGGCGTCATGTCACTGCAGTCATGATTCGGAACCCGACCACAGGCGGCAGTAGCCCATATTCCAGTCGGTAGATAGAAGATAGAAAAATGTGTAATCGCTCGAGCGTTGTCGTCTGTCGTTCGCCTGTAGCTGCAAACAACGTGTCGCTAGTAGCTACGGAAGGTATTTCATAGAAATTCATAAAAACCAGTTGTGTCGCAGCGACACGTCGCCTGTAGTTGCCGCCTGCGGTCGGGTACAGAATGGTACCTTTAGATGCATTTCTTTCCTAGGAAAATTGTCTAGACTATGATGTGCTACGATTCTTCATTCTCACGCTTTGAAGCAACAATACATTTTTCTTTTGGTATTTACGTGTCATATTTACCTAATATTACCTCATTGGTTTAGTAGTCACAAGCGCTCAAGTCCTGCACCCTAATTACGTAATATACGATCAATCGGAATTTGAATCATTTGAAAAAAATTGCTAATCCATTGCTTCATAAGTTCGAAAAAAAAATCTGCTCAACAGTGTACATAACGCAATGAATGTTGTTGAACTGTCAAAATGAAACAAATTTGTCGTAATTGTTTACGAAAATGTGTTGCGTAATTAGATAGCTGGTTTCAATTCCAAGATCGGGAAAAGTGTTATTGAGTTTTTCCATAAGGAATTTCTCAGTAGCAGCCCGGAGTCTGGATTTGTGCCCGGTTGATGGCAAATAGGGTCGCCCCCTATTACATGGGACTTAAACACAACTGACAAAATGTGGGTATACTATAGGTACACCTCTGCCTAACTCTTTGGGATTACAAGTGTGATGTTATGGATAACATAATCAGCCCATAATGTTCCCACTGCTGGGCCACAGGCCTCCTCTATTCGAGAGGGAGTGGGCTGTAATCCACCACGCGGGCCCAGTGCGGGTTGGTAGATGTCACTTTGAATTTTTGGTTCTAGGACATGCCGGTTTCCTCACGATGTTTTCCTTCACCGTTTTGAGAGCATTGGTGATGAAATCAGTAAGTACAATACAATTCTAAAGTCGCGGCCGTTCCCACTGGGCCGCCCTGGAGCTGCTCATGTGTATTCACCAAATATGTTTTTATAAAGTCCGTTAATAATAGGATTGAGAGTAGAATATTCTTTTTTTAAACCTGGGCCTTTTGTCATTTGTTTTTGGTAAACATTGCAAGCAAAGACAAGTAACCTTCCCGCGCAACTCTTATGACATTCAAAAAAAGAAATGGCTATTAATATTGCCAGTGTCAAACTCCCATTCAACTTTCTCTCACGTAAATAAACTAATTTAATTTCCACCATTGCTTCAACAATTAAATAATTCAACAGACATTACGTAAGTAGGAAGTACAATATCAATTCTTAGTACAACCTGTCAATGGATAATTTAGCAGCAGAATGTCAATACATGCGGTTTGAATTCATTGGCGCGCGGCGGCCATTTTCTCCTCATTTCACTTCGGAAAGCTGAATGCATGGCATGTTAAAAGCATGTTTTGATGAATATTTAGCTGGACTAGACCTTAAATGGTAGTTAGGTTGTGTGGTATTTAAGTATAGAAACTTTTGCTAAGGTTTGAACGTGACTAACTGACTGTGAAAGTGCTAAATACAGTCGTTGAGGAGGTAAATGGGTTTTGCGTGCCAGGTGCAAAAATCAATTTTCCAAAAGTAGTTAGTAAGTGACAAGTGGTAGTTTACCAAGTGACATTCAGTAGAGAAAACATAAACCTTTTTTACATTCGGCTAATAAAGAACATAGGTATAGGGTAAGATATTGAAAAGACAGTCACATTTCTATAGGTACATCAACGAAATTATACATCTCATTTTTAAAAAAGCGGCAAAAATAGTACGAGTGAACTCGCACGCGAAGGGTTACGTACCACCGTACAATATTTAACACTACATGTTTAAATAAAAATTTAAAAAGTTAAAAATTATAAGGTGTCCTTTAATTTGTAACTTTATTTTAGTTTTATTATTTACTGTTAATGCGGCTATAACAGTACACACTTTGAATATTTAAAGTGACAGACGGAACCCTCGTTACACAGCCCCGTTGGCACCTTTGGGTACGGAACTAGCAACAATACATAGCTAACACATCATTTTCCGTGTTAAAATATTCCGAAAGCAGCAACATTAAAAAATAATCGTCATACAAGTTGTAAATCTCTTATAAGCACAGGTTATAATTAATCTGTCACAGCGCACTCATTTTGTCACACTTGTTTTAGATCCAGCGTCAGATAATCACTGAAAATGTCATGTAAGTCGAGGCAAAATAATACGTGCAGTGTTTGTCATTAAATTATTATGGCATGTTTGTCTACTACTAATCATGTAGCATTTTGCTATTTTTGCTGGATTTGTCGAGTAAAAATTCACATCTATGCAATTTGATTTGCAATAGTTCTTGCTAATATTTCCAGAACATCATGGTCGAGTTAAAAAAGTTTCTGTTGGGGTAAATATTTTGGTAAGGGTAATCCAGAGCAATTCGTTGCCGTTGTTTTTCACTGCCCTCTTTAATTCCGTCAAGACTTTCTGGTGACCTGCACCCTGATTGCGCAACACACTTTTAAACCAAATTCTGAATGATTTAGAAGGATATTGCTAATCAATTGCTTCATATGTCCAAAAAATGTATCTGCTCAACAACGTAAATAACGCAATGAATGTTGTTGAACTGTCAAAATGAAACAGATTGTGATTAATCGAGTGTAACGCATTTATGGTGCTGGTTAGGTTTCAAATTAAGACTTGAAGAGACTTGAATCTTTTGTCAAATGTCATATTAATAATTGTAGAAGCTATCTACAATTATTATAGTATAATCAGCCTATAATGATCGTATTGCTGGGACAAAGGCCCCCTTCCTCTCTTCGAGAGGGTTTGCTAAAGCACTAGGAAGTGGTGAAGGGTGGGCGTTTTGGGGGACTGTCTTATGTAATTTTGACGTTCGAAAAGTGCTGATTCTCAGCCTAGTTTGAATAAATGACTTTTGAATTTTGAATATTTTGGTGGATGTCACATGTCTTCGAATGTTTGGTTCTAGGACATGCCGGTTTCCTCACGATGTTTTCCTTCACCGTTTTAGAGAGCAGTGGTGATGTAATTATTTACATAAAGTAAAGCGTCTGCCTGGGTTACCACTGACCCACCGCTACTCTCAAAAATAACATTAGAAACCTAGGCTGGGGAACCTAGCCTTAGCATTGGTATTTGACAAAAACCGCTGTTTTTTCAGCACAGACCCTATTTGGAAGGCGCTATTATCATAATATTATCTATTATTACTTTTATTTTGTATTTATGTATATGAATCTTTCTGTCCGTGACATCACTGCAGGCCCTATCAGAATACCAGCGCTGTGACATTTATTATTAAATGTCGCAGCATCATGCTGAGATAGGAGCCTTTTGGCTTCGCACAGGAATTTCCACTTTATATTAATTTTTACTCTGTTTGTTTTTTATTTTTAGTGAGTGTGTGTTTAGTTTAATTAAGATCTACTGTGCTTGTCCCAATAAATACTTTTTCTTTGTTTCTTTCTTTCTTTATAAGTAGTGCTCTTACTGAAGGACAATATACACAATAAAAAAAGCAGTTAAATAATTAGCATTGTGTGGAATAGAATGCAAATTGCACCTACAACTGCTGACCTCTTCAGTTTTGGATGTTATCATAGCAGAACCTTTCCAAACCAACATTCCGTCCTACCAAGTTCTAAGTCAGAACAAAAGCTAAGTTCAATAATTTGCAGCGACTCGGCGATATAATGAGCCTGTACCGGGAACCGGAGAACCGTTACATTGCCCTAGCGCCTGCGCCCGCGCCGGCCGCGCATACATTTGTGTTGCATAGTGATGGGACATATCGACTATAGGTTGTTATGAATTATTAAAATAAGTATGTTATGTGGACATTTGATTCTAAAATAAGTTTACGGAAAGCGGTTTCTATCTGAATGTGTTACTTATCTATATTAATAATACTAACTTTGTTTTAAAATTAGCAGACGAGAGAATGCTAAGGTACGTGAACTATTTCACACCTTTTTTAAATGCGTAAAGACTGGTCAAATAGGTTCAATTGCAAACCTCTTCTGAGTAAGCGGAAACTATCGACTTTTTCCTGTATTAGTTTAAGCTCAGGGATATATAGCTGTTTGGGTAAAGGATTCCTCGAGTGGGGAGCGCGTATCGGTAAGTGTGGTGTGAGTAGCCGCCCAAATAGATGGAACTGTACTATCTTTTAAAGGAACCGGATTTTGTGGCGCACCTTGAGAGAAGCTTATGTCCAGCAGCGGACTGCGATAGGGCGAGTTGATTGTCACCTCCTTGTCTACTACATAATCAAAATCAAATATTTTATTTCACATAAACCCACAAGGACACTTATGGACCGTCAGAAGGTAGGAGAATGTTGTTTTCTATGGAAAAGAGCCGGTAAGAAACTCCACGGTTACTTTTACAAAAGATTGGCTTTTATGAAGTTTTCAAATTACAGTGTTTAAATGGTATGGGAGGACAGTGTAGGCCTGTCAACAAGTAACAGGTATTTAACAAAATAGAAAATGGTCAACAAATCTACAGTCCACTAGACTTACAACGTTCTCACATTCACAAAATATAAAAGAATCTATATAAAAGATAAACACTCCCAACATTATTTTAGACTAGCTGCGCCCCGCGGTTTCACCCGCATTGGTCTCAATCCCGTAATAATATCGAGATAAAAAGTATCCTATGTCCTAAGCCAGGTCATGGTCTACCCATGTGGCAAATTTCATCCAAATCCGTTCAGCCGTTTTAGCGTGAAAGCGTAACAAACAAACAAACTCAGTTTCGCATTTATAATATTATCAGTTAGAATTAAGAAGTTAGGATTAGGATTAGTTAGAATTCTCATTACTATTGAATTCATCACGTTTTTAATTAATATTATCTAAAAACCAATCGACTTTTAATCGACAACTTTTCCCCTCACTAGTTCACACTCGGATTGCAAAGCAATTAAGTGTTACGGCCGTGGATTACAGCTTACCCACTACTTCCCGGTTACACAGCGCTATGATTTATTGTGAATTCTACGAGAGTAGCGGGAAACTTGATCAAATGCACGGTATCGCCACGCTGGGCTGGCAGGGTACTAGAAAACTGAGATGGTTATAGTGCAATGTTTGTAGAAATGGTTCTGCTGACTTTGGTCATGAACTAATAGATTAAGAAATTAAGGCGATTGGTTCTGATTCTGTATGTGAAGTGAGTTGCTGTGTCGAGTTGAGTTTGACTACTCGTAAATAACGATGACCAGATCCGACGGAACGTATTCTCTACCAAGCATAGCATAGCATAATTAGCCTATAACTATAGCCTACCACTCCTGGGACTCAGGCCTCTCTTCGAGAGGGAGTAGGCTGTAATCCACCACGCGGGCCCAGTGCGGGTTGGTGGATGTCACATGTCTTCGAAGTTTTGGTTCTAGGACATGCCGGTTTCCTCTCGATGTTTTCTTTCACCGTTTTGAGAGCAGTGGTGATGAAATTCTTTACACAATGTAAAGTGTCTGCCTAGGTTCCAACCCACGACCTTAACTCGTAATTCGGGGCCGTTACCAATGGGCCACCACTGCTCTATACAAAGCACGTCAAGGCAACTAGATTTTTCTATCTAAACGTTATTGTATCGTCTTTTCTAATGGTTTGTACCATTAGAAAAGACGATACAATAACGTTTCAAACACAAAGGTCAGTGCGATTGTAGAGAATCCAATCGGAAACCGTCACGGGCCATCGGTTCTGAATCGATCCGAACTCGATTAGTTTACGTAAGTATTTGATTACTTTATGTAATGTTGTACCAGCGGATGGCGATCGATTTTAGATTATAACGATAACCGATTCATCGATGATTTATGTAATTAGTGTGTTTTGCAATGATTATGGATAATACGTGTGCTTTGTGAGGTTCTAGAATATAATGGATTGTTTAAAATGGATTTACACGTGCAGTCAATCTATTCTGTAAAAATCTCATAGTGAAAACTTACGTGAAGTGAGCATGAACTGAGCTGTCATTAGTGTCAATCCCTAGTGTCAGGAGGAATGACAGCTCACTTCACTTTACTTTTCACGGTAACATTTTAATGAATAGACCGGCAGTTCATAATGATAGTTACATTCAGCCTCAAAAAACCAAGATATTATTGATCCTGACAGTACATCAAGCAATAGACAATATTGTAAAACTTCTTACCAATTAACTCTTTTTTTATTTCTCTTATTGTTGAATAGGAAGCTTCTGGCTACTTAGATTATTTTAAGTTTTTTTTCTTTTCCAAAAAGAGGCATCTTCGAAAAGAAAAGAAATTTAATTGTTTACAATCGCAGTGTTCCATAATATTGTATCAGTGTGTAGCTGCAAAATATTACACATTCGTTATTAATTGTAGTACATTGATACGTGTTATAGAATTCAAATTGTGGACAATCAAATGAATTCATGTCGATGTATACCATATATATATCTTTTTGAGGCCGAACGACCTATTGCCAACCACTTGACACATCTATTAGGTAAACAACGACAATTTTTTTTCACTGTTATTGAAATAGCTTATATTTGGCAGATCTCGGTTCTTCACACGAGACATAAAATAGACTCCTAGAAAAAACAACCCGGTTACTTGAAACAAAATAATAAAATGAACACGAAACTATTTCACGTACGTTGAAACAATACAATAAATATCAACGTCCTACACGAAACTATTCCACGTAGTACGTCAACATAGTTTTGTTGCTTTAGAGAATGGCTAACCGATTTTGGTAACAAACAACAAGAAAATTATCGGTAATTTTCTTTATATCCTTCCGTGAACATCCTCTTGCCCTACATCATCATAATTTCAGCTGAAAGACGTCCACTGCTGGACATAAGCCTCCCCCAAGCACCGCCACTTCGACCGGTTCTGTACTTCTCGCATCTAGCGGATTCTTGCGGCCTTCACCTTCTACCCTTGTTCAAATTAATTTAGAGTCGGCGCTGTATATCTTCTCTATTAATCGTCGTCTCAATACTTCAGAAGTTACAAGTAGGGATCAGTGGTGGCCCAGTAACGACCACGACTTTCGAGTTGTAAAGTCGTGGGTTCGACCCAGACAGGCGCATCACTTTGTGTAATTTATTTCATCCCGCTGCTCTCAAAAACGTGAAGGAAAACATCGATAGGAAACCGGCATGTCCTAGAACCAAACGTTCGAAGACATGTGACATCTACGAGTGACGAACTGACGACTGAGAACGTTATAGGGTAATTATGCTCAGTAGCACCCTCCTTCTAGTCATACCATCTTTCACACAGTCGATCAGTCCAAAGGGTTGCAAGATACAACCTTTTCCTAAAAAAGGTGTTCTATGGTAAACCAAAGCGGTGGCCAGTTACCCATTTTCAATTCTATGTACAATATATTTCATGATACACACATCACTGACATGCATATCAACATTGCTTAATCGAGCCCTTTCGAGCCTACTACAACAAATTGTTACCACACAAGGCTGATCGCGGGATGTGGCTTATGAAATCGGATGTCGGCTCACTTAAATAGGTACCTGACTGATTACCATATCAAAATACTGGCTGCAATAGTTTAGGTGTACTGCAAGGCAAGTAATAGGAAGGAATTGCAAGGCAAGTAATATCAATACTTGATTGATAAACAATTCCAATCATTACGTATCGGCGGTTTTTCTCAAATCCACAATGTTTTCCTTTGATACTATTGTCTTAGATAGTCAATAAACCTTTCAGTCACTACATTTCAGGACAGTAGTAGTAGTTTCAGTAGTAGTTTCCATATAGTTCTAGAAAAAATCCTACCGTGAAAACTGGGGTGAATTTTGCTGTCAAACTGTGTGACACTTTTGACAGCAAAATTCACAGCAGGTAGAATGACAGCTAACTTCATGCTCACTTCACGTAAGTTTTCAAGGTAAGATTTTTACAGAGTAGACCGGCAGGCTAATAAGACGAAAAGTGAAGTGCATACGAAGTTTCTAGCAATTTTTTCCTGTGGCCGGTGCAACAGTTAACTGTCACCTTGACTTGCCCGGAACATCACGTGCCCTACAAATAGTGAGTAGATGATAGGGCCGTTAGGGCCCTTGATACTTTTGACTGCGTAACCGTTGATGTAGTGGTCGCAAGCGCTTCTGCTGCGCATGAGGAGAACTTCAACCTCGGGTTCGATTCCCAGGTCGGGTAAAGTCTTATTGGGTTTCTCCACCTGGAATTTCTCAGTAGCAGCCCAGAGCTGATGGCAATAAGCGAGCCTGTCACATGGGACTTAAAAATAACTGGCGAAATGTGGGTACTGTAGGCACACCTCTGCCTATCTCTTCGGGAACACAGGCGTGATGTTATCTTTTTAGCTTTTGGTTGAACTCTAAGCTGGCTTGCTTCATAAAAAAGAGTACTCTTTTCAATTACTCAATCCGACAGACTAACAGTAAAGATCCAGTTTCCCAATTCTAAATTAAATAAACCTAATAACATACTCTCCAGTAACAAGCAATTTGTCAAGAACAATAGCCTCATTGCTTGCCCAACGCCGACAATAGGATTCGGCGCGGCCTAGACGGACGGTCGGCAAAATAGCATCAATGTTAATAAATAGGTAATTGTGTGAGTTTGGTAATCTTATTATGTTGGTAGTCTTGTTTGTGAAGTGTGTGGTCATCGAGATAAAACAATCCTTTTTGTTGTCGCGGGTTTTGAAAGAATGGGAAATGATGCTGTCACTTCTTTTCAGATTAATATCTAAGAGTGTGTTACTTAAATAGTAAAATGTACGCCCGGGCGCCTCAGCCCCGTTACCACCTCACTGACTGACTATTTCTAAGGCCGTTTGGCCACTGCCACGTCAACAGGACGACCACGACGAGACGATCCCGGTGACGGCAATTTGGCGTTTTTTCACAGCGACTGAACTCGGCGGTTCTGTATGTGATGAACTGAAGATAGACAACAAAAGCCGGGTGAACGGCGCTAATGCGACGGCAGTGTGTGGACAAGATCAAACGTGTTTTGTATTGCTGGCACTTTGGCCCGTAACAATCTCGGGCGGAATTCTAGCGGTCTCGAAATACGAAATACTTGAAAATTCGGGGGCCGGGATCCTGGCCTTCTGGTGACGGACGTGTGGTGGACATGCTGCCATAGTAAATGTATGTATCGCTACTTCGGCGCTGCCATATCGTTCTCGTCGACGACGTTACGTTGCCGTTGACGGCGCGGTGGAGAAACAGCCTTAAGTATTAAACTTCGCAACTGTATTGTATGTAAGTAATCGAATTGACCTTTGAAAAAACACTTTTTATGAAGCAGGCTGGCAGGAGCCAGTTCCCCAAAGTCAAGAGTCCATAAACATAATTATATCAAGCAGAAAGTAAACTTCTAAGTTTTATTGCTGCTGGTACTAAATTGATCAGTTGATTAGATGGACACAGTCCGATGCATATCTATTGCTTGTAACACCATTGTAATAGACCAGCTAAAGATTCATCCAAGGTCGAAGGGTTCCTATCAAACTAAATTCGCCCAAGTGCGAGTCAGACTCGCACACGAAGGGTTCCGTACCAGCGTATAATATTTAAAAAAAAACGCCGATAAAAATAGGTTTCTTGAATGCGGACCCCCATTAATTTTTAACTTATTTTTTAATAAAGCGGTGATAGAAATACACAATCGGTGACAAATTCAACTGTCTACCTATTACGGTTCATACAGCCCGCTGATAGACAGACGAACAGCGGAAATAGATGATGAAAAATTAGCCCCTAAAAAGCCTAGATGATGAAAAATATGTGTTATGGTATTGGGCTTACGTAGGTTAGTAAACAAGACCAAGTTATAGGTATTGTTTTAAAAGAATTGAGATCCTTATTATCCATTGTGTTATAATTATAAATGTGATGATGTCAGAATTCATAAACAAATCCTTATTCTTATTGGAGACAGTAAAAAGGATTTCGATTTTTTTAAATACACTGCTTGGTTTAGTTTCAAACAATTTTCACTCGTATCAACCCAGACTATATGAGAATAGCGCATGTCATGCAGAAATATTAGACAATCAGCAAGGCGGAAGCGGAACCGACTGCCCAGATAGTCTAGACAAAGTGACATTCGTTATCGCAGAGATACCAACGATAGAAAAAACAAAAATGTATGAGACTGATAAAGCTGCCGAAAAGCTTATTTCAATGCTGTTGAAAGTCGTTGTAAATACGAAACGCTTTGAAAGCGATTGGCACTTGTCTATTCTCTCTGGATCATTTAAGTGTCGATACTCATGGAAGCTATTTTTCTCCATCCCAACAATAACATAATAGATCAAATAGATCTATCAGAAATGTGATCTCAATCAGCAATAACCAAAGAGAAACTGAAACATACAAACTCCAGCCATTTAAAGAAAAGATTTTATAGCAAGCAGTACTAATACAATTTTCTACTAAGAAATTACAGCTCTTTACTAGTCGTAAATCACTGCAGGAACTCATAAATAAACTCATTAACTACTTACAATCATAACACCAGTGAAAGTGTTAATGTTCAATGAAATGGGCATAAACAGAGAGGCTTATAAATAGTAATTACCATAATATTATACCTGCGTAACTTTTACGATTCTAAATAAGGCAAGATGTTAATTTGACGGTGAAGTGGCGATCAGCAATCCTCGGCAGTGAATATAATTATTCAAATACATGGGTTTTAAGAGGTCACGTGGTCGTTGTCGTTCATTCCATACTAACGTATTCTCCCTGGTAAATGATACTAGTCCAAATATATTTTTTACAATATAATATATAAGTATCACTGCTATGTCCCTATGTTTTGTTTTTAATATAATTAAATGATTTTTCCTCTTGAAGCGAATCTAACTTATGTTTCAAAATTTTACTTATATTTTCCAAGGTTCGAGTTTGGAAAACAAAAAAAGAACCGATATTTATTTTTCATTTGTAAGTTCTTGGTTTTAAACATGCATTTATTTATTTATTTATAAAGGATTACCAAGTAAATACATACATAGCCTAATTACACATATACACACAGCATACTATTAACATGTAAAACAAACACATACATTCTTACAAATAAATTAATTCTGATTTTGATTCAGCCACACATTAACCCACAATTTTGTCGTAATTCAACATCTTGCATGTATTTAACTAAATTATAGGATAGTGTGGCACCATACTTACATAAACTCAAGCCTTTGTCCCATAGTAGTTTTCCTTTTTACCAATTTTCTATTATACTAAATTCTATTATGGTCAAATTTTTATGGTAGGTAAAAGCTACTGCCTATCTTCATATTCCAATGGCTTGATATAAACTAAAATAGTATGAAGGCATGTTTTTAACGGAGCCTCAAAATAGGCATTACTTTAAATCCTAAAAAAAAAATACAAGAAATGTCAATACATATTATTTAGAGTTCCAGTAATTAACTCCCATTTCCTTCATCATTTACTTCGATGATATACTTATTTATTTTTTCAAAGTCATTGACGAGTGGACACAAGTACGAAACAGGTGAAAGTGTCAAGTGAGTAATGGGCATGGTCCAGTATGGACCAGTATGGGCCAGCATTAGTAATAAGTAGCTAATTACTGCGCAGTCGTAGGCTTTCTAACCGGCGCCGTATATGGGGTTTAAGATGAAGGGACAGTGATAACCAGGGAAATGTGGAAATGCTGCTAGTTTTTGTGATAACTATCGCTTTTCAAATGGGAGAGGACTTTCATGTCGTTTTATAGGACTGAGATCAAGGAACGTTATAATTTGTCTGTGGAATGAAAAGTGAAGCAGTAATGTGTGGAGTTTTTTTAAATATTATTTTAAAATGTACAAAGTCAACTCATTTATTATAATTAAACCAATAAAATGCGCGTTAGAAAGGCAGAATTTTCAGGCATGCAACGAATTAAAAAAAAGTTAAATAACGCCTTTTACCTCGTATACTCATTTAGGGAATTTAGGTAAAAGTAAGAATAGCCTTACCTGGTCATTCGGGGAATTCAAGCATGGTATATATCGCTATTTTCTTCCACAACATCCTTCATTATTATAATACATAACAATAAACATCACATCTTTATTCTCCGAAGGGTTAAGCAGAGGCACACCGACATTTCACCAGTTACGTTTAAGTCTCCAGCCTATTGCCATCAACCGAGCACAAGTCCAGAATCCAGGCTGTTACTGGAAATTTCCAGACGGATAAAAACCTAATCACACTTTTTGGGAATCGAAGACCTCAGGCTCAGCAGTAGCTCTTGTGACCACTAGACCAATGAGGATTATAATATGTATTTCGTAAGAATAGAAGAATAATAATAGAATAAGAATCGTTTCACACATATAAACTAAACAATTAGGATCAATGTCACGGCCAGTCGTAAATTCACGAAAGAGTTCAATTTATTTTCCGTTTAAACTATAAACTTAACACGTTTAAATTAACGTTATTTTGATTAAAATCTTAAGCTTACGATCGATAAACTTTTAAATAAACATAAAGCTATAATGTTATTAACGTTGTCAAATAAAATGCAGAAGTCATAAAATTTCACGCAAATATTTATAGTAGAAATCATTGGTTGCATGATAGATTTCGTTGCTATCCTAAATCGTAGGTGCGTTTACAACACAAATCTTACAGGCACAAAATATGAATATACCGAAGCCCTAATAACGCTATACCTTTATAATAATGTAAAAATAACGTATATTTGAAATATTTTATCTATGTTTGTGAAAGATGATAAAGCCAGAAAGGGGTTGAGCACCAAGATGACGACTAATAGAAAAGTATGGAAGAAAAAGACATGTTACGCCGACCCCAAGGGGCATAATGTGGGATAAGGACAAGAGAACGATCTTTGTATTTTTGTTATTATTTATTTATATTTCATACAACAAGATCCATTTTGTTGTGCAGTATGTTATGGGTGAACTAACATTAGTTCATACATAAACGCATACAGTGTTTGAAGAACGGACAGACTTCATTCATTCTTCTTTCTTCGTTCAGTCGTATCTCTGTATGGAATACGCTCCCCCAGGAAATCAGGATGGCAACCAACCGATTATCCTTTAAAGTTAAAGTTCGCGAGCACATTCGTAAGAAGCTGGCAGTATCATCACAACGTTAATGTTTTCCCATTGTTTGTCTTATTTTTTCTAGTATACTCGTGTATACATTTATTTGTGCTTAAATTTATACATAATTAGGCATATATATATATTTGTAGTTTGTAATATGTGTATCTTTATTTTCATTAAATTAAAAAAAAAAAACCCAATTTCTCGTAATTGCACCTACCACTGTTTGTCTCTGCATCACCCAAAGGTTGACTGGTAGAAAATGCCTATGGCATTAAGTCTACCTCTGTACATTTCTGTGCTTGAAGTATTAAATAAGTAAATAAATAGCTGTCCAATACCACACTCAGGATGCTGTTGCTACTCACACGAACTTTGTGTATTGCACCGTGTGTTGTTAGATGAGCTCCTTAAGTTCTGAGTTGAGCTCTACGATTACTGACAAATGCTTGCACTGACTGGACAGGTCCACTCAAATCTGTGTGGTTCTTTCCTCAAAAGACCATTTCAGACACTAATCTACATGGTCCTCATATGGCCTGACCAAGATTATGTCTGGACTTTAAAAGAGACTGTGACCTCTGAGTTTGTTTCGGTCTTTCTTCTCAGAGTAGTCAGATAGGAAACGCCGAACTCATCTAGCATTTTCTTCTTTTTTTTTTTTTTTTTTTTTTTTTTAATATGACGTGTAAAAGTGATTGCAATATCCTATTTACAGAATAAACAATTTCATTTCATTTCATTTCAGATCAAAACAATGGGTATTGTTGGATTATCAAAAATTCAAGCTACTTATTTTGATTGCAAATATTTTACAAATACATTATTAGTAAGACGTTAATCGATCAGTGACTGTGAACAACTCAATTTCATTTTAAAAACACAAAAAAAAAGACTCCTACAAATTCATAGACAGTAAAAATAAACAACTAACAACGAATGATGAATGAACTAAGATAGTAAAAGAAAGTCTTCATATTTCGCCTATGTTCAAAGAACATGCATATTCATAACTTTTATATTTTGTTTATCTCAAGTGCACTGGTTGGTAAGTGGCTCATGGCTATGATATAAAATATGATTACGATAATAATTATGATTAGTAAAAAAAGTAATTTTATAAAGATCTACTTAAAAGAAATTATAAATAGTATCGTAGTATAGGAAATTGCAAACTACAGGCTGCATGCATGTTGTATGGAGAGTGATGAATATAAATGTTGAAGAATGAAGTGATGGAGGGAAAAGAGAGACCAAAGAAAAGATGAATGGAATGTGTAATATAAGGGATAATGTGAATAAAAAGGGAATTAAAGATAGCGTGACAGCTGACATGAGAGAATGGAATAGAAAAATAATTTCAACCGACTCCAAGTAAAATGAGACAATGGGCCAGAGAGAGAGGGAGAAGGAGGTCTGATGTATTCTAGGAACCCCTTTTTCATTATTAAAAAGTGCCCTGTAACTGTATGATTATATAATTTTGAATAAATATCATTAGCAGTTCTTAATGATCAAAATGTTATGACAGATAACGAGATTTGTGGCAATTATCTGGTAATTTTGATCAAAGTAGATTTAAGCTCATAACATAATCCCATAGAGACTATTAAAAAGAAAGAAAAAAACATAATAACTACACAGAGAATCCGTACCAGCTAACTAGAACTCGGTCATATCGAATGACTTTCTCAGATAGTGATCTGACTTCATTCATCATTGCTTTATTATTTTTTATTATGAGAATAGAAAAGATTTTGCTATTCAATTTATTAATCAGTTTCTGCTCGCGTTTGCACTGTCGAATGTCACTTAGTATAGCAGGAATTGATGTGTAACATCTTTCCTCTCGCTTTCTTACAATCTGTAGGAGTGATTACGTGAAATGGGACGGAAGTGTGTAACAGGAAGCCGGGAAAGCGCGCGCTATTTGATTTGACCAATGAGCGCGCGCGGTGCGAGAGTTGGCCGTCAGATGGTACCAACCCATTTTCCGAAAGGTTGTAAACTAGATGATGATGATGAAATATTGTTTATATCATATAATACGTCAGCCAGGATGCCAGATGTTTACACATCATATGCAGCTACTGTAAGGCTCGCTCGTTTTTAGGGTTCTGTAACCAAAGGGTGAAACGGGACCCTATTACTAAGACTCCGCTGTCCGTCAGTCACCAGGCTGTATCTCATGAACCGTGATTGTTAGACAGTTGAAATTTTCACAGATGATGTATTTCTGTTGCCGCTATAACAACAAATACTAAAAACAGAATAAAATAAATATTCAAGTGGGGCTCCCATAAAAATGACATGATTTTTTTGCCGTTTTTATAGATAATGGCACGGAACCCTTCGTGCGCGAGTCCAAGTTGCACTTGGGCGGCTTTTTTAATTATTAGTTGTTTAACATGATTTATAGACAGTATATCCAGAAACATGTTAAGTTCCAAGTTGGGTCTTAGAGCTGTTTCCTGCAGTGGTTTTCAGTAGGATATACCACAACATAACGTAGCATCACGCCTGTATTTCCTGAAGGGTTAGGCAGAGGGGTACCTATCGAATGAATCAATGAAAAACAGTGAGGTTCTACGCTCAGCTTTTTTTGGGCGTTTGATTACCCATAACGTCTGTCAAAGATCTACGAATGACAGTCGGGACCAAAGGCTTTACGTGCTTTTCGAGGCACGGAGGAGTCTCGATATGTAATGATAGTCATCTATTCACGAACCGCGGCAAGGGAGCTTAAACTTCGATCCGCGTGTTATTATTAAGCAATTAGCCCCTGGTAGCCCCTGCAAGCTACTAATTATATATTAGCAATAAATCTAGGCTGATTTAGAAATAGAAATCATTAATAATATAAAGTAACCTGTCATTCAGTATTAATATTGTAACAAGGCATCACAGCTAAACTGCGCAATTTGATTTCAATCAATTACAATTGCGTGTTACCTATCGATTTATGCCTACACCTGACTTGTAATTCTACCAAGAAATCGTACCACCTATTATTTATATGATAAGGTTGATTTTAGCGTGGATTTTAGTTTGCGAAGGCAAACATTGATGATTAGAAAATGTTGTAGTTATGAAACTCCGTGCATTGCGCGTAATTTAGTGTAGGAATGCTGTAATAGACGGTTTGCGATTCAAATTGGGTATTTCAATATATGTTGGATATTGCAGTAATTTGTATTTGGAGCAATATTGTACAAATAGGAAAAATGTAATGATATAGGTAATTAGGTTCTGATTTCATAACTAAATTATAACACTAGTTGATTATGGAAATCAATGTTTCAACTAAACATTGATTTCCATAATCAACTAGTGCTGGAGTTTGACATTTGCACCTGTCAAATTAGTTTACGAGATTTAAAAACAAACGTTACCTCAATGTAGATGTCACTGGTTGACGTCTCAATAAGTGAAGAAACAATTGAATGAGGTTTAGTGCCAAATTTGGCTATCCCTTTTTTAACAAGCCATTTACAAATGATACAAATATACTTTAGATTTTTCAATCGTCAGATAATTTTATTTGAGGAATTAATAATATGACTGTTTGACAGCTTTTGTTAGGAAAAATTTCAAACCGCCATCTTTATTCTTGAGATAAAAGTTTGAAAAATCAGCCCATAGAAAATCATGAATTATATGTTTATATATTTTGACAATGAAAATTTTATTCCGTATTGGAAAGTAAGAAAATACCTAGGTGGTACCTACCTAAGTGTATAAATAAAAAAAAGATATGTATATAAAAAAAAACATTATTACTAGAAAAATGGGTACAGTAAATCTCATGAAAACAAATTTGGTCTTATGCAATGTGCACTTACGTGTCAAAAGAGTGCTTTGGCTCTTGTATTAGGATTACCCTGTATCACGAATGCCATCATCCTCCTCCGGACAACTAGGATAGTTCTTTATACAATTAAATATAAACGTATATTTCTCTCTTTCTCTGCAATATTATGACGGGGTTGCGGGAAAGTCCGAAAGGGATACCGTGGCCCCTGGCAACGTACAGGCAACTGAAGGAACAAGGGTGGGTTTTAGTAATTAAGAGTCTGACACGCCCTCCCGCTCCGACCAGAGCGGGAGAAGTTATTTGATAATTTCCCACCCAAAAAGAAAAGGCAATATTATTATCGAATGGCAATACTGTTACATCACAATACAATGACAATAAGTACTTAGATTTTGGAAAGTAACACCATAAAATAGAGAGGCTCAGAAGGTTCAATTAATGGTGGGTAGCCATGCGATAACATAATAATACACGATAAATATCGATGAGGTAACTTTCCTCGAGAAATACGAAAATAGCTTTAAATGCAGCTGTAAAAGATTTGCCAGTCTGCAAGGTACTTAGTGTAGGGCGAATTGTTTAGTTCCCAAGCCTTAAGAGGATGCTCTTTAAACGCACAACGATGAAGTTTGATAGTTTACATAACATTTTAAGTAATTTGTTTAAAAGGTCTCTTTAGGGTCAGTTAACACCGAGACGTGACGCGTAGCGACTCTGTGCGCACTTTTTAAGATAGCGATACAAAATATAACTTTATTTACTACTCAAAAATACACAAATTTAATTGAGATAATTCGAAAATGCCTCGCAGCGTCGCGCTGCGCCTCGAGATGCCTCCCGGCGTAGCGCGACGCATTACGAAGCAGCGAGTCGTGGGACTGCTAGCGACTTCACGGTACGAATCGCGACGTCGCGCTGCGTCTCGCGGCAGCGCGCTGCGCAGCGCAAAGCGACTGGCATCTTCAAGCATCATAGCGTGGCGTCACGTCTCGGTGTGAATTAACCCTCATTCTTAGTGTGTCGATGCCAAAAAATACAAATATGTTTGAGAGTATAGCCACGTTTATTGCGTTATTTACGTTGTTCAGCAGACGAATTGTTCAAATCAATGAAGCAATGGTTTAGGAATTTCATTCAAAACCTTCGGATTTTGAAAGTGTGTTACGTCGAATTTAAGGTGCGAGATGGATAAGAATGGCCGAAGATTGAGCTAAGTGGCGTGCAATTAGACATGCCTATGTCCAGCAGTGCTTGCTAAAATACATTGTTAGAAGTACTACCGAACCCTACTTTATAACATAATTTCGAGTTATGTATAAAGTGTACCTTTTCTACCTTGCGATAACGTGACGAGAGTATTGTCATATCACGCGAACACCAAACAAAACGCATAATACTTTCACAGTAAGTGAGAGTTGATTTATGACCTTTTGTAATACTCATAACTATACTTGAATCATGTTTACATTTTGCGTTAAACCTCCACTACACTACTCGCGAAGGTGCTCGGACGAAGTACTCGTCGAAGTTGACTGAAATCCGGAGTACGTGCCTTCACACTCGTGCGAAGAACTACAGGACGCTTCGAGTACTTCGACTCGGGCGCAAGAACCGACAACGATTGGAAGTTGCCGAGGCGAGTGGAGGTTGCACGAAGCGAACCGAAGTGCCCTTCTACACTCTCGTATTCGCTTAACTTTATCTATACAAATAAATGAGTTCTGTACATAATTTACTTTCTGATGGACAACACACAGCCCGTGTCACTGAACATATATTTCCAGTATTACTTTATTTTGAAATTTTCTCCAAAAGTGCGTTTTCTTAGCCTGCCAATGGGAATCTGAGATAAATCGTGCCAGTCCATGAGCTTAGCATTAAGTATCAGTAGCGGCTAATAGTATACAATAAATATTATGTAAATAAAGGTTCAAAAGGTTTATTTTCACATAGACCAGACAAAGAAACTTGAGGAGAAACTTGTGGAACAGTCTGATGAACCGTTTCAGTTTATCGTTTCCTAAGGAAAAGAACTGGCAAGAATCTATAACAGCATGTTAAGAGCGTGCATTCTGAAATGTGGGCAACGTCGCAAATAAACGTCAAATATTTCGCTGTTTTGATTAATTTGGCGACATTACTGTATGGAAATATGAAATATGGCTAATTAGTGAACTAAAATATTGATTATGAAATGCAATAATTAATATCGTAACGATGTAAAAAAAGTATTTGGAAACTTTCCAAATGCCTTTTTTACACCAAAAACGGTTACAACATTAAATTCCGTGTTATAATTGCTATTCATTATTAATATTCTAGTTCACTAGTTAGCGATATTTCATATTTCCGTACAATATTATTGCGAAATTTTTCAAAACAGATAAATATTTGACAGCTATTTGCGACGTTGCCAACTTTTACTACAAACGCTTTTAAGAGGTGGGTAGGTCTCCTGATTTTAAAATATTTTTCTGTTTTCGGTAAATACAATGATTATGTGAGATCAATGGAGACCCGACCAGATACAAATGAAGTCATGTGAATAAGCTACTTATATGTATGTAACATGGCGTAATACAGTATTGTAATGAATTGTCGAGTGACTACTCTACCTAGATTGACCAGTGAAAGTCAGGAAATGTCTGGTGACTGCAGTTATGACATATTTCATTAGTCTAGCCTTTTCCTTGTCTTGGCTTCCATTCTAATCTATCAGAGATTTATGCTCGGTTTCTATAAATACAAAAGAATCGTTTTGCTTACCAATGGTAGCATTTTTTATGCCAAAATGGGCATATACATACCTACATTCTTAAGCTAATTTTACTTGTGGTAACTACTTCCATATGGGAGGGTCTACTATGCAAAGCTATGAGGTTTTTGCTTTATTTTTGGTAACGATACTTATTTAACAGAAACGGTCTGTAAATTATAGGAATCGGCCATTACATAATTTTATTCATATTTTATATAGCTTGAGTCTGAGATTGTTTTGCCCGGTTTTAGAAAATCTCTATACTCTGATCCAGTAAACCAGCTGTTAAATCTAATGAAACTTAGTGATTGGCTAAACGAAATATAATAAGTAAGAGCCAATAAAATCACCGAAATAATATTTGAAAATAGCTCAAACTCAAACTCAAAGCATTTATTTCAATTAAACCATTTACAGGCACTTTTGAATTGTCAAAGAGTCGGTCAGTTAGTCAGAAAGTTGAAGCTAGTTGCCCATTCCAAAACGTAGATCTCTATGGAGAAGAACGGGCAAGAAACTCCAAGGACACTCTTTTAAATTTTGAAATTACAAAATCCTGGGTACATTACTCTTGTTGCTTCTATATGTGAGAACAATGTAAAATAAAATAATAATCAAAAACGATTAAAAATAAGCAATGGCAGATAAGAGATGACCAGTCTCAACCGACGGCGCCCGTTCACGAACATGTCGCGTGGATCAGCACCATCCAGCTCAACCATTTTGTACGGAACCGAATGATCATCATTCTCTTGCTCTTATCAATTTATTTGGGGTCAGCACAACATGCTTTTCCTTCCACACTTCTCTATTAGTCGTCACTCGGTAGTCACCCCCTTTCTACCCATATCATCTTTCACACAGTCCATCGTTCGTTTCTTTGCTTTCCTCATTCCTCCGCATCACATGCTCATACCATGACAACCGATTTCCACCCAACTTTTCAGTCACCGGTGCCACTTTCAGACTTCCTCTTATGTACTCATTTCTAATTCCGTCCATTTGCGTAACACCATCCCTCTTAACAATATTTGAAAACAGATAAAATTCGAAAATTAATATCAGAGTGTCATTTGTTTTTTTTTTGTATGTCTATGTAATAATAATAATATACATAGTATAACAAAGTTCTTGTTTATTTTCTAAAAAAAGATTCATCGTCCCACTGCTTCTATTTTCACTTGCATAATAATATATATATTATGTATTTCGTCAGTAATTACAACAACCACAAGCTGCAATTCGTTAAGTAGTGCAAAATATTTATTATAAACACATTCTGTCATAACTGTTCATAATCATAACATTAAAATGGTTGTTGAATTGATTATAATCACATCGTCATAAAATAGAATATTATTTATTTACCGTTCTTGTTTTCAATATCTTTTTAAACAAAATTACATCACGCCTGTATTCTCAGAAGGGTTAGGCAGAGGTGCACCTCTAGTACACCCACAATTTAGCAGTTATGTTTAAGTCCCATGTAATAGGGGGAGCCTATTGCCATCAACCGGCCATAATCCAGACTCCGGGCTGCTACTGAGAATTCAAAATTCAAATTCAAATTCAAAAGTCATTTATTCAAACTAGGCTGAGAATCAGCACTTTTTGAACGTCAAAATTACATAAGACAGTCCCCCAAAACGCCCACCCTTCACCACTTCCTAGTGCTTTAGCTGGGAAGAAGAAGTGGCGCAACAAACTCCCCAGCAGCACAGCTGTCTGTTCAGTAAAAAAGATTCTATATAATAGTATGCAAAATGATATTTACATTACGCAACACAAAACATAATTTAAATTATAAAATTAATAGCCATATGACAGCTAGCACACGCCAATATACCAACCAAAAACATCGAGAACTATACTCAAGCAGAAATAAAAATAACTTAACGAAAACAATATCTAAATAAAAGCCTCCAGACATAAAGGGCGTGCCCGCTTACATATAGCTGTAACTAGAAGTTATAATTGATAAACTAGGACCATTGAGGTAAATTAAAAAATTATCGAGGTCGCTAGCTAACCACATACTGCAATACAACTCATAAAAAAAAAACATTGTAATGAGTAGATTATGTCAACAATAAATAAAGTAAAATTATAAACAATTATATAAATGAGAAGTTCCAGATGGAAAAACCCAATATCACTTTGCACGACCTGGAAAGCTATCCACGGACCTCGTCCTCAGCAGTAGCACTTGCGACCACTCGACCACCGAGGCAGTTTTTCATTGAAAACAATGCATTAGTAAACTCCTTGATTTAAAGTTTAAAAGTGGCGTCAGTGACAGGAAAGTTGAAAGGAAATCGTTTGGCGATGAAGCTGAAACCACAACCCATCACTTGTTTTCAAACACGGATTTTAGTATTTTATTATCAGACTAGGGGAAAGCACGCTAAGCCACCGCGTTGGTCTCAGCTGTCATTCATGTCATAATTTTTGACAGTCGTTACGGGTCATCAGAAGTCCGAAATTCTGTAACCAGTCGTATCACGGGGTATCGTATTACCCAGTAACTGGATTGCGGAGGTCAGATAGGCAGTCGCTCCATATAAAATGATGGTATTCAGCTGCATCAGATGATTACTATAGGAGTAGGGGTAGACTAAAGAAACGATGCATAGACTGTGTGGAAGGGGTTGACTACCAAGATGACTACTTATAGAGAAATATGGAAGCAAAAGACGTGTTGTGCCGATCACTTTTGAATTGTAATAAGGGCAAGAGAATGACGATTTTAGTGTTTTACTCTTCGTTTATTCAAAACCTTAAACAAGTTTTAACCGTAACCCTTGTATGTCGGTTAAAATTAAGTTAACCACAAGTCGGTCGCGCTCTGTAAACCGCGGTGGAATTCGGCCCGTCTCAGCGATGCCACCTTTCTCTTTCAAAGCTATAAGTACTCGCTTATTGTACCCTGGTACCATTGATAGATGTTATGTGTAATAACTTGCCAAGTTTATGGTATATCTTTGTGTTTTCTAGTGGGAGATTATGTGCTTTTGTTGATAGAAATATGTTTTCTTTTGTTATTTTATATTTCATTTTCTTTTGACCCAAAATGGTTACATGTTTATATCTTAGATTTTCTTTTGACCAAAAATGGTTAGGTACATGTTTATCAGGCCTGTCCTCTTTCCTATTAACACTGTTATATGAAAACATTGTAAAACACAATTATTTAAAAAAGAATAACCATTCTTGCCGGCTCTTCTCCATAGGAAACCACCAATTGGAACCGTGAACCTAGCTTCTGACGTTTCATAAGTGCCCATGAAGGTTTAAGTTTTTTTTTAAATATACTTTGGATCATTCAATAGTAAAATAAATATATTTGGACAAAAATGATAATATTAAATATTTTCATAATATCAATGAATCCATGTTGCTGATTAGATGACCTAGGTACTCTTATGTCTAATAAATAATTATAAAACCAAAATTTTAAAATTATGGATTTCTTCGGTAACTGTTATTTGAAACCCTGTTCAATTATTGTTGTCAGCAAAGTTTTGGAATTGGAGGTATTTCAATAAAAAATGTCTGTCTTCACAACACAATACACAGCCTAAACCACTAAGCCTTATCGGTATAACGAAAGTGAGCACTAAGTTCATCCCTTAACGGGGTTAAATTAATAACAGTTTGTATAAAAGTTAGTACTAAGTCGTAATTGGCAAAAATCGCTTTTCTAAACTAACGTTAGATTTTTGTATGTTTGTAATGAATAAACTCAAAATCTAGAGGACCGATTTAAAAAATTCTTTCACCAGTAGAATGCTATATTATCACTGAGTAACATAGCCTTTAATTTACAAAGATATCAAGCTGGTAGTGAATAAACCTTCAGGGGAATGGTTTACCTTTAGCAAGTACACAACTTTCACAAGATGACAACCAGCTGTTTATTTTTAATTTCCACCATGGCGGCCATTTGGAGCATGACGCTAAGTTAATTAACTTTAATGTGACGCGTTATCATTTAATCTATAATTTACGAGAGAAACTTAGAGTCTATGGCGGCTATGCTATCTAACAATTGTAATTAATTAAACGTTTAAGTATTGAATTAATGTTGTGAAGTGAAATAGCTTAATTATCTGTGCAATAATAAAAATGGAACATAAAATGTAGGTAGAATATTATTGGAAAAATGAAATTGGTTTATACTTATATTCCATTTGACATTTAAACAAAACTTTTTTACAGTCTGTTTAACCGATTTTGACTTCTATACCGTAGGCATAAGGATGGCATTAAAAGCAAAAAAATGGTTACAATACCAACTGTTTACTGCAGCTGCCATTGGTCATGCCACCAACGCAATATAAGTCAAAATCGGTTGAACGGACTGTAAAAAAGGTTTAGTTGAATGTCTAATCTTATTTCCTTCTTATTTCAAATGGAGTATAGTTATGTTACAAAGGATGAAATACTTTTATTTAAGTTATTCATTTTTTCAACTTTTAATTTGATTTCTTTTACATTATTTAACACAACTAACTATTTACATTAAGTACTAAATTGAATGACTAACTAACTAACTATACAAATAAATACGACTGAGAATGGCAACATTGCCACGTTGAGTGATAATGCTAATTCTTTGGCCAAAGTTAGTTTGTCTATTCTTCCGTCGTCAATACCCGTTTCTACGGCGGTCATGCTACGCGTGCGGGTCATGTGAAGTGTCGACCAGTCGACGAGAAATTTTCTTGAAAAGGAGATGCGCACTCGGGCCATATGACCCGAGCGTGTCGACTCCGAACTGCTCAAAACTGTAGTTACCCATAAGGTTACAGTATTTGCGCTGCTTGAGGGTTTCAGCAGTCGCAGCAGCGGTGCCAGCACAGCCCGCCGTGCTAGGAACATGAGATGGCGCAAGGGTGTCGACACAGATTGCGTCCCACACCAGGTGGCCTACTCCCTAAGTCTGTCAACGAAGTTCGCAACTTCGGGGTGAACCCTACACCCGATTAATTAACTTTTTTGGACTTGCATAAACACATCGGGAGTAGGGACAACTGTCAAATCGTGTTGGCATTAATTCTTAGTTTGGGCCTTGAACTAATCGCATGTCCCGTAAGTGACACGGAATAGGAAATGCTTGTAACTTCGGCCAAAACTATGAACTTCATGCTTAGGGATTAGCTCCGAAAGGCCTACCCACCTTCCGAGGCATAGACTCTTTTAGATAAATTGTCTTTCTAATTGTTTATTTTTCCCCAATCCTTTATCTACCATATAGTTCAATTTGTTACCCCGTAACAGTCAACTTCAGAGGGCTAAGGGCATAGACAAAGTGACAATCTATCAGCGATAACGAAAAAATGTATGGGACTGACATAAACTACCGAAAAGCTTATGTCAATCTTGTTGAAAGTGGTCGCAGAAATACGAAAGACATTGAAAGCGATTGCCACTTGTCTAGGCCTTCTGATTTTTACAACTTGCGATTATAAAATGTTGTTCAAACTAAAGACATCAACGCGTTTCATCTCATTTTGCTTTCAAACTTCCACGCGGACGTAGTCGCGGCTAAAGTAAGTTGTTCAAATAAATTATAAGTTATAACATAGTGACAGATTAGCTGTATTCATGGAATTATTAGTATTAAAATATTAACCAGTTAGAGTTCGTAATATTATGTATATTTGATTTTGTAGCGTGATATTGACTATGATTATATCATACGTTTGCCGTAGTTAAAGTATTTGTGCCAAAAAGTTCCGGATCCGTAATACCACGTGCTACGTATCTCGGTGTGGTCTAGCACGGTCTGATAATAACACTAAATATTATGTATTTAATAAGAGTATTATCTCTGTGCCGACTAGAATGAACTTAAAGAGACTTTTGATAATTAAAAAGAGCAACAGCGGATTATATTGCCAGCCCTTCTTCATAGGAAACCATACATAAGATCAATCAATCAATCTGCCTAGCCTTTTATCAACGATGTTGGGGTCGGCTTCCAGTCTAACCGGATGCAGCTGAATACCAGTATTTTACATGGAGCGACTGCCTATCTGACCGCAACAACCCAGTAACTGGATAAGTCTGGTTGTCAGACTCGGGCTTCTCCGTAAAGACTGTCAAAGATACACGAATGACAGCCGGGACGAACGGCTTAACGTGCTTTCCGAGGCACGGAGGAGTCTTGGTATGTAAAGATCGTTGCCCATCCATAGACCAACCCCGGCAAGCGTAGCTTAACCTGATGGGTCAACCCGTGCGACTATTATTACTTAGCCACGAGCTCTTTCCTAATAAACCAAAACATGCATAAAATCCGAACACCTAATTTTATTTCTGACTTCGAAAAGTGTACTATAGCTACACCTCTGCTTAACCCTTTTGCGATTGCAGGCGTGATGTTATGTTGTCCTAAAAGTGTCTATGAGAAAATAAAAGTTTTGAATCCTGAATTCCCCCTTTTCTATCAAAAACAAAGGTCTGTAAAAGATTCAAGAATTCTTAAAACCTATTACTATGAAATGAAAGGCTTCTAATAATTATTATATCCAAGGCATAATAATTACGTCATAAATAATAACGTTATAGCTAATAATGATAAACGACGTCTCCACTCCAGTTATTAACCGGTACTAATCGGAAACAGAGATAGTTAAATACTGCATTCATAATTTTCTTGTTTATGGTCTGCCTTTCTTTATGGGCTAGAAGAGATTTTAGTATATATTTTATAGATGGAAAGGTCTTAATTCTTTATTTTATACTAATTCTAGACGAAAGAAATCATTAAAAATGTTATATTATTAGCATTGTGGGCAGTCTTATTGCAAACTGCAAAATGTGCTAGAAATAGAAAATCTTATAGAAATGTGTTATAAAAATAAAGTAATTTTTCAATTTGTAGTAATTTTTTTGGAAGTCAGTTTTTTTTTTCGAATACCTCTACCTGCTATGTAAATAACAGTGACAGGAACTTATTATATATAACATCATCCATATAGACTAAGTGGGAAAAAATCGTATTTTTGAGGCTAACTCCCAAACAAACTTAATAAAAATTATGTGGGTGGTCCCACACCGCGCAAGCTTCATCTAACAAATGAAAAAAGCACAATTGACAAAAATATCGATGTACATACATAAAAAAACCTACGTCCTCCTTTTTGGAAGATTACATAGCATAATCTTATTCAAAATAATTTGTTACGGTTTTTATGGTGTTATCTACAAGACTTGAGCCCAATACTCTTTTTTTTTAATTATTGGACTCAATACTTTTTTCAATCAATCAATCAAATTGCCTAGCCTTTTCCCAACTATGTTGGGGTCGGCTTCCAGTCTAACCGAATGCAGCTGAATACCAGTATTTTACATGGAGCGACTGCCTATCTGACCGCAACAACCCAGTAACTGGATAATACGACACCCCTTGGTAAGACTGGTTGTCAGACTCGGGCTTCTGACGTCCCGTAACGACTGTCAAAGATCCACGAATGACAGCCGGGGCCAACGGCTTAACGTGCTTTCCGAAGCACGGAGAAATCTCGATATGTAAAGATGGTCACCCATCCACGGACATGTTTTTACTTAGCCACGAGCTCCTCAAAAAAAAATTAGACAATCAAGGATGAAAATTTAGATTCGAATCTTACATATATTCCACAAATGCAAAGATTACCCTTCACTTTGAGAAAGTCTCAATGGAATAATACCACAAAAGAACAAACAAGTAACATTTCTACGTATCCTCATTAGCATTCAGGTCGCGGAAATGATGATTAAATAACATTATGAATTTATGACAGCTCGCTGACCAAATAACTGTCACGTTGAGTGTGATATGTATAGCTGATATTGTAGACAACAACGTGACGTTAGAACGCATGTTTTTGATAATTACTACTTGAGGAAATAGGCAATTAAAATCTGTTCCAATTTGAGAAAATCTTCACTCATTTCTTTTAAATTTAATGATAGGTACTTCTTCAAAATACCCAAGAAAAGATAGATGGAAATGTGTGAGTGATACCAAGAAAAGGGGAATGATATATAATCGGTGACGGTTGACAGGCGGGAGAATGGAAGAGATAAACATTTTGTACAGATCACAAGTAACATGGAACCTGAGGGCCTCACAGAGTGACTTTCTATCAGCAAACACGATGATATAAGTTAAAATGTATAATAAACTACTGAAAAGCTTATGTCAATCGAGTTGAAAGTCGTTGTAGAAATACGAAACGCTTTGAAAGTGATTGCCACTTGTCTAGCGCCTTTAAAATATATAAAAAATCCACATAGACTACCAAAAGACATAGGCAAGGTCAAAATTTAAGAAGGTAAGACACTTGTGTCACATTTTGTCAATAAATCTATATAAAACTTGTCAAAATTATGTATAGTCACTATGGGTCGCGCTAGGTTGGTTGGTGACCCAGATTGGTGGCATGTACCCCACGGTGCCTACGGTTTCCGGCGTACGAATTACTTAAGATTATTGGTTCCTTTTGATAATTTGTGTTTATTTTTTGAGGTGTAAGTGGATTTTTTTGTCTTAGAATTTTATTAATAATAATTTTAGTATTGTTCAAAGACTCTTGTTTGTTACTTGACTGCAAAGCAGGCATATGTTATGCTTTAAGTTTATTAGTTTTACTAACTAGAAATTATTTCAATTTGCAACTATCTTTTATTACGTCTAGGTATTTCATGGACAGTTAGGAAAATTATTTTTTAAACAAATTGACATCCTACGTAAATTTGGAGTGTCATAGCCATTTCATACAACTGAAAAAAAAACATACAAAAGAATGATAGTTTAACTGAATATACTATAATGTCTTATATTTCGTCACCACCGAGTTCTAGAGTAATAAAGTATAAAAAAGACTATTAAATATACCTACATATTTCTTCATGATATATATTGTTTTATTTATGTCCAAGCTGGGTCAAACTTGTATGGGAGCGTTATCCATCTCCTTTGGTTAACAATGAATTTTCATGACTACATAATTATGTCCCATTTTTACAATCCTTCGCAGGTCGAGTTTACATAGATTGCATCTGTTTACTCGGACCTGTGGCTAATTCTTAATAGATACCTACTCAGTTCTTAATTTCTATTTAAATGGAACCGATTTAATAATACACATTCATAGATAAAATCACGCCTTCTTCTCATAGGCACGAACTACAGCACGTCACCTGCTACGATCCTTACATACTCCTATTGCTTTGTTTACGTCATACATCTGGTCATACACGCATTAGTTATTACTAATCTCGGGTTAAATCGAGACGGATTCACTCAAAGTCAAAGAGTCTCTTATCAAAGCCTTTAATTACACTCACATACGTCTATATAAAATCTATTTGAAAGAAATGCAGCTCGTACATTGAATCTGTCAATACAAGCAGTGAGTATTTATAGATATTTCATAATATTGCGAACACGTTACTAGCCAGTCGTAAATCGATCGCTGGCAACTGCCACGACGTTCAGTCAGTAGGGTTACCATCATATCCTTGACTCTAGATCAAACAGATTTAATTTAATCTGTATTTTGGTGGTTAAAAGTCACGAATCTGTGTCAAAGTCAAAAATATATGTTATAGAAATACAGGACTAAAACAGTAAAATAACTATCATGAATGATTGAACCAAATAAATATGAAAAGCTGAGAGAGGATTTGAGGTTGCATTTCCCGATAGTACTAAAGCACGACAAGTCTTAAACACAGAGCTTGCGTGAATGCAACTTCCAAAAGTGTGTCGAGTGTGTGCATGGTCGCATCACCGCTAAACATCAGGGGGCTATTATATAACTTACAAAATTGTCGGATTGTCGCCTGTGGGTTACAGGCGACAATCCGACAATTTTGTAAGTTTTATTCATAGTTTTCTGATTTATTAAACAGTATCTGTCCAAAAAATGTGACAATGATGTAATTTTTTCAACAAATATGTCGCAGTGTCAGTTATGTTAGGGCCGGGCTATGGCGAGCTGATGCTAGATGACTTACTCTTTATGAGTTCATTTAAGAGTCATTACAACAAAAGCACCTGTTGAAGAAAAGTTAATATATAAAAGCAAGGAATGCATTTAAAGACACCTTTATCCAGCATTAGATGGCATCTGGTGAACAAATAAAAAGCTTTTCCTCCGATTAGTGATGATCAATGACTACAAGATCCCAAGAACACATCATTGTATCCTGTAATATGATAGTTCAATCAGTTCAAATTGAGCCCGAAGCAGTCACAACTGCCTTTGTTTTAGCAGACAATATGTCATTAAGATCACATTACACTCGCAGAACTCGACACTTTACCGGTAACAGCTATTGTTTGGAATGCACTCGTCTCTGTGGCCACGAAAGTCAGAATCTTGTAATACATAAGTTGAATTTACGATGTTTGATTCCGGATCTCATCAACAAAATATAGGTGAAGTAATTTATTTATTTTATTCCGTTCGGAAAACTTACTGCTAACTTATTTACGTTGTTCTTAAAAAATATGAAATTGAAGGCTATTTACAAGTTTACACTGATCAACACGAACGTGATCGCCCAGAATTCACGTCAATCAATCTGCCTGGCCTTTTCCCAATTATGTTGGGGCTGGCTTCCAATCTAACAAGATGCAGCTAACAACCATTATTTTACACGGAGCGACTGCCTATCTGACCTCCACAACCCAGTTACTGGGTAATACGATACCCCTTGGTAAGACCGGTTGTCAGACTTTCGGGCTTCTGACGACCCGTAACGACTGTCAAATATCCACGAATAACAGCCGAGACCAACGGCTTAATTTGCTTTCCGAGGCACGGAGGAGTCTCGGTATGTAAAGTAGCGTAACCTGATGGATTGACCCGTGCAGCTGTTATTACTTAGCCACGAGCTCCTCGCGAGAATTCAGATCACACCCCGATTAATAATCAGATGACGGCAAATGGAATATATGGAAAAAGACATAACTGCCTCGACCACAAAGAAATTGGAATAAGGGTAGGAGTATGATGAATATACCACTAACAAATGTGAAAAAAAGACTTTGGTGATAGCACACTACTCATATCTAATAATAACACTGCCTTTCCCTCGGAGGATTCCACCTGTGATAATAATAAGTATTATGACATCAAGGATCAGTTACCCCGTACTGACATCCTTGCATGGTAAACCCCCCCATGGTGTCCTCTTGGGGACATTATTATGCAACCGACGGCGGAGCGACGACCCGAGACTAACAGGAAAGATGTGGAGACTTCCACATTACAAGTTATATAAAGTTGTATGACATAAAGCTAAGTTTTTAGATAGCATCAGGTGTTATGTGCTAAATAGTGGTGGATTATATGTAATGACTTTCGAACTATGTAACTTGATGAGTTTATTGATTATTTTGTAGTTAAATACAAAATGAATAGTGGTTTTTAGTTCAAGAAATGAAAAAAAAAAAAAAGTATTCTAATCTTGTAAACAGTCATTACAATTAGTGATTAATTAATTAATAAGGAAATTGACGATAAGATTAAGAATGAATATTGTGGTAAGCTATCAATTTATTTTTAGATTTTATTTCTCTGTGTGATTTCTGTTTCAAGGTTTTTATTTAGCCTAATACAATATTTTTTTCATTTAAAGCTTTTATTTTCTGTAAATGTTAACCTTGCGACTCCAACCCTCCCTTAGTCCTCACAGGTACTTATTTATATCGGCAGGAAATGCAACATCGTGTCTCCGAGACAGCCACCACAATGTTATAGCTAATAGAGAGTATTTATAGCTCTATGGTACATCTCTATGGCTCTATCTTCTACATGAGAGGATGCTCTTGTTTGTGTCTGTGATAATTTTTATGGGAATTAATTTTTCCCGTACTTTGTTACTATGTTATTATTACCCATAAGATACCCTTTATCTGTGGGTGTTAGAATTGGTAACTAACCAATAAACTTTTATAGGGGATAGTAATATCATTGGATATATTTGTTTGTTGCCAAGTTTCCGTTAGCTCATGTATTTAATATGCGATTAGCGCTAAGCAATTAGTTTAAGCGATGTTATAGAAACCAGATGGTCTGTAAATTTAGAAATTTTAGACCATTCAAACCTGAGCACATCAATGTGGCTTGGTGATAGAAATACTTTGTTTTTGGAAAAAGTTTTCCAAAGTAATTTTATTACTAGCTGTAGACATTAATTAAATAACTTAAAAATACATCACAAACTCTTCCACAGAGTTACATACGGACTTTATAAAACTTTTACTATAAGATGTCTGCGCTAATGACATCTGCGCACGCGACTAGATTTACGAGCCTCGGTCGACAGGCCGCGCAACTACCCACATTCTCTACGCCCCGCTGTTTTTAAATGCGAATGAGGATCTGACAGTTGCTTTTTTCCTTAAAATTACGAAATATCAGGTCTGTACTATCACGTAGGCAGAGTATAAAGTACATCGACATTTCGCACGCATTATGTTGTACTTAAGTCCCTTAGAATAGGACGAGCCTATTGCTATCAACTGGGCACAAATCCTGACTTCGGGCGTCTCATGGTTTTTCCGTTAGGGATTCGACGATTTGCTACCTAAAGATCAAGGACTACGGAGATAGCCTTTTATGGGCCTAATATTATTTAAATATTGCTGAATTCATTAGTACAAAACCACATTTAAATACAAAATGTCAAGAGAAATATAACCAAATAGTTAGGTAAACGAAAGTAACACTACGGTAAAAAAAATCAAGGTTAAGACTGGAACTGATGATCGCCGTCGGTATCGAAAAGATGTGGCTAGACCAGAAGCCACTTCAGTCTATAGATATATCGAGATAACGAAAAGTCCTTTTTTTAAAAAGGAAAAATACTTATGACTGCAACATGATAATGGCAGAAAAGGAACCGAAGAAACGCTCTGGCCAAAATGGATAAGTGTAATAAAAATGAGCGAGAAAGGGTCATGGTTTTCGATCTAAAATACCATATCATGTTGGTCGTCCATCGGAGGACCATTGTCAGGAACGAAGTTCCTTCTCACGTATGATTTAAATCAAAAACAAAATTTTCACAGCCACCATCTTGGATTTACATTTTAACGTCACTATCGGCTTTAGCACCCTTGAAAACTATGAAAACAATAGGCACGACAAAAAATTTAAAAATTTTGCAGCCGTTATTTTGGATTTTCGTTTTGACCCAATTCACACTTTCTCTCTCTCTCTCTCCGGCATGCAGTGTACTCGGGCCGATGTATCAAATTTTACCCCACGAAAAAGTACTTGCATTACTCTTTTCTTTCGTTTTTTTCTACCGGCGTTCCCTCGCTCTCTCTCTCTTTCTTTCAGAAGACAGTCGCAAGTCACTTTTTAGCGTTAAAGAACTTCAATCCAAAAAGTAAAAATGCTGAGTTATATAGCGAGAAAGAACAGAGTGACTAGAGAACTATTAACATTACCGATCAATGGCTCATATTTACCATTACCATACATTCCTGAATTTCATTCCTCATCATATTAACGTTATTATGTACGGTTTTGTAGACTCTAAATGATTAACAATGTCATACAGGCATTCTTAAGTATTATCAGATCAAACATACCATTCAATAGCACATCAAAATACAGCTCATCAGCAGATCAATAATCGTTCGTCACTAAACTCGTCTAGATCACAGATCTTAGATCTCAGCCGGATCTCAGTTGAACATAAACCCCGATCGATGGACGGCAATCGAATAAAAACGCACATAAAATATATGGTCATCCGTAACACATAAGCTGTCATCTTGATCGATGCGCATGAGTTGAATTGTGTTTTGTGGATAGGATGTGGATTGGGAGCAGGACAGGTGGGGTAGATGTTTGTGATGGGATTGGGGTTAAGGAACAACTTCTCACTTGCAGGGTATTCTTGGAAACATGGTGGTGGAACTAAAGGTACCTTCAGACAACATTTTCTATTTTGTTAAGTACCTGGTACTTGTTGACAGGCCCACACTGTCGTCCCATTCATATTAACACTTTTCATTTGAATGTAAAAGCAAATTCTTTTTAAAAGTGGGACCCGAAAATGGAAATGCTAAAATGGGATGAGAAGCGAAGAAATTATGAAAATCCTTTCACTGATAAGTCCTACACAAGAAAAAAAGTCTAAATGATGTCGTGGTAGTAAGCAAAAACGTATTAAAGAACTTCTTCTTTTCGTGTGGTCCTGGTGTCAGAGTTTTAAAGCCGCCCATGAGCCTCTGATTTGGCTTCACAAGTCTTCGAGAAATATCTCTCAGGCATGCCAGTTTCCTCGCGATGTTTTCCTTCACCGTTTTTGAAGCAAGTGATAATTATACAATACGCACATGAATCCGAAAAGTCAGAGCTGTGTGCCTTGGGTTCGAACTCGAGACCTGTGACTTGGCAGTCCGACGAAAAAAGTTGCAGTCTTGATTAAAGAACTGTAACTATGTACAAAATTTGCATACAATTTCCAGGCAAGAGTTGTATTGGTTTCCAAAGGAAATGAAACATCAATTTGATGATATCCAACCATCCGCTGATTTGAGCATTCGAGGTGAAATTATTCGTTGACAGTTGCATACTTCAATATTCTTACTTCTATTCCTAGTCAAAGAATTAACACATCACATATCATAACATCACGCCTTGTTTCCCAAAAGGGTTGGGCAGAGGTTTACCTATAGTACGCCCACATTTCGCCAGCTAATAGGGGGCGAGCTTATTGACATCATTCGGGCACAACTTCCAGATTCCGGGCTTTAACTGAGAAATTGCAGATAGAAAACCTCAATAACACTTTGCTCGACCTGGGAATCAAAATAACCCAGGACCTCAAGCTCAGTAGTAGTGCTTGCGACCACTAGATCAACGAGACATTCAAAGAATTAATCTTGAATTAATGCAATGAATTTTCATCTCGTTTCATAGTTCATAGGTAGTTGCTATTAATGTCAGAGAGTCATTTTCCCCGCTTGCTTGTCCGTCTTTCAAAGAACATCAGATTTATTACCGCAAAGCTTATATTATCCATGCATCTGCACATACAAGCGTCAGTTATAATTTAAAAATTATAGCTCATGAAACTTGAAAGCTTTTGAACAGAATCCATTACTTCGTTCATGCATAAGAGGATATCCATGAATCAAATTGATTTCTTTTCAGACAGCATCGCTGTTTAAAGGATTCGTTTAAGTGCACTAAACAGTCATAGAATCTTCGTGTAATTAAAATTTATGACATACATTAAGGAAGACCAGAAGAATAATATGAAGACAGTAATTGTAAAATTGGAAAGGTCTGTGTACATGTACATACGCCTACATTCCTCCATACCATCCATACTTAATATTATAAATGCGAAAATAACTCTGTCTCTCTGTTACCTTTTGACGTCTTGACGGCTGAACGAAGGAATTTGGCACATAGGTAGCCCATGACCTGGTTTAGGACATAATATACTTTTGATCTCGGTAGTACGTTCCCGTGAAATAATTTCCGGCCTCCACGCGGGTAAAAGCTAGTAGGTACTCAAATATATTTCCTAGCGTATTGCTATTGGTTCGTATGTTTAGAACTCGGTATAATCTACACTATTGTTAACAGCTACCTGCATATATACCGGTTCGAGTTCTACTTATCCCGCTGCAAAATTGCTTGAATATACATATTAAACTTGTCAGGCTCACAAGTAGACATCAGCATAATTATATCTTCTTAAAATAAGCCTGTCAGACATGACAGTTTTATGAAATTGCTACTATCAGGGATGGGTTACAAAATTGCTTGATAAGTTATTTTGGTTCAATCAGGTTGGGTGTTGAGACCTTATAAGGTTTTGTACCTCATTACATAATTATAGGAGTCAGTGAAGTAGTAAAAGACCTAGATGTCATTCACAACATTAAAATCGTTACACATACACGTAAAATAAGCTCACACCTTCTTCCCAAGGGGGTAGGTAGAAACTACAGAACGCCACCTGTCACGATACTTATATACAGAGTGAGTATGTATGAGTTTGCTTCGCTAACGTTCAAATATTACACGCACGCCGATTGCAAGTACTACGCACCTGACCTTTCTGAAGAACATCACCAATAAGCGTCCCTGGCGTTTAAAATTGTTAAAAAAAGAAAATCTGAATCAGATACAGAAAACGATTTAGCTATTGTGAAATATGATATATTTAAACAAGAACGACGTCCAATTTTCGCTAATGAAGTAGAACAAGCTGTTATTGATAATAAAATTATAATACAACATGCTAAGAAGTGATGTGTAATCTCTACTCTAGGATACGGCTACAATACTGATGATTATTGTATTGTTATTGTTTCATTCTAACTATAAACTTTGGTAGGTCTCTGTAGGGTTATTATAAATGGCATGACGTATCACGCATTGATCAAAGTATAGAGTATTCCAAGCATACAGTGCAACATATATAAGAAAAATAAAATTATGTCCATGAGATTGCTGACTTTATGGGTTTTTGTTTTGGGTGAGAATTAAGCGTTTGCTGAACAGACGTTTGTCATGTATAATTTTGCTACTACTTACATAGTAAGTCTATAGCTGGAATTTATGAACATATAGGTACAGACCCATAATTCTCAGGAATATTTTAAAGTTAATCAATTGTAAATCATATTTATTACTTGCGCGGTACTCTCCGCTTTCACATTGAAATTCCTGCATTCTTCCGCTCAGATTATATTAAAGGAGGTTAAATAAACGATCGCTTTTTTGTCATTCCTCGTTAACAGCATTCAAGTTTTTGTCATTGAAGTAAATGGAAACAGATTACTTATCAAGTTATCATTCTACTTCTTTTATTATTATCTTTTGAAATTTTTTTACAGGACCTAATGTAGTTCCCTAGAGCATACCGAGCGTTCACGCTGGATATTTTCTTTAATTGGTCAAATCAATTTTATCACGGGTCCCAAGATAGTTCCTTGGGGGGTTCATTTATTTTATTGATAAATAGGTTTTGTCGATTTGTGGTCAGAATTATTATATATTTCTAAACCTTTCTTAACATTTTGACGCAGGTTTAATTTATGTAGATTTTGATTTTCTGTTCAAAGGTTGAACAATTCATGAAATAGGGTTAGTAAGTAATACAGCTGCTTCCATAGATCCTCTGTAACGGTATGTTAGGAAAGCTGTAAAATGAAGTTCGATAAACATAGCTTAAGTGTTTACTTGCGACCGCTAAAGCCTTCAGGCGTAGTCAATGGTCATTAAACAGGTAAGTCGTATTACATATACGAAGTGAAATCCACTAACTTTATATGGTTAAGCACTTAAGTAATTAACCAGTCTTCATATATCAAACTGATATATCATCTTCAACCATTTTCAGATAAAGAACAACACAAATAATATGCTACATCATTTAAATATTTCGACGATACACTCTTACCAATCATCACAAAACATTGCCTCGTTAACTAAATCAACTGAGCGGAAAATTAAGTTCTAATAAATAAAAAAAATTACCTCTAAAATATCGACGGTCTTCATATCAGTGACGTTGGAAAATCACTAAAAGAAAAACAGGAATATTCACATTTTCTCACTGAAAATCACTCACTGCACTTCACTTGTTTCGATTCGAGTGTTGATAACGGTAATACGTGCGTACTTCACGGCGGTCAACGAGAGAATGCGCGCGGACGGTCCCGGCGTGCGCAAGCGCAACGAAACGGCTGCTCCGATTGTTAAGGCTAAGTTGATGTAATTGTTGATAATTGTGCAATTTGTTTAATATTGGTAGAAAATTGGTAAATTGTTTGAGTAAGGATTGGTATTTAAGCATAATTAAGAAATGTTTTTTTAAAGTTCGGTTACCAATACGTGGTGACCTTTTCGATAGCTAATTGTCTAATTAGTGGTTTGATTTGATACGTTGTGTTCAATTATGAGTTATCGGGTGTTTTAATGTAAGAAAGAGCTGTAGTTAGAGCTGAGTCCTCTCCCAAATCACACTTCACCACTGTAGAGGTGAATTAAGTTCATTAGCCTTTTTTTTTTTTTTTTGGGTGGGAAATTTTCAAATAACTTCTCCCGCTCTGGGTGGAGCGGGAGGGCGTGTCAGACTCTTACTAACTAAAACCCACCCGTGTTCCTTCCGTTGCCTGTACGTTGCCAGGGGCCACGGTATCCCTTTCGGACTTTCCCGCAACCCCGGCAGGCATCGGTCCTAACGGACCCCTTCACTTCTGCTGACATCTCTTTGAGGCACGCGTGGAACACAACGCGCCGTCGACCCGAGCCTGGTCCTTATCGGACGGTGAGCTACCCATTGCTCACCATCCGCAAGCCCGCGCCTACGGTGGCCGGGAATCGGCCTGCGATTCCCGACGCCCAGGGCGTCTCCTGCGGCGGCTAGGGGCGTGAGGGCGCGAAATTTGCCTCTCCCTCACGCGTTCTGCCTCCTCCTTCGCGAGCATTCATTAGCCTACCATCCCAACAATAGCTTTTTTCCCAATAAATGCATGTAAAAGACCAATGTTTGTGTTGTTAAATTAAACAAAACAAAAATATTTAAAAATCTCCATCTGATTAAGAGAATCTGAAGTATATATTTTTCTTGAGACCCTTAGAACACGAGTCCGACTCATAATTGGCTTTTTTTTAACAGCGGATAACCTGACATACTTTAATCCTTATACTTAATACTACCAAAATTTACTAGCCACTTCTACAGAGTCAAATCTAATTAACTAGCGAAACTCCGCAGACAAGAGGGGTGTGACCCAAAAAAAAAAAACGTTGTTTTTGTTTTATTATTATTAGATTTACCCCATGACCCATCGCGTCTGCGGAGTTTCGCCAGCTAATTTAATTTGACCCTGTATCCAAAAACTACTTTTTAAGTGTATTCCTGTATAAAACTATTATTCCTGTATACACCCACCACTATAAAAAAATCAAAAAAAAAAATTCAAAATTTAAAATATTTTATTTCACATAAACCTATAAGGGCACTTATGAAACGTCAGAAGCTAGATGCACGGTTCCAATTGGTCGTTTCCTATGGAGAAGAGCCGGCAAGAAACTCCATGGTTACTGTTTTAAAAATAAATGGTATTTATAATGCTTATCCAACTGCTATAAAGTCTTCCCCTTAAGAGGATGCGTCTGAACACGGAAGCGATCGCGGGCACCGCTCGGCAAACACTATATCAACCGTAACGGTACCGTAAGTGGCGTGAAGGTGCCGGACGGCCGCCGGCTGGGAGCATACCGGCTAATCAACGCGAGGTTACTGCTGGCCAAAATTAGGGACAGAAATATTGGCACCTTTGGTTCGTTTCGCCCAATTATAAAAGTAGCTGTGCCTTAATTTTGGCTGGAAGAGAGGAAATGTTTTTATTGGTACTCGCACAGGAAGAACACAGACTAAATATTAAAACATATTATATAAAAACATAACAGTATATATAAACAAAGTCCTGTAAGAGGTCAAAAGCATCTCAGTATAATGCTGCGACCTTGACAATTCTGGAAAAATGGCTTGATGAACCAACCCCCTTAAAAAGGTGGCTGAGGTAGACAAAGAGGTAGACAAAAACGTGGCTGAGGCCTTTTGGAAGGGGCAACTAGAATCAATTAATTTTTTTTGTAAATTTTTGACGTTCAAAAGTGCCTTATACGGGCCTACTTGAAATAAATGATTTGACTTTGACAGTATCTGGAAGGCCGGGGACATGGTGCTGTGGCGCAACCTTGGAGAGGCGTTTGTCCAGGAGGAATGTGATGGACCGACTTGATTTGTCGAAAACTGTTAGGATGTTTGGGTACTACTAATAAAATATTGTTGATACTAATACAATACTGTTGATTTTGAGTAGGCTTTAGTTTGATCTATCCTACATAAGGAAGATGTAGTCTACGATCGTGCAGGCTTACCTGAAATAACCTATCCACTGGCGATTTGAAGTCAAGGAGTCTTGCGAGTCTTGAAGGTTATAGCCGTCGAGATAAAGACACACTCCAGCAAGGTGCTCCACTTCTAAGCGGTACGCATAATGAACGTATCATAAAAGAGAATTCTCGATCTCCAAGTTGTTAATTAATTATTTATTTAAAGATTGTAAAGTAATCTAATCTCACACGAGCATTCCGATGTGATTCAGAGCAGTGGTGGCTCAGTGGTGGCCAATGGTAATGGCCCCGATTTAAGAATAGCAGGTCGTGGGTTTGAACGCTTTTTTTTTTGGATGGGAAATTATCAAATAACTTCTCCCGCTCTGGGTGGAGCGGGAGGGCGTGTCAGACTCTTACTGACTAAAACCCACCCGTGTTCCTTCCGTTGCCTGTACGTTGCCAGGGGCCACGGTATCCCTTTCGGACTTTCTCGCAACCCCGACAATGGGTATGAACCCTGACAGGTGCTTTAATTTGTGTAAATAATTTCATCACCACTGTTCTCAAAACGGTGGAAGAAATCATCGTGAGGAAACCGGCATGTTCTAGAACACAACGAAGACATCTGTAACACCTATCAATCCGCAATGGGGGCCGGGTGGTGGAATACAGCCTACTCCTCTCGAAAAGAGGAGGCCTGTGACCCAGAAGTGGGATTTGATTCTACTCGGAATTACCTACAAAGTCAAAGTCAAATCATTTATTTCAAGTAGGCCCTTATAAGACACTTTTGAACGTCAAAATTTACAAAAAAAAAAAAAATGATTCTAGTCGCCCCTTCCAAAATGTAGTTTTCGCATGGAGAAGAATGGGCAAGAAACTCCACCGTTACTCTTTTAGAATGTTTTACAATATTTTGTATAAGTACATTAGTTGTATAATTATATGTGAAGACGATGCACCTAGAATAAAATTACTTTACCACAGTGTGTAAAAAGAATTAAAAATGAAGCAACAACAGATATTATTAATTATGTGACAGATACATGGTGCTCAGATATTTACAAACATTGTAAAAGTAGACGATTTTCCAAAAAAAAATACAAATAATAAGTCAGTGTGTGAGGAAGTAATCACAGAATGTAAAATCGATGTAATATATTAAAAAGAAAATATATCAATTATTCAATTGAATTAGCAACCCGTTTGATTTTGTCTAGATTCTAGATTATCCTATGGAGCAGGACCAGCATTTTTCCAAGCATTCTTATCTTGGATATAATGCTCTATTATCAAAACTCTGTCACTATGCCATTTTTACTAACATTAGGCAGATACACTGATTAGACACTGTCTCGTTGGTTTAGTGGTGTTAAGCACTACTACTGAAAATGAGGTCCTGGATTCGATCCCCAGGTCGGGCAAAAGTTTTTAGAGTTTTTCCATCAGGAATTTCTTACTAGCAACTCGGAACCTGGATTTCTGCCCTGTTGATATCAATAGGCTCGTCCCTTATTACATGGGACTTAAACATAACTGGCGAAACGTGGGTGTACTATGGGTACATCTCTGCCTAACCCTTTGGGGATAACATGGCGTGATGTTTTGTAGGCGACGCCTAAATGAATGCCCGCCTAATGAATATAATCCAAAAATACATATATATATATATATTATTTCTAATACATTTATGTTGTTAGGTGTATCAGGCATGAATATTATCCGGAAATCTGAAAGGACTGACGCAAAACCAGTTAATTTCATGTATTGATGTCAGATATGTCACACCGATACTGTTTACCACTCAAATTAAGTCATAAATTGACTGAATTGTATAGTTTTGTATTTTTTCTCTATTATAATAGGTATTTTGTAATCTATAAACAATTATGCAATCCGTAAGCTACAGAAAATTATAAAGTCTTTGACATGTAACTTGATCTTTGGATTAGTCATTAATTTGACATGCATCCTGCATCTTTATTAAAAAAATTAAAACAGAATATTTTTTTACTAATAATTTATTTTTATATTACTTACCTAATTAATTCTATGCAATTTATCTTGTTGTTAGCTTTTAAATTTTAATCGTATGAAATGCAAAACAAGAATTATATAAATATGGAAAAATCATAGTTATATGACTTCCTTAGCTAATTACTCTACGAACAAAATACCCAAAATCTAATTACTCTAACAATTTATTTTGATTAACATTTACTGTTATGCGCCTACATAAATACTCCGATTTTATAACACGCGATGACGCCTTGGAATAAGTAATAGCATAAAGTTACGTATGTGTTTCACGATATCTTGCTATAACTATCTTGTCAGGCGTTATAACATTGAAGTATTTTAGGTATGCGCTTTTTTGCAACAGGCAACTGTGCTATGCTATGCTCTATTAAAGATGTAGCAATGAAGTAAGTGGTTAAAAAAAATATACGTTTTAATGTCTTGTTTTTTGAGGAAAATTATGTTAGAAAAGTTAGTGAAAGACAATTTAGCGAACATCAGAATTGAAAGTATTACACTAAATCCCGTTAATTCAATGTCACGCTGTCCAAAGATGGCCATATTTTTAGGTACTACCTACTTATTAAACTAGAAATAATTTAGCTATGGTCAGCAAAAAAGTCACTTCAGTAGACTTCAGTTTTTTTTTAAGATTAAAAAAACTGAAGTGGTCGACATTTTGTGTTTATTTGTGTTGAGTGTTGTTGAGAAATATTCATAAAAAATCGGTACCTACTGATATAAAAATAGTGTTATTATCATGAGTAAATTACTCATGTATTATCATGAAGATAATCTTAGGAGGAAATGTAGATAAGTTATGTATCGAATCATTTTGGATCAATTTACATGATTTATGCTAGTGTAAGTTATCAGTTTTCGAGGAGAAAAAAGGGGAATACGAAACGTCGACCTCGTCAATTTTTTTTTAATATAATTATAATTTTTTTTTAATATCTCACTCTACGGGGGCAGACTTGAGGTAAGACAATGGCAATAGTTTCTTCAAATACCTATTTTTCGAATTCCTCGCAGGCCCTGTTCCTTAAGAGGGAACAGGGCCTCCTAAGGCAGCAAGCTCTTTTAATCCACAATGGATTAAAAGAGCCTGCTGCTTTATAAGTACTTATGACGTAAAACAATTATAAAAATTGCAATAGCTTTAACATTCACAGCGTTGAACTACGTGAATTTTATCACAATTCCAATTATTTGTGGCTAAATAATAACAGCCGCACGGGTCGATCGACGGTTAAGCTACGATTGTCGCGGTCGGTTCGTGGATGGATGACCACATTGCATATCAAGACCCCACCGTTCCTCGGAAAGCACGTTACGCCGTCGGTCCCGGTTGTCATTCGTAGATCTTTTCGTAGACAGAAGCCAAAAATTCTAATAACCAGTCTTACAAAGGGGTATCGTGTCACCTAGTAATTGGGTGAGATCAGATAGGCAGTGGAGTGGAGTGATCCATGTAAAATACTGATATTCAGCTGCATCCGGTTAGACTGGAAGCCGACCCCAATAAAGTTGGGAAAAGGCTAGGCAGATCGATTGAAATGACAAAAAAGATTATTTAATTCTCAAGTGCAACCAATTTTTAGCAATATGATTCTCACAAAACTTGAAATTCCAATTCAACGGGATCTTCTACTGTTCAATCCAACTAATACCTATAAATTGAGTTTGTTTGTTTGTTTATTACGTTTTCACGTTAAAACGGATGAACGGTGGCACATGGGTAGACCATGACCATGATTAGGACATAGGATACTTTTTACCCCGATATAGGATACATGTTCCCACGGGATCGAGACTTATGCGGGTGAAACCGCGGGGCGCAGCTAGTTAACTATAAAATAGTAGACATAATAATACATAATAATACCTTTATTCACGACGAGACGTAACGGCATCTACTATTAACATATTCTAAAATTTATATTTAATATATTCGAAAAATAACAGTTTCATTTATAAATAACGACATGAGACTCGAACCTATAACCCACAGAATTTCGGCGCCTACCTCATAGTCATACGAACCGGTACTCAGATCGACAAGATATTATTTATATTTCAATTAATTATCAAAATGACAATAATGTAGCTGTAGTAATATATGAAGCTTGCGACACAAACTGACTTGTAGAGCTTGAATACTTTGGTTATTCAGAACCAGAAAGACTTAAGAGCGATCATTCTAAAAGTTGGCAACGTCACAAATAGCTGTCAAATATTTACCTGTTTTGATTAATTTGACAATATTACTGGAATGTTTCTAAATACTTTTTTACATCTAAAACTAAATATTCGGTTTTACGACATTAATTATTTTCATTTGTTAATCGATATTTTAGTTCGCTAGTTAGCCATATTTCATATTTCCATACAGTAATATTGCGAAATTAATCAAAACAGCGAAATATTTGACATCTATTTGCGACTTTGCCCACTTTCAAAATGTACGCTCTTAAGTAATAAATATCCAAATACAGATTTAGTCACACGTATTGTTCTGCCCCTTTAGCCCACGATCGCACGTAATAAAATCGCGGCATTTTTTTTTGTGCACTGGGTTTTCAACGCTCTGCTTAGCGCCGAGAGTTGAAAATCCAACAGTGTGTTTTTTCAACGCGCTGGGACGAGAGTGCGTCCCAACGTGTTGGATTCTCAACGCTCGGCTCAACACCGAGAGTTGAAAATCCAGTGATAAAATCCCGCCGCGATATTTTTACGTCGAGCAGGAGATCCTGGGTTCCAAAGTCGGGCAAAGTGTTATTGGGTTTTTCTATCTGGAATTCCTCAGTAGCAGCCCGGAGTCTGGATTTGTGCCCGGTTGACAGCAACAGGCTCGCCCTCTATTACATGTGGGTGTATACTCTGCATGTCATGTTTTGTAAAATGTGTAATGGATTCAATTTGTTTCAAAACGATTCAAATTCCGATTGATCGTGTATTACGTAATTAGGGTACCAGTTCACTGATGATTGATAGAATTGTCAATCAAACGGCGTAAGTACCTTAATGTTATGAAATATAAAAAAAAATAAGGTTAATTATTTCTAATAGGGTTTTGGGCGCGGATATCGGATCGGATATCTATGGACCTGGGGGTGGGCTTACCTTACAGGGTTTCATCATGAGTCTATCGGGTATCCCAAAATTTACGCAAGATTTGAATTAAATAGAAAATAACATTTTTTATTTTATTATCGGAAAACTTAGACGCTTAAATGTCCTTTTTTTTGTATTTATTTGTATAGGTAGTTAGTAAGTCATTTAATTTAGTACCTAGTGTAGTTAGCTGTGTTAAATATATAACAATTAAATAAACTAGGTATATTCTATTATTATTTCTTTATTGAATCATAAACTAGGTTAGGGTTACGTATGGAATAGCACGTCGACGGGTGAATGGCCTCCACGGTTTAGCTGTTAAACAATTTAATTACTGCTTGTGACATTTCCTGGTCATGTACTCTCTTGTTTTGTTGATCAGAATTGGCCCCGTAGATCATGTGATTTAACGCCACTGAATTTCTTTTTTAATGGGGTTATTTGAAGTCAAAGGTCTATGCCAACAAACCCACAACCACTCGTGCATTGAAGGAGTATATTCAACGCTGCATCGACGAAATTCAGCCATATGCAAAAAATTCATGGAAAATTTTATACATGATAAAACCCTGTTTTGGTTGTAAGTACGACCTATTTTAAAATGAATTAAATTGATGAAGCTACGATTATTCTATAGTATCTAGTTTGTACATTACACTATTGACATAAAGTTCAATGAGCAAAAAACAAAAAAAAAAAAAAAAAGTAATAAAAAAATCGGTTCTATGCCGTTCCGCGGCATTTTAAATTGAGCCTAATAGAGAAGTATGGAAGGAAAAGACATGTTCCGCCGACTCCAAACAAATTGGGATAAGGCAAATGACAAGATAATGATGATGATTCCTGTGTTATTAAGTAGATAGCTGTATATAGCTAGCTATAGCTGACCTTGTTCTTTCCTATCTATCAAACAGGCAACCAAAAGTAAACGTTAATGGGGCGACGTCCTCGGGGTCTCTAGTTACAATGGGCGTCCCTCAAGGTTCAATTCTTGGCCCTTTCTTATTTCTAGTCGATATAAATGACCTTCCTTACATGATGGCTATCGGATATAACTATATTTGCTGACGACACTTTAAATAGATAGAAAAGATACAGATGTCTTAGATGTCAACGATAGTCTAGCTGTTCTTTCGAAATGGTTCGCAGCTAATAATCTTTTACTTAATGCGAACAGAACTAAATGTATTAGGTTCTCTTTACCTAAAGTACTCAAATGTATCTGAATTGAATTTGATATTGGAGCAATTTTAATAAGGTTATTGCCATATAGTGACAGGTGTCCAAACAGTGACATGGAATCATTCCAGTAGATCGATTGTGAAAGTCATACTGCGCAGGTTTTGAAGTCACGACATGCTCGACCTTTGCAGACATAGATCCATGGTGTGGTATGGTGCCGTTGGCATTGGTAATGCAAGTAGAAGGGAATGTTATGTTAAAAAAAGAACGGGTTTCTTTTGACACCACTCACTTAAATAAAGAACGATATTAATAACAACTTACAATCAAAGATTTCAATCGTACATTGGCCCTGCCGCGTCGAAAGATGGTCGCGTTTCTGTTTCGTATTGACACCTCTGGCTCATACAATGTCACAGAGACTTGATTTGATTGTCATGGAAACGGTATTATTATTGTGTGACCTCATTTTTCTCAGTATGGGTTTTTTTTCGCGCGACTTAGTACTGTGAAAGCCAATTTACGATTTAAATCTTTCTACAACTACAACAACTTACTACTTACAACTTATTAAAATAATAACTGAGCCCAACACTGTTTTTGAAACAAAAATCACTAATATTATTATTTGAGAAAATCTGAGGGTCTAGACAAGTGACAATTGCTTTCAAAGTCTGTCGTATTTCTGCAACGACTTTCAACAGAATTGACAAAAGCTTTTCGGTAGCTTATGTCGAACATATAAGAGTGGCTCATGACAAATAGTAACAGCTGCACGGGTCGATCTTCAAGGTTTAGCAACACTTGCTGAGGTCGGTCTGTGGATGGATGACCATTAATTACATACCGAGACGCCTCCGTTGCCTCGGAAAGCTCGTTAACCCGTTGGTCCCGGCTGTCATTTGTAGATCTTTGACAGTCCTTACGGGTAGTCAGAAGCCCGAATGTCTGAAAACCACTCTTACTAAGGAGTACCTATCGTGCTACCCAGTAACTGGGTTGTAGAGGTCCGATAGGCAGTAGTAGGACCATGTAAAATATGGTATTCAATTGCATCCGGTTAGATTGGAAGCCGACCCCAACATAGTTGGGAAAAGCTAGTTATATAAAAATGTCGATCCTATACATTTTTGACTTTTCCATCATCGATAAGCTGATAGAATATCACTTTTTCTACGCCCTCTTGACGTATCATTTTCATCGTCTGACAGTTTGTAATCGCTAACACGATTAATACAGGATTTTATCGAATGTTCCTAATTAATAGACCTAGTTGAAACAATAGGTCATGACAGTCTTAAATGGAGGCTAGTTCGTTGCCTAAATGTAATTCAAACGATTGGTTCATGGAGTAATGATTTAGGAGTTCATAGCAATAGCCTTGACTTGCGCACAAGATAGCAGTACTCCTAAGTGGTAAATGTAGGTAGGAAGTAGCCATCAGCCTGTAATGTTGCCATTGTTGGGACACAGCCCTCCTCTTTACGAGAGGGAGTGGGCCGTAATCCACCACTCGGGCCCAGTGCGGGTTGGCGGATGTCACATGTAATTGAATTTTTTGGTTCTAGGACATGCCGGTTTCCTCACGATGTTTTCCTTCACCATTATGAGAGCAGTGGTGATGAAAATATTTTTTACACAAAGTAAAGTGCCTGCTTGAGGTCGAACCCACGACCTACAACTCGAAGTCGCGGCTGTTATCACTGGGCCACCACTGCTGCAATGCAGAAAGGTTCACGTTCAAATTAGGTTTCTACGAACATGAACTTGATTAAGTGAGGGTGAGTTCAGGTCGGCTCGGCACATTTCGAGCAAAGCCGACCGGCTTTGCCCGATCATATTTATATATATTCCATTTTGCCGCCCGGCAGTGTTTACAAATGTTCCCATATGTTTTCAACCAGAACCGAGCAAAGGCAGAAGTTGATAATCCACCAAAAAGGATGCTACCAAAAACCCATTAAAAGAGATTTTGACATACAAATCATAATATTGACACTTATATAACTTATCATTTACATTCCTTACTTCAATTACTAGGTGAGGGAGGTACTAGGTATAATTTGCGCGGCCCAAGATTGAAGCGGCGACCTCGCGCCGTCCTCGCTGGGAACGCGGCATTTGGGTACGCCACCGCAGTGCAAGAATGTGGGATCGGCAGGTATCATTGACTGCTTATAGTAAACAGTGTTTACAGATGTAGTAGAGAACGGAGTGTTAACGCGGCATTTGGGCACGCCCGCGCCATCATAGTGCAAGAATGTGGGACCAGCAGGTCAGGATCACTGCTTATAGTTGGAAGTGTTCACAGATAAAGTAGAGAATGAAGTACTCATTTTACATTAATGAGACAAGAGTTCTTTAGTCACAGTGACGGACTGTCGAGGTTGATACAGATCAGCTTCCTAATTAACGCTCTTTCAATCTCAATCCGAGAGTTTTGAAGAATATTGCTAATCCATTGTTTCATGTTTGAAAAATTAGTCTGCTCAACCACGTAAAGAACGCAATGTACGTGGGTGTCAAAATGAAACCCATTGCAATCAATTGTCATTTTATGTGTATTACGCAATTACCCCACGGTACCGAGAGATAAGTAGCAACTCCAGCTTGATAAAAAATTGTAAGAAACTTATACTTTTATATTAACGACTTATGTATCTAGATACATAAGTATAAGTTTCTTACAATTTTTAACTGTTCGTAATAAAATCGCCACCTGAAGTTCTACAACAGTTTTTATAAAACATATGTTGTTGAGTCGTGCAAACGTTCTTTACGGCCGTTAATATAAACGAGACATGACCGGCACTGCGAACAAAGCAGATGCACTGCACTCCTAATGGACGATTTCCCAATGACTGGCCAAAGCAACATGGAAAATCGGTGTTTTACGAAATACTTGGGAAAAATGTCCAATGGCGAAATTGTCAGTTACCGTTCCCCCGTACGTTGGCACTCCATTCCTCCATATTCCGTGGCTATCAGCAACTGATAGTCGTAGGTATTACCGCCAACGTATCGTTGTATTTACCCACAATTTATAGTACTTCTCGATCGTTCATCAAGTTGAGGAATGCGGCGCCTACCGAATGGACAAGTTGCAGACTAATTATATTAAGTTTATCTACAGGTTTCTGTATTTTTGTTGTTTTTTTGACTACGTACATATTTCAAGAACTTATGGTAAATGGACAAATTTGCTGTCGGGTGTGAGGTTTATTAAAAATGGTTGGTTTGACTTATGCAACCATTTTTTATTGATATATTTTACAGGACGATTAACTTTATTGAAATTAAGGAAATCATAATACTTAGGAGTTTATTATTATTTTTCTATTTTTTTTAAAGCTACATCCTGTTTTGTGGATTTGGGTTCAAATTCGGGCAAGTACCAATGTGAATTGCGTTTTTGTTTTTTTTTGTTTGAAAGGTGACCTGATCGAGAAACTCAAACTCAATGCATTTATTTCAATTAAAACATTTACAAGCACTTTTGAACTGTCCAGGAGAATGTTCTTGGCTATGATTCAAGAAATCGGTTCAGCCGTTTGAAGATTATCGGCTCTTTCTAGTTAATGAATGGATTCGAATTAAGCCATACTGACATCTCCATACTGCAAACAATTAATAATTTCTGGTTGAAAGCTAAACTTACTACTATCAATAACATTATTGTACCTGCTCTGCATGTTTTGTTCAATTTCAGCATGTGAGCCTTGTCATCAGTCTGGACTGCGTTGGATGCTGTCTTCCATAAGTCTGATTGATTTGAAATTTGGTATTCTGTTACTTTACTGATACTAGAAGAACATAGTAACTTTGAACTGATGCTGCAGCATTACCTGGAATTTGCAGGATACCCAACCCCCTTAGCAACTTACAGCACAGGTATCGTGTTTGGGCTCATTGGAATGTTCTCAATGAATAGGTCATAGATATAAGATGAACAGGGTCTAGTGATGGAGTAGGAAAGAGAAATGAGGAAATGTTTGTGTCGGGGGTTTTAATTTTTTTTAAATTTATGCTTGTAATGTATGTATGTACTTTTTAAGTTTATCTTGAACATTACTGACATCGGTGAAGGAAAAACAACTTAAGTAAACATGGCCCATTAAGTAGTTAATATAATGTCTGAAATCGCTAAACCATAGTAGAGCTTTAATTTTTTCAAAGCATAAAAAAAATAAAAAATACTACTACCGGTGGTCAGGGCTCCATGCATGCATTGTCTAGAAGTACCGCTTTCTGAATCAAGCCCTTGATCCAGCTGCCTAACGAGAGCCTCCACAGGTGTTGGTTGAGACTCTTGGCTATTATGCCACTGGCCGTCACGACTATCGACACAAAGATTCCTGTGCTAATATTGTGTATTTATATTAAGTATTATTATGATCACACTCGGTATCAAATTCAGAACCTCATGAATTACAACCAACCACTACGTCTGACGCATCTACCTACAATAACACAAGTTAACCCAGATCAAAGCCAGTCTAAACACATAACCAGTCTAGGCAACAATGCAGCCATCTTGAATATCTGTCAAAACCGGGTACCACTTCATCTGTCCCGGTCACGACAAACTGTACCATTCAATTTAGACCATAACTCCGCCTTCGAGCAATTTCCTACTTTATAATGAAGTCCGTTGAGTTCAAACTTGTAATGCAACTTACAGTCATTCGGGTTTTGTCTAATTTGTATCACAAATCTTGGTATTACAAAGTATTTGTAATCTTAAACATGGTAGAACAGAGTTCAAAATTGTAGTGTACAGCGTTTAATTATAACACAATAGTTTTTCGAACTAATCATTTAAAAATTTGAATATAGAATTGTGACGTCATCATATTTAATCAACGCCATCTAGTTTAATCTACAGAAGACAAGCTATACTCAACTCAAACATTTGACTACTAAAGTTCAATGTTACAATGACAGTAAACCTGTGTGGGTGGTATAGTTTGCATACAATGCGATTAATAATTTGCTTTCTGTTAGGCGTCAGATGGCGGTGCGTACTAAGCAAGCGTTTGGTGAAGGTGATGAGAATATTGTAGGAGTTTCGGCTTATAGGTATAGCAGAAGGTGTAAGGACAAGGCTGGATGCTAATCCCGTTACAACTATGCAAGGAAACAAGGGTAAAGGAGCCTTGCTGTATTGTTATTAGAGAGTATTTCCCCTTTTCCCATTGCCTCTGCTGCCAACAGTGCTAACAACCAGGTGGACCAATCAAGACACTGTCATGTTTGTCCGCTGAGAAGTTCTGGGCTGAACCTAACCATCATCTGCCAAGCCTTTTCTTAACTATGTTGGGGTGGCTTCCAGTCTAACCGAATGCAGCTGAATACCAGTATTTTACATGCAGGAACTTAGGAAAATAATTTGAATGTACATTAATAAGGAGAGCTTGTTGCGCCATCTTCATCCCATCCTTAACACTACGGAGTGGTTGTAAAGGGTGATCTGAAACTTTTGTAATTTTTGCCCTTCAAAAACTGCCGCTTTTCAGGCTACTTTTAATAGAAAGAAAGAAAGAAAAATTGTTTTTCTGCAGAAACAAAACGCACATAAAAAAAAATAAAAAAACTTAAATTCACAATTACAAAATTAGCCAAAAGCCTCGTATTCAACCAACAAATAACAAGTAATAACATCACAGATTGTAATATCATATCAGTATCTGAGTAGTGATAGATCAGTGATAGATTAGTGATATGACCGTCGGACTGCCGACTAATAGGTCTCGAGTTCGAACCCAAGGCACGCACCTCCGACTTTTCGGATTCATGTGCGTATTGTATAATTATCGCTTGCCTCAAAAACAGTGAAGGAAAACATCGTGAGGAAACCGGCATGCCTGAGAGATATTTCTAGACGGCTTGTGTAGCCAAGTCAGACGCCCATGGGCGGCATAAAAGCTCTGACGTCGTACCTTATCTAACGCTCATATTGAGCTGATACACGAACATACATCTCCAATGCAAGTGTATGGCACACTATATCATGTTAGTGTTTCGTCACGCCTCATAACAGTGCTTTATTAATGCGAGGCTTTTACGCTTTCTTCTTTATGACCATCAGGACTGTAACAGAGTGATTACGTTTCGTTATCACGCTTCTTCTTAGCGTGTCGGTGGCGATGTATACAGGGTCCTATTAAAATAGCTAGCCAAACTCCGCAGACGTTATGGGTATCGATATCTAAACACGAAAAACAAAAAAAAAGAACCGGCCAAGTGAAAGAAGGCCAATGAAGGGTTCCGTAGTTGGGATGAATTTATCCCAAAAACAAACTTAACTTTATAGTTGAGAAACATGTTCTGAATACATCGATATACGTCACGGTCAATTCTCCAACTGTAAATGAAAGTTTGTAATCGCAAAAAAAAAACTACACATTAACAATTTTTTTCGACTTTTTCCTTTACTTGTGCTGTGAGAGCTTTCTTCTTCCTAAATTTCATGATTCTAGGTCAACGGAAAGTACCCTGCAGGTTTTGGTTTATTTGCGAGTATCAAAATATGTCACAAAAATGGCCGTATGTTTTTATTGATTTTGATTTAGAAGCTTGTTTTTTTAGAGCTCAAAGGGAACATAAATCTACGTATTTGATATTAATTTCAACTTGATACCTCCAAGCGTTCATGAGAAAATGGGTCTTGACAGACTGACGGACGGCCAACGAACTGAACCTATAAGGGTTCCGTTTTTACCTTTTTAGGTACGGAACCCTAAAAAAGGATGTTTTTTTTCTGACTGCAATTTTAATTTAGGTGCACTCTGATATCACTAGCGACCCACCTCTGCTTCGCGGGTGTAATGTCCTGATGTAGCTATATGTCAACACATCCAGATTTCTGTTCTTAATCTGAATTAAATATGAATGTATTAAACATCGTAGGGAAACCCGGACTTATTTTTTATTACATATATATTTTTAATGGTGAAAATGTCGACAAAATCCATTGTGTAGTTTAGAAGAATTAAGCACACAGAAAGACACGAGAGGCGACTTTGTATACAGTGTATTTATATATATATATAATATAGATGTTTGGTGCCATCTACAACACCACATGCAAACTACCCATCACCACTGACGTCAATCATAATCCTGCACGCAAGCACAGTTTACTGCGCGTCGAGTATATATTCAATGTCTTAGCATTGTATAATTGCATAGCACATGTGTGAGTACTATGTACCGACTATAAAGCTACCATTTAGGTACTGGGTATGTCTTTCATTGACTTGAATGTGCCCTGGCGGCTGAGATTATGTCATGCTCACTCTAATGTCTCGCTGGCGGTGGCGCGTGTGTTGGATCATTTAGCTCCCTTCAAAATGGTTGAGCTGAATGGTGCTAATCCATGCGTCATGTTCGTGAACGGGCGCCGTCAGTAGAGACTGGTCATCTCTTAGCTGCCATGGCTTATTTTAATTTTTGAATTGTTCTTTGTTTTTTATATTTTTATTACGGACGCTTTTAACGTGCACGTCTTTCTACATTGTTCTCACATGTATAATTTCAACATTAATGATGTAACCAATTTTTTGTAACAATTTTTTTAAAATTTAAATGAGTGTCCGTGGAGTTTCTTGCCCGTTCTTCTCCATAGGTACCTACTACGCTTTGGAATGGGCAACTAGCTTCATATTTCTGACTGACCGACTTCTTGACAATTCAAAAGTGCCTGTAAATGGTTTATTTGAAATAAATGCTTTGAGTTTGAGTTTGAATATATACAACGTCCCGACATCAATCGTTGGGCAGTAGCCCACCAGACGCGACAGCCGTCTGTTCGGAGGATCCTCCCTTTTCTATGGAGGATGAGTGAACTTTACACCCTGTTCCTCATACCTTTATATAGATATGCAACGGTTCTGTTATGTTGGTTCATACTTTGGTAACAAATTATTCTGCTCAAAGCTACCTATTATTTCAATAAGCTCATTTTAGTAGCACTATTAATAATAGCCCAAATTTAATAACAATCGCATCTCCAAAACTGACCATACAACATTCTTTACCATTCGGAATCATCCACAAAAGACCTAAATTGTAGGTTAACGGTGGTTAGCATTTCAAAGTGGTAGATGGTAGACTTGTTTACCGACAGTTATGATAACGACTCGTAGCGGGGACGATCCGTAAAGGACTATCGCTCTCGTTCAGTGTTGGATCTCAACAGATTTTGTTGATATGAAAAGAAATCAAATAATCCAATTTATATTAGAAGACCCCGTGATAGTTGGAATACCAAAAAGCCTTTTGAAAGAAAAAAAAGCTCACATCAGAATTTTTGCAAAAATAGCCATCAAAGAGATTTTAGCTGTATCGAGAGAAATTCAAATGTCTTTTCTTGACAATCCAGCCAGTAAAAAGGTTTTACTCTAGGGACTTATAATATTGCAATTAGGTATAGGTAGGAGAGCAGTGGTGGCCCAGTCGTAACGGCTCCGACTTATGAGTTGTAGGTCGTGGGTTCGAAACCAGACGGGCGCTTTACTTTGATTAAATAATTTCATCACCACTGCTCATAAAACGGTGAACGAAAACATCGTGAGGAAACCGGCATGTCCTAGAACCGAAAATTCGAAGACATGTGACATCTACCAACCCGCACTGGGCTCCCGTGGTATAGATTACAGCCGACTCTCTTTCGAAGAGAGGACGCCTGTGTTCTAGCTCTGGGAACATTATAGGCTGATTATGCTAGAAAAAGAATCGTAAAGGACAACCTATGATGTAAAAAAAAATATATAATAAAATCCGTTTGCAATAGCGACTATATTTTCGGAAGAAACAATTATAATCTTGACACATAAAACGACGTAAATTACCGACTTTCGGAAAACCGGGACCGATTCTTCATAATTACTATGTTTGTTGGGCTCATAAAAGTTTATGAGGAACTGTAATACGCTACATACAGAATAACTGCAAAAGTGCAGTTAACATGCATATGCAAGGTGCAGTCAAAATGCAGTCATGCAGCGAGCTACCAGTGTTTTTGTAGTGGCCATTAAGTATTTATGCCAATGTAGCCAATGTAAGCAAGTTGTCAGTTGGTTTATTGTCACGCGCGACAAATGATTTGAAGCGTAGGAAGCATCCTACAGTGCGTTCATTATAACTAGAGATCGGATATTCGGATGCATATTTACCTAAAGTTGTGGTGTTGGCTATTACGGCAAACACTTTTAGAATCGACTGTCTATTTACTAACGTTCAGCACGCGTACCTTGAACACCGTAGAAATAAGTTTTGTCGTCGGAAGAATAGACAAAATGACAGATAAACAATCACAATCTGTCGTTTTGTCTATTCTTCGGTCGACATAACTCGTCTACGGTGGTAATGCTACCCGTGCAGGTGTTTGCTAATATGGAATGCACTTTTGTATAGATCGCAAAAATCTCGCGATTCCGGAATTGTGAATTTAGTACTTTAGACTATATAAAAAAAAATGCTAGCTAATGTTGTAAAGTAGGTTACCAAATTGGCATACCATATAGCGACAAACAATACCATGAGTTTCGTTCAAAAAAAATTACAGTAGGTATATACATTTTTATGTTAACACCGCAAAAGTTACCTTCATAAGAGGGTTGATAATACCGTTTCCATACCATGTATCCGATTATTTATGCATTCCCGGAGTTTGATTGACTGACTGTCAGTTCAGTACTACCAATCACAGGACTGCAAAATTCAGTGTTAGCAATCGCCTCACGGGACAAGATATAATGAACGCACTGTAGATTGAACAGGCCAATTGAGCCCGTTAGTCTTTTGTTTCGAAGTCTGTGACATGTGACACACGAAACCGAAATATGGCTCACGTGGTGGACTACAGCCCACTCCCTCTAACAGGGAGGAGGCATTATGCAGGAGGAGGCGGCTTTATGGCAGGGGACATTATGGACTGATTATGTTTACGCCTATCAAATGACATAACTCGCTGGTCTTGTGGTCGCAAGCGCTACTGATGAGCATGAGGTCCAGGGTTCGATTCCCAGGTCGGGGAAATTAAGAGATGTCAGCAAGTGAAGGGGTCCGATAGAACCAATGCCTGCCGGGGTTGCGGGAAAGTCCGAAAGGGATACCGTGGCCCCTGGCAACGTACAGGCAACGGAAGGAACACGGGTGGGTTTTATTCAGTAAGAGTCTGACACGCCCTCCCGCTCCACTCAGAGCGGGAGAAGTTATTTGATAATTTCCCATCCAAAAAAAAAAAAAAAAAGGTCGGGGAAATTGTTATTGGGAATTTCTTAGTAGCAGCTCGAAATTTGGTTTTGTGCCCGGTTGATGGCAATAGCCCCTGTTACATTGGACCGAACATAATTGGCGAAATGTGAGTGTACTATCGGTACACTTCTGCCTAACCCTTCAAGGAAACAGCCGTGATGTTAAGTTAGTGTATGACATAACTGGATAAATGAGGGTGCAGTTACTTCTGGGTATACACCTATGATAGTGCGTATATTCTTAACACATAGTTACCGCTACTTCTGCTGACTCATCGTTCCTCAACACGTTAGCATGGACCACACCCTCCATGATTGATGGTTGACAGCTGAATGGACACCATTAAGGTCAGCTGTTATGTTAGACGATTGTTTGAACTTTGAATGAGACGGTCTAAGCTAAGTAACAGAAACTTGGATGATTTCATCCTAACTTTTTTAAATTTGACCAGCTTTTTACCAAATTACTGTTTTCTTTTTGTTTTAGTTTTTTTTTGTCATGGCTTGTAGCAAATGTTATTTATACTATATTTTTTTGTTTGTTTTTTTAAACTTAAGCTCCCTTTTTATTTAATTTTTTATATAATTTTGTTTATTTTTTATTTTTTACTGTTTGTATTTCCTGTGCGTGTCCCAAATAAAATATTTTTCTTTCTTTCTTTCTATACTATAAAAATTTTATATAGAGGAAATTTTTTTTTTGTTTGTAAGTTTGTACGTGGACCCAAATCTCCGGAACTACCAGTCGGAAAATTCTTTTTGCATTGTATAGCCCAATTCTTGAGGAAGGTTATAGGCTATGTAACATCACGCTAAGACTCTTAGGAACCGAGCAAAAAGAAAAAAAACTGAAAGAACGCTAATTGAAAACGAAGTAATAGTGCGGGTGGGCGATGAGAGCGCGGTGGGTCGGGGGCCAAAATTTTGCGGGCAGAAGCTAGTAGCCAATACTTGGCTGTACCAAACCGTGAGTACATTAGTATACTCTCTACTCTTTTCAATGAACTGTCTTTAACGATCGTCTCAGCCTGACAGCCTTTTGTAAGACATAGACTGGCAAAGTAAGGCGTTAACACTTGTCCAAAATTTTATTTTTTTCTTTTCATTTCTCTGATGGGCAAAGACTTTCCTCTTTCCTTCTGAATCTCATTGATTTGCGATCTGTTTGATAGTTAGATGCATCTTTATTTGTGAATTTTCACCATTGTAGAAAAGCCTCTTAATCTTCCCCATACGAAACTACCTCTTAGAAGGGGCGACTAGAATCAATCATATTTTTTTAAATAAACTTTTGAGTTTCAATAGTGCCTGTTATGTGCTGCTATTTCAAAATAAATGATTTGATTTTGACTTTGAGGAATCACAAACTCAACACAAATCTGATTTGAAAACTTTACATACAACTCCTGCCTTTATGACACCATAAGACAGACATACTATAGAAGAACTTCATATCTAAGCAGTTTGAAAACAAAATCCCGTGAACACAATGACCACATTTGTTACCGCCCCGGTTCTATAGCGGCCGAGCGCTGCAAGCAGAAATAGTCCTTACGGTGTATAGATATGGTCTTCTTCGATGATACCTATAACATCATGCATTATTCTCATGTCAGTTCTTGACAACCTAGATACCTAGCTCAGTGTTCAAGTACATACTAAATGAGTATATTCCCCTGCAGACTGTCGTGGGAACGAGGCTGGTACATGCAGTTATATTGTCACAGTAATTGCCGACATAGCTGATCCACTTCGCCAGCGTCGGGAACAAAGAAAACTGATGTATTTGCGACATTTCTCTTATGAACTAACTACAGGGAAATTAAGCATAACACTACTCTACCTAGCTACTGCTGTCAAGACACCATGTATTTTCCACACTGCTGGGACACAGTGGGCCCACGCGGGCCCATATCTTCGAATTTTTGGTTCTAGGACATGCCGGTTTCCACACCGTTTCCTTGACCGTTTTGAGAACAGTGGTAATGAAAAAAGTCCCAGGTAATTGGGACAAACTGCCATAAACTAATGGTGTAAATATTGGCCATTCTGCACGATGGCTACATAACTGCGCTGCAAAATAAGAGGTGGTGAACGCACAAGGTAAGCAGGCTGTCCCAAACTCGTTAGTAAGCCGACATTCCTTCAAACCATGGTATGCTAGAGTACCTCTCTACCAACAGCGAATTACTCTTAATGAGACAAATTCTTTCCTACAATTTGATCCCAGATGTGCAAGCTTACTTGAACACTAACACCAAACGATCCTAACTCCAGACTTACTATACTCGACAATCAACTCTGAACTAAAAGTTTTAAAGTTGAAGGTACTTTGAAGGTGTCCAAGTATGAGATAGGCTCGGCAGTCTTACACAAGAGGTATTGGGGTCACAGTATAAATAGTTAGTTTGCTTGACGCCAAAATGGTAAACAAATATGGCTGAACTAGCTCTTGATCGCTGCTTCGCCCGCGTGATTCTAATACCAGGATAAAAAGTATCCTATGTCCTAACTCAGGTCATGGTCTACATGTATCCAAACGCTGAAACCCGTTCAGCCGGTCTAATCTGTAAAATTCTCACCGTGAAAACTTAGGTAGTCAGCTTCAAGTGAGCTGTCAATCTACCTTGACACTATTGACGGCTCACTTCACTTTAGTAGCATGAATAGCACCGCAGCCAGCGAGGGTTTCAAAAGGTAACAGACAGACAGATCTACCTTCGCATTTATAATATCCAGTACGGATAGTATGAACAGTCTTGTAAGACACCTGCTGTAGGAGCAAGGAGTGTCAATATATATGACATTCCTTTATAAAACCTTCGAGGTGGTTTGAGGACTATTGATTCATTCATATCTGCTGCCTTTCATTATCATTCTACATTCACAAATACCGATGACCTGGTGAAGGCCGCAAGAATCCGCTAGATACGAGAAGCACAGAACCGGTCCAGGTGGCGGTGCCCGAGGGAGACCTGTGTGCAGCAGTGGACGTCTTTCGGCTGAAATGATGATGATTCATAAATATAAGCATTTTTATATTAATTTGATTAGACCAGTGAAGCTGATGACGGATATTGTGATTTTGAGTGACTTACGCAATTGGAGAGCTGTAAAAGTTTTACGAGTACTATACAGTAAAAAAAATGGTCTTTGCTGCCCATTCAAAAGTTGTCTGAAATATATAATTGCTATCAGCGATTAGACCGCCAATATCAATCTGCCTAGCCTATTCCCAAGTATGTTGGGGCCGGCTTCCAGTCTAACCGGATGCTGCTGTATACCAGTATCTTACATGGAGTTACTGGGTAACACCATACTCTTTGGTAAGATTAGTTGTCAGACTTTTGGGCTATCTGTAACGACAGTCAAAGGTGGATTGGACCATCATTGTCCCCTTAAACTTGTAGTTTAGTGTCTATAAAAATTACTCTCTCGGTAACTATAACAAGAGAGTAATTTGCGTCCACTTCCGAGTTTGTAGACCTGTGTAACTAAATACAAGAGGAAAGTCACTTTTGCGTGATCTTCGACGAAAACCTTGAATCCTTAGACCCGCTTTCATAATTACCAATCATTACTAACTTCCTTTGCTCAACACCTAGTTTTGTAAACTAATTAGCTGATTTCCAGTACTCCTAAATGGCCATGAAAAACTGATTTCCTTTTTATCAGAGTTGAATGAACTGTAACAGTTTGCTCTAGTGAATGAAACGAGTCTTGTTGTCATTCACTTTGCTTATCAGATCTATGGAGGTAACTGTGACTTGTGATTTTAACTGTCACTTGATTATGAACTCTAACGGTAAGGCAGAAGGTTGAAATTGTCTTAGCAGAGATATATATCAGAGTTTTGCTTATATATTATGTGATCTAGTGGGAACAGTACAAGGATTTGAGCATTGTTTTGTAAAACCTTTAACTTTGCTAAAGATATGTTGCAAAGTTTTGCCTTTTAGTCTAGCACTAGGTAGTTTTAAACAAACAGCATCACGACTACAGGGTCTAATTGAGTTACCTAGCAGAACTCCGCAGCATGTGATGGATATTTATATCTAAACACGATAAAACAATAGTAGATTGTTTGCCTAGGGAGCAAACAACTATTTTAAAGGCGAGAGTGTTTTCTTTAATCCAGAGTGGAGCGAAGCATTCAAAGTACGTCACTCGAGCTTAAAATAGTGTTTGTCCCGAGGTGGATACTCTACTTTTTATCACCCTCTATGAGAAAATAAGTGCAACTTATGATAAGAATAGTACCTAAGTTTATTTCTTTCTTTCTCACTACTTGAGTATGACACACTTAGTTTTAATAAAACGTGAAATCCAAACTTGAGTAAACAATTACGAACGAAGGCGGATTGCATTTCGCGAAATTTTATTATGTCACAATTATTATTTTTTCGGCTCGTGCGTGGTGTTTTACGTTATCATTCAGTCTGTTAGTTGTTCATACAATGTTCGTGATTGATCTCTGTGGTGATTGGAACTTTTACTAATAATTTCCACATTCCAAATTCAAACCACTTTAAGTCCCTAGGGATTAAAGACCTATTTTAGTCCCTGTTTACGAAGAATAAACCAGCTCTTTTAGAATGGAGTGACAAATCAATAAAAAAAAAATTTTTTTTGGTTCCAATTTTTTTTTGGTCTTGTTTAGCGATACCCACCACGTCTGCGAAGTTACGCTTGACCCTGTACATTTTCCGGAGGAGTCAGGGAGGGTACGGTCAGTGCTCTTCACAACCTCTTAAAAAGTAGAAGAAGGGAACACGGGTCGGGTTATGCAGGTCACTGACTGTACCTATAGCACATCCACATTTCACCAGTTTTGTTGATAAGTCCTATGTACAGCCAGGATAATTAATTATTTATCAAATTGACACCCTTCGTCAAATTTCGTACAACTGTCAATGAATAGCAGTCGCAATACATGGTCAATTTATTAAACAAAGATTTTCCCTTACTTTGCTCCACCAGATCCAGACCCTTGACTATTCTTCTTAGTCCCGTCGATGGCACAACAGTATATTTCGTTGGCCCAACACTTGGCCACTTCTACAGCATCGTCGGTGGCAGCAGAGGTCGCCATGGCTGCATTGTTTGGGGCACAGAGGGCAGGATTGGAGTTGGACATAGTTCCACGATCCCACGGCCACCACGGTTCTTCCCAGCTCAAGCACTCGGAACTGGCTACTGACTGGTGAAGGGTGGGCGTTTCGGGGGACTGTCCTATGTAACTTTGGACGTTCGAAATGTGCTGATTCTCAGCCTAGCTTAAATGACTTTTGAATTTTGAATTTTACCGTCGAGATAGCCCCACTTTGCGAGGTTGTAGTTGCATCTTCCGACTTCATTCCAGACTTGTCAGTCTTATTTAAAAACCCTAGCACATTGCCCAACCCGGGAATTCAGCCCAGGTTCTTACGCTCAGAAGTCGCGCTTGCGACCACTATACCAAACGGGTATTTGGTGCTACTTCACTATATTTTAATACAAACTTGGTTCATTACTGTCGCCCCCCACAGAGCACTGTCTAGCACTAAATTAAGCACGTTCTGAATCATAAAAAGTTAAACTAAACAGTAACTTGGTTGTCTGTTTTTCTGAACGAAATCTCATTTAGTTTTTGTTTCGTTCCGAATTGGTTCAGTAGATTAGGAGTTTTTTTTTACAATGTAGGTCGATAGGAAAGTGATGCAGATATCGTTTTTAATCTTTTGATTTTAATTGGAATGGTTTTCCGGTAGCCTATTCGGCAAATTTTAGCCAAAACCATGACCAACTGTTGTCCCACACGCTCGATTTATTGAAGATGTGTCTAAACTCGTACGTATCGATAACACAGTAATTATTTGAAAGTTTGTCAAGATGTTTGTTACCTACTCTATGAAGCATAAACAGCGTAACGGATTTAGATTTTTGATACATACTTAGTCCAGGTCTTGGACACTTTTTATCCCGGTAACATAGAGGATTACTCTAGAATGCGGATGAAACCTTGGACAACAGTTACCTTAACGTAAAATCCCTCTATGTTTACTTGCATAATGTCAATGTTAACTATCTTTATAGCCCAAATATTGACCACCATATTTGTCTCCCAAAACCCAGTCAAATACAAACAGACAGTGAAAGTATACGTCAACAGAGGCACACGCACTGTAGAGTATTCGGTGAAAATAATAGCTTATTTTGTGGACCCCATTGTCTATGTAGTAGTCATGGGAAAACATATCGCTTTCTACTGCGGAGACCTGTGGCAGTCGATTGTAAATTTATTATGTGACCAGTTTCTCCCGCTCTGGGTGGAGCGGGACGGCATGTCAGACTCTTACTGACTAAAACCCACCCGTGTTCCTTCAGTTGCCTGTACGTTGCCTGGGGCCACGGTATCCCTTTCGGACTTTCCCGCAACCTTCGACATACACCTTAGATTGATAATGAGTGTGAAGATATTGTTTCACTTTTTCTAGCCTCGAACATTGTGACCAGAGAGGTTCTTTGACAATTGTGTGAATTAGGAGTTCTATCATAGTCCTCTCGTTATTATGTATTTTCTTTGGTCATTGTTCAACTTTAAACTCATCGGGGATTTAAATCAATTTGATTTCCGCTTATCGATGTAGGTATACTCTATAGGTTTGGGTAGTTAAATAAAGCTAAACAATCGTAAAAAGGGTTTTTATAGATGACACTTTCTTCTTTAAAAATACGATAAAACCAAATTAAATTTATTTGAGATTTTTACAATAATTTTGTCTTTTATTAATGTACCTAGCTATGTAAAACTTTATCATTTATTCTTAAACTACTCTTCGGAGATGTAACTGCCTCAGCAATTTTTTTTCTTAGATTTTAATAATAATATAATATTTTGTAATCTGTCTATTGTAAAGAGACTCTAAACGTCAACGAATTATAACGTTGCTAAATTGAAGAGTATAACTGTGACGTAGCACGACAACTGAAGTGACAGTAAAGTGAGGTATTAAGTTTATTCGGTTACTTGACAGCTGTCTCGTCGTGTGTTTTTTTTTTGTTTACCTTTATTTAACTACCTAAACTTATGGAGTATAGATACATATTGTTAATTAATAAAAATCATAAATTCACTTACAGACAACGCGCTGCCTAAAGCGCTGGATCTATAAGCATGAGACTTGGTGAGGTATACGGAAGAATTTGTAAATTCATTCTCTAAAGAAAAAAAAATGTAAATAGTACGAAACATTGTATGGAAGTTAGTCATTTTTGTCGAAGCGTAATGCTATCGGGCATACGGCCTGTAAAATATAACGACACATACTTTTAAATTCCTGCATTGAGTGTATGTTTTTCTAATTCATGTTGATGTATTGGCAATAATACTAACAGAAAGATATACAATAGAAAAACGCATGATATCGGATATTCTTTTCGTTCAAAATATTATATATTAAAGTATGTCGTAGGGACCGCAGTTACTCACGAGCAATAAACTTAAAAGACAAGTTAAACTTATGGTAAAGTTCACTCCAACAGGTACTAGCAGTACGGACAAATATGTCCGGTTGTAAGCGAGGTCATACTGATAGTGGAGCGAGGGATGAGCGTGAAATGAAGAAATCACAGTGTATCTTGGAATTTCCGTAAAGAAAAAAAAAAAATCTAAAAAAATTTACGAGCATTGTGCAAGTATTTTTAATACCTAACAAAAAATTAATGGTGTAATTATGCTTGGTATTGATAAGGTTTAATTGAGATGTTTCCTGCGTGTGTCATTATAAGAATTTAGTAGGGGATTTCCACAGGAAATCAGAATGATTCAAAAGATTCCATAAGGATAAAATCACTAAAGAAGAGCTAAATAATCTTTTCCCTTGATTTTAAACTTATCTAAACGCCCGCGGATAAGTTCGCTTATAATTTTCAGATGCTTTATTAAAAAAAACTAGTAAACAGTGCCTCATCCGGACCAGTGTAAGAAGTATCTCAGTTACATACTCAAAGTTAAGAAAAAGTCAAATCATTTATTTGAAATAGGCCCTTATAAGGCACTTTTGAACGTCAAAATTTACAAAAAAATTGAATCGATTCTAGTCGCCCCTTACAAAAGGTAGTTTTCGCATGGAGAAGAATGGGCAAGAAACTCCACCGTTACTCTTTTAAACTCGTCGTTCATCTCACAGTATTACCTCGTTCCATGTAAGTTGGGTAAAAAACATGTCAGGTAGGTAAGGGCGGGGCACTTTCAACTACTTGTGGAATTCTAAAGATATGCTTTACCTCCTTAAGTAAATATTATGTGTCGGTGATGTGTACTAAGAATTTATCAGTAAAAGTGTAAATTCAAGGATAATGCATTTTAATTGTGTGTAAGTGTGTCATTTGATTATGTAGTGAATTCATTAGTACTTGAAGAAGAAAATAATTTGAAATTTTTAAATTGGAACAAATATACATGCAAGAATAACTTGACCTAACTTATGGGCATCGTTTTAAGTAAGTATCTGTTAATAGAAACTAGAAATTATAATTTTTGCTGTTTTGCTGAGTCTATAAGAGATTGTCAGCTTTTTCATAGTAATTTGATAAGCTTTGTTCAAGCGGTGCGTATTGATTTCCTTAACCACATTATTTACACTACCACTATTAAAACCACAAAAACACAAAATTATTACTGGCTTCTTGTAAGAAAAAAACGTCATTAAAATATTTGCATTGATTTTAATGGCCACAGATTCCTCATCCAACACACATAATGACTGTGGTATTCCCAAAGGGACTATACTCTGACCAATGCTACTTCAATTATAAAAATATTTTCCACCACTTAGATATTTTTGATTGATTTCCTACTAAACATGCGAAGTAAAGTTAAACCAAACACAAACTCAAAAATAAAATAATAATAATTGTTACTTTAATCTGCAATTATTAATAAGAGTAACTGAGGTGTTCCTCAAGGCACTATACTCTATCCCTTTCAAAATGTCCAATATAATCAATAAAACACGCCTAAGACGAGTCTATTTGTCGACACGGGCACTTTTACTTGCATTCCAATGTGCGGTACCGGGAACTAAGATAAGTACACACGACGACAAATATTAAGCTACCTCTAAAATATACATGTTTATTATAAGCTGTCCTCTCACCAAACTCGAAACTCAAAGCATTTATTTCCTTAAAAAGATGAAGGTATTTGCCCATTCCAAAGTGTAGTTCCTATAGAAAACAATCAATCTGCCTAGCCTTTTCCCAACTATGTATGTTAGGGTCGGCTTCCAGTCTAACCGAATGCAGCTGAATATCAGTATTTTACATGGAGCGACTGCCTATCTGACTTCCACAACCCAATAACTGGGTAAAACGATACCCCTTGGTAAGAGTGGTTGACAGACTTTCAGGCTTCTGACGACCCGTAACGACTCTTAAAGTTCCTTTAGAGAACAAAGGGCAAAAAACTCCTTGGCCACTCTTTTAAATCAAAATATTGTTACAAAAACTGGCGAAATGTAGGACTAAAAAATGTACTACACACAAGTACTTCATGATATATTATGTTACTATTGGTTATGTCATTCATGTTGTAATTAAGTGTACATACCTACTACAAAAAGGTCAGGTGCGTAGTACTCGCAACTGGCGTGCGTGTATGTCCAGATGTATGAACGTAAACGAGGCAAAAGGAGTATGTAAGAATCGTAGCAGGTGGCGTTCTGTAGTTTCTGTCTACCCCCATAGGAAGAAGGCGTGTGTTTATGTATGTATGTACTGCGGAAAGCCGCGGGTCAGCTTATACTGGACATGTATAATTTGAAATGTCGACTAGACTCTCAGGATTTCCTTATTAAGATGAAGAGGAAATATTGGAGATCTTATGCTATGGAGCGATAGGGGCCGGTTTTACTTTTTAATTGACGTTTTCTCCTTAATTGGGATGTTTTATAGGCATGGTTGTCGTTTCTGGGAAGGTGGTTTTGTGGGATTCGTAGATATGATACCATAACAGGGCTCAACTGTAGTAATGTCATGATTGATTTTTAATTTGTATTCGACGTTTTCATTATTATATTATGTTTTTTTTTTTTACAATATTAACCACAACTAACTATTAACATTAGGTACTAAATTAAATGACTAACTAACTATACAAATAAATCAAAAAAACAAGAGGACACTTAGGCATCGAAGTACTCCACCGCATCGCTGTCAACCGGAAACGTGCCCAGAAAACTGTCAGCATTGGCCAAATATGAGCCAGCCCTCTGGTTATGTGAAGTGTCAACCAGCCGACGAGAAATTTCATTAAAAAGGAGCCGGGCCCCATAACCCGAGCGTTTCGACCCCAAAACGGCTCAAAACTGTAGTTACCCATAAAGTTAACAGTATTATGCTCAAATGCTTATTCTATAGACCATCAACTCAACATCTCTTCTTCCTGCTCTAAGCTCCACTTCCTCTATGTTACTTGGGGTCGGCACAACACGTTCTTTTCTTCCATTCTTCCCCTGTAGCCCGTCACAAAAATCGAAAATATTTTTTGTGATTATTTATTGATTTCTTTATAAAATGTAATAGGTATTGTAGATCTCGCTTTAAAACCGTGAAACGGTTCAAGTAATTTAGTTGTGTTATTAATAATCATAAAATTAACATAATTTATTAGTTATTTCTAGTGACTGCCACTTCAAAATTACTTGTACATACGGCTACACATCAAGTATCATTTCCAGTTTATGCTGATCTCGCATTGTATAGGATTTTCGTACAATGCGAGATCAGCTTATACTGGAAATGTATAGCTTGATGTGTAGCCGTATGTACCTAGGTATCGTATCTATCGATTTGTTTAATCTACAGATATTTCGTAACAGTTATCATATCATAAACGTACATAATAACCTAATTGATACCTTATCAATGACCGCTATGGCGTGAGTACCATAAACTTATTGTGAAATGTACTAGTATTTAAACATGGATTATCAACTACTATTTAGCTCCATATCAGTAAACTAGCTTCTACCCGCGTCTACGTCCGTTGATCCCCCGACGCATCGCATCGCCCGCCCGCGCCATCACTTCGTTTTCGCTTGGCGTTTTTCTTTTTTCTCAGCACCTAAGGGTCGTAGCGTGATGTTAAATAGCTCAATACTCTTCAGCTTTATTATATTATTATACAGAAGCACGCGACTTCGTCCGTGAGCCTATAATCCTCAATAATTGGGCTATCCAATGCAAAAAGAATTTTTCAAATCCGACTGGTAGTTCCAGAGATTACAACCCCTTTTTTTGTATGGGAAATTATCAAATAACTTCTCCGCTCTGGGGCCTTATTATGAAGTATTAATGCCATCGTTAGTGTGCCAGTGCGAAAAAAGGATGGTGCTAGAGGCCTTGTATAGCTCCGTCTCTCACTCACACTGGAATAATGGTGGCATTAATACGTCATAATACGGCCTCTGGGCGATGCGGGAGGGCGTGTCAGACTCTTACTGACTAAAACCCACCCGTGTTCCTTCAGTTGCTTGTACGTTGCCAGGGGCCACGGTCGGTATCCCTTTCGGACTCTCCCGCAACCCCGGCAGGCATCAGTCCTGTCGGACCCCTTCAGTTGCTGACATCTCATTGAGGCGCGCGTGGAACACAACGCGAAGAATTGAATTGCATTGCGAACAACGCGAAGAATTGAATTGCATTGCGAACAACGCGAAGAATTGAATTTCTTGAGAATTGGGCTATCCAATGCAAAAAGATTTTTTCAAATCCCGCTTAAAGATTACCCCCTACATACAAACTTACAAACAAACTTTACCTCTTTATAATATTAGTGTAGATATAGTATATATATTTTCTCTACTAATAAAACTGGCTGTTTGACATGTCCTGTCGATCGTCAGTCAGTGCCATAACCACTTGCTACTGCCACTTATAAGTGGATAAGGGTTATTGATCTAACACTTATGGGTTTGTTTACCTCGCTTATTAACTTTTACTTCATCGACTCATGTGCATACTATGTATTTACTGGACATCCAGATTATCCAGCTATATGATGCTAATGGGAGTAATTATTTTTTTATTTATGCTTTATTGTTGATTTTAAAATGTTTTACAGTATTTATACACTAGGTACTAAATACAATGACTAAGTAACTTTACAAATAAATACAAAAAACAAACGGACCCTTAGGCGTCAAACTATTAAGTAATTAAATTGAGTAAGTACCTATATAATATGTTTAAAAAAACCTGTCCGATCCATATGGCATATAGGTACTGCAATAACATTACCAAAAAATACTATTAATGAACATAAAAAAATATTGCTATTTAAAATTCACATTTTTAGTACTAAAGAAACCCCAAATCCATTAAAAATTGACTTTTATACACCCGCTACAAAACGGACGGCCGCCCGCGCCCCACAGTAAATTGTATTACGCCTAATGTATTGTAATAACCTTGAAAACAAATGTGGCGATTTCTTTTTTCTTTTTACTTGGAAATTTCCACATAAATAGACTCTCAGTACGATACCAAACAACATCCTCACAGATCGGTCTGGGTTTTTTTTTACATGTTGTATATCTCTGGTACTCGTAGTTTTCAAAGGCGTCCAAAACATTGGTCAATACGGAAATTTTCTGTACAACAAACGGTAGTGTTTTAGAATACTTTCTATCAACTGTTTCAAGCTTTTCTCAACAAGGAAAGAAAGAAAGAAAATACGTTTACTTGCAGTAAACATGACGCAAAAAAAGAACACAAAAACAAGAACAAGTTGGGGGAAAATATGCGTCACATTCACGCAAAACGGCCATCGCTCAGCATAATGCTGCGACCCTATGCGAGACAGAGCCCCAGCGCTGGTTACAAGGCAAGGTGGAAGGTGTGACAAGGGATATCAGTAGATGGCCGCTTGAGCAGAGGATTTGTGGATTACAGACCTCGAATTAGGAATAAATTGTAGCGCGGTACGCCCCGGCAAGATTGGGACTGACTGAATGCGGCAGGTGGAGCGTTTAGGATCGTCCTATATCCAGCAGTGAACTGCTATAGTCAGAGTTGATCCAATCATACTATCTAGCGATATCCCTGAAGATAATGTATCCAGAAAAGGCAGGGATAATGATAGCAAAATATTACAGTCGCCTCCCCGCTAGGGGTCGCAATACCGGTCCCTCTCTCCGAAACCGGTATTTTCGGTATTGAGTCTAGCAAAATACCGGGATCCCGGTATTTCCGGTATTTTCGACATTTAGAGAAATTATATTTATTTTATTAGTTTTTCTTTCCGTTAAAGTCATTAATCATTATAGTATAGTGAAATCTCTAATTTAAAAGGTAAATAAGTTTAAGTATAAGTTGTCAAACAATAAAAGAGCATTTTAATCAAAGAGAACGAGTATCTCCTTCCTATCAAAATTGTAACATTGCAACGGTTGGTTACAACTCACATAAAAGTAATAGTGTAAATATATATCTATATATATAAAAGAAAGACGGGTTTGTTACAACACTTATAACTCGAGATCTGCTGGATCAATTTTCATGGTTTTTGATTCGTTGGATTTGTCTCCTCCCCGAATAGCAGAATAACTACTAAAACATTTGAAACATTCACGAGAAAAAAAGATATGAAGAAAAATCATGTTTTTATAAATTTTGCACTTATGATGTCCCGGTATACATACCATAAATACTAACAAAAAGTACTAGGCTTGCATGAACACGATAGTATTTCATCATTAAACACTACTTAATTCATTTTGTATGGAACGGGTTTTTTGATGACATCTCGAGAACGGATTGACTGATTTCGAAGTTTTTTTTTCATTCGTCTCGGCCTAGATAAGAAGAAAAATCATGTTTTCATCCATTTTGCATTTATGATATCCCCCGTTAGAAAGTAGGTAGGTAGGGTAGGTAGGTATGTAAGTAGGTAGGTAGGTAAGTAGGTAAGGTAGGAATGTAAGTATGTAGGTAGGGTAGGTAGGGTAGTAGGTAGGGTGGGTAGGTAGGGTAGGTAAGTCGGGTAGGTTAGTAGGGTAGGTAAGTAGGTAGGTAGATAGGTAGGTGCGCCATAGATAAGTACTTAGTGCTCCCGTGCGAAGCCGGGGCGGGCAGCTAGTAATATATGTATAAAAGTAATAGTGACGCGTTAGAGCTCGTACAGGAAAAGAGGCGGCGGTGTCACTACTCGCATGGGAGGATTTGCGATTTGTAGCGTTCTGTGATGAATACCGAAAATATCGTAAAACCCGGTATTCAAAAATTCAATACCGGTATTGTGAAGGCTTCTTTTCGGTCCGGTATCCCGGTATTTTCGGTATCCGGGATCCCGGTTTGCGACCCCTACTCCCCGCGTCTGTCCGTCTGTCTGAACGCGATAAACTCAAAAACTACCGAACGGATTTTCATACAGTTTTCATCAATGGACGGAGTGCTTCATGCGGAAGGTTTAGGTGTATAATTTATTAAGGTTTTGTGTAAATTGGCTAAAATAAGACGATGATTGTTGAAGATGTCGGAAATATCATGCCGACTGGGACCTTTACTGGCGTGCGCCGCGTAAACCAATAGAGGTATATGAAAACAATGTATTACGGAATGATTCCTCTTACTGTAGTAATGCTATATGTCTGTCTGTATTTATTATTTCTTTGTGGACCCAATTCTGAAGTTCACGAAGACGAGGGCAGAAGCTATAGTAACCAATAAACATGTAAGTAAATAAATACTTCTTTCAAGTATACAAATAATACCAGTGAATACTTAAGTAGCAGTTATTGCAATACTTACGAGTCAGCGATCGCAAGAGGTCGTTGTGCCACTTGCCTTAGTTTTTGCCGACTCCGACGCGACTGACAATCATCTGGCCCACATTATGTACCGAGAATATTGATGTTCCATGTGCTTGTGATGATTCATAGTCTGTTGGTTTAGCTTCCAGTTTAGCATGTGGATTACTTAGTCTCTATGGTTAGTTTATCTGTTTTAACGGCACCGTTAAGTTCCTTGCTCTTTTTTCCATAGGAATCCAGGATTTTGAATGGGCTCAACTTTCTAAAAAACTAACACACTCTTGGACAGTTTAAAAACGAAAATGGGGTATGTTTTGTGTTTATGTGACAAGCTGTGCTGTAGTTTTTAAGTGCTCCCGCGCACTAGCCAGCCAAGTAGCATCAACCGGGTTGCGGTAGCCAGAATATTGAAAAACATTTTGGCTGCCTAGTTCGGTGCTCCAATTAGACCTTAGCCAGGCTGCCTAGTGGGCGCCTACCCTAATGGTTTTCCAAAACGTTGTTTTCTTACCTCTAATTATTGTATAATGTGGTAAGAACTAAAGGACACGTAAGTATAATGTTAGAACCAATACCATTAGAAAAGAGAGGAGAAGTCAATTATAAGATATCTACGTCTACATATAATACAAACCATAATCATATGTATACAAATTTTAAAAGGCATTTACAATAGTGTGTCACAATAGGGAATTATTACAACAGCGTAATATACTTCTAGATAAATAAACAAGTGCCATTATAGCCACCATCGATCGAGTGTTACACAATATTAAGTAGTACATCTTGTGATATGATTGGCACTTGATCGATATGTCAAGTATTGCGGTGGGTTGTATTTAGGTATTTGGAGGGATAAGTAGTGCTCTGTAGGGCGTATTGTAGGTCTTAATCCGATCCAGCCTGTCCTGTGCTGTCGTCCCCCAGCGACGCCCTAAGCCGAGGCCCGTATCCCTAGGGGATGCCCTTAGCGTGTAGTTGCTTAGTTTATAAGTTTTATGCCCTGGCTGGAGGCCTTAATTTATTGAGGTACCCACAGGAAAGTCCGGTTAAGCAGTCGACAACCTCCTAGGTTGACCTGCGAGATGCTATTTCACAAAAATAAAAACAAAAATGACGCCATTTGGGGTTTCGAGGCTTCTTGTCATTTTATTAGGATAAATAGCATGGCATAAATAGCACGCTGGTAAATGGCATGTTTTTAATCGAACCTAAAATAATTCGCATTTTGCTTTCTTATTAATGAACACTAATAAAATGGATGCCCCTAATATAAAGCCGCACTTAAAAAGAGTCGCATTTATTTTAAAAAGCCTTCATTATTAGAAGCCCAAAAAATTTTCAGAGGTACATAAAAAGCGAACATCATTTAGAAGGGCAATAAGTTTATAGAGGATTAAAATTAGCTTAGGGGCTCGTGGCTAATTAATAACAGCCGCACGGGTTGATTGAAGGTTAAGCTACGCTTGCCGCGGTCGGTTCGTGGATGGGTGACCATCCGTTACATATCGAGACCCTTCCGTGCCTCGAAAGGCACGGTAGGCCGTTGGTCCCGGCTGTTATTCGTAAACCTTTGACAGTCGTTACGGGTAGGCAGAGGCCCGAAAGTCTGACAACCTGTCTTACCAAGGGGTATCGTGGACTTAGTAGGTAACTGAGTTGTGGAGCTCAGATAGGCAGCCGCTTCAGGTAAAATATTGGTATTCAGCTGCATCCGGTTAGACTAGAAGCCGACCCCAACATAGTTGAGAGAAAGCTAGGCAGATTGATTGTAAATCAGCTCTGGGAAGAGATCTGAAGAGTTATCACTAAACCATGTAGTTAACGTCATCTATTGATCATAGACCTTCTAACTATTGGCATTAGCATTTTCCATTGTGCTAATAGCAGCTGGCGTTAATGAATACTTACTAGTAATGTGTTATAATACTAGTCATGGGCAACCCACATTCTGTTTTCTAAATATAAATACAAACCTTCAAAAGTACTTTTAAATAGACTCATTAAAATTAATAGAAAAAAGAAAAATACGTTTATTTGCGGTAAACATGACGTAAAAAAAAGAAAAAGGTTTATTCATATTCATATTCATTTATTTGCTCAGAATGTAGGTATTTACAATAGAATGGTTACAATATTGAAGGATCCTTGTACATTCTACCATTTTGGCATACAAACATTGATGCAGTACATCATCCAACATTGAAATATTGATACACTGGATACAACTAAAAATCGGCAAAAAAATCCGTTACAGAGTAGTAACATTTATTTAATAGAAGGACAGTTAGTTTAGGGAAAATATGCGTCACATCAACGCAAAACGGCCATCGCTCAGCATAATGCTGCGATCCTATGCAGGACAGAGCCCAGCGCTGGTTTTCAGCGACAGCCGGCCATAATACATAATAATTATACATAATTTGACTTGAACTGAGTTGCGAGCAGAAACTAGTGTTATTATAAATTCGAAAGTAACACTCTCTGTTACATTTTCACGCCTTAAAGGCTCCCGCAGACAGGCGCGACGCGACTCTGGTGGAACAATTTCTATGAAAGCTTCTCGGAAATTGTTCTACCGGTGTACGGTGTAACTGTTTGCAAATTTCATCTAAATCTATTCTATTAATTTTTTTTATCTTTATTTTTTTTATTTATCTATCTAATTTAGATGAAATTTGGCACACGGATACACCATGACCTAGGTTAGGACATAGGATACTTTTTATCCCGGTAGTACGTTGGACAAAACCCGTGTGACAATTTCCGACCTCTAAGCGGGTGAAAAGTTAGTAAACTTATAAGCCGCTGCAACTGCTAAGTACTTGCATTATATTCTTCAAAATACAAATGGCGCCTATTGCACGTTGCTTGCATGACTAATCTAACAAAACATAATAAATGTACGACCTATGACTAATCCCGCTCGCTGGTGACTAAAGAAAATGTTCAACATCTCAGAAAGTAAATAAGAACTTTGATTAATCAACTGTCCTTAGTAATGGTGTGTGCAATTGTTGTGCAATTTGGGAAGGAAGCTGATTCGTGATAGTCTCTTGTTTCGCTAAAGCCCGGTTTTTCTTCATCAGTTCCATAATTTTCTTAATTTGTGAAGTTGACATGACCTTTACATATTATAAATTATAATATTTTTTAGTAACAGCCGAACTCTGTAAAAATCTCACCGTGAAAGCTGGTGAAGTGAGCTGTCATTCCACCAGGTTTAAAACTAACAGTATAATAACGATCGGTGCGAGGCCAAAAGGCTCCTATATTTGATGCGATTTAAAAGAAAAAAAAAACGAATTCTGATAGGGCCCGCTGTGATGCCACGAAAACTCCTAAAGATACTCCTACTGACCAACTAGGGTATTACAAAATAAATAAAACAATAAAAAATATAATTAAAACTAAATATTACTTCACCCAAGTTTTCACAGTGAGATTTTTACATAATAGATAGGCTAGTTTAATTTTCACGATCTCGCGCATAAAACTAAAATACGGCTTATTCCAATATTACTAAGTCGTCATACATTTAGTTCTACATTATGACGTATCTCCATTATAGTTTGTGATTATGACTAATAATATTTTTTATTAAAATATGAAAAACTTTGTAGTTAAAGAAAATAGTGTAACATGAGGCAAACTGGATTTAATTGGCTGAAATAGTCAAAACGCAATTAGCAAGAGTGGTCGGCGATACATTGTTCCTTCTCCAATGTATCGATCACCACTCTTGCTCATTGCGTCAGGTTTGCCTCACGTTAAAAAATCTTGCACTCCGACAGTTAAAGACTTGTATTCTTAGCATATACTTAATTTCATTTAAATACCTATTAATTATTAATTTATTTATTTTCCTTTACATACTATAAAACATAAACAATTTACATCTAACACTAATATATATAAATTATGTACAAGTATACAGAGGCAAAAAAAAATATATATATGAAGAACTCACTGGGCATCAAAAAATTCGTCCGCATCGCTGTCAGTGGGAAAAGTGCCCAAAAGGCTGGCAGCATTGCCACGTTGGATGGCAATGCTGATTCTTTGACCTAAAAATTGGCCAGCCCTCTGGTCACGTGAAGATTCGACCAACCGCTTGGCGATGTCCCGAAATACTCGATGCGCACTGGGACCCCACGGCCCTAGAGTTTCAACCCCAAACGGCACGAAAATATAGCTACCAATAAGGTTATTATATTTGCGCCGTTTGAGGTTTTCTGCACCCGCAGCAGCCGCTCCAGCACAGCCCGCCGTGCTAGGAAGATGGGATGGCGCGAGGGTGTCGACACAGGTTGCATCCCACACCAAGGGTCTACCCAACTTCCAAGGCATTATGGTCATTCCGTCTGGCTTCTTCCCATCGTCATTAATTAATTTTTTTAATATTAGAATATCAAAAGCATAAAAACCTTTTTTTTTAAATAGTCTGCCGGTATCGGGAACAGGGTCCAAGCTACGGGTCAGGGCTCCAGAGAGAGGATCCTCCTGACAATGCGAACCGTGTCCAGGAGTACCGCTTTCTGATTCAAGTCCTTGATTTCTCATTCTTAGCATTATTATTAAAAGCGTTTTTTCAAAAAGTTGGCAATGACGCATATAGCTATCAAATATTTACCTGTTTTGATTAATTTGGCAATATTACTGTATGGAAATATGAAATATTTTAGGTGTAAAAAGGGCATTTGGAAAGTTTCCAAATACTTTTTACATCTAAAACTATATATTCGGTGTTACGATATTAATTCAATCAATATTTTTGTTCACAAGTTCGCCATATTTCATATTTCCATACAGTAATATTGCCAAATTAATCAAAACAGCAAAATATTTGACACCTATTTCAATTCAATTCTAATTCAATTGTGTCCTTGAAATCCTATCTCTTTTCGTGGCTAAGGTTATACTTACAATTTGAGAGTAGCATGGTCATGGACCGACAGCTTTCATTTGTTTATATTTATGCAAAGTAAATAATTCTCGCACGTGTTGGTCCGGATGTTACTGTACCTCTAGTTAATATTTATTTACTGGCGTACCTCAAGGCAGTATTATTGCAGAAATTACGACGTTTTTCAATGAAATGTCCTAATAAATCCTTCGTATTTACTCGTATTACACTTTAATGTTTCCGCCACTTTTATTAACTTTAATAGTAAGTTACCAAAGTTTAACATATACGATCATCATCATTACTTAAACATTTTTGGTTTTAATGAGAACATTTTGAACAGTGCTAGGAGTTCCTTCGTAATAATGTGGGCACGACACAAATCTCTCACTTCAAAGATTTTTATAAGTCACAAAAATGTCCAATGTTTCGTCTATAAATAACTAGGAACACTATATTCATCTTTATAACCGTAGTCTCACTAGTTCCAGACTGCGGTAATTACTAAAAAATGCAATAAGTTAGAAGCGGTTTTAAAAACACTTACCCGCACAAAAGGGTTCTTCTTTGGTAACTCATGGTCCACCTCATCCCTGGACTCATCATCCTCTGCTGAGTTAACCCGCACGCAGGTCTTGTGGATAGTCTGGGGCTCATCCATACCCGCCACTCATCATACACAGGATAACACTTAGCACTACACTGTCATCCACTTCCAAAGTCACCCACTAAACTCACACTTTTAATTTCCAATTTGGAATTTTAGTTTCCACTTCACAGATTCAATTCGAATTTAGAATTGTAATTTTAATTTTTATTTTTAGAATTTAAATGCTTTTCCAAATGATTGAATTGTATTTGGAATTTTAATACACTTTATCAACTTAACTTTGTTTTTGTATCCAATGTAGGATTTCACTTTATAATTTTAGTTTTCGCTGTTATCTTATCAGACACCTTAATCCAACGCGTGCGCTTTCCACGAGTACCTGTAATAAATGAAATACAAGATTAATTACGTTATTAAGATAATGAGTAATGTTGGTTAAAAGTTGATGTCATTTCGACCGAGTTTTAGTTTGTTTGTACTTTAAAGATAACGTTATCTACTAGTTTAGTAATCGTTTGAGATACTAGATTGTTTGTATTGCTGAAGAGTTACTTCATAATCTTTTAACAAACAAAGGTAGGATTTACATCCCTGGTATAATATTAAAGTCACTATTAAAACCTTGCATGGTTAATTTATTTCGTGGGTTTCTGAGCGACTGGCTATATGCATAAAACACATTTATTAACACCACAATTAATATAATACACAACGAGTTATTCCAATTATCCACCCCAAAAAATCCACCCTAAGGTGGATACTCGGAAACGTATGTCCGAGAATCCACTCCAGACGGGGTGGATAATCGGAATTTGTTTAGTATTATTTTTCAGATTTTCTCCCTCGACTGTGTCTAGTCATTTAGAGAAACATGATAGAAAAACTGGCCCAAGATACTCAGTAGACATTAGCATACCTATAAAAATACATACATACTTCTTCTAAAATCGTTTGTAATTACCTATAATTTTTTGTGATAATGACTGTACTTGGGGTAAAAAGTCGGAAGAACAATCAAAAGTGATTTCCGATTATCCACCCAAGTAATAAATAGATGAACACGCATTTCCGAATATCTCTACCCTAGGGTGGCTGTTTTAGGGTAGACAAACAGAATAACCGTACACAACGACTTTTTCTCCTTAACGGAACAGTTTGTAGTAACAGATTTTAAATTGTTCTAGTCGAATCTTAAAACACTATCATGTAGGTATACAATCTCCATCATTACCTACGCTTACGCTTAACTAAACCATTGTGATAAGGAATCTTGTAGTTGATATTTTGAGTTCATATGCCTGCGGTGAGCAGGCGTGTAGTGACTGTAGTGAGTCACTCATTCTCTGTAAAAATACCTTTTCCCTTCAGTGATTAAGAGAGGGAACGTAGAGCGTTGGCGGTCAGGTGCAACATGCTGGCTCGCAGGTTCGCACGGTGTACGCGACAGGTTAAAATAACACTGTTCAGGGCCTACTGCCAGTCGCTGTACACTTGCGCCCTGTGGGTCAGTTGTTCAAAGGGTTCGTACAATGCTCTACGAGTCCAATCGGGTAATGCTGGGGTTGCCGCGCTTCTGTAGCGCGTCGGGGATGTTCGCGGACGCACGTGTTCCGGATTTCGGCTCGCTGCTTGCTGCGTCTGCGAATCGCATCGCTGACGCGTCGGGTGCGCGACAGCCCCAACAGCCTCGTGGCTACTGTAGCCGGCAGGGTGGATGGCCTAATAATATTTCACTGGATGGCGGCACACAGATTGAGATATTTGAGATAATAAGTTAAATCGTGTTTTAGTTAGTAAGTACCAACTTGTTTTCTCGTAATTTATGGATCTCTTTTCTGAAAATAAAGATTTATACCCACCTAAGGCCAGCCTTACCCCAAAATTTGAATATCCTACTCCTAGCTTTCACGCTAAAACGACGAATTTGGATAAAAGGACAATGCCGATTTTGGTATCGAAGTTGGCGTCTTCATTTTCTCGCGGCCATCAACCTAATATTGTTTTTCCACTACAGAATAGTATAATAAACTAAACTTATTTGATATGCATATCTCTAAAGTCAGTCCGAAATGAGATATAAGAGTTAGAAGTTTGTATGTATTTATTAGCTTTGTAAGCATATTTTGACTCCTAGGTGCTAGGTTAGTTAAGTTACCACAAAATAGATCGCCGCTAAATGCTTTTGGACATTGAGTGGCCGGTCCACATTTTTTTTTTTTTTTTTTTTTGGGTGGGAAATTGTCAAATAACTTCTCCCGCTCTGGGTGGAGCGGGAGGGCGTGTCAGACTCTTACTGACTAAAACCCACCCGTGTTCCTTCCGTTGCCTGAACGTTGCCAGGGGCCACGGTATCCCTTTCGGACTTTCCCGCAACCCCGGCAGGCATCGGTCCTATCGGACCCCTTCACTTGCTGACATCTCTTTGAGGCGCGCGTGGAACACAACGCGCCGTCGACCCGGGCCTGGTCCTTATCGGACGGCGAGCTACCTATTGCTCACCGTCCGCTAGCATATGATGGATACCCTCCCGTACCACGTACGCCGTCGGTCCACCCTCCCGTACGTTACGCACTCGTCACCAACACATTGTCAGGTCGGGTGGAGTCTGATGATAAAATAGTTCTACATGCTCTGCGTTTACGGTTCTTTACGAGTATTTGGGAGTATTTATAAAATATATATAATTGGTAAACTAGTTTCACCCGCATAAAGGCTCGTACAGACCAGCGCGACGCGACGGCACGACGCGATTCGAACAATACAATTTCTAAAAAAACCTCACGGTATAACAATAACCGGTGTCGCGTCGCGCTGTCGCGTCGCGCTAGTCTGCACGAAGCTTAAGTAGAGATTTATGCGGGGGACTTAACCGCGGGGCCCATAAAACACAGAGTTAGCGTTTGTTTGAATTTCACTCCTTATACAATTTCCATACCGGCCTTATATGAAAATCGATTCTTAAGGAGTAAACTCCAAAAAATATAGATAGAACTACACACAACATAGTAAATTATTTTCTGTATACAATTGTATAAGGGTTACGAAGTTCTCAACTAATTATAGTATTATGGAGTTTGAAACAACGTAAAATAAGTAACAATGCGTATTGCATAACGAGAGACAGTTTGAGAATTAGGTTTCAGAGCACCATCGTAATAACCTGTCCACAGTTTTAATTGATTATTTCTGGCTCCATTTATTTATTACTAGCTGCGCCCCGCGGTTTCACCCGCATAAGTCTCGATCCCGTGGTAATATCGGGATAAAAGGTATCCTATGTCCTTTTCCAGGTCATGGTCTACTTATGTGCCAAATTTCATCCAAATCCGTTTAGCCACTTTAAATCACTTTCGCATTTATAATATTAGTTAGGTTAGGATAGTTATGATAACTGTTTGGCTTCATATACTTTTCCCCGTATTCATAAACGCTGCTTAAGAGGGAAACAGGGCGTGCGATTCTCCATACAAATGTATTCTCCTTTTTTCTTCCTGAATAATGCTTCTAGAGCAATCTTTTTTTTTTCATAAAATCAAGGTCTGCTGTGGTCACGTCCCTGTTATTTCCTTTTTTTCAGCAACTTATGGGTAAAGAAAATATGACCCTCCAAAAATTACAAAAATGCCCCATTTTTACCGCCGTGGTTAGAGGAGTATCAGACAAATTCGAAAAGTTTTTAAAATAAATAAAAGTGATAGGAACCTAGACGTACTCTTTCTTAAAATTTTAATGTAAAAAATAATTCAATCGGTTCAGTTTTCTAGGAGAAAAAAGGAAATACGAAACGTCGATTTGTCAATTTTTTTTTATGAAATAATTGGTCTGAGCTGTAGCTACGCTCTACGGGGGCAGACTTGAGGTAAGAAGACGGAAATAGTTTCTCCAAATACCTGTTTTTCAAATTCCTCGCAGCTCCTGTTCCCTCTTAAAGTTAAATAATGATTAGCGCTTGTTTAACAACCAATTTTTGACGTTTAAACGGTCTTAACTTTAAGCAACTTAGCAAAGAGTTCGTTTAATAAGACAAATTAACTGTCCCACTTTACTAGTCTCCCATGTTCTGTGTAAACTAGGCATACCAATGATTATTTAGACAAAATAAGCAGTACGATTTAGGCATTGGCAATCAATCCTATTTTAAGTATATTGATTTTAAAAATATCACGATATCTAAGGCTTATTAATTATCATCCCGGTTTATGTAATCCTGTGCTAACTAATATAAAAATTGCGAAAGTGAGTTTGTTTGTTACGCTTTAACGCTAAAACGGTTGAACGGATTTGGATGAAATTTGGCACATGGGTAGACCATGACCTGGGTTGGGACATAGGATACTTTTATCCCGATATAGTACGTTCCCGTGGGATAATTTCTGACCTCCAGGCTGGCGAAGTCGAAGGCAAAACCTAGTCTTCCATAAAAGTAAATTTTTAAGTAAGCACGTAATAAATACCTCGTTTTTATCTGCCTGTTATCTCGTAGGTATGTTAATAACAGCACAATTATCTCCTAAACTACTGTAGCGTTTGACAAAAGACAATTATCCTCGTCTTTCGTCTCAGAGCAGATTTGCATAACAATAACAAGACGATTGACGTAAATTGAAACTAATCCTACAGCTTGTATAACCTTGCTTAAAATGTTATTGAAGTGGTCTGATTTTAAAATAGCCTAATTCAACGGCTGCTTCATCGCATTATTTGTATAAAAAATACCACTCTTCACAGTTTTTAAAGCTGGAAAAAATGGCGTAACCAACTCCCCAGACACAGCCAGCCAGAGCAAGGTAGACGAAATATAGGAAGTCCTGATACAAGATGTAGCCGTGCTTCCTACATTTCGACCTATCAGCTATATCAACAGCTCAGATCTATGAAAACGGTGAAGGAAAACATCGTGAGGAAACCGGCATGTAAGCAAAATTTCAAGACATGTGACTTCCGCCAACCTAACACTGGGCCCGCGTGGTGGATTTCGGCCCACTCCCTCTCACATAGAGGAGGAGGTCCCAGCAGTGGGGAAATTATAGGCTGATTATGCTTAGACCTATCTACATATATGCAGTAATTTTACTGCTTTTTATGTTAAAGAAAGAAAGAAAGAAAGAAAAGAAAAATATTTTATTTAGGACACGCACAGGAAATACAAACAGTAAAAAATAAGAATAAAAACAAAATTATATAAAAAATAAAATAAAAAGGGAGCTTAAGTATAAAAAAACTAACAAAATAATAACGACCTGTGCGAGGCCAAAAAGGCCCCTATCTCAGCATAATACGGCGATAATAAATACCACCGCGCTAGTATTCTGATAGGGCCCACTGTGATGCCACGGACACATCTACGGACTTAGATAAATACCATTAGGGAATTACAAAAAAAAAAAAATACAATTAAAAAAAAAAAGTAAAAACCGAAACTATGTACTCGAACAATAAATAATCTAAGAATCCAATGACGTTACTAGTTATTCCTTTGGGTACGCAAAGTCAAGTAAATATCCGTACAAACATGGCGTGGTTGTTGTCTGTGACTTTGTCGTCCGGTAGTGTTGTTTATGATTTTGATTTGAGCATCCTGTTTATCAAAATGTGAACGACTGGAATATTTCAATACCGTGATCAAATAGAAAGAAATATCATAATAATATGCTTAGTATCCTAGCGTTAGCGGACTGTGGATTTGTGCCTGGTTGATGGCATTAGGCTCGCCCCCTATTACATGGGACTTAGCAGATATACGCCAGTATTATTATTATTTATTTATTTATCATGAACAAATTTTATAAAAAACTTACTTAAAAACTACGTACGTTCGTTCTACGTTCTTACGTGTTCTATAATGAGCTCACGCAACGCGTCTATGTCCAGCCAGTAATAGGACTCGCCCATCAAGAAGCGCTGTCCCAAATTAGACGCATTATTAATTTATTATACATAAAACAAAATATATTTTAGTAAAACACGTAAAACTAAAATATCAATAATTAAATTATCTTTAAAATGGTGAAGGTTTCAGAAAAATACGCTTGATAGATTTTGCGTGATTCTCAGTTTATTATCCGCGTGAGATATAACTTTACAAATTAATTTCACTATGTAATATAAACATAATCAAAAATATGCCTATATTAAGTTATTAAGAAAATGCTCTAATTTAACATATATTATTTCAAAATCATTTACACTACTCGTTTAGACGTGATCTTCAGTACAAAATAATTAAAAGTCGGTTATCGTCGCCTTAAACATAACTGGCGAAATGTGGGTGTACTATAGGCACATCTCTGCCTAACCCTTTGGGGAACAAAGCGTTTGTTATGTTATGTTTAGTATCCTAGCCTTTGAAGGGGGTTTATTAACAGGTCTGGCATCGCATGGAATAGGGGGTGAACCTGAGTTTTTTTGACAGTAAATCAAATGACTATGACCAAACTGTGAATTGAAACTAGTATACCGCTTCTTTCGTGAAATTGAGATAGTAAAACACGGCGAACGCACGCCTCGTTTTAGAGTGAAACCAATCTCATAATCTTTCTTAAACGCTCAAAGTCAAATAATGCATTCATCTTTACTCATAAGGGTACTGAACTTCTGGGAAATGTCAACACAATAAGGATCCTAATCAAAGGGCCCACTCATGACAAAAACGCGCGGAGTTTGTTGGGTTCGTGAATCAACTGATTTCTGATTCATTATCATTGTGCAAAAGTGCAGGTAGACGTGATTCAAAATGCACGTTTTTGTCGGGTCGGAAGGCATGTATTGTTAAGTTAGGTGATAATCCGAAAGACAGTGAAGTGTTTTTTTTTAAAGAGACTGGTTGAAAAAAAAATAATCGATCCTTACAGTAGTCGCATTTGATGTGTAACATCTGACTTTTCACCTCGGTAATAAGCAAAATTAAGGTTTCTGACGACTAACTCTAGCACCGCGTGCGCTCATTGGTCAAATCAAATAGCGCGCGCTTCTCCCGGCTTCCTGTAACACACTTCCGTCCCTTTTTTACAAAACCAATCCCACAGATTGCAGGAAAGTGAGAGGAAAGAAGTTACAAATCAAAAATATTAAAAAAAACATATTTATGTAAAACAAACAATACAAATATTAATTGGCGACGTTTTAGGCTAATTGTTACCTACACAGATATATTGTAAACAGAAGCTGTCGGTAAACCTCAAGGTTTTAAATAAATAAAAGACAAGTAGGACTCGTGTCTTCGATAGAAGAATGGAGTTTGCTTGTGGCCTTCCCTATCTTCTGATGTTGGCTGCTGCACCTGGCTGATATGGTACGCTTGCTAGGTGGTACTGCCATGCCATCTGACCTCCGCAAACCAATACCTGCGAAGTATTTTTAGTCAGATCAACGCTATAGATTCCTTTCCAAATCCTGGTTCTTATGAAAGCAAAGCAGTCTAAACCGGTCATGGTTTCCAAGCTGTAGAAGTAGTCTTAGTCAACAATAGTTTTTTGATCGAATTCAAGTAAAGACGAGATGAGCAGTAGTGGCCCAGTGGTAACAGCTGCAACTGACGAGTGGTAGGTCGCAGATTCGAACACTGATAGGCGCTTCACTTTGTGTAAATTATTTCATTACCACTGCTGTCCAAACGGTGAAGGAAAACATAGTGAGGAAACGGCATGTCATAGAACCGTTTTGCGTGTATGTGACGCATATTTTCCCTAAACTCGTTTCATTTTTTATTTTGTGTTCTTTTTTTGCGTCATGTTTACCGCAAATAAACGTATTTTCTTTCTTTCTAACCAAAAATTCAAACACATGTGACATCAACCAACCCGCACTGGGCCCGCGTGGTGCATTACGGCCCACTTCCTCTTTACGGCTCACAAGAGGAGGCCTGTGTCTATATTATTAAATATTATAGACTGAATCTGCTAAGTAAAGAAGAACTTCAGTCGTTTTCAGACAATTACTAATCGTTAATAAACATAACATCACGCCCGTATCTTACGAAAGATTAGGCAGAGGTGAACCTATAGTACACCCATATTTCGCCAGTTATGTTTAAGTCCCATGTAACAAGGTCGAGCCTGTTGCCATCAACGGGGCACAAATCCAGAGTCCGGGCTGTTACTGAGAAGATCCAATAGCATTTTGCCCGACCTGGGATTCAAACCCAGGATCTCATGCTCAGTAGTAGCGCATACGACCCCACTAGACCAAAAAGGCAGTCGTTAATAATAATAGTTATCTTTGGTTAAAATCCCCCACCTGACAGAGGAAAGGCCATTACTTCAAAACAACAGTTATACACCAAGGAACATTAATTCAATTGGTCATTCATACATAATTAACTAACTCGTGTAATGACAGAGAGTACGTGTGTTTAGTTACGGCGAACAGATAGAGAAAGATGCTTATTACGTTACCTTGCAAATTGGGAAGTGGATGTTTTGGAAAGTGTCTGGCTTTGACAGTTTTTTTGACAATTAATTCACTTACTGCTGCATCCTGTGTTGCGCATTAGTTCATTGATATGAAGATTTAAATTATTTTGCAGTAAAATCTAAATAAGTGACTGCCTAACCCTTCGGGGAAATACAGGCGTGATGTTATGTTTAGGTTTAATCTAGAAATAACAGAAGTAACGAATTTAGATTATAATGTTTTGTCACTTTTGAATGTGATTGCTTGGATCATAGAGTATTTTTCTGTTTTTTAATTCCAAGACCATTCTGGTAATAAAACAGCCGAAAAAGTCGTTAAAAAAAACGTTTTGAAAATCTTTCTACTACTGCACGAAATTGTACAATTAATAACAACAGGCAGTGTTCTAACAATTATAAAATTTATGTAATTTAATTTTTTTGTTTGTTTCAGTCCAGTACTAACCCCACCAGTTCTACATTAAGTTCAACTGATCATTGAAGATTTTTATTAAATATATATGTTTAATTTATTTTAGCAATACACACTTGATTTTCCAATTCACTCAGACATTGGCAGAATAGTCAACATCGGCTTTGCTTGCCATAACAAAAAATAGAATAGAACAACAGGCAGGATTGTTTTTCACTTTGCTGTAGCGGCTGACTCTTCTGTCATCCAAGTCATCAGTCTCTTGCCCTAAACCTAATTGTTTGGGGTCAGCGCAGCACATGTTCTTCACCTGTCATGAATGTCATCCAAGTGATTTCAGAAAATGCACTATGTTTTTCTTCCCAGACACTTCTCAAACTGCCAACATCACCGCTTGCACCGCCACACCACGCTCTGGTTGTGCGCATTTCTACGCGAGGTCGCGCGCACTGGTTCAAGGCTGCGTAATTATAATTAAACTGATTTGTACGCACCCGCTACCTCCCTGCGCACGCGCATCCATTGATGTACGAGGAAAGTGTGGAAATGGTAGTATTGCCGTTTTACAACTCTCTGTGTCTGTGCCTTGTGTCGACCTCTAAGGGCCCTATGTCATTAGGATACCAGTGGCGGCGCAACCATGGTCACATTGCTAAAAAATATATGCTTGGTTGACCGATCGGATGCTTGGTGAGATACCCACTATAAAGCTGTGTATATTGCTGTGGACCTTGCTGATAGGATGTATGCTACCGAGACCTACAAACGGTGGCTGCAAATAGCCGCGTAAATGTTTTTAATTTAGATTATTAATTTTAAATTTGATTTTAATATTAATTTTAAATTTGTCTTTAATATTAATTTTAAATTTGATTTTAATATTCTTTTTAAATTTGATTTTAATATAAATTTTAATTGTTATTTTGATTTTGTTATTTTAAATTTATGTGTTTTTTTTATGGACCATGTGGTCTGCAATAAAGATTTTTTTTTTGCTGCCTGCGTGAACATGGTTGCGCCTCTATGGTGTCCATTGAGATATATGCCGTAGGGAAGTGTTCCATTGCAGAGCAACGTTAGAGGAGAAATAACCATGAGTCACCCACATTCACCACTCTTACTCATAGTCAAAAATCGCCAGTGAGTACTGAAATTAACGAAGTTCAGTTCACAAAATTTTTTTTCAAACAGTGGTGGCTGTATTGACGCCAAATTTTCTAGTGCATGACGGAGTTAAAGAAATAGTTTTTTTTGGAATCAATGAATTGACCTCAATATGTTTTTTCATATCAAGAGGATCAGCAGAACCTGCAGATGGACGCATCTTTGAATCCATCCTTTGATACCAGAACGGAAAATGAGGAAAACTATTCGTTTTACCGGAAAATTCCTTGCACTTGTGTAGGCCATTGTTCTATTTGTCAACAAAACCCACAAAAATACGGAAGCAAGTCATCTAATTAATTCCGTCAACATCTCTTCACGGCCACATTTCAAGGCCACACGAAACGTGTGACCTTGCACGTCTTATCTATGCTATGACGTCACGGCATTGCCAACATGGCGGTGATAACGTTCCAATTTCAAACGCGTATTATTTACGCATGAAACGGCTACGTTTTGATCTGAGGTTTTGATGAAGTGTGACAAAATGACGAACTGTACTATTGTTTGAGGATTTAACGTCGTTTTTTTAATAATACTTTTTAGCTTATCGGTTTATTAGCTATAAATAGACTTTTTATAGAAACACTATTGTAAATATGAACTTCTTGTGATAAGGGTGCGATCTGAAATTAATAACGTAAGCCTTGATGAATATCCTATTGCAAGCAAAGCCTTATCTCATAGAGAAAGTGTGGCCTCTGGGCATTGATCTTCATTAAAATATCAGTGATGAATGCGTGTTATCGTTTTAGGATCATTTCTGAAAGAATTATAAACTCGAGTACTTGTACAAATCGCTTTATTGGTACTTAAGAGGGAACAGGGCCTGCGATTCTCCATACAAATGTATTCCCCTTTTTTCTTCCTGAATAATGCTTCTGGAACAATTTTTTTTTTCATAAAATCAATGTCTGCTTTAGAAACGTCCCTGTTATTTCCTTTTTTTCAGCAACTTACTGGTAAAGAAAATATGACCCTCCAAAAATTACAAAAATGCCCCATTTTTACTGCCGTGGTAAGTTTTTAACATAAAACAAAACGATAAGAACCTAGACATACTCTTTCTTAAAATTTTAATTAAAAAAAAATATTGAATCGGCTCAGTTTTCGAGGAGAAAAATGGGGAAAACAATTGTCTTTGTCTGAGCTGCAGCTGTCCCTATCGCACTCTACGAAGGCAGACTTGAGGTAAGACGAAAGCAATAGTTTCTTCAAAAACCTATTTTTCAAATTCCTTGCAGGCCCTGTTCCCTCTTTCAATTGTAACTCGAGACCACTTTCGTTTAATCGTATATCTGAGAATGGAAAATTTAACTTCACCGCGCCATTTTTTTACTTTATTCGAAACTCATCTGTGGGTTGCCACAACTAAAAAGGAATTTAAAAAAAATGTTGTAACTCACAAACAATATTACTTAAATAGTCGATTATTGTATAAGCTAACATTTTCTTTCGATATTTGGTCAGTGATATTTAAACTTACAAACGAACTAAACAAACTCAAATCTTAATTACTTCAACAAGTAATTAAACTAAGTTATTACCTCATTTATCGCACCTTAGCCTGGCCTAGATTTCCTAAAGACTGTCACGACAAAATCATCACATATTACAAACTTCATGTTTTTTTTTTAACAGTCTATTTTATTCTTCGTTGAGGAAAAACCCTTGACAATCGTCTCCAAGGTAAAGCTTTTCAAATTTTCTTGTCCTGTTTATTCTTAGAGTACTTCGAATGAAACTTCCTCTTAAAAGTCGTGTTCTTTGTCCTCGCGTTGGTTTCCTGAGGAAATCTTTACATTTTAATTCACAGCGTGTTTGTACACTTGGTATTGGTACCTGCCCCGTTGGTCTCGTGGTCGCAAGCGCGACTGCTGAGCGTGGGGTCCTGGGTTCGACTCCCGGGTCGGGCAAAGTGATATTGGGCTTTTCCATTAGGAATTTCTTAGTAACAGCCCGGAGTTTGGAAGTTGGCGGTGTGATACCCCCGTGCCTCGGAAAGCACGTTAAGCCGTTGGTCCTGCGCCTGATCTCTCTCCGGTCGTGTCGGATTGCCGTCCCATCGGACTATGAGAGTGGACTTGTGACTGCGCACACACTTGTGCGAAGGCTAGTCTCCTTTGAGATTGGCCGCCGTGGCCGAAATACGGTCTGGAGGACTATATTGGTAACCACAATTAAATCGTGTGTCGATTTACATTTGATTTTAGTAAAGTAGGTATTTACATATTTAAAAATTATTAACCAAGTTACCAAGGTTCCAAAAAAAGAAGAATTTTGCTTTAAACACCCTTTTAATGAATTAATAACAAGCCAACTAATTGCTGTTCAATTCAATAAATTATTCTCAAAATAACAAAAACAACAGTTTTACATCAAAAAAAAAAAAAAACAAGACAATGTTTAAAAGAAATTCAATTTAACTGCCAACTGTATGATTCACCATACAATTACCCTATTTAAGGAGTCATTACTTCTGTTGAACATTAATTAAAGATAAGTAATTATTAGGTATTAATTAATGATTACAAAGTAGTTCAAAGTCGTATTTGCAAGGCTTCTCTCCGAAGAGGTCAACTGCCCCGGTGGTCTCGCGGTCGCAAGCGCTAAGCATGAGGTCCTGGGTTCGATTCTCAGGTAGGCTCAAAATGTTATTGAGTTTTTCGATAACGAATTTCTGAGTAACAGCCCGAAGTTTGGAAGTTGGTTTTGGGATACCTTCGTGCCGTTTGCAGTTTGGTCACCGATAATGAAATCGGTTGGGGGGAGCAGGGGGGATTATTTACAATAAGGCTTCTGTCTGAAGAGGTCTTATTCAATTATAGCGGGGTTTTGAATCAATAGTTTTAAAATAGCGTGTCAAGACTTACAAGTGTATTGGGGTCGACGTTTACCATTAGCGTGTCGACGTCGCATTATTTAATGGAAGTCTTTAAAGTATAAAACATAAAGTATCATTACTTTTATGTCAGTACTACAAGTATTGTTTATGTACTCGCTAGGGTTCTGTGCGTCCGAATAAGAAACGCTCATAAGGATCACTCGTGTGACTGTCTGTCCGCTTGTCACAGCCAATTTGCTCCGAATCGAATAGACCGATTAAATTGAAATTTGGTACACATTTATGAATTTCTGTTACCCAAACACCTACTTAAGTGTGACGTAAATAAATAAATATAGAATAGGAAAAAAAAAATGAAAACTGTACCATGTCAAATGAAAGGGCTTAACTATGAGAGTCCCAAACATATATTTTTAAAATAAACAGTTTTATAGCTTTATAAGGGAATAGATGAAAATTTAACATTATCTCCGAAATTACTGAGACAAAGATTTAAAAAAATACAGATCTTCTATGCTCATAGATTATGGGAAAACCTATAAAATGTTTATGATTTTAAAATAACATGGCAGATCTCTCAATATTGCGCGACAAACTTACAATGACAGTCGGAATATAACGGAGAACATGTTTTTCAAAGTTTGTTCTTGCGATAATTCATCCCAACTACGGAACCCTTCATTGTGCGTGGTCCAACACGCACTTGGCCGTATTCATTTTTGCCCTCCTCCTAAGCCCAAATTATTTGGGTTCCGCGCAGAACGAGAATTTATTTTCTTCTATGAATCTATTGACATTACAGGCATATGAGGCATTACTATCTTCAGTGGAAATCACTTTCAAAACGTTTCTTATTTCTTCAACGACTTTCAATAGGATTGAATAAGCTTTTCGGTAGCTTATTATGTCAGTCCAATGAATTTTTGACACTTCCATTATCGTTATTGCTGTTAGAATGCCACTGTTTCTGGGGCCTCAAGTCTCTTTCCTTTTTGTGTCTAATTGTTTGGTTTCTATTTTGTGGAAAACTCTTTCCATCAAATAGATTGTCTTAACCAAAAAACTTAATAAAAAAAGTTTATTCTGCACAAACAACACGCAAATTACCAAAAAAAAATATGATATAAAATAATATGCCAAAAGCCTCGTATTCAAGCAGTAGAAGTTTGACAATTTTATCCATTGCTTGATGTCAAAACTTCCTCTATTGAACATGGGCTATCATCACGTGAATTCTATTACAATTCACTTCACTGACAATAAATCGTAAAGTAATAAAATTATTAAAACAAAAAAAACTTTTTATCTGCGCTAGAGCCAATGAATGCCAATCAGGCACGTGCCACTATATATAAATGACTGGCATAAATCGTACGTCAGCGTTAATCACCATTATTATTCTATGTGACGTCTTTGCTGACCGTTTCGGTGATTTTAATTGGTACATTATATATGCTACGCACAATGGTTAAGACTGGTGGACAGTGGTGGCAGTTACCTATGCCATTGGAATAATCCCTTAGTTCCTTTTATGGAGGTATATCCTATTATTTTTACAAAAAAATTGTCTAAAGCCCCCAGTACACGTTGGGCGAGCAAAATACACGTATATCAAACGGCAAATCACGCAAAAAGGGCCAAGTATACATTGGCCGAGCGACGGGCTCGCCCACCGTGTACTGGGGGCTTTATTAATAAGCCAGTTCGCTAATTAAAGGCATAAAAATAAGTGCCACGAAAACATTTTAAAAGAGTAACGGTGGAGTTTCTTGCCCATTCTTCTCCATACGAAAACTACCTTTTGGAAGGGGCGACTAGAATCAATTATTATTTTTCTGTAAATGTTGACGTTCAAAAGTGCCTTTTTTGTGCCTAATTGAAATAAATTATTTGACTTTGACTTTGCATTTCCAACGTCATTGGCAATCTTCGTAGAAACAGCCATTGAGGCTGTTTCATTGCTAATTGTGCGCGTACACGTGTAATAGTATCGTTGCATGTGACAAGTGACCATAAACAGCAAGAAAGAATTAAACCCTACACCCCAAGAATGTCTATGAATGGCACGAGCCACGTTGAACACGACCATATAACGACCGGTGTCGTGTGGGATTAGTAACAGACACATTGACCACCACTACCACCAGTATGACATTCCAATACTGTATCTTCTTACGTTTACAAGGTTACTAAGAAAACATTGAAGCCTACAATTTATGATACTTCATTATCTTGTGAAAATGTCAGCTTGGGATAGTAAGATCATTGTCACAAGCTTCCTTAGAGGATAGATATCCCACTGGTGCAATTACGACAAGCTAGTAGAGAAGCAGATGCTGCAAAGCATATCTCCACAGACCTCAACACGTAAGAAGAATTCCAGCCGATATCAAAAAGGCACATATTTGCTGGAAACGCTTCTAAAATGACTCCTGAATATTTTCTTAAGACTACGTTTGGACATTGAAGAAGACGCAACATTGTTAGATTCAATTAATATTGGCCAATATGATAATAAGACAGCGAAAGTAATCGAGCATCAACTATGCGAGCAGTTCTTCCAACTATCTCAGTAACACCTTCCAACACAACGGCTTCTTGGAAAGTACCATAAAAAATTACCGTAATAATGAATAAACCTCATAACACATTCAATAACTTCGCCATTGTTTTTAATCATCCCCAAAAGGCATTTAAGCTGAGAATCATGAACATCCATCACGCGGCTAACTGTATGCAGTCCACAGTTAGGTGAGAAAGAGACGTAGATACGGAGAATTGGTGCGAGGGACAAGGACGGAGAAGCGAGCGATCAATTTGTGCATGCGCAAGTGGAGTGTGAAGTTTTAGTAGGGCTGTCGAGGATAAGTTTATTGTTTTAGATTTATTTTATTGGTGAATAAAGATATTGATCTTTAAGTGATGTGATTTGATACTGGAAACGTTTGAGGAAATTGAATTGCAAATATAGTTAGAAACAAGTCATGTGGCGACAAAAGATAACTCCCGTACCCTAATTACGTAATACACGACCAATAGGAATTTGAATCGTTTTGAAACAAATTGCTTATCCATTGCTACATAAGTTCGAAAAAAATATCTGCTCAACAACTTAAATAACGCAATGAATGTTGTTGAACTGTCAAAATGAAACAAATTTGTCGTAATCGTTTCCGAAAGTGTGTTGCGTAATTAGATAGCTAGTCATGGTTTTTACAAATTGAAAAGTAGAATAACTTAATGATAATTATACTAGCGGGCGACTATTGATAGACACATAGATATTGTATATATAGAATACTCCTTATGTACACCATAGAAATTACAAATCAATATGTAGAATTTTACAAGGGGTGACACAATGGGCAGTCTTATCGCTCAAAGCGATCTTAATACCAAACTACCAAATCTTAGCACATACAATGCAAAAAAACTGTGTCAATAAACTTATGCACATTCCAGTTGTGGTTCAGACAAAATGATATTAGGTACAGAAAGCTCTAAAGTACGATGAATGAGGAGTAAGGTATTGGCAATATTTTTTGACAACCATATCCAAATCTTCCGCGCCGATGAATTACCTCGCCGCTCTTTAAAAAAAAAAAGCAAAATAGAAACAGTAGTAACCTCACGTGCCAGCCCTCACGTAAACTTGATCGTGCATGACGCATCGCACACACCAACACTGACACACACACAAACACACACATTACTTCCTGTACATTTATGGTGTCCCCTTATGGGACGACTTAACTCTTGTTTGATAGGACTTGCTCTGTAGGTTCTGTATATGTCTTTCTGCCTGTTCTATAGAATATTCTTGGCTATTGACGATGGTCTTTGAAGCAAAAGTACTGGTGTATTGAATTGTAAGCGGGCAGAGCAGGCGTTTGACTATACATTTTTTGCACGGCTCTCAAGGAATGACTGGGTATTGCCAACGTTCTAAAAATTTAATGGACTTTTTGTAGAACTGCTTTTGTTTGTGTAGGAAAAATTGTATTTGAAGGGATATAGATTTTTGTTTGGCGATTAGATCTCTAGATCTAGAGAATAGGTGGTAGTAATAATTATACTTCGTCCAGCGGGAATACTGAGAAATACGATCATAACCTAAAAATTCAATAAATGCTTTTGTTTAGTGAGTAGGTTGGCCTCATCGTTATTATAATTTAGTAAAATAGTGCGCTGTTATTTTACTTGTTAGTGTAACTGCACTTTGTATTAGATCAACCATTTCATCTAATTGTTTGGTGGAAACATGAATATATTTCTGCGCAAGAGTTCTGGCTATGCTCTTGTACTTACCCTGTACCTGTGTGATTATTTACACGAGATACCTCGTGAAGCTAATGTTGTTGTAGGCAATTTTTTATATCGTTGAAAAGATATTTGACTATCCCAATTGCTTCAACCTTAGCTTCAAGCAACTTGATGATGATGATCCACAGGCTGACGAAGACCCACTGCTGGGCATAGGCCTCTTCCTCTCTTTTTCTCATGGTCCTGTGCCAGCCTCATTCAGGTTTTGCCAAGCAACTTAAGTAGTCCATTTTGATACCAAGCTAGTTTCCTGGCAAATCTTTTCACCATGCCATTAACAAACAGACATGATGAGACAGAAAGTGATTCAACATCTTCTGTCTAGCCCTTTCCCAACTATGTTGGGGTCAGCTTCCAGTCTAACCGGCTGTAGCTGAATACCAGCATTTTACGCGGCTTGCCTATCTGACCTACACAGCCCAGTTACTGGGTAATACAGTAAGACTGGTTGTCAGACTTTCGGGCTTCTGACGACCAGTAACGACGTAAAGATAGTGGTTGTGATTCTAATTAAACTCAGGTTTATAGCTGATCAATTAATTCCTATGGATAATAATGCTAATAAAATAATTCCTCAGTACCATTGTGCTGAATACAATTCAAAGAATGGAATCTCTCTGACTGAATTTAAATGGTAATAAAATCACTAGAGCGAGCGGAATCACGAAGGGTAAAATGATAAAATACTCTTTTTGATTTCATATTCACGGTTTAATTGAGTGGTCCTCGTCTACCAAACGTGGTGAATGGTATCATGTCCCTCGGTACAGTTCACTTTTAGACTTATGAACAAATAACATCACGCGTATTCTCCGGAAGGAGAAGGCAGAAGCTTACAGATTGACTCATATTTTTCCAGTTATATGTTCCATGTTAAAGGAGACTACAGTCTATTGCCACTAACCAGGTACAAATTCAGACTCCGGGGTAGTATTGACTTCTATAATGAAAAAACCCTCGGTCTAGCCATTGAAAACGCGACTGCTGAACATGGAGTTTCGGGTTTCATTCGGGGTAGGACAGTGTTATATCGTATTTCCATTAGATATTCTGAGTTAGGGTCTGGATGTATACCCCATTGATACCCACAGGCTGTAACATAGCTGGTGAATGAGAGTGCACTTGACATCTCTGCCTATAGAAAACGCAGGCGATATGTTACGTAATAGACATACCTACTAACTGCTCTAGATCCCTTAAGGTCTTCACTATCAATTAGCAAGTCTATGTTACGCGAGGTCAGGCGCAGTGCGTACAGCTAATGACTTTCGTCGTTGAGGCTAATAAGGTCATTTTGGCTAGACTGAAAAAGATTATCTATTATGTAAAAGTTGCTTTATGATACGATTTTGAACTACTAAGTTTGTATTTAGTTTACTTTCTTTTTTTCATGTTGTTTTTCTCTCTAGAGATGTATTCTCTTATAGTATTTCATGGTCCTTTTCTATTAAATATTATCAGTTTGTTGTATTTGAGCTACACGATAAATGACAAATGTATGCACTATCTGGACAGGTCCACTCAAAAATTTCCTCAGGACTCCGCCTCCGACATTAACCTACAAGGTCCTCATACGATCTGTCTATTATAATGTAATTGTATAGACTTTAAAAGAGACTTCTAAGTTTGTTTCTTCACAGAGTAGTCGGCTAGGAAACACTGACCTTATCTAGAACCCAAAAATTTAGGTACAATTTACAAAACAAATATTATGATATATCTTATAGAATAATTATTTGATGTTTCTTTCTTTTGGTTTTCTTTATTTTCCTGTATAGGTATGTTACTATATATAGTTATCAACATTTCAGTTACCAGCCCTCAATTCCAGAACTTTCTATCCCCAGTTATTGTGACTAGCACTTCTGCTTACCTCTAAGTGAAAACAGTGCCATGTAGCAGCTGCCTGACAATGAAAGTCTGTGTTACTGTCAACATAGCTTTCCACCAAACAATACTGAGCGCCTCCCATAACAACCGATCGCGATCGCTATTATAGATCGAGTTGCGGTCGCATTTGCAGTTACTAACGTGTGAACGAAGCCACGTTTAAAGGGTTTTCCTACAAACAGTAAAACAATTTCTAAAAAAACTTCACGGTAGAACAATCAAGCCCATCACAGACTTGGCTATAATATTATATATATATTAATATAAACCATAGCTGGGCGTATAAAGATATATTTTCCATAGTAATCTTCGAGCGACTTCAGACGGACCTAAGATATATATTTCTATTACGTCAACAAAATATGTGGATAGACATAGTAATATATATTATGGTATATTAAACCGCAGACCAAATGAGGGCAAAAATATATACCTATTATAGTATAGCTACCGTGTGTGGCGACTTAATATAATATAATATATAGCACAGTATATTAATATATATGGTACGTCTGTGACGGGCTTTACCGGCGTCGGCGCCTCTGTTATCTATTTACTCAAAAATTAGTTGAGTAATCGAAATTAAAAAACAACCATGTTCTGTATTGAAATAAGACATTCTTGTTATTAATTAAATACCGTACGTTGATATTTAGTACAGATATTTTGGATTGGAACTCAAGGTAAAAGGTTAGTCTACAGTTAATTTGTATCTATTTGATATTTTCAAAACGTGTTTTTGGTAACAACGAAGTTCTGAGAAATATGTTCAAGATTAAAATATTTTTTTTCCGTTACCACAAACTATGTAGATATGGTGTATTTTTTTTTAGGACAAGCGTACTTATTACATTTGACTCTTGTGCTCACAAGAGGCAAGTGTTCGTTCATTCTTCGGTCGAAGTGTCCGTTCATTAGTCGGTCATTCTTCCATACAAACGTAGTATGGTGATTACTCGTCTGTTTGACGTTGTACGTTCAAAACTAAAAATTATGTCAATTTGTCTTATCATTATCTAGCCCTGTATGGAAGCAGAATTGAAAATAAATACTGCTTTAAAAGTTATGAGCGCTGAAACTTCCATAATATCAACACTAATTTTAACTCGTTTTCGGGCGTAAATAAGTAACTTATGTAGTAAGAAAATGGCAAAATAAAAACCGTACAGGGATAGATAATTTATTAAATAGTTCATATAATTTTATTTTGAGTAAATACATACAGTAGTTTTTACATGATATCTATACGCCCAAAGTCTGTTCTGTCTGTCTGCTCACTAAATAAATTAATAAATATATAAATAAATCGATAAAAACTAGATAAATAAATACTAAACAAAAATATAATTAGACAAATTAGCATGCATATTTGTTACGCCCACCAACGAGCTCGAGCAATCGACTAGTGTACCCTTAAGGACTGTATCGAATTAGTCGCTGCAGGTCTACACGGCTTAACATTGGTTGTAAATGTTACTTTTTGATTCACGTCAGTTCTGTACTATTTTAAAAGGTACCAGTGACTTATTTAAAAGTTAAGCTCCCTTATTTGATACAAGACATAGAACCTAATGCAAATGGTAAAGAAAACGAGTAAAAACGATTAATACAAACATGCACGGTCTTAGAACCAGCCAGTCTACCACATCTATCAAACTTTGAAAGATATTTAAGGTATATTATGTAGATTGTCCGAAACTCTAATTACCAGCCACTCTGTATGCAATCTAAAATCTACAGTGGTCATGAAGTTTAGGCCTATGTACATAAAGGGACTTAAAATCAGGAATAAGCACGGGTACTAACGAAGAACTTCATATCTAAGCAGTTTTAAAACAAAATCATGTGAACACGATGACGATCTGTTACCGCCCCGGATCTATAGCGGCCGAGCGCTGCAAGCAGAAATAGTACTTACACACATGAAAAGGGTTCTATTGAGCACATACACATTTGAATTCAATAATAACGCTGACAAAAATGTTCGAACTCACGGATATTTTCCCAGAGTTTTCTCAAGTACCTCATAGTACGATGTAAACAAGTGAAGAGCAGACAGCTGTGCTGCTGGCGAGTTTGTTGCGCCACTTCTTCTTCCCAGCTAAAGCACTAGGAAGTGGTGAAGGGTGGGCGTTTTGGGGGACTGTCTTACGTAATTTTGACGTTCGAAAAGTGCTGATTCCAGCCTAGTTTCAATAAATGACTTTTAGAATTTTGAATTTTTGAGCTCAAGAAATTACGTCCAAGTGATGTAACATCGGAGCCAGTGTTTATTTGTGTAGTTACAGTACAAGGTCAGAGTAAGGACGTCTCCCAACCGTGACGGGACGTAAACGCGTCAAGTGCACGCTTTTGTAAATAACTGCAGTTAGTTCTTGTTTTCATTGAAAACTATTAGCCTCTTCTATGTAGGAGTAAAAATGAGAATATAGAGAAAAAGTTGTTGCAGCTGTAAAATAAAAAGGAGATGGTGGACTATTTGAAAAAGCTGAATGTTTGACATTCTCCTGCTGCTGTCGTTTTGACGCGAATTAAGTATAAACTCTTTTTCCAAAAAAAAAAAGGTTTGAAAAATATATTTATAATCGGTGGCCAAAAACGAAAATTTAAAATCAATGACAACTACTTCCGAATTAAAAATAATTTTTCACTTTGTAGCGTTTTTTTGGAATAAGTTGTTTTTTTTCAGTTTGTAGTTGTGGTAGGTACTATCAAAGAACTTCATATCTAAGCAGTTTGAAAACATAATCCCGTGAACACGATGACCACTTCTGTTACCGCCTCGGTTCCATAGCGGCCGAGCGCTGCATGCAGAAATAGTCCTTACGGTGTATAGATATGAACTTCTTCGATGGTACCTCACAATAATTCGAATACTTACCACTACCTGCTATGTAAATAACAGTGACAGGAAATTATTATAACATCATTCACATAGACTAAGTGGGAAAAATACGTATTATTGAAGCTAACTCAAAAACTACAGAAGCAAAGTTAATAAAATAAAACATATATCGACGAACATAGAACCTCCACCTTTTTGGAAGTCGGTTAAAAATCATCGTAGATCATCGTTGTAAGGATATAGCTCGTCAATAAGCAGGATAACAGACTATCCAGGGTACAGTAGGCAGTGGTGTAGGTTGTGGTAACAAAACCAGCAACTTAATTGCATAACACACGATCAATCACAATCTGAATCATTTTGAAGGATATTGCTAATCAGTTGCTTCATATTTTCGAAACATTTGTCTGCTCAACAACGTAAATAACGCAATGAATGCTGGTGAATTGTCAAAATGAAACAGATTGTGATTGATCGTGTGTTACGCGATGAAGGTTTAGTCTAAGCTGCCCTCTCGTTCTATTGAAACGCCGTACTATGCTAGGCCGTCGCGGTCGTGCGGTCGACTGTGCAACGGATGTAGGTATCTACAGTGTGTTTTCCTTACGCGTCTTATTTGGTAAACAAACATGGTACGGAAATCACGTGTTTTCCCAGCATTTAATTTGAGTGTGAACGTCCTGGATCTTTGTACCACAATATAAACTAACAGAATATGAATGATATTCAATAACTCTTCGAATCAATCATAAAATTATATTTATTTATCTAATACTAGCTTCTGCCCGTGATTTCAATCGCGTGGAAGTCGTAATACACTTCAATATACATACTAAAATAACAGCCACATTTCCGACCCTTTTTTTTTTTTTTTTTTTTTTTTGGGTGGGAAATTATCAAATAACTTCTCCCGCTCTGGGTGGAGCGGGAGGGCGTGTCAGACTCTTACTGACTAAAACCCACCCGTGTTCCTTCCGTTGCCTTTACGTTGCCAGGAGCCACGGTATCCCTTTCGGACTTTCCCGCAACCCCGGCAGGCATCGGTCCTATCGGACCCCTTCCGTTGTGCTGACATCTCTTTGAGGCGCGCGTGGAACACAACGCGCCGTCGACCCGGGCCTGGTCCTTATCGGACGGCGAGCTACCCATTGCTCACCGTCCGCAAGCCCGCGCCTACGGTGGCCGGGAATCGGCCTGCGATTCCCGACGCCCAGGGCGTCTCCTGCGGCGGCTAGGGGCGTGAGGGCGCGAAATTTGCCTCGCCTCTCCCTCACGCGTTCTGCCTCCTCCTTCGCGAGCATTACTGCTTCGCAGAAGGAGGTGACGGCCTCCCATGCCCTCTCGCTCCGTACCATGGCCTGGACTAGGGCCGGACGCGAGAGATCCCCGACGCCGATCGCCTCCACGAGGACACGGCGATGCTCTGCCCAAGCCGGACAGACCTCCACCGTATGCTCAACCGTGTCCTCCGGGCGATCCACGCAGTGATGACACCCGGGCGTTTCCTCCCGCCTGATACGAAATAGGAACCTCCCGAAACAACCATGTCCGGTGAGGACCTGCGTCAGGCGGAAGGTGAGGACACCGTGGCGCCTCTCTAGCCACTCCTCAAAGAGGGGACTTATCGCCGCAATAGTGGCGTGCCCAACATTTCCGACCCTCAATTACTTCGTTTTCGCTTCGCGTTCTTTGAGACTTTTTTTTTTTTTTTTTTTGTTTGGCTCCCAAGAATCGTAGTGTGTAGATGTTAAATAGTCTATAACCTTCTTCAAGAATTGGGCTATCATCGCAAAAATAATTTATCAAATAGGACTTTTAGTTCCAGAGATTAGCGCGTTCAAACAAACCAACTTATCAGCTTTATTATATTATTATGGTAAAGAAAAACACATTACGAGTACACATGGCCAGTATACGCTGATCTCTCACTGAACGGAAATCCTATACAATGCGAGATTAATTTATACTGGAAATCTATAGCTTGATATTTGTAGCCGTGTGTACTATCGCGGACACGCATATCTGAACACCGTAAGGACTATAAATTATTATTACTATTAATTCCTGCTTGCAGCGCTCGGCCGGGCCGCTATACAAATGCTTGCCTACAAACAAAAAACGGGGCGGTAAACAGATGTGGTCATCGCGTGCACGGGATTTTGTTTTCAAATTGGTTAGATATGCGTGACCGCGATGGTACCTATCGTTAAACATGAAGGCTCTTGTTAAGCGTCATATTTTAAACGTTTCCAAGGATCAAAAGATCGAAGGAAAATAAACAACTTATGCAACAAATTACCTTCTACCACAGAAGTCAAGTCTAGTTCAGAGATCAAAACAATATCACCGGCTATGTCCCATACATGATCATCATTAATGATCACAGTAATAACGGTGCAATCACAGTCACGCGCGGTTGGTTCAGAAATTATGGTGACCTTGTGGGTGTACTGTGTGTTTTTATGTCAACCGTGAGGATTGGTAGGCTGTGGCGGGTTGAAGTTTTTGTCGTGCTTATGTCATGGTGGTTTTTGTTGTTCGAGAGTTCGGTACGCGCCGATAATATTGTCTGCTAAGAATAAGGCCGCGCGCACTTAGGACACGAATTTGTATCGTACGTATGATCGTGGTCGTACGAATTGAGTGCGCGCACTGAATACGTTTTTCTCCGTCAGATAGGTAATGTTAAGATGATATCGCATTGAACGCACGGAAAATCCCAACAGTGCGGATTGTTATCGAACGTCGGAACTATACGTACGTATACGTACGATTAACTCGCACTTAATCTTCGCACGTGTTCGTACGTGTTGGAACGAGTGAAATTTGTACGAAAAAGCGTCCAAAGTGCGCGCGGCCTTAGGTTCCTTCTTAGATCTTTCTTGTAATTTTTTCGACACAATTTAAACATCTTATCCCATCACTCACTACATTAATTGTAAAAAACCTACATATTTTGATTGAAGGTCGTATAATAATGCTTGCTATAATATAAAAAAAAGGAAAATGCGTTTTTTTTGCAGTAAACATGACGCAAAGGAGGAAATATGCGTCACATCCACGCAAAACGGCCATCGCTCAGCATAATGCTGCGACCCTATGTGAGACAGGTTTTCAGCGACAACCGACAGATGTGATGAATATCGAATCGTCAAAACCCACAAAGCTATAGTGCCGATTTTAAGACAACTTATTGGGCTTATTGGTTGATTCGCACGAATTTATTCTCCCGTGACGGGCGAATCAACACTTCTAAAATAATATAATGATTTCTTGAGACGATTCGCACGATTTTAATTTATTTGTGGGCGAATCGATAACTCTAGAAATACGATTTAGGCAATTGACACAACATTTTGAATTTTATGCAATAATTTTAAGAAAAAGTACACTAGTAAATTAATAAGCCATTTTTTGACTTGTTTTGTTGTGATAACGGCAAGTTGGCAGTACTTTTCTATTATCATTTTGATGTCATTCACTGCTTGAACAGACTTCATGGCACCCATTCTCAGTCTAGTTTAAAAAATTACTTCTTGCACGTACAACTCTCAAATGAGCATGGCAGAAACCATGAATAGTCGATGGAAGAAACAGTTGATTATTAGACCGATATTAAAGTTAATTAGATGCTAATTAGGTATCGATTTGTCATAGAGACTATCGAAAGTTGCCTCTCTTATCATGACCAGAAACCAGCCAATATAATATACAAGGGCGGCCATACACGGGCAGCTTGAATAAGTCAGGATTGACTGCTTCAAGCTGTGACTGCATAGTGAACTACAGTCTTCTATTTACATACATACATAAAGAAAAAAATAAGAAAGAAAATATGTTTATTTGCGGTAAACATGACGCAAAGAAAGAACAAAACACGAGAATAGCGAATTGGGTGAACAACATGGAACATACATGGAACTGCTCGAGCAGTTGCGACTGCTCCGGGCAGTCAGCAGCACGGTGAAATTTCATCGTGCGGTCAGGCAGTTGCCAGTCTAAAGCTGTCGAATGCTCTCGCGCAGTTATCCCCTCTGCCCGCACTCTTCATTCTACCTCCTCGTCGTGTCGCGCGGATCGTATCCGATCGTCATCGATTAAATTGTGACTGATCTAGCTGTTGAAACAGACTGCTGCAGCAGTTTTCAATGGCAGCTTCAAGCTGACTGCACGAGCAGTCCGTGTATTTTGATCACTGGCTAACTGATTGAGTAGCCCGTGCATGCCTGCCCTTATGTGCCTATAGAAAATATAACCAGTGGTCACGTGTTTGTCCATTGACTATTGTTCACACAGTTTAAGGTGCCAGAAAGAATAATAGCTCTATGCAAAAAGGCAAAACACGTGCGTAAAAAACTTAGATCTATTTATCTTAGGCACATGCTCAAAATCACGTGTATTCCTCTCATTCACTAATAAATGAATATTCATTCATTAAAAATACAAGCTGAAATCATCAACAGAATTTACCTTCAATTACTCTTAAAATATGTACATAATATAACAATGCAAATCGTCATAAAATCTCTTTAAAAAATTGTATGAATAACGCCGCCATTTTGAAGTTCGTTAATTTTCAAACCATCGCGTATTTAACTGCCAAATTATACTCGGCAAATGAGCATATTAATATAGGCACAAAAAGTTCTTACATCCGGGTATTCTCAGGTGTATTTCTTATGTTATGTTGTCTTGTTTTTCAACCAATGATAGTTCAAGGACTGTTTAAGTGTTTATGCATATCTGTTCACTAGGGTTAGCAAGATCATTGCGTTTGGCGGTTTTGTTTGGAGTTCGTAGGCCATCTTTGTGAATGCTGTTTTGTTTTTAGAAGTAGGTTATATTTGGACTCCCAAACTTCGATCAAATATACTAGCTAGGGCCTCAAAGGTAAAAGCTACGAAGGAAGAATACTTCAAGCCCCTCGACCCTCAAAACGTTTCTTCGACTCTGCTATAAAGCACCCCAATCACCTGACTGCGGCAGCCGCCCGATACACTCCCTCGGGACCGTAAGTAGAATTCGCCGAACGAGGCATACCCTCACTATTCCCGACAACGCCACAACCCTCCTCCAGGAGAATAGTAAGGCCACCAGTTCTATTTGAAAGTACAAAATCAGACCGCCACCCTTCCCTCCGTCCTCGCTGCCGAGGCCCGCCGCGACGTCTCAATCCATACTCGCCTAAACCCTTGCTATAGCCAGCCTGCGCCGCTGAGCCTGTAGCTTTAAATTAGTCCTAAACCAATCTGAATCCGATCCAGTCTGTCCCTTGCTGCCTTCCCGTGGGGTGCCCTTAGCGTGTAGTCGCTTAGTTTTTAAGTTTTTTCTCTGTCTGGAGGCCTTAATTTATTGAGGCACCCACAGAAAAGTCCAGTTAAGCAGCCGACAATCTCCTGTTGACCTGCGAGATACCATTTATATAAACGGAATAAAATCCTCAAGTGATCTTCTGTGACGTTGTGTCGATGATTCCATTTATAAATTTTGAATAAGCTTCGACCAGATTTCGATCACTTCGACAGCGATATCGTGGGCCTCGCAAAGGACTTCCATAGTGCAGGTTTTATTGCACAGAGAGCACAAGAGGTGAAGCATCATTTGAGAAATTGCTCCACAGTTGCACGTGTCGCGTGGCTGATCAGAGAACCCCCTTCTGAATAAGTTGTACCTGCAGCGGTCCACCTGGCTTGTTAGTAGCTTCAGAGATTTTTGGGCGGGCCAAGTGAAGTTTTCGGATCGAAGTGAAGTTTAAGGATCGGACTAGAGGAAACTGTTACGGCTCTTCAGTCTTCCCCTTCAGATTCTCCACTTGAAGTGATATTACAAGTAGTGGGTAAAGCCTACTTCATATCGCCTTTAAAAGAATTTCAAGGACGATCATTCATGATCATTTTCTATGCTCTGATTTTGATAGGATTATTCGAATCGTTAGTGGAAGATGATTAACCAATTGGACATGGTATTTTATTCTTTCCGCATTCCAATTAAAAGACGAGTCACTGCTAGAGAAAACAGGCTGATCGTGAATTCGTGTGATAGGTATTGGTAATTTTTGGTTTTGTTAACACACGAAAATCATCAATGTTTCTGTGTGTAAGTTATTCGAACTGGTGATTATGAAGGCTATTCAGAAAATTGCTCTAGAAGAGAACGCTGCTATGCTAAAACTGGACTGGAAGGAACCCCCAGTGAAACAGTTGAATATCGAGTTAAAGTGTTCGTATTTTTTTTTCTTCGTATGAGATTCTTATCTACATAACATCACGCTTTTATTTATCGAAGGAATACGCAAAGAGCGTATAGTCCACTGTCATTTCGCCAGATATGTTTAAGTCCCATGTAAATAGAGGGCGAGCATTTTGCCGTCAACCGGGCACAGATCCAGACTTCGTGCTGATACTGAGAAATTCCATTATGAAAATACCCAATAACATTTTGCCCGACGCGTTTGCGACCACTATACCAACGACACAGTCTTCCTATCATTATTAAATCTAACGATAATATCTTCAAAATCTCAGTGTTACATCTCACTCAGCCTTTCTGCCATTGTTGATGTAAAAGAGCGTCCATTACAATTTACATATAATTATGTAGGTATTCGTTTACATAAGATAAGTCGCATTGTTGAGTCGCCACTGAGAATAATTATATTTGTTTTATTTAATTAGTATCTCGGTACTTAGCGGTGGAGATTGTTTTCTAAGCAGATTAGCTGAGTTTTTTTATTATTTTAATATAAGTATGTAGGTATTGCAGGTATATTTGAAGGTTAGTTCAAATGAGTTTCCATTGTCATTAAATAAAGATTCACGAGCAATAACAAGTTTATATTATTTTGTATATATTTTTCTCATAATCTCATCCCATACAGAAGTTTCAACAAATAGGAATTTAGAAGAGATCGGTGAAGTGTAAGTTTTGGCAAAGGAAATGTCAATATGGTTATATGGCAAAACGTTCACCATGTCCGTTTTCTGAACGTCTCTTCAATGTTATGTTATTTGTTCTTAAGAGGGAACAGGGGCTGCGAGGAATTTGAAAAATAGGTATTTGAAGAAACTATTGCCGTCTTCTTACCTCAAGTCTGCCCCCGTAGAGTGCGATAGGGATAGCTACAGCTCAGACCAATTATATCACAAAAAAAAATACGAAATCGACATTTCGTATTCCCCCTTTTTCTCCTCGAAAACGGAACCAATGATTCAATTATTTTTTACATTAATAGTTTAAGAAAGAGTACGTCTAGGTTCCTATCATTTATGTTAAAAACTTTTCGAATTTGTCTGGTACTCGTCTAATCACGGCGGTAAAAATGGGGCGTTTTTGTAATTTTGGAGGGTCATATTTTCTTTACCAATAAGTTGCTGCAAAAAAGGAAATAACAGGTGACCACTGACAGCAGACCTTGATTGTATGAAAAAAAATGATTGCTCTAGAGGCATTATTCAGGAAGAAAAAAGGAGAATACATTTGTATGAAAAATCACACGCCCTTTTCCCTCTTAAATCTCATATCAATTAATTCGATTAGCTCTTGTAATTTCAGTCAATCGGCCACACCAGATACACTAAGATTACTTATTTAATTTTTCTGAGAGCTGTTCCTAGATCCTCATTAAAATATTTAACTATGATGTAAATATTCATAGCCTCCACAAAGCTGAGAAGTTTATTACAGTGTAAATGATGACAAACGTGCGGGTCGCCCGGTCACAGAGGAGAAAACGGGATAATTTACGATTGTTAGTAAAACTGGCTTACTTATTCCTAGTTTTCTAGTTTTAAGGTATTTTTAACCGGAGTTTATCTTTTCTCTAGTACTGAGGCTCTAGCACGACGTAAATGTTGTGTAGCATAACATAATCAGCCTATAATGTTCCCACTTCTGGAATTCAGGCCTCATCTCTTCGAGAGGGAGTCGGCTGTAATCTACCACGCGGGCCCAGCGCAGGTTGGTAGATGTCACTTGTCTTAGAATTGTTGGTTGGACATGCAGGTTTCCTAACGATATTTTCCTTCACCGATTTGAGAGTAGTGGTGATGAAATGATTAAACAAAGTAAAGCGCCTGCTTGGGTTCGAACACACGACGTACAACTCCTAAGTCGTGGCCATTACCACTCGCCACTGCAAAATACAACTATTCTAAAGATTAAAATATACAACTATTCTACAGATTAAAATTGGTACTAATTGCGAATAGCGCAAATAGTATCACTTATAGTTGAATAAACATACACCATATATGAATAAATGTAAAGTCTAAAAATGTGCGAATAGAGATTTTAAATTTTCAAATCGTTCTAAGTTTAATTTACGTTTCGTTTACCTACTTCGAACATTCGTGTTAGTACCACAGTCCCAAGTTCCAAGTTGCGTTTCTGTACATCCAGTTGAAGAAGATATGAGCTTTAATAGGGATGATGCCTGGGTCAAAAAAAAAGACATTATATTTAGTCCGTCAGTTAGATAATAAAAAAATATTAGACCCGTATTTTTTGCTTTATCATATTAATAAAAAAACACTTAAATAAAAAAGCATTAAAGTTGGGGAGTGGGGGTTGATACGTCACAAGTAAGTATAAAATCTACATACTAGTGACGTCATGGCACATTGTAACTCAATGTATCGCCGTAATCTTTTGATAACGTAAAAAAAGAAAAAATACGTGTACGTAATTTTTTTATAATCTACAAGACGGACAAAACTAGTACTTTTAGTCATCATCTCTATTAAATTAATTGGTGACTCTTCACAGACATGCTTCTTATAGATATCAAAAAACTATGACTTGCTTTTTTGGAAGTGAAAACATCTCTAGGCGCGTAAAGCGAAAAAATAAACTATTTCGTCCATATTTTGAATTTCAGAAAGTTGAAACTTAAAAAGAGCTTAAAAACAAAAAAATCATCATAGTACAACAAAATAAAATAAAGTAATTCAATCATGTGGTTGACTATACAAATACTTATAGCTGTTTGTGTGTAGGTGGCCTTAAGACGCAGATATATGCCAGTGACATAACTTTACAAATTAATTACACTGTGTAATATACTCGTAAACATAATCTAAAATATTCCTACATTAAGTTACTAAGAAAATGCTCTAATTTACAGATATGTTTTCCAAATCAGTAATACTACTCGTTAAAGACGTGATCTTCAGAATAAAATTATTAAAAGTCGGCTATCGTCGCCTTAAGGACATAGACCACATCAGTCTCATCTAGTAAACAAAGCATGTGTTAATTGCCTCTATTTACGAATAAAATTAACTTAACCAACTGTGCTCGTTCACAAAGAGGTTGTGTTATAACTTATAATAGTTAGCATACACGTGCTAGCACCGCATAACTAGAAGTTGTTGTTGGTATAAGATATGGAGTTATTTACTTAGCAGCTAAAGTTTAACTTAGCATACTGAATACCTTAGTTTATGTGAGTAAATAGATCACAAATGCACAGTGTGGGTATGTAGATAATTATTATTAACATACATAACATTACGCTTGTATTCTTCAAAAGGATAGGCAGAGGTGTACTTCTGCAGTACACCCACATTTTACCAGTTATGTTTGAGTACCTCGGTTAGGAGTTAGGCGAGCCTATTGCCATCAACCGAGCACAGATACGAACCCCGGGCTGCTACTAAGGAATACCAGATGGAAAAACCGACCCGGGAATCGAACCCAGGGCCTCATGCTCTGCAGTAGCGTTTGCAACCTCTAGACTAGGGATGTATCATTATATGATGATATATAATTTTCTCGATACGATACCGATACCGATTATTGTAGTAAATAATCGGCGATACCGATACCGATGCCGATATCGATGGCTTAGTAGATAATAAATCAAATAATAATGATGTATGTACCTCGGGCGTTTGTATGTTGTTTGGATTTTGTATTTCGAGCACAACTGTTTAATAGTACGTTATAGTCCTCACTTCACTGAGAGTAAACAGAATCACGAATAGCGGTGACGTGAAACAGGCATCAAACATTACATCGCTGAGCCAAAGCTCCGCAAACTGCAAACAGTGTCGTTTGCTGTATTGCCGTGTCGCTAAGCATGCGCTGCGCGGCTTTCCAGCCAGTCCCGCCTGCAACATAGCGACAACGAAGCGCGTGCGTCTTCGTTTCGCGCGCTTTTCGAACTGTTTGATATCGGATGTATATTATCGGCCTGCTGATATATCAGCATCGGAATCAGAATCATTACATCCCTATAATAGACTCCTAGACAATCAATAGTTAGATATTGGTGCCGATTCTCTTGTACACCGAACTAAACTAACTAAACTATCACTAAAATTCCTTACTTTTTACTATGAGAATCTTAACGCTATTCTGCAATAAAAAGTCTAAACTTAAAAATTATTTTGACACAACTAAATCGAATTTGACAATCGCGACTCCACGTGGTACACACTTGTTTGCCCTACCCCGTGATTTTTTTTAGAGCCAGAGGTGCGCAGAGGGGGCAGCCTCGACGTGTTTTATATGGAATTTTTCACGTTTTGCATGGAAAATAAAAAAAAATATTACCTACGTGTTGATAATTAGGAGTATAAGGGTTCCATAAAGGGGGTCGAAATTTTCATTATTTTTGCGATAGGACACACCATTTTCGAGTTATAAGCAAAAGAAAAGAAAAAAATATATATACAGTACTGTTTTTGCATCTGAAGTCGAGGTGTTCGTGTGAATTTTAGTTCATGACAACTAATAGTATTCCACACCATATTTTATCGCGATTAAAAATGGTCAGATTTAGATAGAAAATTAAAATTTTAGGTGAAAAACGTCAAATTCAGAATAGCAAAATTGTCATTTTCACTAAATTAAAATCTCAGAGCCATCTTAGTGCTGTCAAACTAAAATATAGTTAAGTTGTGTCACTTTAGTCTATTTCAGAATGGGAATTCATCGTTTGACAGGAATAAACTAAATTTTAGTGATTTTTAGTCTAGTTTAGAGGCATTTGTGACAAGAGAATCGGCACCAATATTAAGTTACATCCATTGCTCAGAATAAAACAACCATTTGCCCTTATATAACTCTGTAAATTATCTGTATTTTATTTAATTTTCAACGTAAAGTGAAGAAATACACACATATATAAAACTGACGCCCTCTTCCCATGAGCCCATTGGGGTAGGCAGAACTACAGAACGCCATCTGATACATACTCCTTTTGCTTCGATTACGTAAACTACTAGTGGTAGAAATGTCTTGTAATAATACCTAGTTTGTGTTTTCCAAACATTGAATTACTGTGTCGTGGGTGCGTCTACAGATACGGAAACTCATGGATTTATGAAAAAAGAAACGGTATCTAGTTAAAAACTTACAAATGAAACAATGTGAGAAAGGTTGGCAGCCAACACATTAATCTGTTGTGTGATAATAATTATGGAAATTGACGGATGCTAAGGATCATAAACTACAAGTCTGTCTGGAAAATAACTTGTACACCCACTTAGCGACCACAAGTGACGCAAATCGCCCGTATGCGATCGATGTCAGTCAATACCTACTGTGTTTATTTATAAATGCTGCGCGATCGCAGATCTTATAAAGTGTTAGATATCATCTAGCATCTACATAGATTAATCTAGATTTATCTACCATAATGAGAAGCCATCTAAAACAACAGTTAAATAACACATCTTTATGAATAAGTTGACTGCCTCGTCGGTCTAGTGGTCGTAAGCGCGATACTGAGCATGAGGTTCTGGGTTCGGTTAAAGTATTATTTGGGTTTTCCCATTATGAATTTCTCAGATTCAGACTCGATTGATGGCAATAGGGTCGCCCCCTATTACGTGGGACTTAAACATAATTGACGGAATGTAGGTGTGCTATAGTTAAACCCCTGCAACCTTTGGGGATTTCAAGCGTGGTGTTGTGTTAAGTTTTGAGTACGGAAATAGAGAATAGCTGTAGTAAAAAACTTAAGTAAAACTACAGTAACTCTTATCGTTCCGCGCAAGTAGAAGGAATGATTGTGTGAAGTTAGACCGTGTTTGTAAACGGTTGAGTAGCAATCATTCGATAATCTGTAACTAATTCTACTACTTTGTAACTTTTTCTTGGTCATTCTCGCTGCAACAATATTTAAGAGGGGACAGGGGCCTTATTATGAAGTATTAATGCCATCATTATTCCACTGCGAAAAGAGGATGGTGCTAGCGGCCTTGTATAGTTCCGTCTCTCACTCACACTGGAATAATGGTGGCATTAATACGTCATAATACGGCCCCTGGGCCTGCGATTCTCCATAAAAGTGTATTCCCCTTTTTTCTTCCCAAATAATGCCTCTAGAGCAACCATTTTTTTTTCATTAAAATAAAGGTCTGCTGTAGACACGTCCCTGTTATTTCCTTTTCTTCAGCAACTTGTTGGTAAAGAAAATATGACCCTCCAAAAATTACAAAAATGCCCCATTTTTACCACCGCGATTAGAGGACTACCGGCAAAATTCGAAAAGTTTTTAACATAAAAGAAACTGATAGGAACCTAGACATACTCTTTCTTAAAATTTAAATGTAAAAAATAATTGAATCGGCTCAATTTTCGAGGAGAAAAAAGGGAAATAGGAAACGTCGATCTCGTTAATTTTTTTTGCGATATAATCGGTCTGAGCTGGAGCTGTCCCTATCGCACTCTACGGGGGCAGACTTGAGGTAAGGCGAGGGCAATAGTTTCTTCAAATACCTATTTTAACAAATTCCTCGCAGGCCCTGTTCCCTCTTAAGTCGAACAATGATAGACACTGCAGGAAAAAGGCCTTTACCCATTCCAGTATGTAATATATTATTACTTATTTGGTCTTCAGGAATTTCGGGACTCTTACGATATTTAGTGGTGGATCGCATTTAATCAAAAGAGCATGAACACATTGATAACAACTATTTTGATGTTAAAATCAGGTGTAATTACGGTCAAAGCTATGTCATTTACTTGATTCAATTTAGCTTGCACATGTGTTGGGTCATATTCCGGTCTGAATCACCCAAATTGGATGAATATTAGTAATATAATATGATCATACCTATAAATGATATCAATATAAATAAATGTTATAATTTAGTCTAGAATCATCTTTATTGTTATTGTTACATTGAATTCAATTTACTATTTCTAACACTAAAATATATATACTCGTATATTATGTAGAAGTAAGTAAAGGAAAAAATAAAAATAAAATGAAGAGTCGCATTGCTGTCAGTGGGAAAAGTGCCCAAAAGACTGGCAGCGTTGCCACGTTGGATGGCAATGCTGACTCTTTGACCTATTGTTTAGTTAATTAATAATATAACATGTTTTGAAACTGTTCATTGATTCCTTTTTAGGGTTCCGTACCCAAAGGGTGAAACGGGACCCTATTACGAAGACTCCGCTGTCTGTCTGTCTGTCCGTCTGTCACCAGGCTGTATCTCATGAACCGTGGTAGTTAGACAGTTGAAATTTTCACAGATGATGTATTTCTGTTGCCGCTATAACAACAAATACTAAAAACAGAATAAAATTAATATTTAAGGGGGCTCCCATACAACAAACGTGATTTTTTTGGCCGTTTTTATAGATATTAGTACGGAACCCTTCGTACGCGAGTCCGACTCGCACTTGGCCGGTCTTTTTTTTTAAATACTTTTTGCTGTGCCCTACAGGGTCTGTTTGTGCTTTAAGTACCATTACAGAGTATAAGATCTTTAAACATTATGGAATGCAAATAAAGACAAGAATATGATATAACATCATCAGAAATCAGCAGTCCTCACCAAAATTACGCACTTTTTTTGCAGATAGTAGTTAAGACGCCAGTGACTTTAAGCAGTTGGCTTGCGTGTTCTGTGCTGAGCTCACGCAACGCGTCGTACGTCCAGCCAGTAATAGGACTCGCCCATCAAGGTGGGATGTCCCAAATTAGACGCATTATTAATTTATTATACATAAAACAAAAGGTATTTTAATAAAAGACGTATATTAAAGATAAATAATTAAATTATCTTTAAAATGGTGAAGATTTCAGAAAAAAACGCTGGATAGTTTTTGCGTGCTTCTCAGTTTTTTTATCCGCGTTAGACATAACTTTACAAATTAATTACACTATAAACAAAATCTTAAATATTCATAGATTAAGTTTTTATGCTCTAATGTAACATAAATGTTTTATTCCAAATCATTAACACTACTCGTTTAGACGTGATCTTTAGTATAAAATCATTAAAAGACGTTTATTCTCGCTTTAAACCTTTGTAGAAAAAATCTCCACAACCCACTTACTATTGCGGATTTATGCTCTTTTTTCTATTTTCCACAATACCATAGAAGAAAAGGACTTAAAACTAACATTCCCGCATATTATTCCAACCAACATCACGCCGACAAACGTGAACAAAACTTTTTGCGATCCGTTCCTCAAGTTAAACAGCAATTACCTTTTAATTATAATAGACAATGCTGGCAGTCCGGAGAGCCGGCTGACCTTGGCATAGAGACTGATGCCAGTTAGCAAACATAGCATAGACAACAAGATGGAAGGGGCAGAAGGTTCACGGTCTCCTGCATGTTAAAACGAAAGCTGTGTGGATCAAATCCATAAATAAGAAGGAGGGAGGAAAAATATTAACTCACAATTTGCCTTTTCATGAAGCAAACACAATAGTTTAACAATGGCCTTAAATCGTAATTGATTACCTGTGTGTTTTACGGGACTAACAAAGGCATTTCACATAAATTGCATGGTCCCTAAAATATAGGACAGAGACACAGAGCCACAGATCTTGATATGTTTGCGAATGAATCGAAGATGATGCTGTCGGAATGTTTGATTTTTTGTGAGAAGAATGCATGACTGTGTTAAATAAATTATATGTTTTAAATAGTGTAATTTGCTTCGGCCGTTCTATCTAAATAAATAGGACTATAGAGCGCGCTTCAAATCGAAGTGAAATTCTCCGCAAGTCCAGAGGATTTGATGGAATCAGCTGAACTTCTTCGTCCTTGTCTACATTACTACATAAGCACCTAATTATGTAGCATTCTTTAAAAAAGATCATGTTAATCGTTAGAAACTAGGTAAGTATAGCAGTTTACATCAGTCTATCACGAAGTGGTATAGCATGTTATGTTGGAATAAGCTTTCTGTATATTATTTTATAACGGTAGGACTAAGCAAACGTAAATACATATCTATTTGTTTGGCGTCAGCGTTTTTGTTATTAACATTTAGTTGAAGATGATTTTAAATGTATTAAGACGTCATACAAACTTAAGTTCTTATAATTACCTACTGGCAAAGGGAGTCTTGAATGGGTAATATGATACATACAGTGGATATTTAAGAGGGAACAGGACCTGCGAGGAATTTGAAAAATAGGTATTTGAAGAAACTATTGCCGTCGTCTTACCTCAAGTCTGCTTCCATAGAGTGCGATAGGGACAGCTGCAGCTCAGACCGATTATATCACAAAAACAAGGTCGACGTTTCGTATTCCCATTTTTTCTCCTCGAAAACAGAGCCGATCCAATTATTTTTTACATACAATTTTTAAGAAAGAGTATGTCTAGTTCCTATCATTTTCTTTTCTGTTAAAAACTTTTCGAATTTGTTTGGTAGTCCTCTAATCACGGCGGTAAAAATGGGGCATTTTTTGTGATTTTTGGAGGGTCATATTTTCTTACCAATAAGTTGTTGAAAAAAAGGAAATGACAGGGACGTGTCTACAGCAGACCTTGATTTTAGAAAAAAAAATAATGCTCTAATGGCATTATTCAGGAAGACAACAAGGGAATACATTTGTATGGAGACGCAGGCCCTGTTCCCTCTTAATGTGAAGTAAACACATTTTATTTGGCTATCGAAAAGGAACTAACTTGTGTAAAATAATTTTCGTCCACATACAAAAATAGGCGTACGTTGCGATATGCTGCCAAGCCATTATCCTTTTTCCCCTTTTGATAACTTTAATCTGTCGACATTTTGGCTTCCTGGCGATAACTACTTAGTAACAGTATATGTAACGCTTATAGATAAGTTTATTGAAATTGGGCGTTATCTCACACAGGACTTAACTAGCTAAAGCCCCTAAAACCTTAATGAGTTTTTTCTCTTGAGTTTAGCAAGCAAGCCGCACTGGGCCTCATCCCTCTCTCGCGCAGAGAGGAAGGAGGCCTCTGTCCCAGCCAGTAGTTCAAAATTAGAAATTCAAAAATCAAAAATCATTTATTCAAACTAGGCTAAAAATCAGGACTTTAAGAACCGCAAAGTCGATGTCAACGTCGAGTTGTTGTTATATTGGCGTGTGCTAGCTGAAATAATGGCAAATAATTTAATTTATTTTAATGTTTTGTATATTTTTATTTTGTAATGTTAATTACTTATAATATATTAGTGTAAAGAATCAAGTTTGTCTTCAACTTAACAGACAGCTGTGCTGCTGAGGAGTTTGTTGCGTCACTTCTTCTTCCCAGCTAAAGTACTAGGAAGTGGTGAAGGTTGGGCGTTTTTCGGGATTGTCTTATGTAATTTAGACGTTCAAAAAGTGCTGATTTTCAGCCTAGTTTGGATAAATGACTTTTGATTTTGACCCCTAAAACCTTAGTGAGTTTTCCCTTAGTTGCGTTTACCGGGCCCACTTCCTCTCACAGAAGAAGCCTATGTCCCAGGAGTGTGAACATTATGGATTCATTACCTATGCGTTTAGCTGACAAATTTAGGATTATCAAAATGGCAGAATAGGCGTATAGTTCAAAATTTAAACTTCAATATGTTTTTAAGAACAGCGATAATACATGGACACACACACACACATACTATAACATAGGTAGTCACATCTCTGCTCAATTCCCCAGGGAAAGCAGGCATAACATTATGGTTATGAGTAGAATAAATGTTTAAAAAAATATTATGCTAATTATATTTTCGAGCCGTTTGGGGTTGAAACCCTCGGGCCTTGTGCTCACGGCCTCTTCGATGAAATATCAAAAACGGCTATTTGACACTTCCCGTGACCCAAGGGCTGGTTTTTACCTTGGGCAGAGGTTAAGCATTGCCATACAACGTGGCAATGCGGCCAGTCTCTTGGGTACATTACCAGTCGACAGCGATGCGGATGAATTATTCGATGCTATATTTTAGTTTTTCAATAGTTTTAGTTTTATGTTTGTATATAATTTTGCTATTTTTAAAATGAAATTATAATTATATCGTATTATATGTGTACATACATATATTATACTGTATTAAACTATAGTTTGCATTTAATATTATGCTCTTACTATTGTTAAATATTTCCAATTGTCTTTTTTGTATTATTGTGTTGTGGGACAATAAAAATTGTTGTTTTTCATAACATAACGTCCATATCTGTATTTCCCGAAGGGTCAAGCAGAGGTGTACCTATGTCGTCGGGGGTCGGTTTTTTATATGAATTATATACCTGAAATAAATGAATTGAATTGAATAATATAGCTTGTACGGAATTCTTAAGGTATGGCCCGTGAGGCTTCTGGACCAGATTGCGACCAAACACCAAACTGCCTAAGAAGGACAAATAAACCAACTCTAATCTGGTAACACAGTACTTAAGTGATCAACAAGCAACCTGTCACCTGCACCATCGATTTGTAAACACACCGCGTCACATCCGGGTCTTGGACGGACTACCGATAGATCGTGTATGGTGTATGGGTTCACTCACTTCCTTTGAGGCTATTTCTAACATAATGTGGAAGAAATTGATTTTGTTATGTCACAAGTTTGGTTTGTAACAATTCAATTGTTGCCCGATGATAAGTATGAACAGTTCCTGTGTGCATTTTTTGCTGTTTAAAGCAAATTTATGAAGAGAAGAGAAGAAATTTGAAACTGTAGCAAGGTTTAAAGCGAGCCATCTACCGTGAGCTAAACTAGTTTAGTTTACCTGGTCAGTTTTTCATACATATGAGTGGATGCACTAGTATGCAAAACTGGCGAGCTAAACTAACTGCAAACTAACTTAGTTTAGGTCGCAATGGACGGCTAGCTTAAAGGTCCTAACTAATGCTTATGTGATGACTTTGTGAAGGCCGCAGGAAGCCGCTGGATGCGGGAGGTACAGAACCGGTCGAAGTGGCGGTGCTTGGGGGTGGCCTATGTCCAGCAGTGGACATCTTTCAGCTGAAATGATGATGATGATTTTGTGAGTGACTTGTTGTCTCTTAATAGCCAATATTTGTTGTTTGTTAAGTACCTAGCTTAAGCTCGCGCTTTCATTTCAACTTGTATTTCTTTACTGTTAGTAAGTCGTCTTTCGAACTTAACATTTAGATAAGAAAAATCTGTCTCCCGTGCTGGCTGTAGGTACGTTGTCACTGTTGACATTTGACAGAAGATTGTATACCAAAGCACTAAAATGAGCTATGCAACTAGTTGAGAAGTCACTACTATTTCTTTTATCTTTGCATTTAAGGCAGATTTATTAGGAATAGGAAAGTTCCACCCAATTCTCACTTGCTCTTATCAACTTTTTCGCCCAACACCGTAACCAAAACGAGAATATTTTACCACTAATCAATTAAAAACTAATCTAGTTCACTATGAAGGAAATGGAGTATGAAGAATTACAGAATTTTGTAATAATTCCATAGATTTCCGTCTTTCCGAATAGTTCTCGTTGTTGGCTCGCTGGCCGCTATCTGAGCACGCTAGGAAACAATTGAACATGTTTTTTATTGGTCCACTTCTCGATACACGGAACATTTAATAATCGATACGCGTAGATCGATAACTCGGTCTGTCTAATCGGTTGGTTGCATGCTTCGTTTCAGAACAGTCTTGGATAGAATGTGCATTTTCATTTTTTATTTTTATATACCTATCTTTAGTCTTAAAATAATAATAACAATATGGACATGTGTATCGAAAAAGGAGGGAAAAGAATCATATGGCATTAATAAATCATCCGCATCGTTGTCAACAGGAAAAGTGCCCAAAAGGCTGGCAGCTATGGCATTTTTGGCCATAAAATAGGCCAGCCGTCGGGTCACGTGAAGAGTCGACTAACCGCTTGGCGATGTCTCGAAAAACCAAGCGGGCAGTTGGATCACATGGGCCTAGTTTTTCCACAGGGATGAAGCCTGAAACCATTTTTTGTCCGTCAGGTTCTTTATTAAAAAATATTAGACACGTATTTTTCTTTTTTTACGTAATCAAAAGATTACGGCAATACATCGACCTAAAATGTTACATCTACTCTCCGGTAGATTTTATACTTAATTGTGACGTAGCGAGTCCCCACTCCCAACTTTAATACGTTTTATCTAAATCATATTTATTAATATGATAAAGCAAAAAGTTGTATTTAATCATGTGTCTTGTATTTAATATCTGACTGACTTTATTTTTAATTTTCTCCAGTCCCTCCTAATGCAAACGGCTCGATCATATACCTAAATAACTCCCAATTCCCTTTTCTTATTAGTTAATATTCAGTAGCTACATAGTGAACTTTTTAAGTTTGTCTTGGACATCACTGACATCAGTGAAGAAAAACATCGTAAGAAAACTTGGTATGAGTCTGAAATCGCCAACCCGTCTTGAGCAAGCGTGGTGATCAATGCTCTTGCATTCTCTGTTTGACAAGAGGCCTTTGTCCTACAGTGGGATAATAATAGGCTGGTATTATTGAATTATTATTATTAAATATGTTGGTATTTGCCATAGAAGTGCACCTAAACTGCTAACGCTGGCTGTGATAATTACGCCTCCACTGACTTAAGGATCCTCGAAACGATCAATTGCAATTTTCAATTTTTACGTGATCGTCTACCAAATGCAACTGAAGCGATTGACAATATAACGTCAATACAAATTAGTGGCAATTGATCGTTTCGGGGACCCCTTACCTGAAATTTGTTAAAGAGTTCGAATTGAATCCTGTAGATTCAATCGGAACTCTGCTGACCTCGGCAGGGGATGTAAGTATTTAGTGAGATAATAAAAACCACCGAATCTAAAGAAAACGACAAAAAACAATCATAATCTGCCCAGCCTTTTCCCAAGTATCTTGGGATCTGCTTCCAGTCTTACCAGATGCAGCTGAATACCAGCTGAACCGCTAAAATACTGATTTTACATGGAGCGACTGCCTATTTGACTGGCCGATCTGACCACAACCCAGTTCTTATGTAACACAATACCCAAAAAACAATGTAGATGCTTATGTCATAGTAGCATTGTTTTCTCAGATTTTCCCACAGGCTTTTGCTACCGTTTCTTAAAAGGACATGTTAACAGTTCTGTCAACAAAGTTTGATGTCTTGAACCCTTGAATCACGTGCTCTTTCAAAACTGGTGTTAGGTAGGTAGGTACCTAGTTGATAAAGAGTATTATCCTAACTAATATTATAAATGCGAAAGTGAGTTTGTTTGAATCGCTTTCACGCTAAAACCGCTGAACGGATTTAGATGAAATTTGGCACATGGGTAGATCATGACCTGGAGAAGTACATAGGCGTTTCATCATCCTGGATTGCAAACGAAGCGCTGGCAACAGCTGGTTTTTAAATAAACCTAAAAACTGCCTCGTTGGTCTAGTGTTCGAAAGAGCTACTGCAGAGCATCAGGTCCTGGGTTCGGTTCCTGGGTCGAGCATAAGTGTTATTGGGATTTTTCCATCAGGAATTTCTCAGTAGCAGCCCGGAGTTTGGATTTGTGCCCGGTTGATGGAAAAAGGCCATATTAGACATAGCTGGTGGAATATGGGTGTACTAAGGTACACTTCTGCCTAACCTTTCGGAGGGATTACAGCCGTGATGTTATGAAAGTGAGTTCCAACTAAAAAAAAAAACCTACCCACCTAATATATTCCTCAAACAAACTGCCCACGATTCTTAATTACTAAAACATTTACCTACTAATCGAGGGTAGGCAAAGGTATGCAGGTCAACTGCAAATTAGCAGGCTACTTATCTTAATTACGTTAAGTATTAACATTAACTCAATCTGTTCAAATTACCTATAGTTATCGCTGTTTATCGCGTTACTGCGCCATAACAAAACCATTAGAAAAAAAACACTGTCACACTTCACATCACACACGGTTTAAAAAAAAAAGCAGTTAATAATAACTTTTTTTAAATCACCGCCATCTTGGATAGGTTAAAAAAAAACAATGGAACCCTATTCGTATTTCGAATTTTTTCGACAGTCGAGAAGTAACACGCGTTTTGGCGCGAAAACGCGTGACTCGAAATGCGTCATTCACTGACCGCGACTCGCGCGAGACTGAATTGAAAATCTTTGGTTATCGAATGCGTACTAAGATCTTAAGTTGTTGTTATTTTCATCGTGTGATATCGCTGTGTTTGAGTTCCATTGCTTACTTTGCTACGGCTATTATTAAGTTGGTCATAGAAAAACGGTAATGTAAAGAGTTTATTTTCCTTATTTGAAATAAAATGTAGGTGCAAATCAATCACGATTGAATCACAGGCAGGCGTAGTACATTGCGTCATTTTCTAGGTTGATTAATGAGTTTTCTATTAGTTAATCTGTAATGTAATTTGTTTTATAAATAACCATTACAGGTAATGTTATGTTAGATAATAGGTGTTTTGAATTAAATAAATTAACAGTAAATATTATTCTTATGGACTTTTTTTTTAAATAACTTATGTTTTAACCTGTACCTATCTATTTTCTGATGTCCTACTTCAGAAACTGGAGAATAGTTTTCGTCTGTGAAAAATGTGGAAATGTTGAAAGTTGGAAGAGTATAGGGAATGAGTAGGTACCTAAAAAAAAAAAAATATTTTTTATTATAACAACTTTCAAGTCTCTATTTTGTTAAAAATAAAATACGGAAACATGCTCACAATTTGTTTATTAATTTATTTTCTTTAATGGGACAGAGTTACATAGTTTTATGTTTGAAAAAGTATACAACTATTTAAAGATTTATCAGATTTTTGTAGTTTTTTTTAATTATATTAAGATATGCAATTTAGTTTTTTGATATGCATAAAAATATTATGCGGATATAACTAAAAGTGTCATCTAACCTTCAGTTTATTTACATTAAACCTATTATTTTAAAATAATTATTAAATTACAAATGCTTTGTTTCTGCATATTTTATTAAAATTTCGCAAAAACGCAAAGAATTATGGGCGCGCAAAGACAAGTGGTATTTTTTTAATTTATTTTTTATCTAACTTAGTCAACACTTAAGTTAAATCCGCATGAACTAGAGACAATGATCCAAAAATGTTTCCAAATATTTGTGCGTGGTAGTATCTAGCGCAATATTCAAAATTACTTAGGTACCTACAGATTATTAGGGCAATTACAATAATATTTTACAATTATTATCAAATGAAATATACATAATAATACCAACATATTATAATGTATATTTCATTTGATGATAATTTTTACAAAACGCAGCGGCATTTTTAAATAGCGACGGCGAAAGGGACGGCGCGCGGCGGGCGATAAAATGGCGTCTAATCATAACATTGCCAATATAAAAATGCCACTACGTGTGGTAGAAATTATCATCAACATCAATAATATACCCATTATAGTAATTGCTGTAATACACCTTACTTACATTTTAATGGTACGACTTTTAAAAATAGAAATGTACCGACTAACAACTATTTTCCAAATCAACTATTTAATAGTCAATTAGTTAAATTACTCGAATATTTTGACTAATCGAGCGTAATTACTAAGGGTGAATTTCACCAATGAATCTAAACGCGATCAGCACATCTAAACCGCGTTCAAGAGCCTGCTGATATTTCACAACATTGATGACACAGCTCTTGAAAGCGGTTTAGATGTGCTGATCGCGTTTAGTTTCATTGGTGAAACTCGCCCTTAGTAATTAGGCTCGTTTACTTGACATATTTATAAGTTGCAATAATCGGTACATTTTCTTAGACTTACGACTATAGTATTACCGTAATAGTTTATCTACATAATTGTAACTAATATTTATAAGAGTATTCTAATTTTCTTTGGCGAAGCATCTTTATTTACAATTGTAAAAATGGATAAAAAAATAAAAATCTGAAAATTCAAAGTAATAAAAATTTGGCAACAATTGGAATGCGTTCACTATAATTAAACAGTCTTTAAAGGAAAAATAAATAAATAAATATTTTTCTACGATTTCTAATTTAAGTATTCTATTTTTTTAGTCTCATTAGTTTTTTTCTTCAAATCCATGTTTCATCAATTAATCTTTAGATTGAAATCGGATAGTATCGTTTAATAACGAAAAATCGATCGTTTTTTTCCATGAGTATTATTTTAGTATAAAAAATAAGACATGATAACAACATTATAGGTACATACTAAAACCAATACCACATTGGTGTAATAAAATTATATTAAAAAATATTTTGCATGCGGTAATGTATTGGTAAATTATAATATTTAAAAAAAACTTAGTTACGTAAGTACTCTAGAATATCCCCACATTCGACCCTACTACTCAACTCAATTCCACTTATTCCTCTTTCAAAACAACTTTTTAATCATATAATTGACAATCTTGATAAAATCCAAAAAAAAAGTAAGTACAACACCTAAGCACACAGACCGCATAATTTTACTTCGCTCATAAAGTACACCACGCTTTTCAAAAAACCGTCAAAAATCATATCACCCGCGCTCACACTCCTTCGCCATCAAATTACCGCACACAAAAAACCGAAAAGTACCCAAAAATTATCTTTCAGTGTCCCTCCTTAGTAGCCTATTCACTCTGTATACTCTATTCCTATAATTTTCAATAGGACCTCTTCGCAAGAGCCTGGATACTGCAGCCCTTGTGACAGCTGCTTTGTAGCTCTCTGGCGACAAAATGGCGGGTGATTCCCGCGTTTTCAAGATGTCTACCGGCGCGTCAGATAGCATGGCGTCGATGTCACCGTTGAACATGGCGACCGTGTCGGACGATGTGTAGTTAGTGTTTGGTGTGCAGAGCGGGATCGCGTTAGACCACTTTCTATTTCTGTAAAAATACAAGAAGATTAGCTTACTACAAAGTTCTAGCTGGTTAGACTCCTGGTTTTCGAAGGCCCTAGCATCCAGGATTGGGGAGAAAAGGTAAAGTAAAGTGACATTGATAAAGTCCGGCAGTAGTTTTAACTTGTTGCCTTGCCTCGCTAGCAAAAGGGATGTTGACAAAAAAATACAAAAAAAAAAGACAGAAAGGTTGAAAGCGTTGCCACGTTATATGGCAATGCCGATTCTTTGGCCAAAAATAGGTCAGCCCTCTGCCTCTGATCACGTCAAGAGTCGATCAACCGCTTGGCGATGTCTCGAAATACCAAGCGGGCACTTGGATTACATGGGCCTAGTGTTTCAACAGGGATGTTGCCAAATATTTTTTTTGTCCGTCAAATTGTTTATTAAAAAATATTGGACATATTTTTTCTTTTTTACGTAATCAAAAGATTACGGCAATACATTGAGTTAAAATGTGGCATGACGTCACTCTCCGGTGAATTGTGACGTAGTGAGCCCCCACTGAATTGTGACGTAGTGAGCCCCCACTCCCCAACTTTAATGCGTTTTATCTAAATATTTTTTATTAATATAATAAAGTAAAAAACACGTGTAATTTTTTTTATTATTTCTGACTACTAAAGCTATTTAGTCCGTCTAAATAGCTTTTTTTCCCGGTCAGCATCTCTATTTCCTGTCAGTAAGAGTCTGACACGAAGAACGGGAGAAGTTATTTGATAGTTTCCAACCCAAAAAAAAAAAGCCCAGTCGAGTTTTAAATGGTGAAATGTTGTTAAAGTACATGACAGCCAACTTTTCGAATGAGTAGACCAGAAAGTTCGAGCTTGATCTGACATTAAGGTAAGTGTTACTAAGTCTCGTTAACTTACTTCAAACATCTCAACATAGGAGCTCCCTTCAGCCGGTACCCAGGCTCGCAGGTGAAGGTGATGGTCTCGCCTATCTTGTAGTAGAATTTCACAGAAGACATGCGGCCGGATATCGTGGTGCCAGGGTAGGTGCAGGCTTGAGCACCTGAGATCAAGAGTAAACCATGATTAAACTTATTTTCCTCACGGAAGTGCAAACATAACTCAACTATAGTGTAGTGTAGTTTTTTTTTTTTAATAATGTAAGTTCGCTGTTTAATTTTTCATTTACTCGTTCCTTCTCCGCTTTAGAACTTAAAAACTATTGAACAAAAATTGCCGAAGGAAAATTTTAGGTCTCCTTATTACAAGACTAGTAGCGCCCCGCGGTTTCACACGCATAAGTCTTGATCCTGTGGGGATATCGGAATAAAAAGGATCCTTTGTATTAATCCAGGTTATAAACTATTTGTGTGCCAAATTCCATCCACATCCGTTCAGTAGTTTTTGCGTGAAAGAGTAACAAACATTCATCCATCCTCACAAACTTTCGCGTTGCAGAGTCAGCCTTTTTGTGTGCCCTGGTTTATTAATAGTCAGTTAAGTAGGAAATTTGTTGTTACAGCTCATAGACTTAGACGGGGACGCATTCCACGTAATAAGTTAGCCTTTATGATGAAGAAAACTAACTCACCTAATTGTGTGGAGTGTGAAGTTGTGGAGGACTTACATCACTTATTGATGGAATGTGTTCGATATGAGGCTCAAAGAAGGGATCTGTTTTGGGTCTTGAAGTTGAACCAACTTGATATGGGCACATTCCATAACATTCTGTCTCAACCAAATGGCGATGATGCGAAGAGTCTGTTCGGGTTCATGGCCCAAATGTGATCCGTAGTAGTATGTGTTTAGGGTACGATGGGACTGTCATACGCATTGCGGTCTTAAAGTAACGAATTGAAAAAAAAAAAAACATTCGCGTTTATAATATTAAGTAGGATAGTAAGTATAGGTGGTGTAGGTTTAGCTAGAAAGCGTATTATGTTCTAAAACGAAGTCTCAGAAAAATCTTAATGTGTTGGACCAAACCTCTAAGGAAGTATCTTTAGTAACAACAGGCGATAGATGAAATCAAGGGCTTTAGCCCTAATTTGTAAAGTGTAACTTACAAGTAGGTGGCTTGTCACTCCATCGCCCGCTATCCTGGCATACCAGTATAGGCCTGCCATGCAGCGTGTGCTCAGGGTTGCAGTGGAACTGCAGCACGTCACCGGCGCGGTACGGGGCCCGGCCTAGCACGTAGCCTGAAGTAGGTGGCGGTAATGCTGGGCAGGATACCTCTGAAAGAGAGATTGGTAAGAATGGAGAAGCAGGGTCTACTTGGTTATCTCTGTCACAATCTAGCAATTATGAAACAGTGAGTGTAAGACAGAGACAGGATTATTTCTTAGAATATTGATTTCTTGAAAGTATTTCTGTGAATGTTGGCTTATGACGAGCATTGCCAATACCTACGTATGATTTTAAAATTAAGTACAATAACTAAATAATTGTATTTCGATTTTGTTTTACTGACTATGTTAAGTTGTGGTTATATTGTTGAATTTATTTAAATCCTTGATGACATTAATACTTGACAGGCACATTGATTTTAAACAAATATATTTTTGTGTGTTTAAATCTCTATGATTTCAAACGAAATTACTGTTTTCTGCAGTCCGTTTTAGTCAGTGTTCCTTCGATTCATAAATCATTTTTTTTTTCCGAAGTCCGTTCTAAATCCTTCGTCACATCTTACTCACCTCTGCAAACCGGGAAAGGTTTCGCCCAATCAGCAGCAGGCAGGCAAACAGTCTCAGGAGCCCCTCTGAGCGCCCAGCCCGGCGCACACGAGAAGGCGGCGCGGCCGCCCACCCCGCGCGACACCACCGCCACGCGCGGCCGGCGCTCGCCCTCGCTCAGGGGCGTGTCGTGGACTACGTCACCGCATTCTACACCTGGAATGGTTTAAGAAAGTTGATATAATAATAATAATATAATATAAATTTATTTATTCCAGTAACAAGGACTCATTGTAAACTGAAGAACTATGTTAGTTCATTTTATTCTAATTTTAATTTATTTCACCCCATGGGAGATGGCACTGCAGTGATTGATGTACACACATCAACACGGTCTGGGGATATTTTTAAAAAAGCGAATTACTATCAATGTGTTAATTATTTATATGACATGTATATATTTAAAAGATACGTTATTTAATATTCTACCATTTTTTAATAATGGTACTTCGATTAAAATTTCAGGATTTTATGGAAAAAAAATTATGCATAGACGGAAACCGTATATGAATTAACTTTTAATTTATGAGTAAAAACTGAAAAAAATAGAAAAATCATTTAATTTGTTTTGTTTAATTTGTTACGGGTGAACTTCCTGAGGGTTCTGAAGACGGCTCCATCGTCCAGGAAATCGCCAAACACGCGTCCTTCGTGAATCTGAATGGAAGCCGAACCTGGATTCATCCGTGAACAGCACATTGGACCATTGCTCACGGCCCCAGTCCACGTGGTTCCGAACCCATTCTAATCGTCGTCCACGATTGCCTCTCCGTAAAGGTGGGACCCGGAGTGGTCTACGAGAGCGTAGATTGCTTTCATGCAGTCGCCTTCTTACAGTTTGGTCACTCACAAGCACTTGGTGTTCCACTCGCAGCCTTTGGACCAATTGAGTCGCCGTTGCATTTGGTTGAGCTCGCGCAGTAATTTGCAAAAATCGATCTTGTCTGGGGGTAGTGATGCGACTTGGCCCCCGGTGCCTCTCCGCTACTTCACCTGTGGCACGATAGCGTGTCCACAATCTTGAAATTACATTTTGGTGGGTCCCTATGGCCTCAGCAACATTAAGCTGAACAGACCCAGCTTCCAGCATTCCCACAGCTCGTAACATCTCCGCCCTCGTCAAATGTTGGCGTTGCATGGCTACAATACCTCAATTTTAACTTTATCTTTCGTTTAAAAATGAAAAAAAACTGTAACTAAACGTAATTTGTATTGTTTTCTAAATTTCGCACAAATGAAAATTCCCTCTCCTACACATCAAGACATTTTTATGCCACCGAAACAAAAGAATTTTCAAAAATTTGAATTTGGAATTAGTCTGAGATAAATTACAAACAAATCGGTGTATGAAAGATTACAATGCGGCCAGTACTTTTCGAGTTATTTAATTGAGTATGAAATATCCCTAGACCGTGTTGATGTGTGTATATGCAATCGAGCCTGCTAGCGATCATTTTTAGGATATTGTTGGAGCTGGCCCTCACTCTGCGCACCAGGGATGCACGCCTCATTCGCATCGTTGCGTAAAAGCGTTTTATATGTGCGTCCGCGAACATTCCCGATGCGCTACAAAAACGGGGCAGCCCCACCTATACCCTGGAAGCGTTGTTGTATTGGACACGAAGGGCGTTGCATGACCTTTAGGAATATCTAGCCCACAGGCTGCACGTGTAAAACTTTGTACAATAAGCTGGAAACAGAGTAATTTTGACTAGCGTACAAACCTACAAACCTGCGAGCCAGCATGTTCACCCTTACCGACAACGCCCTTCGCTCCCGCTCAATATTATGCTGCAGCCAGTTCTCTCTCATCTAAGTCTGGCTTGGCGGGAATTATAATACAAAAAACCGGTCAAGTGCGTGTCCGACCACGCACAATGAAGGGTGCCGTAGTTAGGATGAATTTATTCCAAAAACAAACTTTGCATTGTAGTTGACAAACATGTTTGAAGAAAAAGGAAAATTATCATATGATAATTTTTCTTTACTTGTGCTGTGAGTCCTTCCTTCTTGCCACATTTCATGATTCTAGGTCAACGCGAAGTACCCTATAGGTTTTGATTTATTTGCGAGTATCAAATATGTCGTATAACTGGCCATTTTTTTTATTGCGTTGACTTAGAAGCTTGATTTTTTTAAAGCCCCAAGGGACTGTAGACCTACGTATTTGATATAAATTTCAACTTGCTACCTCCACGCGTTCCTTGAGAAAATGGATCTTGACGGACTGACAGGCAGACAGACGGACAACGAAGTCGAAGTGAACCTATAAGGGTTCCGTTTTTTCCTTTAGAGGTACGGAACCCTAAAAACAGACAAATGTTTTTATTCGAAAATAATGAAAAGGTCTTTGAAGGAATTGGCACGACAGATGCATTCAATTCGAACTCGAACTTTGAAGATTCCTTGGACCGCAAAATATCAGATTCCGGAAAATAAAATAAAGTAAGGTAGCGATGCTAAGAATCAAAGAAGAAAGCTCAACGGTTAGTGATATTCTGGCAGATTGAAAATCGTTCTTTTTACAAATTTATGAAAGTACCAGTAAAAGTAGAAAAAAAGTTACAACAAAGTCAAGTGTGAAAAATCCCTCCTTAATCAATCAAATATTCCCCTGAATACTCACTTTCACAAACAGGCAGCGGCGAACTCCAATTCCCGGAAGCTCGACAAACAAGCGTGTGCGCACCGAGTAGAGCGTTGCCGTTAGCGCAGTGGAACCGGATCTCTGTACCGAGGCGTGTGCCCAGCCCGCTTGCGACCAGGCCGCGGCGGATGGGCAGCGGGGGACAGTGGACGTCTGCGGGGAAGATCAAAGGATTATTGTTAATCAAGGAACAATTGTAGTGAAGGAATTACTGCTACAAAACTGGTTACACGTCCAACCTACCCAGTTAAGAATTAGATAGATGTGTTGAGCTCTGTATATATATATATATTTTCAGTATGTTAACTAACAGAGGGCGTACCATACATGCTAAAAATAATATTAACAGAAAAAAAAAGGTTTTTTTTATGACAAGTGTGCGTGTACAGTGTTTCTTATAAAAAAAAATGTATTAGAGTTTTTTGCATGTATAGACGCTATACTGGGTTGTGGAGGTCAGATAGGCAGGCATCATGTAAAATATTGGTATTATCTGCATCCAGTTAGACTGAAAGCCGATCCCAACATAGTTGCGAAAAGGCTAGACAGATTAATTGATTGATAGATACAGACAGATCCATGATGGGTGGCTATTTTTTGATAATCAGATCATCCTATTTGGTTAACCAATGGCTTTTCGCCGCTGAAATCAACACGTAATCTAATTTATTTAAATTCAATCTGATATCTCCATACCTTCAACAATAATTTCAACCTGATGGCTCTGCCTCGCAGGAGTCTCACAACGGTAGATACCAGAGTCTTCTTTCACGGCATTGATAATGCTAATCCTGTATTCCAACGCGCTGTCTCGACCAGGGTCTGTGGTCCAGCCTTCTATGTATTTGCGATCTGTCCTGAAAATTGCAAGCGTAAGCAAGAATCAAACACTATAAGCTATTTTTATTAAGCAAATAATTACCTGAACTCTTATTTACTCTCATCAATCTCCGGTTCCATATTAGCGTACTGGCTGTATGAGTAGCCAGCTTCAGTAAAATTTTCCGGGCCGGAGTTCTTGCGGTTTTGGAAGGACTTCCGACACAGGAGATAATTATCCTGAATATTTTTTTAAAGACTGCGTTTCAATCATGGGTTCCAGCTCCAAATTACAGTCACTTCTTCCCCATTTAAAAATTTCAAGCGTAAGACTTTGGTCTACCCTCACCTAGGTCTCATTGTTAAAATCTACGAAGGGTTAAATGCATCGTCCTTGACTACGTGAATACTCACTCGGGATTATTAAGCGTGACGTTCCACTTAGGGTTGCCAAATCTCCTCATCCACAAGCACTCCATGTGCAGCACTGTGCCAGGATACACTAGGAGCTTGCCGTCGTTAGTCTGCGCGATTGGACCCTGAGAGTGCCGGAACAGGATCGTAGGCCGCTTCTCCACTGTAAATGATTGAATTCCCATTAAAAATATATTTTTATGCCGTGTAAAAAAATAAAGAACGACAGGCCACACGTCTGTGGTAGCATGTTGAAATCCCGCTAGGCCAGCTTAAGGTCAAAGTGTTACTGAAGATCGGTCTACTCTACGTTAGTTATTTGGATCACTCCGGAAACTTTTGGAATCGCTATTCAAAAATCTTTACAAAACATACATTATTGCTTTACTAACTTGCATAGTCCATTTGTTGGTTAAGTCCAAAGCACGTTGGTTTGACACCATCCCATGAGCCTCCGATACATTTGCGGGTTTGTGATCCTGTCATCGCATATTTACCGATATCACTGCATCTGGAAAACGAAAAGTTGAATGAAGTAAGTAAAACGGATAGCAAGATAGCTGGTAGAGTTATGGCAAGCGTACTAGCAGTTCCCTATCAAAAGTCAGAAACTAAAAAAAAGGAGATCGGATGGGAATATTGAAGTAAAATGATTAGTATAAAAGTAATTAATTCCATTTTTAAGGTTAGCTCCCATCAATGCATATCCATGGTCACAAATAATGCGTTTATCTTGATTCATTTACCTCGATGTTATCATAGCTCCTGCAGGAAAGTCGACCACCTCAGTGATCTGCATGTCATTGTAGAAGGCGACCACGTTGAGCTCGTCGTTTTCAAACGTGCAGCTGTTGTTGTTCTGTAACTCCTCATTTTGAGCTTCTAGCTCTTCTGCAAATATGAAAAGTAAAACTGGCATCAGAACTATACGATTCATAGCATTTGATAGTGGCATCGTCTCATTAAATATTTTTTACAAGATGTGACTAGCATCACAATGTCTTGTTTTGGAACACTTTTGTAATTATAACGCCATCTGAGAATAAACCTAGGCTTAATCTAGATTAGGGCAACTTTGAATTGGATTTATCGGAAATTCTTTTATCTCATGTTTGTTGGAAGAAAATTACATTAGGAAAGCTCTTTGACTTCATCTAATATAATCTTAAAAAGTATCAATCAATCTGCCTCGCCTTTTCCCAAGTATATTGGGGTCGGCTTCCAGTCTAACCGGATGCAGCTGAATATCAGTATTTTACATGGAGCGATTGCCTATCTGACAATCGGTCGGCAACCAGTCTTACCAAGGGGTATCGTATTACCCAGTTACTACTGGGTAATACGATACCCCACAACCCAGTAACTAGGTAATTCAATACCCCTTGGTAAGACTGGTTGTCAGACTTTCAGGCTTCTGACGACCCATAACGACTGTCAAAGATCCACGAATGACAGCTGGAACCAACGGCTTAGCGTGCTTTCCGAGGCACGGAGGAGTCTCGGTATGTAAAGATGGTGACCCATCCACAGACCAACCCCGGCTAGCGTAGCTTAACCTGATGGACCGACCCGTGCGGCATTACTTAGCCATGAGCTTCTAAAAAAAAGTATAATATACCAAATATATTTTCCAAACTCACCACAGTTAAAACTCTTGCCAACCCAGTTCCCTTGTTCGCAGATCAGTTTCCAGGTCGTCTTCTCTCCCATGATGGAAGCTATGCATCTGAACGTTATCTCGGTTCCATGGGGGTACCCTTCCACCCCCAAGGAGCTGTTCACCTCAGCCCCATCCCGGTATATCAGCGTACCCTGGACCCTTCAAGCAATTATTCCAAGATACTGAGGTATAAAAAATATTGATTACGATGTTTTAGCCACTGATGATCGAGGTTTCAAGGTAGAGAGGTAATTAATATATAAAAATAGTTTTATCATTATGTCAGGTACCTTAGTTAGAGGCTCTTAATAGGGAAGCCTGATAAATTAGCCTTGAATTATCGTTAAAGTATATTATTAGAAAGATCTGTCTGTTTAGTTGATTTACGTAGATGATTTTATCATTTCACCAGTGGCCGTAACAAATGTAGGTAAAAACTTATAATAGATCAAAAACTTGTAGAATATTATTAAAATTTAAAAATATTCCGTTGATAACACAACAAAACATGCACTAAAAGTCGAAATTTTAAATAATTAGCAACCAAACAAAAGCTTGGCCAAGACATAAGAAGCCAGGTTACGGCCATACAATTAGCGTTCTTATTAACAGATTATAAAGTATATTTTTGAACGTTAACTAAGCCCTGCCTTCCGAGGATTTGTACCATGAAAATGACCTTTAAACCCTTGAAAAAGTGAGAAAAAGTAGTGATGTGTTGGGAATGACTAAGATCCGTGAAATACAAACTAACATTGAGAGAAATTCCATCGAGAGTCAAGACACTCTTTTCAACTTGACTTTTATTCTATATGATCATGTTGACTTAAAAAAAGTCATCATATCTTCCTAGACAAGACGGCACTTTTAAGCCAGCTTGGCAGTGTAATTTCTTACAATAATCATACCTGATTTCTAGGTTCATTTATTGCCATTTGTCTCTTTAAGACTGAATGATGTAGAAATTGTAGTACCTACTAGTCACATACTTGGAGTAGATAGTAGAAAACCTCTGGACAAGAAGGATATTCTACTTTAATTTAACTCGTCTTAGTCAAACCCATACCCTGGCCACACCAGACATCACCATAAAATGTCAAAACATGAAGTTACAGTTGATGAGCATGATCATCTATGAGCATAGGGTGATGATGTGAGGTAGTTAAAGAAGCAAAATTTCGAACCTATAAGGCTCTCACCAGGGCTTGGCATCCCTGAACGCCTGGGTTCCCTTCAGTCTTCAGCGAGCAAATAAGAAACGCATATCTTTGCAAACACATTACTTCTTTTTTATCGCGGCTTGGTTCATCCTTTTGGATGACAGTGATTGGATGAAGGAAGCTGTGTTCAATTGTTTTGTTGAGAAATTCAAAGATTCCAATTAATATTCTTGAAGAGACGCTGAGTAGTTTAAAACAAAGTAATTAGCAATTTGAATTAAAAAAGTTCGTAAAGTTTTTAATAATTATATCAGTCAGTCGTAACTTTTGTGGGCATAGCGATGAAAAATGACAAAATCTTATCGAAAATACGGGAAAAGAATTATTGAGTTTTGAACACGACTTACTTCAAAACTTGCTTATCACATTGTACAACAGCAAACGTAAAAGTAAAACAAAACATAAACGAAACAAAGAAATCGCTCCAAAGCGTTAGGATCTAACATTATTGATTCTCTAAAATGTTTCTTATATATTTGAAATGATATACTATTTTGCTATGACAACTGCAATGTTTGATCCTTTAACGTGATTTGGATGAGTGACGAAACAGAAAACAGTTGAATTACATGTCTGTACGCCATATTTCACAGTCTGCATATAATGGTATCAAATAAAACAACAAGTTAATCTAATTTGCAGTTATGTGTTGTAGTTATCTTTCCTTTTCTATTAATATCGATTATTTTCAAAGATATACAAAGTCCCATTAAAATAGATGGACAAATTTTAACACAGCGTCCAGTACGTCTAACCAAAGATATCCAAGCAAAAAAAAAAAATGCTGATTAAAGTGATTTTATTTGGATCTAAAATATTAAATGGCATTGGGTAACCAACATTTTTAGTGTATTTTCGTTAGCTAATTTATTTTTCTTGTAAGTATCTAATGCGTTATTCTTATTTTTTTTACCATTGTCCTTATTTCAGTGGTCTTAATGATTTCTAAAAGTTTGTCCATCTATATTAATGGGACCTTATATAAATGTTGGTATCTATGTTATTATTCGAGATTTCGAACACAATCATCGTACTTTAGCTATAAATCAAACAAGTATAAAAATTACAGGGCCAAACATTGTACCCTGAGATACACCAAGAGTCAAGAGTTTGAATTTTGACCCAGGATTACTACAGGTAGGTAAAACTGTTCTGTTTCTTAAATATTCTTTTAGAGCTTGTTTATTTTGTCATAAATATGGCATAACAAGACATGTATAAAATAAAATCCACATAGAAGCTACAATGAAAGCGTTTGGTCAAATTAAACAAACGAACTCGAATGTCACAAACTAATCATGTTGATATTGTTTCAGCTTTTATTGATACATTCAGAGCTAATCACACATTACCTGACTTCTTGTGGATTCCTGCACAAAAAATTACAACGTTTTAAAACTTAATTACTGATACATTTTTTGATACCTGGCTTTGTTATTTTGAGACTTTTTGGAACAGATCTTCGTTGTTTATTGATTTATCCCAAATTTTATGCTGTAATGACTCATTATTGATCCATCTTTTGTATTTCATACATGACACCCTAAATATGACATATAATATACTCCCAAATTGTAGATATATAATTTGCTCCCAATTGTTTTTTCTGTTAACTCTGCTACCCTCAAATATTTGAACCTCAACACTCTATTACATAGTTGTCAATGACAAAAACTCCTGTCTTATTTCTACAGTAATCGATAACATGTGCTTAGCTCTTCCCTCTCTCTAGCAGTATTTTGGTTTGGGTTACCTCGCGGGCGGGCCGCAGTCCGTGTTGGTGGTGCTATCGATATCGGGCTCAAGCTCCGAAATGTCTTCTCTGACGATGTCGGAACCGCTCTGGTATTCAGAGGTTGGGCGCGGACGAGTAAGATTTGCTGAAACAAAAGACCAATTACCATTTAAATTTAAAAGATTTAATTTTCAAGATGAGTTTATCGCTCATGCTGCAATATGATGGGTTTCATTTTCTAGTCTTTAAAGATCAAACGATTACGTGAAAACGGGTTGATACGTGCATTAGAAATTCCGAATTAAATGTTTAGGTTTACAGAAGAAGATAAGTGTAAAGTGGATCCTCTATCGACTCGACCGGATTGACTTAGAATAATTAATTAAGTAGACAATTTACCCAAAGGTCTACAAAAATCGTGAACGGTCGGCTGCAGCCTGCCTAGATGGCAGTTGAGTGTAGCAGGAGGTGATCTGCCAGGTTCGCAGGCTATGTTGACTGAAGAGGCATGTGCTACTGTGAGTCCTGCACGGTACCCTGCTTCGTAGGTAGCGCCGTGAAGCAGTGGGAGTTCACAGGGAGCTGAAACATTGTTTTGGTGGAAGTAGTTGAATTTATATTTGACTTGCGTTACGAATCACATATTTAATTAATCTGTCAATCCTTAATTTTTAATTCTTTTTACCGATCGTGGTATAGTAATCTTATTCTAGGTGCATTGTCTTCACATATAATTATATAATTAATGTATACGAGATATTGTGAAAACATTTTAAAAGAGTAGCGGTGGAGTTCTTGCCCATTCTTCTCCATACGAAAACTACCTTTTGGAAGAGGCAACTATTCAGAATTTTTTTTTTTGTAAATTTTGGCGAAGTGCCTTTTTTGTGCCTAATTGAAATAAATTATTTGACTTTGACTTTGAGTTGTAAAATGTAGTTACTAACCTGCTACACACTCTGGCATGCTGGTCACAGCCCACTCTCCAAGCCAGCAGCGTAAGTTGGTTGGTCCTTGCACGTTATAACTGAAAAAACATATTTTTAATTAGCAGTGTGGTCACGCCCTTAATCTTTTGTCATCAATCAAATCAAACCAATGATCGATTGGGATTATTTACAGAAAATAATCTTGTTACCAGAATTTGAGTAATTTGCAGTAGCATTGACTTCCTTCGATTCACGCTTGAAATCTTTCAGCACTCCGAGGCCCTGAATGGTTTCTTGGTGTGTCTCCCCAATTCGTAAATATTCCTTAACTTTCAATGAAACAAAACCACTCACCCATATTCACAAGAGAAGTGCACGACCTGTCCATTAGGCACAGGGTCGGTCTCATTGAGCTCCTTCTCATCCTGCAGGTTGGAGCCCAACACTTGGCTGGCCGTCATCGGATGACCAGCGTCCGCGGCCATCGTGTAGATACCGTACTCCGTTGATGGGACGTGGCAGGGTACTGGAAAGTGGTAAAAAATTGGCTTTATTACAAGATTTAGTAACTATATTTTTTGAGCAATTAGGCTTTATATCAAGGTATTTCGTTATGGCAAGAGCGTAGAGTAACTCCATCAATGCACAACCAAAAACTTTAAAAGTATAAACAGTTTCTTCTTTATTATATCAAAATAACATTTCATGTATTCTAAGGTTTATTAGGGTCTGAGTTTAACAGCGTTATTACTGACAACAATCCTATAAGAAATAAATGTTGATCGTTTACTTACGTATTTCACACTTTGGTTTCTCGGGTTTCCATCTCCCTCGTACACATTTAGCAGTTGCATTTGTTTCTAAGTTTAGGCCATAACCCTTTCCACAGGCCACACGAACTATTGTGCCTGAAACGTATATTTTTTTTTGTGAATAATGACATTGGTTCTCAAACAAGAGTCTCTTAATCATTATCATCAGCCTATTGTCTTCCAATACTGGATATATGCTTTTCATATCTCAATTTATTTAGCTCTGTACTCGATCGTCAGGCAACCTCATCAAGCTGCTATCAGCCACTCTGCGTTGTCATCACTCTAATGAAATGAAATGAAATGAAATGAAATGAAATTGTTTATTCTGTAAATAGGATATTGGAATCACTTTTACACGTCATCTTAAAAAAATAAGTAATTAAAAATTAGCTAGATGAGTTCGGCGTTTCCTATCTGACTACTCTGAGAAGAAAGGCCGAAACAAACTCAGAGGTCATAGTCTCTTTTAAAGTCCAGACATAATCTTGGTCAGGCCATATGAGGACCATGTAGATTAGTGTCTGAAATGGTCTTTTGAGAAAAGAACCACACAGATTTGAGTGGACCTGTCCTGTCAGTGCAAGCATTTGTCAGTAATCGTGGAGCTAGCAAGCGTGTCTCAAATATCTCTAATTGAATATTAAATATCTCTAATATCTCTAATTGAATTAGAAATAATATTGATTGAATTAGAAAAAAACCATTTTGTTGAAAAAAAGAAAAAAATACCTGAACTAAAAGTATTGTTAGGATCCCGTCCATACTTAACAATCTCAATATTCACAAAAGGTTCGCTTTCAATAGGTTCACAGGGACTCTTAGGGCGTCCCTTTTTGCCCTTCTCAGTAGTGTTCTGGGCGTTTCCACCTTCGGCCAAGTCTTTACCATCAGTTTCTGAATCATCACCTGTTGAGGACTGCTGCCTCCTGCCGCCTTTACCTTCTCTGCCTCTATAATAAAAATAAAACAATTGACGAGCGATTCAAGCCGCTCTGAGGAGCTCGTGGCTAAGTAATAACAGCTGCACGGGTCGATCCAAAAGGTTAAGCTACGCTTGGCGGGGTTGGTCCGTGGATGGGTGACCATCTTTACATCCGAGACTCCTCCGTGCTTCGGAAAGCATGTTAAGTCTTTGACAGTCGGTACGAGTCGTCAGAAGCCCGAAAATCTGACAACCAGTCTTACCAAGGGGTATCGTATTACCCAGTTACTGAGTTGTGGAGGTCAGATAAGCAGTTGCTCTATGTAAAATACTGATATTTAGCTGCATCCAGTTAGACTGGAAGCCGACCCCAACATAGTTGGGAAAACGCCAGGAAGTTTGATTTGACGAGCGATTCAACCCTATGTTTGAAGCGATATGTTATATTTCTTATTATAATATTTGTGAACATATAATTTTTATTCTAAGCACGTACTACTGAATCGTTCGTAGTGGTTCTAATGACTTATTGCGCTTTGTGTAATTTCATTTAAAGTTTTTAGCTAAAACTTACGTTTTGGGTATAGTGGCTGTCGTTTGATTCAACCTATCAGTTTTCCTACTCGTCCTTTTATCACGCTTGTCTAAAATGTTATCAACTTCAGTAGAATTCGTCTTATTGTACTGTAAAGGTACTACCGCCATTTCTTTACTATAATCTTTGTAAGTATCTTCTAATTTAGGTTTTAAAGGTATAACTGCCATCTCCTTACTGTTTTCACAATCATCTTCAATATGCTTAGTTATCAAAGGCGCCACTTTTAATAAATCTATATTTATTTCGTTATTCAATTTTGAGTCATCTGCTGATGGTTGTAAAGTCCAATTGTTAGTATCAAATTCTTCGTTGTTAATTCCACGTTTGATTCTTGTTTTTGTTGTGATTTCAGGAGGAAGTTTTGTAACTGAATCAATTTTACTTTCATCACCTTCCAATTCTAGATCCATTTCCTTTTTTTCATCCGATCCTTCCAATTCAAAATCAGTCTCATCCTCCTCAACACCTGTTTCTGTCCCCTTTTTATTATCATCAAGATTTTTATTCAAGAACCTTTTCCGCCTTTTATCAAAATATCTTTCAAAGTACTCATGTTTTAACTTATTGATATTGTCAGCATTACTATCTGTACTTAAACTATGATCTCCAAACATTCCCCCTTTGAGTACAGTTACATGAGAAAGCTCATCTTCTCCTTCATCAGAATTTTCATATTCTGACGTTTCATCATGATGTACAATATCATCTTCTTCTGGTTCATACACAGGTTGATATGAATATAATCTGTGACCTACTGGTTCTCCATGCACATTATAAATAGTGTATACCGCAGTTGGGAAGTTTTCATCATTCTTCTCTACACTGGTAGGTGGTTCCATTTCTTCTTCAAAATCAAACTTCTTCATAATCTTGAAGTTTGCATGTCTTAGAGTAGGTTTGGAAGTACCATGATTATATTTGTCATAGAGGTGGTCGAGATATTGTTGGGACGGATCTGATCGGTGACGAAGGTTGTTGTAATACTGTCTGTAGGCGGATCTTCGATGTCGAGTTTCAGGTTCTGGGATTGAGCGGCGTCTTCGGCTCCAGCGGATCCGTGGATGCTGGTAGAGTGTGCACCTGAAGATGAAAATATAATGAGTTAATTTTACACGATGAGGACAAAATTATTTGATATAAATCTAGATTATGGACTTACTTAGGTAGTTCTCTGGGGCTCCAATGACCTCCAACGCAAGTGGCTCCTGGTGGTCCTTCAGACAGCACGTATCCTTTTTCACATTCATACATAATCTGTTTGTTGTTCACTACCTGAAAAAGAAAATAGTTTTTGCAGATGTAACCGATAATTTCGAGATTTGTAATTATGTTAAAGTTAAACAGGGACTTACCTTTTTTACGTAAGGTCGATAGTCATATAACCCCATATTACCTACGAGTAGGACTTTACCGTTTTCTATATAACCGGGGAATGGACAGAATACTGAAACAGAAGATATATATTTTATTGGACAGAGAATATAAAAAATATACATATAATGGTCAGTGTATCCCTGGATGGAAACATTGATTGGTATATTGTAGGTAGTTATAGATTTAAACGTATTTAGTTAATACTTATGCCTGAAAAGAAGTTCATAGTGATACTATTGGCAAAGTAAGTACACAGTACAGGCACTGGCCTAACAGGGCCTCGGTACGATGTGATGACAAGGTATGCGCAGTCAGCGAACCCTATATTCATAACACAGAGGTTGTTTGGCCTGTTATTGTTTTTCGTCGGTTATTACAAAAAATCTGCTGGTTCATACAAACGTGCTATAGTGGATCATTCTAGAATCACGTTCTGAATTCATGGTAACAGTTTTGGCGTCGGTGTCCCATACACCGTGTATTGTTTTATCACTCACCTTCTTCGCACTTAGGGGTGTCTCCACTCCATACACCAAACGAACACACAACGATGGGGTTTCCCTTCAGTTCATAGCCATCCTTGCATCGGAACCGCGCCTTCATGCCATGCTCCGTCTTGGGCGCGATGACCATGCCATTACGAGGAAACTTGGGCATTTTTTTACACCTGCCGAAATTAAGAAGATAGATATTAGTCTCGACACTTCTTTACGAACAAAGGACATCACTCACTCATTACAAATCTTCGTTTTCTTAATGTCGACTGTTTGTAACTGGACGAAACCGAACATTTTTATTTATTATGAACAACTCAATGATGCATGTTAAAATTAATTACTATAACTGCTCTGACTAGGCCCGGAACGGTCTAACCTTTGGATATCAAGACCTCACTTAATGAATAGGCAGATATAGAGTAGGTAGCTGTTGCTTTGCGAAGAATACAATGTGGCGGCTTTTATTTAGATATTGTTCGTTTAGTCTTTTTTTATATTTCAGCCTGAGCTAATTTAAATTAAAATTATGTTTTGTGTTGCGTAATGTAAATTATTTTGCATATAGAATCATTTTTTTCTAACTGAACAGACAGCTGTGCTGCTGGGGAGTTTGTTGCGCCACTTTTTCTTCCCAGCTAAAGCACTAGGAAGTGGTGAGGGGTTTGCGTTTTAGGAGACTGTCTTATGTAACTTTGACGTTCGAAAACTGCTGATTCTCAGCCCAGTTTGAATAAATGACTTGAATTTAGAATTTTTTAAATTTTGGCGGCATCTACATCGCCACATGCGAACTACGCATCAAAGACCTGATGTCACACAAAATCCTGACGTCACACAAATCCTGTATCGCGCAATTAGAGTTTACCGCGCGAACGACTAGTCGACATTAATCGTTGTGCCCGCCAGACGCGAAGCCCGTCTGGTCGGAGGACCCTCCCTTTTCGATAGAGGATGAGTGAACTGTACACCCTGTTCCTCATACCTCTAAAACAATAAGTACAGTAAGTATTGTTCGCAAAGCAACGGCGGCAAAACTGTAACTAGGTAGATGAAGAGCTAAGAGCTAGCCCCAACATAGTCCGCTAAAGATGAACTAACCTGGCTGGCTGACACCTGGGTATCTGTGTCCAGGTGCCATTGTTACACGTCACTGCAGCGTTACTTGACGGAAACTCGTAATTCTTTTCGCAATCAACCACTATTATTTCACCTGCAGAAAACAAAAAAAAAACAGTTTCTTCTTTAGTAGTAATTAGTGAGTCATTTAATTTAGTAACTAAATGTCAATAGTTGTATAATAATATTGCTTATAAATACATTACCAGTTAACAAAAAATAGGAAACGGAGAATCCAATAAAGAAGTTACCAGAGACGTGAAAAATCCTATTGATTCAGAAATCATTTTACTGTACTGGACAGATAAATAACATACTCTTTATACATCACACGAATTACAGATATAAATGTAGCAATTTTACATAGGGACCAATAGGCGATCTTTTCGCAAAAACAAATTTTAAAGACAACCTTTGCATGGAGCCTATTTGCATTTATGAAGGCATTGCTTACCATGCTGCACCATAGTGGAGCTGCCAACGATCTGCGTATTCGCCTCCTGGGTGGTGTTATCTCCCGTTTTGTTCTCCACCAGCACCACCCGACCCTGGGACACGTGGGGCACGACACACGGCGCTGAAAGATGAAAGCATATATAAAGAATCAGTGTAATAATTGTGAGACCTTAAGGTTCATCCTTTTTATTTAGATTCAGACACAGTCCTTTGGGAAAGACACTAAGGATATTTTTATTCTTGATCTTGAACAAGCCAAATATCTTAGATCTAAGAACAGTCCATCAGCAACTGTCTTCATGAGTGACTATAGATAGTATGTCCGATCGTCGTCCATAGGCCTCCTACGTACTGGCAACAATGCTCCCAAATCTTTTTACCTTCATTTGAACTGTTCTCGTAAAGGCACAAGGCACAACAACTCAATATATGACATGATGCATATAAGTTACTCACCTAAGCACATAGGTAGTGGATGACTCCAAGTCCCATCACTCTGGCAGATCGCAGAGCCGTTGCCCTCCATCTTCATGCCATCCTGGCACCTGAAGATGATGGAAGCACCCAGTCCCGTGCCAGAGGAGATGTTCTCCAGCCAGCCGTTCCAGAGCTGGCCTGGGTGTCCGCAGTTTATTTCTGGAAGTAAATGGGGTACAGCAGTAAGCAATTTTGTTTTAATTGTACTCGTATCAAGTTATTCAGTGTGTGAATTATCTTCGTCTTCTTTCTAAGTAATGTTCTTCACTTAGATCATCCATTCAACCAAGGTGTTAGCAAATTCCAGTTTGAAGTCGTTGAATCTAAGACAGTATTATAGGTGCTTGAATATGATAGGATGTTACTCGTAGTTTTAAGGAATCTTATTTACCTTTGCACATCGGCTGTCCACCAGACCATTTCTTGTCGGCGCCGCATCGCCTGGTCGCGTCTCCCACAAGCCGGTATCCGTACTTGCATTCGTACGAGACGACCGAATTGTACGCGCAAGATGTGTACACTGCCTTGCCGTGGCGCGGCGCCTCCGGCGGCGGACACTGCACCTGCGTTACCACTAGATGGCGACACGTGTCGCTTTAACAATACCCGAACAAGACATAGATGCCGCTGATACCAAAATTTCAACCATGCAAAATACATGCAAAAATAAAACAAACTCCATTTTTGTTGTACATTTATTTCACTACAGCGTTTAAAGATAGAAATTTACAATAAACATCAAGTACTACTAACATTGCTATATCATCTAATAGTCAGATAGGCAGTAAACGACAATTTTTTATCATGGCCACAGAAAGAAACAACTTTTGAAGTTGCGGAAAACGATAGCTTCATAGAATTTGAAGGTGATAACGTTTCTATAATAACATTACTTTTGATATACTACGTAATGTAATGGATGCTCAAACTGTCCCGGCATCTCCTTCTAAGCAGCATTAAAAGGAGAAAAAACAATCAGAAAAATCCATTTTTGGGCAAATTTCAGAGGAATTCCCACTTTTGACAAAGAAATCCCACTCGAAATAAAATTTTGGTATTCCTGAACCCAATTAAAATTTTAACAAAATGTTCTACAGTCCCAGAGTTTTAAATAATAAAATTTTACAACTCCAATAATTCATTAACCCTATTTGAATAACCTATCTTCGAAAACAATAAAACCAATAAAAAGTGGGATTTCCATATATTGCGTCATGACAATGAAATTGCTCCGATGATAGCCATGATAATCATTTGTTTAAGCGTCATGCGAACTATACCGATGTAATGTAGGACGAGAACCGGTACCATGCAACATTCCAAAATGAAGGACAACACTGAAATCGGCAACTACATTGTCACGAAGCAAGACCGCTCGCGGAGAATTTTAAAAATATCTTGGGGTCTTGATGATGAGTCTCTGGATCCAAACTGCGTTTTAAAGTGGTATAAACAAGGAGTTTAAAAGCCCAAGTTTGAAGCCCAATTTCTGGTTGAGAAGAGATTTCCTTTGTAATAGCATAGTGTTCAAAAGTTGTGTTATTTTATGATTTAATAAAAAAGTTACTCGATTGAAATTGAGCTACAAAGTGGTTTTCAAAATCATCTTAGTTCTAACTATACAATATGTACACCTTAGTTTGTCTTGAATTTGGTAATCATCGCTATTCTCTGGTTTATAACAAGCTGTCTCCTTAATGGTCAATTTAATTTTAAGATCCACGAACCCCTATGTGATCAAATTGTATAATCTAAAATAGATTATAGTCATTATTTCAAAATCATAACCCCAAAAGTGACTCATCATCAAGATCCCTCAAAAAAGTTCCAAATCAAGGTCTACTTACGGACGCAGGTTGGTAGCTCCTTAGGTGCCCACGCGCCGTCGGCCTGACAGTACCGTTCGGCTTTGCCGACGAGCTCGAAGCCTTGTCCACACTGGACCACGGCTCGGCAGCCGAAGGTGTGACAATCAGCTGTCACCCAGCCGTGGGGAACGTCTCCTGGCTCTCCACAGGAACGAGCTGAAGATGATTATTGTTTGATGTAAAAAAATATTGTAAGTATTTTTTGCATACCAAATATCCTCATATACGGCGTTCAAACCTGGTCTTTGATGGTTCAGAAAAGGTCCAAGCTTGAGATTTGCCAGCGAGCAATCGAGCGCAGCATTCTTAGAGTCAGATAAAGGACCGTGTTAGGAGCACAGTGCTGCGCTCCAAAACACAAATAAGTGGGACTGGGCCAGACACGTCTGTCGCATGTCGAATGAGTTAGGGGCTAAATCTACCACCATGTTGGTCATAGAAAACGTTCGTCGCCATCGAGGCAGACCCAGGAGAAGATGACGAGACGAGCTTGACGCTTACGGACAGGATTGGTCCACACTAGCTCAACACAGAGAGGAGTGGAATGGAGAAAGGGAGACCTTTGCCCTGCAGTAGGACAACACAGGCTAAAAATATTCATTTTTTTTTGTTTCTTTAGACATGTTGTTCAACACACTAAGTATAATGTATGGTATGCTGTAAACCTAAATACATTAATTGAGGGATGGATAGTAAAAACTGAAGACTTTGGTAAATGTGTATAGAGAATCGAAACAGTTTCTTGGACTTTGTCAGAATTCACTGCGATACTCCTCATGTTCCATCACATCTGAAGAATAAAACCCTGGCTGCAGTGTTTTAAAGCAGGTCATGAAAATCCTATAACCTTTATAATCATTATTTTTAATGGCAGTTTAATACTCACGTTCGCAGCTAATATCAGGTCCATACCAAGATGCTTGACCATCGATGGCCAGGCACTTGGCTCTAGGGAAGCCATTCGTCACGTAACCAGTATGGCAGTTATACTGGACTGTAGCATCGAGGTCGAAAGTCGCTTGTTCAGGAAGAGCGGAGTGACGCGCGTGCTCGATCGTTGGCGGCTGAAGGCAATAGACTGCGAAACCAGGTGGAAAGTTGGTAATTAGTTATACAGTACCCAGCCGTTAATACGGACATCAAATTTTAGAAAAAGTTCAGCTTTGTAGAACGGCGTCTCCATCACTCATATCTGTGGGACAGTTTAATTCTAAAGCTCGATGTATCATATTAACGCTCGGGTAATGTACCTACAAGATTTTGGACAAAGTATGTCATCTACGTAAAACAAAGTTTGAACTTGATTATTAAATATTAGATGTTGTGGGGAGGACTTTATTGATCTCGTGTTTGTACTTAGTTTGTGCTCAGTTTTAAGTGGGCAATACAACGTCCCTTTTGAATCACTTTGTGTAGATTTAAGATAGATTTGCTGGTTCATTTGATAATAAGCGTGATCTTGATCTATCTTTCTTCCGCTTCACATAAACTTGCGGTGACAATTATAAGTTAAAAAATGCCTGTGTGTATTAGTTACATGTTTATTAATACATACTATTCTCCTTGCAGGCTGGTGGCTGGCCAGCCCACTTGCCATCCGCCTGACAGCTCCTGCTCTGTAGACCCACGACGTGGTACCCATGGGGACAGGAGTACACCGCTCTGAGGGTAATGAAATTCAGTTAGTGGTGGGGATAAAACTTGAATACTTATTTAACTTTTTAAACTGTACAAAGCGGATAAATATATAAAATTCTAGTTTTAAAGTAATGTTAAAAATTATCGTAAGGAAAATTATTGTACTGGCCATGAAAGGACTTCAATAACTTGGGAAAAGGCTTGAACGGTTACATAAAAAGGAATGTAAACATACTTATCGCCGAAAAGCCTTCCAGTTAGGGTAACTTTCCCGATTTCGGGCTGCGTTAGTTCAGGACATTCGCGATCTGAAACAAGCAAAAAGAATTTGTAAGTTTTAAGAGTATGTGAGGTTCATTAAATATAATTTTGATTAATTTTAATTTTCAACTTGTTCGAGTTGCCAATTAGATTTCATCACTCTCGCGTTTTTAATCACTCAACTTTGTAATCGTAACACTCAGATTCTTCTTCATGCAAAATATCAACGAAAAGTATCATTTTCAGTACTGAACAGATTTTCAAAAACAATATTTACTCGCCTCCTATTACGTGGGACTTAAACATAACTGGCGAAATGTGGGTGTACTATAGGTACACCTGTGCTTAAGTTATGTTATTAAAAATTATTCATGTGTAGTTTCCATCTCAAAAAATTATACAATCCACCATTACATTATAAATGCTTCATAAGTCCACGAATCTTATCCTACCCGCCATTGCTTATTAAAACAATAGCCAGCTTTATCCCAACAATCCCACAATGGACGCGTGGGATCATAAACAGCTGTTATCAGTATTCCAATTCAGTTCAGTTATTTACTTGGCTCAGTAAATTCGCGAAATAATTTGTATTTGTTAATTTTGTCGGCTTTGCTTTTGTGTTTGACTACTAATTAATTAACTTCTGTAAGGGTAGGTTAGATTGGTGTGTGGTTCCAAGTAGATGCCTATATTATTATGTAGAGAGGGAAAGTTCTGAAAATCGCTCGTGTAAATATAAAACGGTGAGGGTTTGCTAAACTTGTTCTGAATTTTGTCTAATCCTTGGTCTATTTGCGTAGGAGTCACATATTTTAACGAATGTACGAGTGACATATTTAGCGGATTTATTGTCCATAGATGGGATTGACCTGAAGCTTGTGGGATTCTGACGCTTGAGTCTAAATTAGGTATATGTTTTTCTAAGATACCTAAAACCTGAGACCAAATAAAAAACCAAGACAGCGCTACGAACAATACAGTGGAGGATTCCAAAACTTCACCTCCGCTCTGTGCATACACACTCACACGCACTCATTTACAACCATTTACAATCAAACTACACCTCACTAAGTGCACACATGTTTAAGAAACCGGTTTCACGTCACTGTGGTCCGAGCCTAAAACTGTATAAATGATAACGAATGGATCGTTATGTACCTAATAACTACCAATTTATTTAACTATACAATCTTTTGGAGACATTAGGTAAAATAATTCTAATACTAATAGAGTCCCATTAACAGAGTACTCAATCAGTCACCAATAGTAACTAGGCGTCGAACAATAGTGATCACGTCTAGGATACCATTCAGACAGACGGGAGCCGATATAATGGCTGCCTCGGTGTTTACCCAGTTAACTGTCGCGACAGTACGCAATCTAGATTCAATTAAAAGGATAAATGGAACCGAAGCTTTCAGCTGTGAAATAAGTAGTTTATCCCATAAATGAAATGAAATTGTTTATTCTGTAAATAGGCTATTGGATTCACTTCTACTCGTCATCTTAAAAAAATGATTAAAAATTAGCTAGATGAGTTCGGCGTTTCCTATTTGACTATTCTGAGAAGAAAGGCCCAAACAAACTCAGAGGTCACAGTCTCTTTTAAAGTCCAGACAATCTTGGTCAGGTCATATGAGGACCATGTTAGTGTCTGAAATGGTCTTTTGAAAAAAGAACCAGATAGATTTGAGTGGACCTGTCCTTAATAAGACCATGTCAAAGAATCAACTATCACAATTTAATTTTTTTTTATTGATTAGTACGAGTATTTTCTTGAATGAAAATACTCGAATAATCTTGATCTGATCGAGTCGTCTAATTAAATACATTCCATTGGGCCCTGTTTTGCCCGAAGGCGGCCCCTCCCCCTTTTTAAGTGAATATTACCGCCTTCCAAAAATCACATAGCAAGCATTCACACATCATCGTATGAACTCGTTTTATCGACATCCATTTACTTAATCAAACTTCGGCTGCTCGTGTTGACATCGTGACAAGAAAATTTGTCGGGTATATTCTTAATCATCATAATTCTGTACATATGCGAACGAAACCGTCTTAGCCCGAAGCAATCTGCCTAGCCTCTTCCCAACTATGTTGTGGTTGACTTCCAGTCTAACCGGATGCAGCTAAATACCAGTATTTTATATGGAGCGACTGCCTATCAGACCTCCACAACCCAGTAACTGTGTAATACTTGGTAAGACTAATTATCATACTTTCAGGCTTCTGACGACCCGTAACGACTATCAAAAATCCACGAATAAAAGCCGGGACCAACGACTTAACGTGCTTTCCGAGGCACAGAGTAATTACATGCTCTGTGGCACAGAGGAGTCTCGGTATGTAAAGATGGTCACGCATCCACGGACCAACCCCGGCAAGCGTAGATAACCTGATGGATCGACCCATGCGGCTGTTATTACTAGCTACGAGCTCATCCTAGTCCGAAGCAAAATCGATAAAACCACCGCACTTCAATCTACTCATTTATTTATGTACACACAAACTACTTAATAATAATACCAGCCCAATTTTTGTCCCACTACAGGGCAAAGGCCTCTTCCCAAACAGAGAAGGCGCGAGCATTGATCACCACGCTTGCTCGAGACCGGTTGGCGATTTCAGACTTATGTTAACTATAAGTCCAGGTTTCCTCACGATGTTTTTTCCTTCACTGATGTCAGTAATTTAAGCAGAGGTGACCTATAGTAGGTACCCACATTTCGCCAGTTATTTTGAAGTCCCAAGTAATAGAGTGCGAGCTATAGGCATCATCAACTCGGTACGGGTAATTTGGGAGTTCATTAAATACATGCCGTTTTCAAATCTGTAGATCTAACAGTGTCATAGAAAATCGACCACAACAGACAGACGACGCCGGAGATCCAACTTCATTTACTCTCGTATTCGTTCAGACTCCGAGCTGTACAGCTCGGAGTCTGTATTTGTGCCCGGTTGATGGCAATAGGCGCCCCCCTAATTACATGGTGTACTAAAGTAAACCTCTACCTAACCCTTAGGGCATTACAGGCGTGATGTTATGTTGTACTTCCGTGTCGCGGTGAGAGAGCAGAATCCTAATCAAGCACTTTCTAAGTTAGATAAGTATGAGAACACAATACTGTCCTTGTTGGGTTTGTAAAGTAGTTTTATTAAATGAAGTCGGAACTCCGGCGTTGTCTGTCTGTCATGGTCGATTTTCTATGAAACCTTTAGGGGTACAGATTTGAAAAAGGCATGTATTTAATCGACTCCCAAATTACCTATACCGAGTTGATGATGGCCATGGCTCGCCCCCTATTACTTGGGACTTAAAAATAAATAGCAAAATGTGGGTGCCTACTCTTATGTGAGTCACCTCTAACTCTTTGTTATGTCAAAGATCACTGCAAGCAGTATAGCACGAAATCCGATTCCACAAAGTGCTTATATGAAATGTCCAAGTAAATAAGCATCCTAATGAACTACTATTCCACAAGTCCGTGGTAATAAGAACACCCCTTTTTATTCCAGTCCAGTCGACGAGAATATAAAAAAAAAACAATTGCCAGCTCCGCTAAAATTATTACGACCACTTGATATAAATTTTATAGCAGAGTAGCACAAAGTGATATAAAAACTGTCAGGTCGAAAGTGCCCAGACGGCGAAGAATAAAAACTATGTCAAACTTAGTTTTGCTACGTGGTTTATGTATCTGTGTCGGATTATTAAAGAAGAATAGTTTGCGATCTTATGTTAGCATAATAATAGCTTAAAATCAGCCTATAATGTTCCATCTCCTGGGACACGGGCCACCTCTCTGTGCGAGGGTGTGGGCTGTAATCTACCACGCGGGCCCAGTGCGGGTTGGTAGACGTCACATGTCTTCGAATTTTTGGTTCTAGGACATGCCGGTTTCTTCACGATGTTTTCCTTCACCGATTTTATGTTGTTGGATTAAAAATGAGCTGGGTGGTGATACATGTACGTCCGTACACTCTGGCCAATCAGCCTGACAGTACTTTGCTGATTGCCTCATCATCTTTTCCTATCTACGTTGGGGTTCGTTTCCAGTTAACCCGGATGCAGCTGATTACTTGTATTTAACATGGAGTGACTGCCTTTCTGACCTCTACAACCCAATTACTGGATTACTGGGTAACACGATACTCCATTTTAAGCTGGTTGGTAGACTTTCAATTCGTGCTTCAGACTACCGGTAACGATTGTCATGCCGGCTGTCATTTATAGACTTTTGATACGAATGGCAGTCGGGATCAACGGCTTTTCGAGGCACGATGGGGTCTCAGGACGATACATTTTCTGCTGTTAAATTATCTATTTTGCAAAAGACATTTAGGTACGTCGTTTCAAAGGAGATTAAATTCATTTTTGCATTTAATAAGAATGTTAAAGCAAAGGAAATAGGAGATAGATTTAGATTACACTATAGAAATTCCCGAAGAACAATCCGTGGAGAAAAAGCTAACAATCAATATATTGAATTTAATTTCGATATAAACGTGAGCAGTGTTTCAATTGGATCTAGTTTACTCCTTTTATTTTTTAGTCTTTCGAGCTAAGCGCGTTGGCGTAAGTTGTATAGGTACATGTCATTGAATACCGCCTCGCTACCCATGTTGGATGAGTAAATAAAACTTAGAACGGCGTCTTGTTCGCCTGTCGTTGTCAATCTAGATTGAGTCGGCACAGAATTTAGCTTTACCTTGACGAGATTGGCGCCATCGGTAGCTTCCATCAATTCCTGTAACGTGTAGGAAACAACAAGACTTTCATTTTTACAGTTCAACAACATTCATTGCGTTTTTTACGTTGTCGAACAGAAAAATAATTCGAAGATACTATGAAGCAATGGATTAGCAATATCCTTCAAAACCATTCAGATTCTGATTGAAAGTGTGTTATGCAATTAGGCTACAGGTCTAAAAACACATTTAAAAAAAAAGTGTGTAGTTTTTATGGTGTAAAGAGTGTATTCTATCTATCTAATATAAACAAAACATTTCAAAATACATTGACATTGCCAGCTATGTAATCACGCAACACATTTTCGTAAACGATTACGACAAATTTGTTTCATTTTGACAGTTCAACAACATTCATTGCGTTATACGTTGTTGAGCAGATTTTTTTTTCGAACTTGTGAAGCAAAGGATTAGCAATTTGTTTCAAAACGATTCAAAATCCGATTATTACGTAATTAGGGTGCTGGTGTAGTGTTTCTAAAGGGTTTTTCTATCTAGATTTTTTTATTAGTAGCAGCCGGAGTCTTGATTTGTGCCCGGTTGGTGGAAATAAGCTCACCCCCTGATACATGCGACTTAAATATAACTGGCGAAATGTGGGTGTAGGTACAATATAGGTACATCTCTGTTATGTTATGTTTTTGACAGCTACTTGTGATTACGACCAGTTCGTTAAAACAAATGACTTCACAGCCTCTAACTTTGACACCTAAGGCGCGAGACATACACAAGTGGCGAGGGCCGCGGGCGTGGCGCGGGTGAGGCGACGACGGTGCGGCGCGGGCGTTGCGCCACCCGTTTCCTATTTCATACAAAATGTATAGGAACGACAGCGACGTGGCGCGGAACATACACAAGAGGCGTGGCGCGGACGAGGCGACGGTGCGGCGCGGGCGTTGTGTGTATGTTCCGCGCCGCGCGTCGTTCCATAGACATTTCGTATGTATTCTATTCTATTCACTCGCCATTTATGTATGTCCCGCGCCTAAGCTTCTGGCTGTAAATTCGCCAATTTACAAATAAATTGACAACATAAATCGCTTGCAAATACTCCTAGATGTCGCCACCTGTCGTTAGAAAAACTCGATAGATATAAATGGCCATATCTGTCGCACAATCCCCAAAGCCTAGAGGCATTCGGGAGATAAATCACTAATCCGTAAAGCCTCGGGACAAACTCTTGGATTCAGGAAATTCAGGACGTTTCCTTATGGTAGGTAGGTATTTGGTAGTATTTGTGATATATCGATATAGAGATGGGAAACTATATGGGGTTGATACCCTGTCATTTTCTTTCGATTATTTTGTTTGTCAACTTGTCATCATTAAAATAAGCTGCGTTCCCTAAGCTTACAAGGCTGGGTATTGCAATATTCGGTGACAACAATGTACTAGATAAATGCAAGAAAAAGACTGTTTGAGTTTAGATAAACAAAAATGACATAACAGTATAATCATGCCTGTATTCCACAAAAGGTTAGGCAGAGGTGTACCTATAGTACACAGTTTTATTTGATTTAGTTTAGATAAATTACGCAAATAACATGGCGAGACATTAATGATCAATTTTGTGCTTTAAAAATTCAGAAACTATGAGTTTTGAATTTGACATTATTAGCATTATTTACAGCCACTGACAGTAAAAAAAACTTATTGTGATTTTATAACCGATTTACAATAGGTAGATTAAATTAAAAATGTTTCTGGACTAGGGAGAAATTCAAATAAAAATAAATCTAGACTATATATAATAGAGGTAAAATTTGTTTGTCGTTAGTAGGAAATGAAAAAAAAAAATTACTTTGGATAGTCCAATTTTTGAGGAAGGCTATGTAACATCACGATACGACCCTTAGGAGCCAGGAGAAAAAAGAACGCCCAAGTTCGCTCGGACGTAATAAAACCGCGGCGATTTTTTTTCGTTCTCTGGATTTTCAACGCTTTGCTTAGCGCCGAGAGTTGAAAATCCAACAGTGTGTTTTTTCAACGCGCTGACACGAGAGTGCATCCCAACGCGTTGGATTCTCAACGCTCGGCTCAACACCGAGAGTTGAAAATCTAGTGCGCGATAAAATCCCGCCGCGATATTTTTACGTCCGTGCGAACGCGGGCTTATAGTGCGGGCGGGCGATGGGATGCGACGCGGTGGGCCGGAGGCCGAAATTGCATGTGGACGAAGTCACGGGCAGAACCTAGTCTTAAAATAATTACTGTCAGCTAGAACATTAATAATCTAAAACAAGAAGATACTTAATTAATTAATTTAGCTTTCCTGCTCCGTCCATTATCTGAGCGTTTGTGATTCGTCAAAGTTATTTCAATGGAAACTTTTTGAAACGTAAATTTTAATTAAAATTACTGATGAATATGAATCCGTCACGGATTTGAACGACGCCATTTTTTGAGAGCGGGTAAGCGCGAATCGTTTGTAAAGCTTTTGTTTCATAGACAATTTTAGATGATTTATAGATAGTGTCTATGGTTCGGACGGTTGCTGTTTGTCTATTGTTAACTCTGACCTTCTTTCAAAAGGAACATCGTTCTCCGACAAAAAAATATCAAAATGTTCAGCTTTATCTCTGAGAATGGTGATGTGTGGAGTGGGTATGTAAAAAAAAACATCCCACAGGGTAGGTTAACTACAGAACGCCACCTGCTACGATACTTACATACTCCTTTTGCCTCGTTTACGTTCATATACATCTGGTCATACACGCACCTGGCCTTTCTGAAGAACATCACCAATAAGGTCACTATAATGTCCTCAAGGGCGTCCCCTCGCGGCGTTTCCACTTACAAATATGTATTATCTAAGATCGAGCCACCAATATTTTGTAATGAGATCATTACTTTGAAAACCTGATTTCCATTTACAATGTTCAACACACAAACGCTAAGGGGCATTTTACCTTTTATCTTCCTATTACAACCATTTCATATAAACCGTTAATTTGACTACGGAACCCAAACAAAGCGTCTTAAGCTTAATCCGAGGTTTAAGGCTTTCTTCGGCAATATGGCCGCCTCCTATTAATTATCGTGTTTCAGTAAAAAGCTTTTTTGTGGTAATTTTATTCGTTAATATTTTTATAGGACTAGCTAAGTGCTGAAGTAGGTACTTTGCTTTTTATTTTTCTTCAATGGCCAACCAACCATCATTTACAATTTTAAAATAATGTTTCTCTCAAATCTAAGGTTAATGTAACAATTTATTATAGGTTAGCACCGCATGCCCCATAAACGTAATAATTGTGCTACAAGCACTATTCGATAAAATTAATAACTAAAGACGATTGGCCGGAGTCGTTGCCGTCCAGTGCGCCAGACTGGACGGCCACGACTCCGGCCAGTCGTGGTCCGTGGTCCGTCGCTCGGTCTGCGGCTAGTTGGCCGTTGCGACCAAGTGCGCGATTCGTATCGGTTTCTATAGTATACCTAGTCCTGCAAGCACTGGTCTTGGTCGTGGCCGTCTAGTGCGCGCGATCGCTAAGTATGAAATACAAAAGAAACTAACTTTGTAAATAACTAGCTGTGCTTCACGGTTTCCCCCGCATAAGTCTCGATACCATGAGAATATCAAGATAAAAAGTATTCAATGTCCTAATTCAGGTCATGGTCTACCCATGTGCCAAATTTCATCTAAATCTGGTTAGCCGTTTTAGCGTGAAAGCATATCTAATAAACAAACTCACTTTCGCATTTATAATATTAGTTAGTATGCTTTGAATTGTGGTTTATGGCGATTATGGCCAATTTTTATATTAGTCTTGCTAAATTTGTCACTTACGAGTTACGACTCATTTAGAGTCACTTGCAGGCGAACGCGAGTCTATCCAACACAAAAACTAATAACAAAAACTCATGTTTTCTTTTCATTCTGTAGAACCATTTATTTACTGTACGCTATCTGTACCTACACCATTGCCATCAGAGTATTTTCCAAGGAAAAAAATTGATTCAGGAATATCATTACAAGATGACGTCATCAATGATCATTATCATCATTCTTCTGCCCTTATTCCAGTATATTTGGGGTCGACGCACCATGTCTTCTTCTTCCATATACCAGCAGTCATCGAAGCTTTCACCCCCTTTTTAACCGACTTAAAAAAAAACGTGGTTATTAATTCGACACGTATGTAATATTATTGGAACTGCAATATATTCCGATATGATAATCAATTGTGGCTTCCAAACAAATATACAAACTTTTATAGGTGTATGTATGTTTGTCCACGCATTTCTCCGAAACAATTAATCGGATCGTGATGTTTTTATTTTCATTGGTTTACATTTACTTCAACTTAGGGAACAGTGCAAGTCTCATTAAAATCGGTTCAGTAGTTTTCAAGAAATGGATTAATACGTATAAGTATAACGGCCTAGCTTAGTGATACGAGCAACGGTTGTGGTGTAAAAGGGTAAGGGAATACCAAAAAAAAAGACGAAAAAGTGAAAAATATCTTTAATTTCGGAAGTCGGTGGACAAAAAACAAAATACAGAACCAAAGACATGGACTTCTAAATTAAAGTTATTTTTTACTCTTTTGTGTTTTTTTTTTGAAAGTCAGACTATCGTGACATGGTTACAAAGTCACAAACACGTCACGACACTGAAATGTTTTGTCACGCTAGTTTCAGAGTAGTAGTAACTTTAAGGTTCAGTAGTAAACAAGGCAGCAGCCATTATAGCTTCGCCTTATATTTTATATAAGACGAAGAACGTCCGGTTTTGGGGTGGGTCTCACTATTCCCGTTGAGTTTTTATACCGCGACTATTTGCGACCAAGAAATCGCTTGCTTATTTCAATAATTCTCGACTCGATATTATGACCAAAGAGGTCATCTGACCACTAGATATTTTTTGATAATGTATCTATTGACAAAATGTCTATATAAATATTACAAAAATGTTTACGATGCGTTATTTGTTACAATGACAGATATTTGTTTTCAGATTCATTAAATCTTGTTGTGGCCATTTTCTGTAAGCATATCGTGGATTATGATTTTTCAACAGGCGTTTGAAAAAAAGTCGGTTTTACTTTTGGAAAAAAGTTTTTTCAGCCATTATAATATATCATCTTTCACACAATAATAATCACAGTACCTATTCTATTGCTTAAAAAAATAAAAGATCTAAAATATATTCGTAAAATCCATATTCTAATAGCCTACTAACTCATTTTTCAAGCATCACCACTAAAGTACGAAACATTTGCATAAAGCCGTTACACACAAAGTCAAACAGTTCAGCGTTTCAGCTTCCCGTCTGTGTGGACTTGACCTTGGCCACAAAGGCCGTAGAAGAGCTCTCCATGCCCTCCATGCCTTCATAATAGCTCTCTAGTGACTGGAGGGGCCAAGTGGACGGGTATTTTCATGCCCCGTTTGTGAAGTATGGAAGGGAGTGTTGTATTGGGACGTATACGATTTTGGAAGCTTATTTCTGATATGTGAACATTCTTTTGATCTGCTTTTGGCGTTGTTTAAAAATAACACATTTAGCCCCTTATTAATAAACCCGGAGTAAAGTTATGGGGAATTTAAACCCCAAAAAATGTATGGTTACTTTACTACTAAAATATAGGTTGCTCTCGCGTTTGTCAAAATCGAATGTTCGGTTCCTATAAACAAAAACGAATCGTTTTTCGTACCAATGCATGGTAACATTTTTTATTTGTAAACTAGGCATATAAGTAAATAGATTCGTTAGCTAATTTTACCTGTGATAGCTACTTCCATAAGGGAGAGTCTACTATACAAAGCTGTAAGGTCTTTGTTTCATTATTGGTAAAGATACAAAAGTCTTAAATTTAACCAATAACCGTTCGTAAATTATAGGAATTCGTCATAAGTGGGTTAGTGTTGTAACTATACGTTATAACCAATGGTCGGAGTAGGTAGATTGAATTGGAGTCAATGATCCGAAACGTATATATTAATATGGACGTTCCTCCGGAATTGGTTGATTATTTTAAAACTGAACTTAGGTAGTAATTGTATTAAAATGAGCAATATTATATTCTTCATAAATTTTTTTAACGGCAAACAGTCACGATTCCAAGCTTTGGTAAGTAATATTTTACTTGTTACAAGGAGTTTAAACCGATGTACTATAACAATATTTTTAGTATTGTGTTTGTTTGCTTAAGCTGTTGAACATACCATCACCAACTTTGAATTGAGTAGTAATAATATCACTACCAACATTAACAATATTTAATTGAATCCGGAAATACCGGAATTGCTTTCCGGAAAAATGGCTTATCAATGTTATTCTTTCTGTGTGCATTTATGATACAAGTACCAAAAATCAATCTACCTACTCCGATCACTGGTTATAACCCAATGACAAAATTTTTAATGTTGATCGTTTATAATATACCTACTTACTAGTGGTAAGCAGGCGTCTTATTATATTTCAAGTTCCGGCAAATGTCAGAGTACAGTAGACCGAATGTCGCTGGTAACACTTTGACCTTGAGCTGGCCTAGCGTATAAGAAGTTTTAATTGAAGAAGAGGGCAGTTTATCCTGTTTTTGTTACCACTGACACAGTATAAATAAGTAACAGTATCATGTCTTCATAGAAAACGGCCGAAACGACGCGCTTGAAATCTCAGTGTATGTACGCAATAGTCTGAGTGCGCGGCAGCTACGCACGGTTTCGGAAGGTTTATCTACCGAGCAGCCCCAGGTAATTATTTCCGCCATAATACTGTTACTTTATTATACTGTGCCACTGATGTGCGGTCTACTGTAGGTACTTACTAATAACATAAATAATTGTCGTTTATGAATGCGGCAGTAAACTAATATCACTAGCTCAGTAACAAAATATCTGCATAGAATTTTTCATTTCGATGCAGCCCGGGACAACGTAAAATATAAATGTATTTTTCATTTTTACAAAGCACTGGAATTGGCGGAGTGCCTTTAAAGCTTTTTTCCATTCCAACAAAACAAAAAGTAAAATTAATTCTATGTTTGACTGGTACACTCGTAAACGGCAGTAAAACGTTAGATATAAACCGTTGTGATGTATCGACAGCACACTGACTTACTGCTTTGTTTTGCATTGGACAAGAGCTGCGTGCTTTCAGCTTATGTGGGGCTGTGAATCGAGCGACGTCGGATAACGGGGTGAGTGGAACAACAGTAGGATGCTTTCCAAAACTCGTCCATATAATTATGTGCTATCTTCAGAGAAGAAAAGACCTATCCGTGATGATATTTAGTGAACTGTCACTTGCCCCCTAAATATCACAGAAACATTGGTTTAGTAGGGTTTGGGCAGTGAGCACTCCAGTGCTATTCCGCTGGACATAGCTGTGGCAGATAACTGGTCAGAATAATCTCAGCGATGAAATTTCATAGTAATATTATCATGTTGAATACCTACGTGTGAAGCTCAGCTCCAGACTTTTACCTAGCATTAATATATTTGTTTGGATACTCTGTGGTCTCAAAATAAAGGTTTATTATTAGGTATTATTCGCGCGAAAGTGCAAGTTTTGTATTGTGGATTTTTTTTAAACTACAAGTGATTTTATTTATCACTTACAAGTTCCGTACCGCTGGATCCGTGAAGCACAGAACCGGTCGAAGTGGCGGTGCTTGGGGGAGGCCTATGTCCAGCAGTGGACGTCTTTCGGCTGAAATGATGATGATAATGATTACAAGTTCCAATGTGTAATTCAAGGCCTCGTTTACCCATTAAATTGTTAAGTTAAACGAAACGTTTCCGAAAAAAGAAGAGATTTAAATTGTAAAAAAACGTTTAACTTGCTTTCCGCCTCATCTCGTGGCTCCACTGCGTTCACCCACTATGCAACGATAGCTGAACGCGATCCGACTTGATCCCCTCACATGTGTTCACTTGCGTTACCTCTGAAACTTTCAGCTGTGATAGCAGTTCTGTCAAGTCATTTATTTTGTTGCACTTTTAGTTTTGGCTTTGTGTAGTTTCAAATTGTGTGTGAAGTGGAATAAAAGTTGCAAATCTTATATCTCACAGAAGTTGTGTTTTGTTTTTGCCTGTGATTAGATTACGAGATAGTTTTTTTTTTTTGAGTAGGTTTATAATTATACAGGGTTTAAGAGCTATGGCAAACGGGCGTTGCCAATGCGTTGCGTCGGCGCTGCGATGCCTGAGCGGTGACCAGCTTACCGGAGCATCCGCTGGTATGCCGTGGCATCCGTCTAGTAGCCACCGCTCGGCGGGATTTGATTATTCCACTAGCGACTACGCAGTTGAAAAGAGTGCGGCAGACTGGCAGACTCCAGCACATACCGGCGCGTACCACCGCGGTATCTTCCAACGTGCAGAAAACTGCGCTGCAATGCTCCAAGGTCGACCACCGAGCATTGAAATATATACCTCATTTCAATTGAGTAAGTATTAAATTCAATTGATTAAAAAATCCTCTACCGACCCATCCGCTAGTCTGCGCAGGCCATTAAGGACCTAAGTTTATCGCTAAAGATAGAAACTCCATTACTAGCCAACCTATCCAAGATTCTGTAACAGAATTAGGGTTTCAAGCTTAATTCCAAGAGAACTTGATGGTCAAAGGTCGCTACTGGCGGAAAATTTAAAAAAAAATTTAAGAACACTGACAGGTTTTTGTTGTGCTGACCAAATATGCACACGAATCTATCACAGAGTTTAGCACGTACTATCGTGACATGGTTACAAAGTCACAAACACGTCACGACACTGAAATGTTTTGTCACGCTAGTTTCAGAGTAGTAGTAACTTTTTAAGGTTCAGTAGTAAACAAGGTAGCAGCAATTATAGCTTCGTCTTATATTTTATATAAGACGAAGAACGCCCGGTTTTGGGGTGGGTCTCACTATTCCCGTTGCGTTTTTATACCGCGACTATTTGCAACTAAGAATTCTCGACTCGATTTTATGACCAAAGAGGTCATCTGACCACTAGATATTGTTTTTGATAATTTATCTATTAATACAAAATGTCTATATAAATATTACAAAAATGTCTACGATGCGTAATTTGATACTAAATAAATTTGTTACAATGACATATATTTGTTTTCAGATAAAGATTCATTAAATCTTGTTGTGGCCATTTTCTGTAAGCATATCGTGGATTATAATTTTTCACCAGGCGTTAGATAAAATGCTCTAAATGGGAATACGGAGATATTTTGTAGGAGGACATGAGTCTCACTATTTTCATTCGTCGTCCGTAAAGTCAATGGGTATAGTGAGACTGATTTGAAAAAAAAATGCAGTCTCAGTATTACCATTGCAATGGGTAATGGGAATAGTGAGACCCATTCCGGTTTCGTATATTCTCCACTAGTTTGTCGCAGTGACAAGAGCTATCAAAGAAAACACTCGCTTATCGACGCTCTTCTGGCGGGCAAAACATTCGCATCGTTGCACTCGCACACTCGCTCATAGTCCAGCGATAAAACTATACACAATCGCTGCTCGTTGGGCGCCAACTCGTTTCTAGTTGTTAGCTCTAGCTTCTCGCTAATCTTCAGCAGAGGGACAGGCGCCTTAGTCTCTTGAAAAGCATTTTGGTCCCAAGTTTATTTAATCATACAGATACCAAATATATTATTCATGAACCAACAACGATACAAATCAAATAATTTATTCCGTTTGACCTACGACAAAATGGTATTATTTTACCTTTTACAAATTCCTTTCAATCCTTTTGTATGGCAGCATGTGTCGGCAATCCATCGCAGCCTTGACTAATAAATATAAAAACAATGTTACGAACCCGACCCTTCTGGGCGATTCCGTGATTTCCCTGCGACGTGATGTGCCTGCGACGTGACGTGCCTGAGACGTGAGATGTTCGATTGACGAGACGTGGACCATTTTAATATTTTATGCCACGCCACGCCCGCGTGTGGGCTCGGTTGCTCTATTTTCTCCGTTTTTTTTTTGTCTGGTAATGTAGAAAAGTTTTTTCTAGTGCGTTGTTAAGGAATCAAGTACACTCCTGTAGTTACGACGGTATTAAGTAATGAAAAAAAAAAAAAAATTATTGAATCTCCAACTCCTACAAGTTTACAAGCACAGAGAAAAATACTAGTGTGCAAAGTCAAAGTCAAATAATTTATTTCAAGTCGGTCATTAAGGGAATACAGAACCTAAACGCAAGTTTTATAATGCCTAAAAGTATAATTACGATCCACTGCAGTAAACGAAATCAGAAAAATATATGATATTCTACAGGATATAATATGTTAGTAAGCACATATAATATGTTAGTATACAACTAATTTGATACGATAGTAAAAATCACGAAGACACCTCTAAAAATTTCTTTTAACGATTAAAAACCATGTTAAACCATGTAAAAAATATGCAATCATACTAGATTTTTTGTCAGATTATTCTACAAGCAACATATAAACGTAATAGTGTTTTATTTTTTTTAGTTTAATGAATAGATTTTTGTATAAATTACCAGCCTTGTGTCATCGCGCATCTCTTTCTTTTTTATGCACGCCGACAGTGATCGCGTTTTAGCTGTTGTCAACCTCTTAAAAGGCACTTTTGATAGTCAACATTTAAAAAAACTAAATAATTGAATTCTAGTGAAGCGCGCTCACAATAAGGACGTATACTGGGGAATAAAAAAAACTATTTAGTCCGTCAGTCAGATAATAAAAAAATATTAGACATGTATTTTTGCTTTATCATATTAATAAAAAAATATTTAGATAAAACGCATTAAAGTTCAGTGAGTGTGGGCTCCCTACGTCACAATCGGAGAGTGACGTCATGCCACATTTTAACTCAATATATTTCCGTAATCTTTTGTATAGATCAAAAAATAAAACATCCAATATTTTTTAATAATCTACCCGACGCACGACGGACAAAAAAAATGTTTTGTTCTTCAAAAGTCAAAAAAAAAGTCAAATCATTAATTATTTCCCGTATAAGGCTCTTTTGAACGTCAAAAATTTACAAAAAAAAAAAAAAATTGATTCTAGTTGCTTCATCCCTATTGTAGGAGACCACATCGTTTACCAATAATATAGGCACAATGAAGTTTGAAAAATTTATAATAAAGAAATCGGTACCTACCTATCCATATCTACTTTGTCGAAGCACCAGTACACAATCAATCACGGTTGTTCCCTAGCACGCGCGCTTTAACATTAGGTGACATGTTCGGACGACCGGTTGGGGTCAAACCCATTTGAGGACAACCCGTGTTGAGGACGAACGTGACACATCCCTCGCGAGTGTGGGACAAATGGATCCTTGGCTCGAGAGACATTCTTGAGTTTAAAGGCTACGTTTAGTGACATGCTGAATGACCGCTTGCATAGCCATAGGTAATTTTACTTTATGTCGTTTTTAGTAATTCTCTTTTTGGTGCTTTGCGCCCATGGGGCCTAGGACAGCACAATATATTTAGTATCTAAAATCTATCTAAGTATCTAAATCTACATATCGAACACGTACCTATTGATATCCAATCAGTTTTTATGACGTCGATTTTGAAATGTGATGTAAACGTACCTAAGGTAAATTTTGGTAGTGTCTAAAGTCATTAGTCCACAAAGTCAAAGTCAAATCATTTATTTCAAATAGGCCCTTATAAGGCACTTTTGAACGTCATAATTTACAAAAAAATTGAATTGATTCTATTAAGTTACACAGTAAGTGTAACTGTGTAAGTGTGTCCTTTCCCTAATCTCTGTTAATCATGTCCTAGCGTGTAGTTCGTGCGGGACATGTCACGTTACAGCGTGACGTCTCGACACGGGTCGTCTCCCCGGACACTAATAAACACGCTTTACATTTATGGAAGTATAGGCATTGTGAGCGAGTCATGTCTGATCAGTCTCTTAAACAGGGACAACGAAGAAATGGAGTGCATTTGGAAAAAAAAACGTCTTTATTTCGCGAATAAAGTAAGCCAGTTATCTTCTTCAATCAGTCCCTTATTACTGAGGATTGTGGTCACTGGTCCCTTTAAGCGGACAATCTACCTCGATCGAGTGCGGTCTAAACCACCTGCTGAAATTTGCTAGAGGACGTAGTTTCTTTTACTTGGTCGGATCATCGTGTTAGCGACCGTCCTCGTGCTCTTTTTCCTCCGATATGACAATGACCAGCCAGCACAAATCGAGACTCCAAACTGTTACTGAGTATTGTCTATAATACTTTGCATTATACTTACGACGTTACATCCTCAAGATTTAATAATTACTACGTAGTTTCACTTCTCAATGTACTAGGCGTCGCACATAATTTTTAGAGCTGTGGAAATAAAAATCAGATTATAAAATTCAAATTGGTTCTAACATCCGCTGACCGCAGCGCCATCTCCACGTTACTTCATTCCTTTTTTATGTGCGGGCGTCGTAACATCGTGTGTTTTGAAAAAATATAGTTTGAGTTCAAAAATAGTGTGTGTTTAGTGGAAAAAACGTGTTATTATGGGAAAACGAAAAAGGGAACGTAGTCATTCGAAAATTCGAAGAAAGATAAAGCGTTTGGAGCGAAAACTACGTGTCTCATCGTCAACAAGTAATGATGAAGAAGGTTAGTAACTACACATGTTTATGTTGTTCCTAATTTAAATATCGTAGCCAAATATTGGTGTATCTATATAAATCATTATAACTATGAAAGAATTTGTCTAAATATACTTTTTATTCATCCTATCGTTTGTGCGATATTTTTTTTGATGTCTACCTTCATTTAAGGTAACTTTTTAATTTTGTTGAAATTGTACTTTGGTGTTTATCACCTTCATAATAAGGATTAGGTTCGTATGTTTGGCGTGGTTATTTTCGACTTGTAAGGGTAATATAGGTCCTAACTAGGATCGTAAATTGATTGAGTTCTTACATCTACATAAGTTATACTCCGTGACGTGAGCACGGCTGATAACATTTTAGTCTAGTGGCGTATCGGGAATACGTACAATGACTTTAAAATAAATACACACTGCATACAGCAGCTTGTCAAATAAAAAGTCGAATGGCGTAACGTGAGTACGTACAAAGACTTAAAGACAACACTGTCAACTACAACAGTTGTTCTTTTTCTGTTAACTTACAGAATATGACCGTTATCACTCAAGGTCGCCAACACCAAACTCACTACGGTTGTCGTTGCATTCAGATGAATCAGAAGATAATACTCCAATCAGATCGGGCGTTGTAGTGCCCGCCAGTCCACCGCGTATCGGCGATGCTACAGATAATGCAGATGCATCTAATTTGCTCCTTCAGGACCCTGGTACTAGCTCAAATGAGGTCCCAATAGCTGATTCCGAGGTTTTACCGCCTGAAATATTAGAGGCGCTAGGAGATCCAACGGGCAAAGAAGAGGTCTTAGGCCCGACTATAAATGAGGAGATTTCTAAACGTTGGGGTAGGATTCTAGTAGAAGGGTTGACTAAAGACGTGAAGGAAGCCACTTTAAAGAAAGCTTTAATGCCCGAGAACTTCACTTTATCGAAAGCGCCAAAGCTTAATTTAGAAATTTCTGCCATCATAAGTGACAACATTAAGCATCGGGATAAACTCCTCGAAAGAGCTCAGAACCAACTTGGGTTGGGCATTGCTGGTCTTAGCAATCTGGCTTCGTCTCTAATTAAAGAAGACCACCCAAAGGTGAAAATCTTGAAGAAACTGTCAGAAGTTAGCAAGATTTTTCTAGATTTACACTACGAGAGCTCACAACATAGAAGAAAGTTGATAACTTCTTCACTGGATAAAAAATTTACCACTACAATAACTGATATAAAAAGAGATTCATTTCTGTTCGGAGCTGACCTTGGAGAAAAGATTAAGGCGACAAAAACAGCAGAAAAGTCAGGACTTCAAATAAAGCGCAGCAATGTTAGCGTTCCTTCCACATCCAGACAACAGGGAAACTGGAGAGGCCCACCCAGGTTTCAATCAACCAGAGGTACGAAACCGGGTGGGCAGAAGCCGAGGTACACATCCAATCAAGGACACTCGACACAGCAAGGTCGGAGGCAGCCAGCTGCGAATCGAGCCCCTCCTGCCCGGAAGATGGACTACAGAACTCGCAGGAACCAGTAGAGGTAATAGTTCATGCTGGTAGATTGCGACACTATGTTAGCTACTGGCAAGCAATAACCAAAAATCCAATAGTTTTAAACTATGTTAAGGGTTTAAAAATTACTTTTTATGAGGTTCCTTTTCAAAAATTTGAGCCATCTAACCCAAGGTTTAGTAAAACAGAGCTTGAACATTTGAAGCTGTCTATTTCAAAATTATTGTCTTCAGGGGCTATTAAAAAATGCTGTAACGTGCCTGGCCAGTTTATTTCTAATATCTTTTTGATTCCTAAAAGCGATGGGTCGTTTAGGTTCATTCTAAATTTAAAATTTCTAAATAAATTTATCACTCCGGAGCACTTTAAAATGGAAGACATTCGTACTGCTACTAAATTAATCAGTAAAGATTGTTTCATGACAACTATGGATCTACAGGAAGCATATTTTTTAGTGCCCATTCACAACTCTAGTAAAAAATACCTGCGATTTAGATTTCAAGGTTCTACGTTTGAATTTCAGTGTCTCCCTTTTGGTTTGTCTATAGCACCTTTCGTTTTTACGAAATTAATGAAGCCAGTAGTAGCTTATCTTAGAAACCAAGGGTTACACCTAGTTATTTATTTGGATGATTTGTTATTTATAAATAACTCTTATAATAGTTGCCTAGAAAGTACAGCAGTAGCAGTACAAGTTCTCGAGAGATTAGGCTTTATCATTAATAAAGAAAAAAGTAGCTTGATACCAAAACAAATTCAAAAGTTTTTAGGTTTCGAAATAAATTCTCAAGATATGTGTCTAATGCTGCCAGATATGAAACGTCAAAAAATACTCGACCAAACAAATCGAATTGCTAAAAAACGGTCTTTAACAATTAGGGATTTTGCAAAGTACCTAGGTTTACTCTGCTCAGTTTGCCCAGCAATTTCTTATGGTTGGTTGTATACGAAACGTTTCGAACGCGAAAAATTTCTAGCTTTGAGTAATTCTGAAGACGATTATGATTGTGTTATGAACCTTTCGCCCAATCTTAACTCAGACTTTTCCTGGTGGGAAAATAATATTTTAATATCAAAAAATCCAATACGTAGTGGTAGATATGATCTGGAAATCTTCTCAGATTCATCCCTTACAGGTTGGGGTATATTTTGTAATGGAGTACGTGCTCATGGTTTTTGGAGTGACACGGAATCTAAAGAGCAAATAAATCTTTTAGAATTGAAGGCAGCTCTAATTGGCTTACAGTGCTTCGCTAAAGATCTATATAATAAAGATATTTTACTTAGGATCGATAATACTACAGCTATAGCTTATGTAAATAAATACGGGGGAATCCAATATACACACCTTAATAATATAGCTAGAGAAATCTGGCAATGGTGTGAGCAAAGGAAACTCTTTGTTTTTGCTTCTTATATCAAGTCTAAAGAGAATACAGAAGCGGATCACGAATCTAGACGATTAAATATTGACATTGAATGGGACTTGGCATTGTCTGCTTTTGAAAAAATCACAAATACCTTTCGTAGCCCTCAAATAGATCTGTTTGCCACACGATTGAATACAAAATGTAAAAAATACATATCGTGGAAACGAGATCCTTCAGCGTATAACATAGATGCGTTTACAATAGACTGGTCACCCTATTTTTTCTACGCGTTTCCCCCGTTCTCACTAATTCTTAAATGCTTAAGGAAAATAGTTACAGATAAAGCCACTGGGATGGTAGTTGTACCTTATTGGCCTAGCCAGCCGTGGTACCCACTGTTTTTATCTCTTTCTCATAAACAGGTTATTTATTTGGAACCGAGTCCCTCATTGCTTTTATCACCTTTCAGGACTCCACACCCACTTTGGAAAGGTCTTACCCTGGTGTCGTCAGTATTATCAAGCAATCGTACGTAAAACAATCGTTACCAGATAATGCTATTAAAATAATAATATCATCGTTAGCTGACAGCACCCTTAAACAATATAATGTAGTTTTAAAAAAATGGTGGTATTTTTGTAGTAAAAAGGAGATAAATATTTTTGATAACAATATTCCTAATATTCTTGAATTTTTTGTTAATGAATATCATTTAGGCGCAAATTATTCAACCCTCAACACCTGTCGTTCCGCACTTGGATTAATACTGGGTAAATGTATAAGTCAAGACGATCGAATTACAAGGTTTATGAAAGGAGTCTATAGGACCAAACCTTCCTTCCCTAGATATAAATCTACATGGGATCCTAATCTTGTATTAGATCACCTTTCAAACTATTATCCAAATGAGAACCAAACCTTGGTCTCTCTATCCAAAAAATTAGTAGCTCTGCTCGCATTGTCAACTGCACAACGTGTGCAGACGCTATCGCTTATACGTTTGTCTAGTGTTGAAGTAAGTAGCGCGAGGATAGTTATTAATATAAATGATCTGACCAAAACTTCGGCTCCCAACAGATCGGCGCCTCATTTAGTTATACCTTTTTTCTGTAATAGAGAACAAATCTGTCCAGCAAAAACGTTGTTGGCATATATTGAAGCTACCAAGAATTATAGGAGGTTACCACTAACCGATAGACTTATTCTTACTACCAAGAAACCAATCCATAACGCTAGTGCCGCAACTATAAGTAGGTGGATTAGAAACGTGTTGATTGAAAGTGGTATTGATACAGGGGTTTTTACGGCTCATAGCACCCGCCACGCTTCAACCTCGGCGGCTAGTCGTAAGGGGGTTTCAGTAGACATAATCAAGAGAACCGCAGGTTGGTCAGGGAACTCTTTAACCTTCGCTAAATTCTATAATCGGCCAATTACAGTGGACGAGGACAACGCATTTGCGGAGGCAATTTATAATTGTTAATTTAAGGTAAAAATAATTATTGTTCAATTTTAATTCCTGTCTAACATTAGATAATGGTCATATTATGCAGAGGATGCACTTTTTGTTTATTATGATTAATGTATTTTTATGTACTCAATAAATGTTAATTATATTTAATGATTTCATATGATCGTGTTCATTCTTCGAAAAAACCCTTACCAATCTCGTTTGAATGAAAGCGCTAAACATCTACGTAGTAATTATTAAATCTTGAGGATGTAACGTCGTAAGTATAATTAATGGTTAAACGAACTTACCTTAAGTGATGTTCGACCATAATTATACGAGACGTTACATCCGAAGAGATTTAAAGTCCCTCCCGAACCCATAAACTAAAGCCCATCAAACAATTCATCAAACGAGAATAGCGTCTCTAAAAATGAATGAAGTAACGTGGAGATGGCGCTGCGGTCAGCGGATGTTAGAACCAATTTGAATTTTATAATCTGATTTTTATTTCCACAGCTCTAAAAATTATGTGCGACGCCTAGTACATTGAGAAGTGAAACTACGTACTCGTAGTAATTATTAAATCTCTTCGGATGTAACGTCTCGTATAATTATGGTCGAACATCACTTAAGGTAAGTTCGTTTAACCATTAATTATTCCTCTCGAACCGAGGATCTCACGTTCAGCAGTCACGCTTTGTGGCCTGTATAATCATCACAGATTGTGAAGATCACATTATATGAGACAGTAAGTCAAAAATATCTCAAAAACAGTTTTCCTAGTAATTTACAAAAGCTTTTTATTTGAAAATCCAACAATCCACAACGTGTTCCTTTCCATAACTATAGGGTATTAATGAGAACATGTCAAAGAATCAACTGGCATACTTAAAAAATGAATAATAGAAAACCTAATAATTTTTCATACAAAATAACTCAAACTCAAAGCATTTATTTCAATTAAACCATTTACAGGCACTTTTGAATTGTCAAAGAGTCGGTCAGTTAGTCAGAAAGTTGAAGCTAGTTGCCCATTCCAAAACGTAGATCTCTATGGAGAAGAACGGGCAAGAAACTCCAAGGACACTCTTTTAAATATAGAAATTACAAAATCCTGGGTACATTACTTTTGTTGCTTCTATATGTGAGAATAATTCGACAAAGTCACGATTATTTATGTGAAACACCCTTGCATGAAATATGACAACGTCACATTTTCTGAGTTTTAAATAATTAATGATTGGTTTGAATGAAAATGATTTATTCGTACTTATCAATGAAACATACACAACACACATCGAGAGTCTAGAGTTCGAAACTTTGTATTTTAGGAACATTTGTTCTAGGACTTTTTGTATTAACCTTAGAGTTATGAGACATCAAAAGGATTACGTTAATATAGACATTACAAACTTCTTGCCAAAAGACGTTGATCTTCCAGTTGGCCAAAAATCTATAATCCTCAGTTTATTAATCGTAGCAATTAATTACTCCAGACCCCAAAACCATTAATTGCTGTTAATAAACTCCCGTACCGTGAGAGACGACACGTCACGTAACGCGCAAAGACATGCGGACACGGGTTGTCTCCCAGGACACTAGTACACGTTACATAAGGAGACAGTTTGTGAGCGGTCCGGTGCAGTGTGATCACGTTGGTCTGTTAAATGAGCGCAAGATTTACTGTCAAAGACAGGGATTTGTGAGTCAATAATTTATTTGATTTTGTATGAGTTTGTTTTATTTTATTTTATGTTTACGTTTAATTTATTTATTATAACGGACAGACACTTCCCTATGTTTATTATTCTAGCGTATGGCACTCGTGGGTTGCAGCTGAAAATCAGCGTCAGGTGGTACACTTTGTTTTGTCATCTGACATTATGCTGAGCTGAGGCCCTTTTGGCATTATAATTATTTGTTTTCTGTTTTTATAGTTTTAAGGTGTATTTTTTGTAATGCCAATAAACGCATTTTTCTTTCTTTCTTCTTTCTTTCTTTATTTATTTTGATTCAACTTTATGCAACACTGAAACTTCTGCTCGCGATTGAGTTCGCGTGAAATTTCGGCCCACCGCGTCGCATCGGCTATCAACGTTTTCGCTTACCGTTTTTTTTTACCTTTTTTTTTTTTGCTCGGCTCCTGAAGGTCGTATCGTGATGTTAAATAGCCTATAACCTTCCTCAAGGATTAGGCGATACAATGCAAAAAAAAAACCGACAGTTAGTTCCGGATTACCCCCGTGTAAGTTAAGACGTTGCTGGATTCAAATAAATCATATAACAACCATTTTGTAACTATGAACAATTAATGTTAATTGATCTAATTAATCATAGAACCTTTGTACCTCACTCAAAAGTTATTATAGATCGTATCTCTATCTATTTTATTGCGTACATAAATAAAAAATCATAAAGCATTCTTAATCGTTAGACATCCCTAATGATTAATTACAGACTCTATAGAGAGATATGTCCCGTAACACGCGAAGACATTCGGACACGGGTTGTGTCCCTAGACACTAATACCTACACGTTACGTGCGGAGACAGTTTGTGAGCGGTCCGGTGCAGTCTGATCGTGTTAGTAAGTTAAATGGACAAGTAATTTATTATTTGAGACAGGGATTTAAGAAAAAATTGGTAGTTAGTGATTTTAATAGCGGCCAACCCGTCATACTTTTCATACATAAACTCGTACGTGATTATGGCGTTGTCACACATCTTTCTTTGATTTTTTAAAACTAATATGTATCTTGTGCACTATATCTAGGTTTCTATGCAAGCCAAAAATAGAACATTTGAGATAAAAATTCAGTATAAACCTCAAAAAATCTGCTTTTTTGCACAATTTTTAACTGAAATTTGGCCGGTCATAATGTACTCATAAATAGTAAAAGTAAAAAAAAAATGTCATAGAAACCTCGCACATGTAATGGAGATTCTAAATGACAAACATATATTCCACAAACTTGTAAGGCTTACCCAAAAACACGTATTTCCTGAAACAAACTTTTACACACTATTTTTCGTACAATGTTATCGCGTTCTCGCTTGCTTGTTAGCAGTTCTCACTTGCGCTCGATGAAATAACAAGCTTTTCGAACATGCTCGGGTTGACGATAGATGAACCGGGAAGGGCCCTCTTAACACTTACAGTAAACGGGTAAATATGTTGAAAAACTTTGTACAGGCGCCAGCACATCAACCTACTACAATCTGTCAAATTTCTTTAATAGTTTTTCAACTTTATCACTAAAGTATAAGGTGCAAAGTTGATTGGGAAAATTTGTCAGTTTCGGGTAGGTTGACCTGCTGGCGTCTGTACATACGCCCAAAGTTGCGTCCAAATTAGCAAAAAAACGAATCTTTGTTAGCTCATAACTTTTTAATGGCTTTTAATTTTACTATTCTGTCTCCGCATAGATTAAATTAATACTGAGTTAAAACGATATCATGTTTCAACTTTGGATGTACAATGTCAAACAGTGGAGTTACCCTACCGAAATTTTTATGGAAAAAACATCGACAAGTGCAAGGCTTTGTCGTCAGTTTATATTAACTCTAGGCTCGTAGTAATTTTGCTAGACAAGCAGACCATGTCTAGAATATTGTTAAGAATCTTACAATGTATAAATTTTTCACTTGAAACGTGAAAGGCTGCCCGGACGACGCGCCTTCGATTTTGAAAGTTTGATCGTTTAGAGAGTGTCAGACAGTTTACGACAATATAAAACTTTCCGTGTCTTGAAAATCTATCTTTGGAAGGAAACACATAGTAGGACATCTTATGTAAAGAAACTAAGGCCCTCTATTTTAAGAAAACTTTATTCAAAACTCAAGAGTTTTGAAAAAACCCACGGATATTATCAATGGTTATAGGTACACTAAAATTGGCATGCTTTCTGTTATTTAAAAAAAATATTTCAAAAACTAAAACCCGACTAGAAAGAAAGAAAAGAAAGAAAAAAAGGTTTATTTATCACAGAGACACGTGTATACAAATAATAAAAAAATAAACAACTTAAATATTTGGCAGCTGCACGTCATGACTGTGACAAGAAGGCTTCCACTCAGCATAATTCTGTGCTATGAGGGACCCACAGCACAGCGCTGATTTTCAGTGGTCACCCGACAAATACGTACGGACATCAAGTCAGTAACTAGATATGAATGAAATAAGAAAAATTCCAGGGTGTAAATATTGATTCAATCAGTGTTCTGTCTCGTCGCGTCGCCTGCGCGCGCTCTTGCTATTTAAAAAGTACAGGAGTTGCATTTCACTATTGCGTCTATGAGCGTGATGACGTACTGTGCTGTCTGTGAGCCATCGAGCGGCGTCGCGCGCGGCGCCGCACGGCCGCGGTGCAGCGGCGCGTGCGGCTCACGAGACCTGCGAGGTCACGTAGCGCGCCACGCGACTCGTGTTACTACCGCCAAACAACACACTGTCAGTGGGCAACCGGCTTGCGCTTGCGTCTTAATTGACACTTGATCAAACGCGACCAACGTGAGATGCTTAGAGATACTAAGTACTTAGTCAATGCACCACGAGGGAAGATGACGACGCGTCCCACGCATCGCTACCCATGCCGCCTCGAGCCGCTTGGATGTTGATATACCTTGCCCATAGATGATAAACTTTATGTGAGTATTATTTATAAAATATTTGCTGGTCATACTTTTGTTTTTCTAATAGATTTTTTTCAGATGTAACTTAAAACTTTGTTTCGTTTTCAGGGATCTTATGGGAGGTGGTAAATCATTCCAGCAGCGAGAAGCGGCATACTTGAAACATCCTCTAAAGGCTGTGGTACAAAAACACGACAACTGAAAATCACGCTCCAAACGCTGTTCCGCATGCCTACAAAATTATAATGGCATGGCGACCACGGCTTAACTTTGACCATTTTTGTACCTATGTCTTGATGTCTGTCAGTTTTTTTTTGTTGTTTCATTCTTTTTAGAGTGTGAATTTTCAGTAGTTAGGTTTTAGTTTTTGCCTCTATCCTCAATATCCTATAAACAGCGGACCATCAAGATGCTTCCATCAATACCTCATTAAGTCAAATTAATCATTCAGCATTTATGAGGTAACAGATGAACATACACATACCGGTCAAAATCATAACCCTCCTTTTTGCTTCGCCGTAGTCGAGTGAAAAGATTGAGTATTCCATTTAATTTCCTGATCAATGACATGTCTAAGTAGTACCTATACAGGGTCAAAATAAAAAAGCAAGCGAAACTCCGCAGACGTGTTGCGTATCGATATTTAGACATGATGAACGAAAAAAAAAAAAAAAATTGATGATCCTTTTTTGGTGATATCAACCGCAGTGTACTTCGTGTTTTTTTTTGTGTGAACATCACAGACGTGAAGGATGACGATAATAAACATGATAAAATAAAATAGATTTGTCAACTCATATTTCAAGTAACAAAACTACCAGCAGTCATGAACCCAAAAACAAAACAACATATCTTTTATATTTTATCGATACCCATCACGTCTGCGGAGTTACGCTAGCTAATTTAATTTGACCCTGTATAGGTAACTAGCTGCGCCCTTAGCGGTTTCACCCGTATAAGTCTCGATCCTGTGGGAATATTGGGATAAAAAGTATCCTATGTCCTTTTCCAGGTCATGGTATACGCATGTGCCAAATTTCGTCCGAATCTGTTCAGTCGTTTTAGCATGAAAGCGTAACAAACAAACAAACAAACTCACTTTCGCATTTATAATATTATTAAATATAGTTAGGACGACTGGTTAATATTAATTTCAACCATAATTAACTAACATGAAATACCTAGTCAGGAATCAAGAACAATCAACCTTTCAGAATCCTAAGTTTTACAGAAAAAAGGATTAGTACCGAATGAAATAAGCTCATTGCCCTCTTTCAAATCCTTTAATCCCAAGAGTACCTACCTATTTACACATCTGCCTACCCTTTTCCCAACTATAATAGGGTCAGCTTCCAGTCTAACCGGATGCAGCTGAATACCAGTGGAGCGACTGCCTATCTGACCTCAATAACCAATTTTCTGGGTAATTCGATACACCTTCGTAAGACTGGTTGTTAGACTTTACGACCCATAACGAGTGTCAATGATCTACGAGTGACGGGACCAACGGCTTAACGTGCTTTCCGAGGCACGAAAGAGGTTTCGGTATGTAAAGATGGGGACCCATCCATGAACCAACCTCGGCAAGCGTAGCTTAACCTTCAATCGACCCGTGTGTTACTTAACCACGAGCCCCTCCCAAGAGTACCTACCTATCTACTAGTATATAAATACAACATAAGTCCTCGACACGGATTGGGTCCCCTGGCGACAATATACAAGGCAGTATTTACCGACAGCATACGCGAATGTGCTGCGAGCCGGCCCGAAGCGGCTTGAAACGTAGATGAGAATAATTTATTGGTTTCATGTGATTCATTTGATGGAATGGATTAATGGCGTCATTTGGGAGTAGATAAATGGGTGGTAATTATTGAGTTCTTTTTTTTTAATCCATAACATTTATCATCATGTTTGTATTACAAAAGCGGTTAAGTGCGAGTTGGACTCGCGAATGAAGGGTTCTGTACCAGCGTACAATATTCGACACTACATATTTATTCTACTTACACGTTTCTTGTGTGGGGGACTCACTTTAATTCTTAAGCTTATTTTATTTATTTATTATTAGTTGTTATGGCGGTCATAGTAAACACACTTTGTGAACATTTCAAAAATGGCTACCTACTTATTACTAGCAGCACTGCGAAAGTCACCAAATTACTTCAATGGAAAAGATTATTTGGATTTTCATGGGTTCAAATCATCACAGAGTTCATTTGTATTAATAATTAAACACAACATGGCCTTAAGCGTAAGTTACATTCATTTCATACAGTTTCTTCACTCTCCTGTAAAGTAGCCATTTTTGACTTCCGTACTGTTAGAACTTCACTGACGATATGTAAATTTCAATGTATATTACGGTTCAATAGATACAGCCCTCTGAACGACGGACGGACAGCGGCGCCTTAGTAATAAGGTCCTGCTGGCCCCTTTGGGTACGAAACCCTAAAAAGAGGTATGTACTGTTAAAGCATTTCGCTGATTTTGTGTCGTCAAGTCCCATGTAACGCCGAAACACGGCAGACACGGTATTTCGGCCATGGCTGCCAATTTCAACTGAGTCTAGCCTTCGGCGCGGGAGATATTATAGTCACTATAATATCTCCCGCGCCGAAGGCTAGTCTACAGCAGATACAGGTGCACTCTGTCTGTTGTCCGATCGACACGACCGGAGAGAGATCAGGCGCAGCACCAAAGGCTTAACGTGCTTTCCGAGGCAAGGGGATATCACAACGCCAACTTCCAAACTCCGGGCTGTTACTAAGAAATTCCTAATGGAAAAACCTAATAACACTTTGCCCGATCCGGGAATGGAACCCAGTTTACGCCCCACGCTCAGCAGTCGCGCTTAAGAGACCAACGAGGCAGTGATTTATGTAATAAGGGACGAGCCTATCGCCACAAATACAGACTCTGTCCTACTTCTGTATTTTTCTTAATGAAAAAAACGATCACATGTTCTTCTAAACTTATTTGTAAGAATTGGGTTGGGTTTAAAAGTAAACTCTTACATTTTCCATTATAATCATTTATTCCAATTTTGTAACACCTATCTTGAACCTGTGTGCACAAGTAAACGAATAAACGAATTTGATTTGATTTTTATCTTTTATTTTTTCATTAAGCTAATACTGTTTTTGAAGTGAAAACTTCTGTAGCGGCGTTGTGCACTTTTTTGTGATGGGTAAAAAAATTTAAACTCGCGTCAGGACACGTGACCTGATCGAAAATTCGTAAGATTCTCATGTTTGTGTACAATAGCGCAATAAATGAATATTGTATTTTACCACATAAATGATAGTACTTTTATACTGATAATTAAAGCAATTCGTGCAAAATTATTCCCTAACCATTAAAAATATCAAAAATGCACAACGTTAATATTCAAGTTTTCACTTCTACCGGCACTCCCGCAGTGCAACCAGTTGATTTTTTTAATTAATAAAGTAATCATTGAAATCACGAAGCCAGCTTATCACGAGCACTGTGTTCACTTTTTTTCCAATATAGTACATACTAATTCCATGATTTTTTCAAAATTACAGTTGACGGCTTTGACATTAAACTACAGTGTTGCAAGCAAAGATTTAGTTTAAAAACATAATCTATGGTTGCAAATCATCATAAATGACGGAGATTAAAAAAAATATAATTTGGATATAACGTTTACTGTTAGAGTGAGTGTTAATTCAATGCATCTAATTATAGATTCCGCTCCATACGAAAGCAGACAGCAGATTCATGACACTCTAAACTCAATCTTACCTAGATAAATATCTATTTCAAACCAAACTACCTTCCCTATGTTTCTAGCCAAAAAAAAGCGCACAAATAATAAATAGATTCCGCAGCTGCTATCCGTTTAGTTAACGTAGAACAGAGAGAGCTTATGTCATTTGTTTCGTAAAGGTTTTAAGGTAATAACCCTGAAAGGCATCTTTCAAAGAGTCTTCAGGGACATATACACAGAATATTTCATGTGTTTTAGAAGAAAATCTTAGAAAATAGATACATTGTTATTTTTTGTAATGATATTACTTAGGTAGGTACTAGTCTCCCTTATTACATGGAAGTTGAACATAACTGGAGACATAGACATAGATTTAGATTTGTTACATACAGCTTTAGTGGCAATCATGTCATTTGGTCTAATATTATTTGATTTTGCTTTTATATAGATTCTTTTCTTTTAGATTTTGTGAATGTGAGAACGTTGTAGGCTTAACAGACTGTAGATCTGTCGACCCTTTTCTATCTTGCTAAGTACCTGGTACTTGTTGATAGGCCTACACTGTCCTCTCATACCTATTAACTCTGTAATTTGAAAACATTGTAAATACCATTTACTTTAAAAAGAGTAACCATAGAGTTCCTTGCCGGCTCTTCTCCATAGGAAACGACCAATTGGAACCGTGCACCTAGCTTCTGACGTTTCATGTGCCCTTATAGGTTTATGTGAAATAAAATATTTTGAATTTTGAATTGAATTTTGACAAGTGGGTGTACTGTGAGTACACTTCTGTCTAATCCTCCGAGGATTACAGGCGTGATGTTATGTGTGTGTGTTATTGCTAGTAAGCAATAACTAGTAAGCCTACGTATCATGGAATTCCTGGAAATTGTGTTAAAAAAATTGCGATGATAACTACGCTTTGGCAGACTGGTGAATGTAGAATCTTCTTCTTTTCGTGCGATTAATGACTAACCTGGTGTCAGAGTTTTAAAGCCGCCCATGGGCGGCTTTAAATCATGGGTGGCTTGGCTTCACATGCCGTCGAGAAATATCTCTCAGGCATGCCGGTTTCCTCACGATGTTTTCCTTCACCGTTTTTGAAACAAGTGATAAATATACAATACGCTGTTGAATTCGACAAGTCAGAGGATTTGGGTTCAAACTCAAGACCTATGACTTGGCAGTCTGACGGTCACGCCTGATTAACATAAAATGTAATAGGTAGAATGATTAACATATGATGAAAATTCATGTAAGCTGGTCTTCTTTTTCTTATTTTGGTGCCTGCCTTATTAATGAAGATTGGCCACCAACTCCGAATATATTTTCTCTTTGTCCTTCGTGAGGTGGGGAACAGGTCAGCAGCACTCAGAAACTGCTATAGCAAGGAGTTCTCTTAAATGCAATAATCGCCGCATTACTTAACTGTCCTGTCCAAAGTATTGGCGATCGCAGTAAGTGGGGAAGGCTTCAAATCTGATGTGTTTGTGAGACCACGATTGATTGAATAATGTAAAACATTCAAAAAAGTTGACTATGGAGTTTCTTGCTCATTCTTTTCCATGCGAAATTACCTTTTGGAAGGGGTAACTAGTAATGTTGACGTTCAAAAGTACCTTTTTAATCGACTTCAAAAAGGAAGATGTTCTCATTTCGACTGTTTTTTTTTGTATATGTTTGTTACGCGATTACTCCGCCAATTATGAATTGATTTTGAAGATTCTTTTTTCGTTTGGTAGGTCACACTTCAGATGTAGTCCCATATAAATTTTATTAAATTTGCTTGGGTCGTTTTTGAGTTAGCTTCAATAATACGTATTTTTCCCGCTTAGTCTATGTGGATGATGTTATAGTTCCTGTCACTGTTATTTACATATAGCAGGTAGTGGTATTCGAATTTATGTGGGGTAGGTACCACAACTAATAAGTGAAAAAGGTCTCTTTGGTTTTGTATTTTCGGTTTTTGCCACCGACTTCCGAAATTAAAGCTATTTTTCACTTTTTAGTGTTTATTTTTTTGAAGTACCTAGGTTGTTTTTTTTGTAAAAAGTTTTTTGGTGGATAATTTTAAATAAATCATTTGACTTTGATAAAATTAATAAATCACCACGCTTAACTCACCCGGATTTATTTATCACAAAATTCCAATACTTAAGTATTAATTTTCCTTTTGCTCAATCTTAAAAGTAGAACATAAAATTCCAAGGACTCAAGATTCCGAAGGGGTGAGAGATTCCTGCCTCGGGTCTGGAATCTTCCAATGAATATCTTTTTTGATCAATAGTGATTCTTAAAGTAGAATTTCTTGCTAAAGGCACATTTACACTAAAAGAGTTGCTCTACTAGCTATCAACGAATTTCTCGCTCAATTAATGTACAAAAGATTGTCATAATTTCCGCCGAAAGACGTCCACTGCTGGACATAGGCCTCCCCCAAGCACTGCCACTTCAACCGGTTCTGTGCTTCCCGCATCCAGTGGATTCTGTAATCGTTCCTCACCGTCGCGCACTCGATGCTCGTTGCTCGCCAACTCGTTTTTAGTTGGTAGTTTTACTCGCTTCTCGTTGATCGTTGGGATCCGTGCCATAAATAGTTGTAGGCAAACTAATGTTCTTCGTTGAGAGGAAACACATTGTGGTAGGTAATTGCTTGGCGATTCTCCCTTACAAGTCTCGCATAAATATTTGCAACTTGCAAAGGGTGACTCTCAATCTGCCTAGCTTTTTCCCAACTATGTTGGGGTCGGCTTCCAGTCTAACGGATGCAATTGAATACCAGTATTCTACATGGAGCGACTGCCTATCTAACCTCCACAACCCGTTACAGTTTGACGCGATACCTGATAAGACTGGTTGTGGACTTTTGGGCTTCTTCTGAAGACCCGTAACGACAGCCAAAGATCTACGAATTAAACTTGGGACTAACGGCTTAACATGCTTTTCGAGGTACGAAGGATTCCCTCCGATATGTAATAAATGGTTACCCATCCACGAACCGACCGCGGATAGCGTAGCTTAACTTTCAATAGACCCGTGCTGCTGTTAACCTTTAGCAACGAGCTCCTAAGGTGTGAATATCATGTAAATAAGCCTTTACTCCTTTGTTCAGCAATCTACAAAGTATTTCGAAGAATTTTCTAAGAAACTCTATTTGAATCGGATATTTTGATGTCGGTATTCCCAGTAATTGGGTTACGAGGGTCGGATGGCAGTCGCTTCTCGGTAAATATTGATATCAGGAACATCTGGTTAGACTGTTGGCCGAACTGAACCTGATTGATAAAAGGCTAAGTGGATTTTGGTCTCTGACAAGATTGTATTTTTCTCCCGTTTTGAGTATCGTACAAATGGAGCACGGAATCTCCGCGCTGGCAGCGTCTACACAGACGGCAGTAGTTATAGGTACTAATAAAATTCGTGGCCCCGAAAGTGCGTTTAACGAACAACTTCTGTCAATTCAAATCCGTCAGTTTCTTTACGTCATTTCCGTGGTAGTGCGCGAGTAAACGGTTACGCTTCGTCTTTCTTATATCTATGATGGAAAGTGTTGATAATGCCGACTCTAGTTGTGGCCTCCGAGGCGTCTCCGTAGGGTTCCCTCTATCTGGCAGAATCTTGATGCTCCGAAATTTAATTACTTAATTTTCGCCGGCCGGCCTCAGCCACGGCGGTGAGAGTTAAAACCATCTGCGACGATAAGCTCGCGTGGGACCGCTTGAGCCCCGCAGGGGTGGAGCCGTTACAGAAGCCATGCCTGCTGCATGTTGCATTCTCACTTGCATGCTCCATGCTTGCTGCATGCATGGTGTATGCTTGTTTACATGTTTGTGTGAACTTTCTGCGATATGATGGTTCTGCTTTTTAATTATTATGAATATGAAATGTATGCCTAAAGATGATTCTGACTTACAAAATTATGAGTTTTGAATGTATATAAATGAGTGTATGCCAAACGATTTTCTGCGAAATGAAGTTTATGCTTATCAGCTGTTATGCACAATAATATTATGACATAAAAAGTTCTGCTATAAAGGGTAGACCCGTCTTTGTACCCTATGGTCGTATAAGACGATAAAAGGATCCCGCAGACAGACACTGTTCTTGAAACTTAAGCATTACGGATTGGAACTTGCGCTTAGCTTAGTAAAATCATATTTGAATGATAGACTGCAGCAAGTTCAAATAAACAGTGTAAATGCATTGGGTTTAAAAGTCAAAATGGGTGTACCACAGGGCTCGATATTGGGTCCATTCCTCTTTTTAGTATATATATATAAATGATTTACCTCATTTACTAAAAAACCGACCACAAATGGTGTTATTTGCTGATTGCACAAGAGCTTGACGACGTAAATAACGCTATGCTAAAGGTCCATAATTGGTTTACTGTAAATAATTTGGTATTAAATGAGAAGAAAACTAAATGCATAAGATTCGCGTTACCAAATGTTAGAAGTAGTTAATGTCACGTTTTACTGAATAAAGATACACTAGAACTCGTCGAAAAAACGGTTTTCCTGGGGATCAGTAAAATTCTATTAATCTCTCAAATACATTGCAAACTATAGTTTTTTTTTATAATTTAAAAGCATTTTTTAATTTTTTGTAAATGTGTACCACGGAGCCGTCTATTATGTTATTGAGTATGTCGACTTGAAAGAGCATTTGAGAGTATGTCATGCTCACTAAAATGTCTCGCTGATGGTGGCGAGTTTGTTGAATCATTCGGTTCCCTCCAAAATAGTTGAGATGGATGGTAGTGATCCTCGCGTCATGTTCGTGAACGGGCGCCGTCAATTGTGACTGGTCATCACTTATCTGCCAGGGTTTATCATTAATCTTATATTTTGAATTGTTTTGCTTATTTTTTGTACATTATTTTCACATATAGAAGCAACAAGAATAATGAATAAACAATATATAAAACAATATTTAAAAGAGTGTCCTTGCAGTTTCTTGTCCGTTCTTCTCCATAGAGATCTACGTTTTGGAATGGCAACTAGCTTCAACTTTCTGACTAACTGACCGACTATTAGACAATTCAAAAGTGCCTGTAAATGGTTTAATTGAAATAAATGGTTTGAGTTTGAGTTTGCACGACGCGACTCGAGTGGAAAAAATTCTATGAAAACTTAATGGAGATTATATTTTACATTGAGCGTCTACTTTATAGACCTTTTTTATTTGTGATCCTCATTTTATTTGACAAGTATGGTGACTATGGCTATTATCAAATGACATTATAGCACTTTAGTTTCTTGCCACGTAAGGAGAATGTTTCAAAGAACTTTTGATCTTATACCTACACACGTAGAAGGAAAGAATTCATAAATAAAATAGTAACTGAATAATAAATATTTCTTCCGCATCCACTTTAAAAACTTAACGAAGTCAGAATGGCGTATTTAACTTTTTTTAATCCCGGACAAAGTAAAAACAAAACACAACCAAAACCAAGTACAACTTACTCCATGTTTTAAAACAGAAAATCTTATTTTTAATCGACAAAACTTTTATGGCCATTCCGTTTTAAATCTTAGTAACTTGGCATCACTTGGCTGCTTTGCCAAGTCGTCCAAGTTTACCGTTGAAAACTTGGCAATACAGCGGCATTCCCGGCCAAGTTTTAAAACTTAACTTGAAGTCCGAACAGGTGAGCCAACTTTGTTTTATGTTTTTTTAAACTTTAGTTAAGTGTAATTTTTGAAGGTTTTTATTGTATTTAATGTACAAATTCAGTTGGGAGTTTTTTGGAAAAGCTACGAGTCGTTGAGGGTATTTTTTCTACACGAGAAGTACTCTGTAATAAGTACTGTCTAGTATCTTCGTAATTTCAGGGAGTCTACAGATACAGCGTGTATACTGCACGCGTAGCATGACAACCATAGAAACAGGTTTTCTACGGGTTTTGGGTTGGTGAAGGGCGTTTTGGGGGACTGTCTTATGTAATTTTGACGTTCGAAAAGTGGTGATTCTCAGCCTAGTTTGAATAAATGACTTTTGAATTGAATTTAGAATTTTTTGTCGACGGAAGAATAGACAAAATGATAGTTGTTTATCTGTTATTTTGTCTATTCTTCCGTCGACAAAACTCGTTTCTACTGTGGTCATTTAAATATCTTGGTCACTGGGTCACTGAGGTAATATGCTGGCCCGTAGGTTTGCACGGTGTTCTTACGACGTTAAAATGACGCTTTTTCGAGCTTACTGTCAGACTTTTTACACCTGCAGCCTTTGGGTCAAGTATACGCAGAAGGCATACAGCGCCCTGCGTGTACAGTATAACAATGCTTTCAGGATGCTTGTGGAGCTGCCGCGGTATTGTAGCGCTTCGGGTATGTTTGCTGATGCGAGAGTGGATGATTTTTATGCCATTATTCGTAAACGATGCGCTTCTCTCCGGCACAGAACAGATACCAGCACCCACGGCATGTTGAGAGCATTGAGTGACCGGTGGGACTGCCCGATGCTTGGTCGATGGGTGAGACTGCACGCACAGGTCGGTTCTTGATAGCTGTACGTGCATTTATTTTACTTTATTTTAATTTAATTTTATGTTGTTATTATTCTGCCTATTTTGTGATTTTTAGTGTGTGTATTGTGTTATTTTTATGTTATTTGATTCAATGTATAATTTATTTCTATGGACTTCAGTGTCTGCAAATAAATGTTTATTTATTTATTTATTTAAGCGTGCAGCATCATAGTCGTGAAAAAATAATCAGCTATTCCATACATTTGAGTCGAGTAGGTATTGAAGTTATGTGTGGGACAGCTGATATTTTTTTCGCAAATATAAAGTATACATTTTACAAGAGGTCACCCCTTGTATACCGCTACAGGTAAACTTAAAAAAAAAAAACAACCTTTGGATCGATTAAGGGAGAAGGAAAGACAATACTGCAGGTAGTCTGTGGTATACTATTTACATATACAATAAATACATATATATATTGCAACGCGCACTGCCAACGACACGTTATCACCACAAACCACTAGTGTACGTACCATTTCTGTATACTGGACGTTTGTGTATTGAAAAGACATGGTTAAATGATACTTTTCACACCCGATTAAGCGAAACACAATAACACAACTGTACGCACGGCGACCGCGCGCTCGCAAACGGGAGCGAGGAGCGCAACACGTGCGCGTCAGCCTGTAGCACCCGGGCGACTGAAGGGGTTGTTTTACCCCCGCGCCGCTGTGCGCCCGCGCTGCCTACCGCCTAATGCCGCTACGACCTGCCGTGACCTGTGTTGTGCGCGTATTATTGCGGATAGGTACTAAGTGCCGCTCGGTGTCCAACTTGTAACCTATTTTAAATATTTTTGGGACAAAATATAACATGGTATAAAAATTATTGGAATCGATTCAGTTACTTATTCTGAACAAAGTATATTCAGGTTTCGCATATACTATTTATAACGTTGTATATATACAAACTACCTACCTCACCTACTACAATTTATATCGTAGTTTGAATTTAAACCTATGTACTTCGATGAGGTATTAAGGCCCCCGAAGACACGACAGACACGACACGAAGTTTTCATAGAAATTGTTCCACCAGAGTTGCGTCGCTCCTGCTTGCGGGAGCCTTTAGTGAACGAAAAAAAACGTAAGGTAAATTACATAATTATACAACATAATCTAGCAAAAGAATTTCTTATTGTTTTCAATTACGCTGTTCTTCAAGTTTCACAAAGCTCTCTGTAACTGAAAACAAGTGAATTTCTCAAGCTTCGCCTCGCAGACTATTGTAACTAAAATGAAGAATGTAATTTAAATTATTTTGAATACGAACTAGTAAAATTTTCTCAGAAGTTAGTTTTTTTACGCTTGGTGGTCGGCAAGGAAATACTGCGAGAGACTAAATCCGCTTCTTTGTAAAGGTGAACTATGTAAATTATAAAGCAACTAGCCCCACGGTTTCACTCGCATAAGTCTCAATCCCGTGGGAAAATCGGGATAAAGTATCCTATGTCCTAACCCAGGTCATGGTCTACCCATGTGTGCATCCGAATCCGTTCAGCCGTTTTAGCGTGAAAGGGTAAAAAACATACTCACTTTCACATTTATAATATTGTTTAATCAAACTTTTGTAACTCACACACTGACTTATTAGTACCTATTACTTGTTAAAATGTTAGGAATATCGTATAATTTTACAATGTTTGTAAATATGTGAGCACCGTGCATCTATCACATAATTAATTTATCTGTCATTCCTTCAATTTCATTATTTTTACCTATCGTAGTATAGTAATCTTATTCTAGGTGCATCGTCTTCACATATAATTATATAATTGATGTATACAAGATATTGTGAAAACATTTTAAAAGAGTAACGGTGGAGTTTCTTGCCCATTCTTCTCCATACGAAAACTACGTTTTGGAAGGGGCGACGTGAATATTTTTTTTTTGTAAATTTTGACGTTCAAAAGTGCCTTTTGTGTGCCTAATTGAAATAAATTATTTGACTTTGACTTTGACTTTATAAGATCTGCAGTGAGGAGTAATTTAAAAAAATTGCTTTTTCTGAGCTACGGAGAGAATTAATACGATTGTTGTTGAGACAACGGTGTCCACTGTAGAGTACATGCTATAGTATATATATAATATGCAGAGAAGGAATGAACATTGATCACTAATGAAATCAATCTACCTGGCCTTTTCCTAAAAGCGATTTAGGCATAGTTGTATGTAGGGGTCGGCTTCCAGTCTAACCGGATGCAGCTGAATACCAGTATTTTACATGAACCGACTGCCTATATAACCTCCACAACCCAGTTACGGGGTAACACGATAACGCTTGGTAAGACTGGTTGTCAGAAAATCGGGCTTCTGACGAACCGTAACGACTGTCAAAGATCCAAGAATGACAAATGACAGAATGACAATGATTTCAATAACGAAAAACCATACATAGTATACTGTTTGGATTCCTACAAGGAGAAATAAGGGGAAAGGTCAATGACCGTTATTGCCACGCTAAAGCGATTCAAGTATAGTATGTTCTCGTAGAGTATTCTATCTATCTACTCATAAAGTTCAACACAGTGACGTAATATTGGACAATCCCAATGATGTCCTCATTCTGAAATCGCTTTTAATTTTGTTCTTTGTTAAACTTTATTAAGTCGGTTGAAGCTAAAGTTAGCAGAAAAGTTCGCAAATCTAATTAAAAACGAACTACTCTTCCATTTTCAAGTAGAAATCTATTATAAACTCAAATATCCAAGTTTCACTGGTTTATCTTTCATATTCCTATATATTCGTAACCATTGACCTATGTACGCGTGGTATATTAAATATTGCTACATTTATGAAGTATTCCCTGTAATGAAATACAAGCGAACTCTTGAAGCGAGGGACGGCGACTGGGAGGAGGGTGTTCACGGATTTTAGAAATGAGGGACTTTATTAAAAACACTAAAATTGTAAGATATCAAACTAATATTTATTAAATATTTTGTAGGTAGTGAAAGACATGTTGCATCATTATACATTTTATTACTAGAAATTATTTATTAAAAAAAAAAAACTTTAAAATTTAATTTCATTATAGCGTTTCTTACATTTTTTTTAAATTTTAATATTTTTGTACAAATTTTTTATATCCTTTCGTACAAAATATTTTTTTTTTTTTTAATAGTTATACAGGGTGGAATTGAAGTCATGGGCAATATTTTAAACTAAGACACTACTCATGATACTATTTGCATTAAGGCTACTATTACGCAAATCAAAAATATTATTAATGCAAGTATGGAAAACCTTAAAAATTTAGTAAGTACTTAATTCATATTGTAAAAGGCTATTATTGCAAATAAACACTAAAAATAATAAAAATAAAATACTTCATAAACGCCAATAAGTTTTGAAGTATCAAAATATTAAAGCGCACTGCAGAGCGGAAAAAAAAGTAGGTAAACAAACATCAAATAATACTAATAGCTAGGTTCATTGCGGCCGGCCGGCACGCGGCATCAAAGAATAGGCTAAGCTGCCCGCCCCGCACTCCCCGTCCCGTTCTCCCTCACTCAAAAATACGAATATCACCCCCGCGCGGGGGCAGCCTCCCCAAACTAGTGTCATAACGACTGCGCAGGTGGGTTGACGCATGTAGTTGATTTACGATAAATCCGGACGTAATCGCCGCACGCGCCTCACTCTTCTTACCCTTGGATTGCAGTGCATAAAGTGTTAGTGGATTAATTGTGAACACGATGCCTCGACCGCGTAATGTGCAGGGTAGGTACACAAACCAACAATACCTACAAATGGTTTTACTTTACAATGGCACAAGTTTATTACGAGCTCGTGAAATGTTCCATCGCCGCTACCCGGACGCCCCTAAGATGACTCACTGACTTAAAATTATTGTAAATAAACTTCGTGATTCCTGAACAATTAGTGTAAATACTGTGATTCCAACTTTGTAAATACGCCAAAACTACGGGAAATTAATTTTACCTACACATTTATTTTATTATGTGTGTTAGTTATCGTAGTTTTGACCGTCCTAAGCCGGCAAAGTATGAAGGGAAAGTTGGAATGAATTAGGAATCAAATCGTTAGCAACTTACCTATGTCACGTGAGTCGAGCGGGGTCAAGGAGTTCACGCGCAATGACAAGTACCGCACATACGGCGCGCGGCGTAGTCTACCTACAGCAGCACTCGCTATCGCGATGCGCGACTTTGATACTTTATATGACTTAGTACATTTTATAGGTTTTCCATACTTGCATTAATAATATTTTTGATTTGCGTAATAGTAGCCTTAATGCAAATAGTATCATGAGTAGTGTCTTAGTTTAAAATATTGCCCATGACTTCAATTCCACCCTGTAGAAACCAACCTGGCTTACACCGGTTTGAACTCAGATCACGTAGAAAATAGCTTGAAATCTAATATTAAGAAAAGGACATGATTTTTTGACACATGATTTTATGATAGTTTTTATTTTTGTCTATTCTAAAAATTCTGAAAAACATGAACTGTAACTGAAACTCAAAGCATTTATTTCAAATTAACCAATTACAGGCACTTTTGAATTGTCAAATGTCAAGGGGTCGGTCAGCCAGAAAGATGAAGCTAGTTGCCCATTTCAAAGAACGGGCAAGGAATTCCACGGACACTCTTTTAACTAAAAGAGCAAACAGTGAGAGATAGGTTATTTAAACATAATACCACGCCTGTATTCTCCGAAGGGTTAGGCAGAGGTGTACCTATCGTACACCATACATACATTTCGCCAGTTATTTTTAAGTTCCAGGTAGACAAAAATCCAGAATCCGGGCTGCAAGTGAGCAATTCTTGATGGAAAAACCCAATACTACTTTGCATGACCCGGGAAATGAACTCAGAAGCGCTTGGATTTTGACCACAAGACATAATATCTTTTCCCTAACAAACAAATAGACGCATGTCCTACAAGGCTTTCCCCAAAAGGATGGTCACACATCACGAAAGCAATGACCCGTTTCATATTATTTGATTTGTCTGGAGCCGCGGGCTGGAGTGAACGAAAATGCTACCTTACTCAACAATACTTTGTTTTGTTTGTAATTCTATGTGGGTGTATTATGGTAGAAAGTTTGTACTTATGGAAGAAGAATTGTAGACATATTTAAAAAATCGGTTATTTCTTCTTTTGTTCGTATAATTTTTTTTTCCCCGACCTTTACCTACATATAATATTTTTAGACTTTTGTTCTTATTTGAAAAAAAAAATAAAGATAAGTTTTTTCATAAGAAAATTATTAAAAAAAATGACTCAATTAATCATGAGAATCGGAAAATTTTTATACCGGAGAAAATTACAACTGAATTTCAATTTAGTGGGTAAGGGTATGCAATTATGCATACACCTAATCGGATATGTTCTATTAGAATCATCATAATTTTACTAACCCGTTATCGTTCAGTTCTGAACATGAGCTTCCTAATCAAATATAATTATCAAAAACAGTCTAAGGACCAATATTTTTCGGTTGCATTTCATCATCCGGCTTGAAGGACCAAAAAAAGTGTTTGGGTGATTCTAAAACCGACCGCTTTGAATGCTCTGAGCACTTTTATTGTTTTTTTTATTTTTTTATTGAAATATATTTTTACATACTGTTTGCAATAATAGGCACAAATGCTGTGTGTGCAGAATGCATGGCGCGTAAGCTTAAAGAGTAATGTACGGTTCCGTAAAGCTATAGACCAATCCTTAGATACCCTTTGCATCTAGCGTAGACGTTTATTCAACGTATAAGCTGCGTCAACGCGTTGCAAAGCTAGAGCTGCATCTACGTGATGTCAATGAACCCCATATGCAATGATCAAATCAAATCAAGTCATTTATTCAAATTAGAATGAGAATCAGCACTTTTTGAACGACTAGATTGCATAAGACAGTCCCCTGGCATGCCCGCCCTTCACCACTTCCTAGTGCTTTAGTTGGGAAAAAGAAGTGGCGCAATAAACTCCCCAGCAACACAGCTGAAGATTATTTCTACTTACCCTAAGTAGCTCCTTCCCACGGGTGTAAAAGGTCAGAAACACCATTGATTTATTCCATGAGATTGAACTTCATATCCCCAACAGTAAACAAAAGTTTTCTTTTTCCATTTATATTATTTATCTACATCATTAATCCATTTCGTACCCAAGGACCATTTTTTTTGATAAACAAAACAAATGTAGGTAAAATGTAGTGTTTTATGAAAAAGGTTCGACCCCCGATGTATCACCGTCGACACTGTAGCACTTACAGGCTGTGACAGGTGAGTAGCTATCTCGGATCACCTTGTATGTAAGAGCAGTTTTATGTTTTAATCAATCTTTCTTGATCATTTGGTCTACAAGACTTAAATATTGAGATAATATAAAACATCTAAAAAAAAACCGTGAGGGTGTTGTTAAGTATCGGACTGATAGTCTATTTATGTGGAAACTTACAGGATAAAAGAAAAAAGAAATCGCCACATTTTTTTTCAATGGGGAATTTTACCGGGTTAGTACATGGGGCGCGGGCGGCCGTCGTTTAGAGGATGTCTACAAGTCATAACTTATGACTCCTGTTGAACATTTGCTAATTTTTCATGGTAATTGTGGTACTAAAAATATGAATTTTAAATATAATAATAATAATAAGATTTTTTATTACTTTTTGGTAATGTTATTGCAGTACCTGTGTACATTTTGTATATATATTTTTTACCACATCAAACCATTTTGACGATACCAGGTCTAATGTAAATTCTGGTTCCAAAAATTAAACTAACGCTAGATTGCTAGCCTTTGTCAAATTGAAGACCGAATTTAAAATTATGACTGACGAAGACGAACTGTCCTTTGATCTAGTCAAATCAAATATTTACTATGTTAACAAGGTTAAGATAATATCATCATTCATCAAAAACCTTTGATAGCTTATTTACTTCGGACATTATCTCAAAAAGGACACCAAAGATCAACTAGATTTTCAAACAAATTTTGCACATTATATGAGTCACAAGCCGCCACGACCCGGATTCGACCGCAGGACCTAATGTAACAACCGCAATACTATCGCTTCATCTTCCTACCCTCCAATTAATCACAGCCAAGCTTCCCTGGCCCATAGAACAAACGAGTTGACCCACAACGACTGGGCGATAATCTCCTATAAACTAAATACTCGTAGAGCGAACTTTTTAGTATATTATTCCCGAAACTGGTCCTTTGTGTTTAGTCCTTTTGGGTAGATTTTAATGAGCGTTTGTGTCAGAAGTATGTGGAATTTATTTGAATGTAGTGCTGGGTTTTCGACTGAAATTAATAACGGTCGCTCTGTGTAGAGTAATGGTATTTCAACCGCATCTGTTTAGACTAGAATTCTGAATTAGTTGGGAGAATAAATTCGAATGATGTAACCAATATTATGTAACCATTTTTTTAAATTTAAAAGATTGTCCGTGGAGTTTCTTGCCCGTTCTTCTCCATAGGTACCTAATACTACGCTTTGGAATGGGCGACTAGCTTCATATTTCTGACTGACCGACCCCTTGACAATTCAAAAGTGCCTGTAATTGGTTTATTTGAAATAAATGCTTTGAGTTTGAGTTTGAATACTAACAACAGAAGCATCAAGTAAAGTGAAATATAGTAAAATACCATATTTCTAAACCTACGTTCACATGTACTTTATAAGTTTATCTTGGACAGCACTGACATCGTTGAAGGAAAAATCATCACGAAACCTGCGGCCCAATTGCGTAACATACTCTCTTTCACAAACTGAAGAATTGTTAAGGAAATTCCTAAACCATTGATTCTTAAGTTTGAAAAATTCGTCTGCTTGACAACCTAAATAATGCAATGAATGTTGTTCAATTGTCACAATGAAATACATTGCAATTGTTATTGTGTTACATAATTACCCTGCTAGACTAATAAACTATAATTAATGTAAGTCTGAAATCGCAAATCCACCTCGAACAAGCCTGGTGAAACCTGGTGGTGGCTGGAATTATTATATATTTCAAAACCAGATGGACATGGTATCTTCAAAAGTATAACAGTATTGCTATACTCTACAAAGAAGCAAGCATATGTTATACGATCCAATGTTGCAACACCCCAAGAAATAACCCCAACTAACCCAAGAATCAGGTTACTTCTACTACTAAGTAACCGCAACCCAGATACAAGCTGAGCAGCAGAAAGTAAGTACAGCAAAAATTCTTCTATAACCTAGATAAAAGGACCATTTTAAATGACAAACATTCCCTGTTAACTTGTAATTTACAACAAGTCTCTTCCGTGGTTTCCTTCCTATGCCTTTTCTACGGAAAATTTATGGTCCTAACGTCTTTGTTTAGTTTTTCGTTTAAATTTTTGCGCTCAGGAAGTGGGGACGATTGTGAGTGTGGTTTATCACGGAGTTTCCTTTAAACTGGTTTTATTTTTGTGATGGTTTGTTTTTGGCTGTATTTTTGTTCTTGCTTTTTTGGTCCTTGGTTACGAATGCAGTCGTTTGTTACTAGTTTTATATTTTTATCATTTAATTTGGTAGAAAAGAAGAAAAGAGAAAACAAACTTAGTTTTTATCTATGTTTTTACTCCCTCGTTGGTCTAGTGGTCGTAAGCGCTACTGCTGACCATGAGGTCCTTGGTTCGATTCCCAGGTCGGGCTAAGTGTTATTGGGTTAGTCCATCTGGAATTTCTCAGTAACAGCCCGGAATCTGAATTTGTGCCCAGTTGTTGGCAATAGGCTCCCCATTTTTACATGGGACTTAAACATAACTGGCGAAATATGGGTACTCCTCTGCCAACCCTTCGGAGATTACAGGTATGATGTTATGTCATGTAATGTATTTTTACTTAGGTTAGTCGTAGCGTAGCGGTAGGAGCTTTTAGAAGAAAAAATACAATGGAGAAAATCAAGTTTTTTTGTTTTATCGTGTTTAGATTTTGATACCCATAACATACGAGGAATTTCGCTGACTAAATATTAATTTTATTTGACTCTGTATTTTCATTTCAAAAATGAATGCAGTGGAAAAATATTTTTGTTTCATTAACATGAAATGCCTGCACGAAAAGTATATTTTTACAGTATTTTAAGGCGGAAATAATTTTAATACTTGCTTCAATTTTACCACCGAACGAGATTCCGAGTCAGCAATGCATGAAATGTATCATACAGTAACATGAGGAACGCGTGAATGATGCTTATTATGAAATACAGGCCTCGGGTCAGTATACTCATGTGTATAGGGATGTCGGAACCATGTCGAGGAATGATTAATATTCATTTTAATGTGATCATCATCGTGATCTGCCCAGCCTTTTCTCAACTATGTTGAGGTCAGCTTCCAGTGTAACCGAATGCAGCTGAATACCAGTATTTTACTTGGAGCGAATGCCTATCTGACAATGAAAATGTTACAATTACGTAACTGTCTTGTACATGGAAAGAAAAAAATCCAATAAATCATATACTAAAGTTCCATTTTGATTGTATGCGTGACTGTTTCAGAATATTAAAGCAAATTAACATAAAATTTAGGGAACCTTCTCTTAACATTTAAGATCGCCTCGGGCGGATGTTATTATTTAGCCACGAACCCCTCTATTTATTCATTTAAATAACGTTTTGAAATTAATCAATATCAATACGGACAGGTTGAAGAAAACTATGTCCAACACTCCTACTGTCCTAAACGATATCGGCTTGTTTTACAATTCTGGTGTCTAGTTAATTATTCGAGTAGGTACCAACTAAGATAATATTTAAGCTAACAGTCTTAAAATAATATAGTCCTCCAGACCGTATTTCGGCAATGGCGGCCAATCTCAACAGAGACTAGCCTTCGGCGCGGGAAATATTATTAGAGCACTAGTGAGTGCGCGGACACAGGTGCTCTTTCTCTTCCCTCATTCTCACAACGGTTTGGAAGTCGGCGGTGTGATACCCCCGTGCCTCGGTGCGCACGTTAAGCCTTTGATCCTGCGCCTGATTTCTCTCCGGTCATGTCGGATTGTCTAAAATAGTAATATTTGCATGTAGGTATATAAAAAAGGAGGGAAAAAAATCATAGGTTTCTTTTACCTTTGGAGAGATAGAATAATATACGTGAATTTTGGTGTACAATAAAGTATACACTAAAGTATATTTATTTGATTGTAAAACGTCGAGACGATGAACGTCAGGGGTGACAGTTGATGAAGTGTACGTCTTTTTTTACATGGCAACATTGAAGCTCGTTAGTGCATAGATTAACGTTCAGGTTTGCCTAAAACATTGTGAGGCATCCTTTGTGTCAAACACTACGACTGGTTGGGGTGTTGAGTTTGAAAGTAGGACAAACAAGCTTACTTTTCGAAATTATTAGGATTTTGTTCCTACGAGTAGTTTAATTGCACCAATTATATGTGACATAATCTTCAATTCCTTACCCAATGGCTAATAATTCCAATACAATTTTATTAGATTTAGACACTATCTCTGTGGCAAATAGCTATTTTTGTAACCCTGAAACTTGTAATTCTGTGTTACATAGCACTGCAAAGTCTTTGAAAATCATAACACAAAACATTCGCAGTATTTACAAGAACTTCGATAATTTTGAGGCCCAATTAGCTAGATTCTCCTTTGACATCGACATTATAATCCTCACTGAATGCTGGCTTAATGAACACAAACCTATACCTATTATTGAAAATTACGAATCTTTTTCTTCCAAGACTAGGCTTAATCAAAACGGTGGCATCGTTATTTATGTCAGGAAAAATATAAAATGCACTGTTGAAGAACCTATCTCAAATGACGCTAGTTTTCTATTGCTTCAGGTCTATCCTGATATTAACATATTAGCTGTGTATAGATCCCCATCTGCACACTGCACAAATAGCTTTCTCACTTCATTAAATGCGATCATACGTCCTATTAAAGCTAAACACATAATTATTGCAGGCGACATAAATATCGATATAAAATTGAACAATACTGACAGAAACAGCGAGCCTTACCTTAATCTAACTGCAGAACTAGGGTTACTTCCAGCACACACGTATCCAACGAGGTTTGCTAACTGTCTGGATCATATTATGGTAAACACATCCTATTCTGCTGCGGCCTTTGTGATAGATTCATCAGTGACTGACCACGCCTCGGTCCTCTTAAGCCTTTGTTGTCTAAATCCTGACATCAGCAGAAATAATGTGTACAGGAAAGTTGATTATGACGCTGCCATTGCACACTTGCAAGCTGTTGATTTTTCCTTTATCAACAGTGACTCTGACGCAAATGATGCCGCCGCACTTTTTGTTGATCATCTATCAAGTGCATTAACACAACACTCAGTCACAATTTCTCGACCCTGTAGGAAAAGATTACTTAAACCCTGGCTTACCCCTGGATTACTGCGATGTATCCGCCACAGAGATAAGCTGCACAAAATTCACACAAAAAATCCACAAAATACGTCTGATGAATTAATATACAAAAGGTACAGAAACTTTTGTAACGGTCTTCTGAAAAAAATAAAAAGGAATTATGAAAGATCTTTACTAGAAAATGCAAACTGTAATAAAGATAAATGGAATGCTGTCAAATCCATTATCAGTACCTCAAAACAGAAAACTGCTGGGGACCACCTTTTAGTACCACAGAAAAGTGGTGCAAGTGCTGTAAACGAGATAAACACCTACTTCTCTAATATTGGTAAACAGCTAGCAGATAAAATACCTCTAGCTCAAAATAATTATAAATTTGACATAACCCCCATCCCAAATTCAATCGTGTTACTCCCGCCAGACGAAGCCGAAGTTGAAGCGTTGATTATGAATCTCAAGAATGACTGTGCTACTGGTTGGGATTCTATCTCAGCCAAGTTTCTTAAATTTGCTAGACACATTATCGTCCCTCATCTGACTAAACTTATTGAGATCTGTCTTACCCAGGGTGTTTTTCCGAAGGTCTTTAAGAAGTCCCTTATTACTCCTGTCCACAAGGGAGGAAAGAAGGACGATGTTGGAAACTACAGGCCCATCTCAGTTCTTTCTACTCTATCAAAAATACTAGAAAAGGTTCTAAACAAAAGGCTCAATAACTTTCTGCAGCACAATAAGATACTGTCTGAAGCCCAATTTGGCTTTAGGTCGGGAAAAAGCACTGAAGATGCCGTAAACCAACTGGTAGATCACGTCACATTTAAAATAGATCAAAAACAGAAATGTGTCGGCATATTTCTCGACCTGGCCAAAGCTTTCGACACCGTCATGATTCCTCTCCTTGTGGACAAGTTAGATAAGATCGGTGTTCGCGGAAATGCTCTAAAAATTTTTAAGGATTTTCTCTGTGACCGTACGCAAAGAGTTAAAATAAAAGAATACGTTAGCTCTGATGTTGGGGTTACCTATGGCGTCCCACAAGGCAGTATTCTTGGCCCGAGTCTCTTCTTGATTTATATAAATGACCTGTGTCAGCTGCCACTTGTAAACGGCAAGGTCATTACCTATGCTGACGATACGGCATTAATATTCCATGGGGGGACCTGGGACGAAGTTCGACGAAGCGCCGAACTTGGACTGCATAAGGTGAGCCATTGGCTAAGATCTAACCGACTCACTTTGAACCTTTCCAAATCCACATTACTCCAATTCTCTTTTTCTAAAATTAAACCACCAAATTTAGATATTAGATTACATGTCTGCAACTTGGCTTCTTCAACGACATGTTCATGCACTGCTCTCACTAAGTCTACACATGTGAAATATCTTGGTGTGATTGTCGATGAAAAACTTGGTTGGCGACAGCACATAGACCTCACTACAACGCGTATCAGAAAACTTATTTGGGCATTTAAAAAACTTAGACATGTAGCTAACTTCGAACTTCTTCGCACTGTGTACTTTGCGCTCGTGCAGTCAGTCGTGGGATATTGTGTTACTGTGTGGGGTGGTGGATGCAAGACTTTTATGATTCACCTGGAAAGGGCCCAAAGATCTCTACTTAAAGTCATGACTTTCAGACCCTTTAGATTTCCCACCAAAGTTTTATACGAGAAGTGTGAAGTACTCACCGTAAGACAGAATTATATTCTGCAAGTTGTTAACAAGCAGCACAGTATTACACCTTATAATCCACAAAGTAATAAGAAGCGCACTATACAAAACGTTTGCTTACCTATACGCTGTCACACGGCGTCCGCTAGGCGACAGCGGGTATATCTTGCCACTTTTCTTTATAATAAGGTAAACAAAATCCTGAACATAAATCCCCTTACGACACGTGAAACAAAAAAGAAGGTTAAAATCTGGCTACTGACACAGGACTACAACGCAACTGAAAATTTATTGCAATCAACATAAATATATAAGGACACAAATTAATGGTATTCACACACACCCATACACACACACACCCCCACACACCCCCACGCCCTCACACACACACATTCACATACCTGCACCCACTATTTCTGATCTAATTTTGTTTCATCCTGGCTGTATTGTAATTTGCTCTAATTTTATTTTACTACAATCTTTATTTTAAAATTAATATTGTTTTTGTTTTTATTTTTTTATTTTATTTTTTATATTTTTATTCAATTTTTAAACTAAATTTGTTATATCCTGATTTTATTCCAATATTGTTTTAGATTTAATATGATTATTTCATTTGCTGATAATTAATTTGCTTTTGCTAATTAATAATTTATTTATTTAATTGAATAGTTCTATTTCTAGTGTATAATTAAATGTAATGTAGATGTAATGTTAATGTTAACTTATAAACTTAACTTTAAGTAATATTATTTTGTAACCTTTTGCTGCATAAAAAACTTGCCCAATTGTAACCGAAATGGAAGAAGTCACTGGCTCCTGAAATACAGGTACTCCAACCTAGCTCTTGAGCCAGGGTCTCACAAAACTGTAACCTGTTTTTATGGCAATAAAGAATTTATTTATTTATTTATTTAATTATTTAAAATTAAAGTAATTTAATAACCCCTGGAAGCTTGGAAAAACGCCCACAGTTTTGCTATCTAAAAAAAACTTTCTAAAACTAGTTATATTTGATAATCCAACAAGTCTATTAAACGTTCTACAAAAAGGAAAAAACCCTACAACTCTAAAATAATAACCCGCTTTACCTCGCAAAAAATAACATTTATCCTACCAACCTACCCGAATTTAATTAACTCACTTTATTTAATTTAAAATCCAATTTTCATTTTAATTTTTCTCTGGCAACCCTGTGCCTGACCTCCTGCATTCTTTATGCGTGCGCCACGTATCGCGTCGGAAGCTCTTTTAGCTAAAAAACATCTTTTGACAGGGATTTATGTAACCCAAGCTTCATTATGGCGTGTAACCTACATTTTCCGACTACCCGCACGGGTGGGTTAAAAATGCAGTTCTGTTGGATGTGTGAAAAGGTTTTAATGGGATGAATAATCTGATGATATTAGGAAAAAGGGTTATTTTTGTTAGTGGGAATGTGTTTTTAATTATTTGGATTGTGTTAATTATTTTAGGGAACGCGTTACGGGTTTAATTCTAAAAATTTCGAGACCAATGATCATAGATATGAAGAAATAAGACGATATTTCGTGAAAATATAACGATTGGCCTCAAATAAAACCTCTCTCGACGGTGCTTGTTAAGCTCCTATCCCTTACGACACCGACGATGAGTCCGACAATTACTAAAGATCTTGAATTTTATTTCAATAAACAGATATTATTTTTAAACGTTATTCTAGTTTCCTTTTGTCAAGGTAAGCTCTTTTAAAATTTTTCTTTAAATTTGTTTGGTATTTTTTTTTATACATGTGGGCAACCTTTTTCATCATTTCCAATAGTTTTCAGACAGAATGCTATGTTACCGAACGGTAAAAAATTTCAACACATTCAAAATGGTTTTAAACACATAAGATGCTCACTTTTCTGAAAAATGATTTATTCGCATCAACTGACCAATGTTCACCTGGAAACAAGATTTTCAGACGGGTTTTATTTTTTTCCTCAATTTTAATTTTCTCAAATGGTCTCGTGGAAGAGACGCTACTGGTTTCAGAAAATTGTGTTTTCGGAACTAAAATCTATCGTTCAACTACATTCTGAAAATCAGACAGATTGCCATAAACAAGTTCGGTATTTTTTTTTTTACATATTTAAAAATGCATTGCCATAAACAAGTTCGGTATTTTTTTTTACATATTTAAAAATGCGCTCTGCTGGCAGACCTGACGCGAAAAAATTACGACTTGACAAAACATCAAGATCTCTGTATGCGTTTACGTTGAATGTAAAATTATTAAATAAAAAAACCTTCAGGACTAAATTCTACATAATAATGATGGTGAAAACTGCATTAAAATCAGTCGGAATTTTAGAAGAACAACGCGGTCACACAGACACACAAAAAGCGACTTTGTTTTATAATATTTAGAGATTATAGAAGAGGAGAGATTAGAAAATATAGTGATAAGAGATAATGTTTAGAGATTAGAGATTTAAAAAAAGGCAATTATTTTGAGATTGCATTTTTAATATCAGACATATTGTGATGAAACCGTGTGCCTATTTTTTTGAAGTGAATACTTCTTTAGCGGCGTTGTGCACTTTTTTTGTGATGGGTAAAAAAAATTAAAAAATTCGTAAGACGTATAAAAATAAAAGAACATCACTTCACTTTTATTATGGGTGGAAGTTGATTTTTCTGAGAGATAAACTTTTTAATGTAAAATTATTGTAATAGTTCTGAAGTGTTAAATTTTTAATGTAATATAAATTGTCATGTCACGATAACGCAATAAATGAATATTGTATTATACCACATAAATGATAGTACTTTTATACTGATAATTATAGCAATTCGTGCAAAATTATTCCCTAACTATTCCAAAATATCAAAAATGCACAACGTTAATGTTCAAGTTTTCACTTCTGCCGGCACTCCCGGAGTGCAAACCGTTGTTTTTTTATTTACAAAAGTAGACTCCCGTATAACTGTGATGTTTCTGACCGGTATTTCCCACCGAGTCGGGCTCAGAATCATCTAAACGCTTTTAGGAATGTCTACTAAATATTGGTGCTATTGTTATCCGATTTGATCAACTACTTTAGTAGCTACGTACATATATTTTTTATAGACCGTCAGGATTGAGGAGTCACCTTAAACGTCCTGTAAAGGGTTTTACTACAAATTTCATGATCGTGCCTACATAATCGGCTAATTTACTAGGTACTGAATATTGGTAGTACCCGCGTTTAAATATCAGACATGGCTCCTCAATCCTTACGGACACAATATCTACAGTAATTCAAGAACTATGTTGTTTTTTTTAATGAGTATTTTCAAGAATAATTTTTATCGTAGTTGCCGCAAATTGAACTTTGATCAACATCGTAAAACAGCGCAGTTTGCAAAAAAGTAAGAAATAATTTGATTTTCGTGGGTTTCCTTGACGGATCCCCCTTAAGATCTATGACAGCTACGGGGTTGTCGAAAGCCCGGAAGTCTGACAACTTAATGTTGTAGCCTTAAGAGCCCATACTACCTCAGCTCAAATTCACTTTTTATCTCGCTTGGACCATACTGGTCGCGGACTAAGTGAGAGCGAGACTGAGTGGAGTGCTGGCGGCTCCAAGGCGCTAATAATTTAGGTGATTGCTTTTTACGGCAAAAATAAAGATAATTAAAAAAAAAAAACATAGTCACTGCTTTATAGTTAGTTCAGTTATTATGCAAAGTTTCATGATCTAATTTGAAGTATTTTTTTAATACCAGCGGTTTATTGCTCGTTTTGGAGGTAGCTTTAGTTTTTTTTATATGAAATCGTGTTTTCATCAAACATGGTACTTAGCATTACTCCTCAACTTTAAAATATATTTATTTTAAAATTAATGCCGCAGTATTTTCCATATAAAAGAGGATAATGCTAAGCAATTTGAGGTATTATAGGCCCTTAAGACATTGGTATTACTCGGACGGTAACTAGGTTGCAGAGGTCAGTTGGGTTAGACTTGCCGACCTAGTAACAATTATGTTAAAAAATGGGTCTAATGGCTTTTATATTTCATAAGCTTCTAAAGATCGTTAACGTAAAACAAAATATATAATTTTGAGCAGTTGTGGCCCAGTGGAGAGCAGCGGTGGCCCAGTGGTAACGGCCCTGACGTACGAGTTGTCGTCGTGGGTTCGAACCCAGGCGGGCACTTTACTTTTGTGTAATAATTTCATCACCACTGCTCTCAAAACGGTGAAGGAAAACATCGTAAGGAAACCGGCATGTCCTAGAACCAACAATTTGAAGACATTTTGACATCTACCAACCCGCACTGAGCCCGCGTGGTGGATTACAGCTCACTCCCTCTCGTGAGTCCCAGTAGTGGGAACATTATAGTCTGAGCTTATGTTTATGTTCATATTTTAGATCCGTTCTTATAGTCCAACTTCACTGCCTTTATGGCCTAGAGAAACTAACATTCGATCACCGATAACATATAACATAACGACTGTACTCACCAAAGGATTAGGCAAAGTTGTACCTATTGTAGTATACCCACATTTCACAAATCCAGACTCCGGGCTGCTACTGAGAAATTCTAGATGGAAAAGCCCAATTTCAGTTTGACCAGCCTGGGAATCGAACCCAGGACCTGATATTCAGCAGTAGCGCTTGCGACCACTAAACCAACGAGGCAGTTCAAAAATTAAAAGCCTCATAATTTTATGCCCTGTAATTTCACCGGATATCATAGTTTAGTTTCAACGTACAATTCGATTTACGGTTCAGCAACTTTAGAAACCCCCATTTTACTAATCCCTGGAAAAATGCAAATCGGGGTTTTTAAAGATAGATGGAAACACTATAAAATGACTGTAAAAATCCCTTCAAACTTACACGAACGAATCTCGTTTCATGTCTTTGAAAACGGTTTCATTCATTAAATGGTTAGTTAGAACGATGTTATAAATGCATAAGCTCTGTCTGCGGTTTCGTTTGCGTAGAATGTTATATCGTGTATCTTTGTGAAACCAAATTCTAACTATGTATGTTTGTATCATACCGAGGTTTTGCAAAATTCATGAGTGGAAAAGAAAAAGTGTTGCAGGGACAGATCTGTTGTTTATTTGATGGAGAAGATGTATTTTGTTTTTCGTTAAGAGAGATAATATCTACCTAAGGTTTTTAAAAACCAAATAAAGTTTATATCAGCACTCCATGTAATTTGAGTGTCGCACTTAGACTTCGCGTACATTCGTAAATATGGTCTCAAAAGATAGATCTCGGTCAAAATAAGATAAAAAGTAATCACAGCATATTTTTTTATTAGGTATTGGATTTCGCCAGAAAAAAAAAAGCAAGTTGCTCCGTATAAACAGACCCCATGACAGTAAACCAAAGAGTTTAATATGCACACCAACGAGTAAATAGTATATGACATTCAAAGATGGCGGAAATTAATAGTTCCAATAATAGCTACTGAAGGGAAAAGTGGCACTAGTAGCTAAAAGTCTCTTAATAGTTTAAACGATGAAACTACTACCACCAAAATCCTGCTAATTAGCAATTATAGAAATACTATATTCTGGTGAGTATGGTAACTCCATAGCTTCCGTCCCAGCGTTTAGATATTGCAAATAATTTCATTTTGATAGTCAGATTTAATCAAATATTTGTTCATTATTTATTTCTTTGTGCTGTTTAATAAAAAAAAGCTGATGCATAAAGACAAAAGCCCTGTAACTGTTTCATATAATGAACATACTTTCATTCATGAACGCTTCTAAAATTAAGCGACACAAAAACTGCCAATCTTCTTTCTTGTTAGCTCAATGTTTCTGCCTTTAAAGTTTTTGAAAAATACTTTGGCCTAAGCCAGAAATTAGGCTTTTAGCCGATTAAAAAACTCGAGTCCGTTTCCTAGTAACCAGTAATTTAATTTCTATCATTGCCCAAGAAAAAGTACAAATGGATAGACTACCGCACAGACACATTGTCTCATACCTAATACAAATTTAATAAATACATCCCAGTTTATACAAAATCCGCATTTTTGTTTATATTTCAGCATTCCAAGCTAAGTATAAATATTCACTTAGAATAATCGCGTGATTCTCGTCTCGGAGCCGGAGTCGCGTCGTCGCGTCTTTGTATAAGCGCGCAAAGCGCACATGAATTATTCAAAGTATATATTTTATATACAGACGGTATTTGCAATCTTCTCTGATATTTTTTAAAGGTTTTAGAAAGATTTCTTAAGGAAGTACCATCATTTGGCTCCTTATGAAAAATATTTAAGAGAATTTTAATTTAAAAGGAAATAATATATTCGCTCAGTCAAGAAACTTAAACAAAACGACTAAGTGCCAATTTCATAAAAAAACAGAACGCCATCAGCTCAGATAAACTGCAACCATGTGCTGACAGCTCTTGAACGCGGTTTAGATGTGCAGTGGCCGTATTATGACGTATTAATGCCACCATTATTCCAGTGTGAGTGAGAGACGGAGCTATACAAGGCCGCTAGCACCATCCTTTTTTCGCAGTGGAATAATGATGGCATTAATACTTCATAATAAGGCCCCTGATCGCGTTCAGTTTCAATGGTGAAATCGACCCTAAGTGTTTACCAATCCACAGACTGCTTGCAGATCAAACGCCCTTGAATCGTTGACGGACTTAGAGAGTGTCTAAGTTACTTCGGCCGAAACCACGGATTTTGTGCTTTCCCTAAGCACAAAATCCGTAGGCCCCCAGATTCCAATTGAAAATACATCATATTTTATTTCACGTATTTAAACCTACTTATGTGGGAAGCTAAGTGTTTGTCCGGAACTTAACAACGGATCCCCAATTTTTCCCCATGATTTTATTGCTCCCAATAAATCCCTTTTCAATAAATTAGAACATGAATGAAGTCAACAAAAAATCCGCTGTAGCAACCGGCCCACTAGACGGCAAAGTCCAATAAGTCTAAAGCGCTGCAGCGCTCGAGTGATTTACTTGAGCAATAATCCGGCTCGTTTATTTCAACAGTGCGGTGACAGACGACACGACTATTTGGTCGTAATTTAAACGAGGGTTTAACCGCCCGTTGGTGTTACCTAGCACCCTAGGACACGCAATGACTTGGTAGGGAATAGCTATGGTCAGTTCTAAGAATATCAGATCAAAATGTAAACAAATTGATCAGAAACGTAACCGTGGATGCCAATTTGTAGCGCCATTTACAAATTGACTGCTTTGATTTGATTATTTGAATACCCGAAATTCAAATTTTAAGTCACCCTCAAGTCGTTTTTCGTTTGAAAATTGAAGTAAATTGTATAACCTCAATTTAAGTCGACGACATTTTTCTATAGAAGATGAGTTAAATTTTCCTCATAACTCTATACACGTAATAGTGTTTTAATTTTTTCACTCATCCTCTATGGAAAAGAGAGGATCCTCCGACGGGGTGTCGTGTCTGGCGGGCAACTGACGACCGATTATTTTTTTTATTTTTTTTTCGACTAGGGCATCTCGCAGTTGACCTCAGAAGAGGGTCGTAGCTGCTTAACCGAACTTTCCTGTGACTGCCTTAAGCTTCTACAGTCAAAGCCTCCAGCCAGGGGCAAAAACTATTCTAATTATAAACTAGGCGAGCGCTCGCTAAGGGCACCCCCTCGTGGGGTACGAACCTCGACTTAGGGCGTCGCTGGGGAGAGGACAGCAAGATGGGACAGGCTGAATCAAAGATTATTATTATTGTCGGGGAGTTTAAAGCTACTGGCTCAGCATCGACGCGGGCTGGCGCATCGTCGAGCAAGGGTCGGGGGGGTGGAGGTCTGTCCGGCTTGGGCAGAGCATCGCCGTGTCCTCGTGGAGGCGATCGGCGGCGGGGATCTCTCGCGTCCGGCCCTAGTCCAGGCCATGGTACGGAGCGAGAGGGCATGGGAGGCCGTCACCTCCTTCTGCGAAGCAGTAATGCTCGCGAAGGAGGAGGCAGAACGCGTGAGGGAGAGGCAAATTTCGCGCCCTCACGCCCCTAGCCGCCGCAGGAGACGCCCTGGGCGTCGGGAATCGCAGGCCGATTCCCGGCCACCGTAGGCGCGGGCTTGCGGACGGTGAGCAATGGGTAGCTCGCCGTCCGATAAGGACCAGGCCCGGGTCGACGGCGCGTTGTGTTCCACGCGCGCCTCAAAGAGATGTCAGCACAACGGAAGGGGTCCGATAGGACCGATGCCTGCCGGGGTTGCGGGAAAGTCCGAAAGGGATACCGTGGCCCCTGGCAACGTAAAGGCAACGGAAGGAACACGGGTGGGTTTTAGTCAGTAAGAGTCTGACACGCCCTCCCGCTCCACCCAGAGCGGGAGAAGTTATTTGATAATTTCCCAACCCAAAAAAAAAAAAAAAAAAAAAAAGGGTCGGGGGGGTGACGACCGATTGATGTCGGATAGTCGTTCGCGCGATAAATTCTAATTGCGCGATGCATGATGTGTGTGACGTCAGGTAATGATGCGTAGTTTGCATGTGGCGATGTAGCTGCCGCCACAGGAATAAGCTCGGCCCGGAGAGTGTACTAAATATGCATGTAAATCTATAACATACTTAGACTTTAGTTATAGGATAGACCTCCAGACCGTATTTCGGCCACGGCGGCCAATCTCAACGGAGACTAGCCTTCGGCGCGGGAGATATTATAGTGCACAAGTGTGTGCGCAGACACAGATGCACACTCTCTTCCCTCACTCTCATAGTCCGATGGGACGGCAATCCGACACGACCGGAGAGAGATCAGGCGCAGGACCAACGGCTTAACGTGCTTTTCGAGGCACGGGGGTATCACACCGTCAACTTTCAAACTCCAGGCTGTTACTAAGAAATTCCTAATGGAAAAACCCAATAACACTGCCTGATCCGGGAATCGAACCCAGGACCCCACGCTCAGCAGTCGCCCTTGCGACCACGAGACCAACGGGGCAGTTATAGTACCCACTGTTTAATGTACAGACGCCAGCACATCAACCTACTACAATCTGTCAAATTTCTTTAATAGATTTGCAACTTTATCACTTTAAGCATAAGGTTCAAAGTTGATTGGGAAAATTTGACAGTTTCGGGTAGGTTGACCTGCTGGCGTCTGTACATTTTATTTAACACGAACTATTGAATCTCTTTTAAGACTCAATACAAACAAGCGACTTGTTTATTTTAAAATGCATGCTGTGATTTTTGTCGCATGTTGTTGACTGCGGTATTTAATTTAGCTGGGTTTGGCGACGATTAATGTCGTGCGGTCTTTTATTAACCGAGTAACGGATTGTTTCAATTTAGTAGCGTGATGTGTGGCTGCAATAAAGCCGTGTGTGTAGCGAAATGAATGAGTATAGTGCCGCGCCAGTGATACATGCATTATAAATTGGTGAAGGGGTAAATTATTGTCACCAATTTGATTTGTGGTTTAGTAAAACCACGCAAATCGAAGTCCTAGTGTGTATACAAAATGTAGCAGATATGTTATTTTTTTCTTATAATTTAAATGTGTACAGAATTCCTATTGAAAAATTTTACCACACCCTTAAGAGCCTATAATACCTCAAAATGTTTAGCATGATACTCCGTTTTATCGAAAATACTGCGGCATTAATTTTGAAATAAATATATGTTAAAGTTGAGGACTATGTTTGACGAAAACATGATTCCATACAATTTTCTCGATAGAAAAATGAACCAAAGTTACCTCCAAACCGAACAATACACCACTGATATTAAAAAAATACTTCAAATTTGATCATGAAACTTTGCATAATAACTGAACTAACTATAAAGCAGCGACTTTGTTTTTTATTTTCTTTAAATTACCCTTATTTTCACTGTAAAAACCAATTACCTAAGCTATTGGCGCCTTGGAGCCGCCAGCACCACACTGTCTCGCTCTCAATCAGTCCGCGAGCAGTATGGTGCGAGCGAGATAAAAATTGAATTTGAGATGAGGTAGTATGGGCTCTTAATATGGCCACACGTCTCTGATACATGCTGTATAAGTAAAGTTAAGATAGGTATGGCAGTTGCAGTATGTAAAGTAAGTTATATTGAATGTACAATTTGCTTCAATTGGAAGACTTGTCTAGAAAAGTCTGAAATAATACAAAAAAAGTAAGTCATTAACAATACGTATCCCCGCCTGAATCCGTCATTTTCACAGTTTCTTAGTACCATCTAAAACAGCGTTTAATTAACACAAGACGCCATGTTCTGCTTTAATTGTTATTTGTGTTAGCATTTATAAAGACTCGGAGACTTCTAGAGTCTAGATTTGTTCTTAATTGCAATTTTACTATTTTTTTTAGTTTAGTTTAGTTTTAGTTATTTGTTGTTAAAAAAATAATGGATGTATTTTGGTCTTTTGGTACAAATATTTCGTTCCAAATAACTCTGAGTTTCGCTATATTTTGGAGCCTCGCATTTTATAAAGTGGGACAAAACAATTAACATGGGCGTAGAATTGGATGTGATTGTAACACTGCTCCGAACATACATACATAAACTCACGCCTACTTCCTATGGGGGTAGGCAGAAACTACAGAACGCCACCTGCTACGATCCTTACATACTCCTTTTGCTTCGTTTAAGTTCATACCTACATCTGGTCAAATAAAAGAGATTAACCCTAAAAAAATAATAAATAAAATAAAAGAAATAAAAATTAAAGTAGAACCTTGAAAATAATACATTTTTAAATAAAGTTTAAATTAATTATGAAGTTTTAATAAAATTAAAATCGTAATTTTTTTATCTGATCATACACGCACGCCGATTGCGAGTACTACGCACCTGAGCTTTTTAAAGAACATCATCATATTATACTGTTTTAAAAATATCTTTTTTTTAAAAACCTTATCTTTTAATATTAAAATTCATGAGATACGCCTCTACTCCCTATTAATAAAATTGAGACAAACTTAAAGCTGCCTCGTCTGAACCAACCACTTTTATACAAAGATCATCACAGTAACACAAGACGTTGTTTAATTATTATTTGCATGGAACACCGACGTTGTAATGAACTCGTGCTGTTATAAAAGCAAGATACGAGTTTGGGAAATTATTGAATATATTGTCACACTTTTGGTTGTACTTACCAGCGTGCGGTAAGTACCCATTGCTACTTCAGCTTGTTTATTCATCAGTAACAATCAATCTGCTGAGCCTTTTGCCAACTACGTCGGGATGGGCTTCTAGTCCAACCGCATATAGCTGAATACCAGTACTTTACATAGAGCGACTCATCTGACCTCCACAAACCAGTAACTGGATAACACGATACCCCTTGGTAAGACTGGTTGTCAGATTTTTGGGGTTCTGACTACCCATAACGACTGTCAATGATCTATAATGAGAGTCAGGACCAACGGCTTAACGTGCTTTCCGAGGCACGGAGGGGTTTCAGTATGTAATTGATGGTCATCCATCCACGGACCGCGACCTCGGCAAGCGTTGCTTGAGGAGAAAGCGTCAAGGTAGCTCGTGAAAATCAAATTTGTTTACGTTTTTTGCAATTTCCAGGTCAGTGTCAAATGATTCGTGGCAATATCAAATGTTTATTTATACAATTATAATCATAATAATCTTCAATACAACTCTCTAAGTTCATGTAATCTTAATGAATGATTATTTCATGAAATCATGACATTTGAAGATTATGCTAAGTTAAGGAGTTGTATTGCTGATTCTAATGATTATAATTTTGTAAAGCCATATTTGTTACGGTCGCGAATCATATTTTAATCAACATATAACCTGACACTGACCTGTAAATTGCAAAAAATTTAAGAAAATTAGAATTTTGCGGGCTACCTTAACGCATCCACCTTAGCCTTGAAGATCGACCCAAGCAGCTGTTATTATTTAGAACTAACCTACTTATAAAATAAAAAAAATTAGATTGGGTTAAGTCTTAAATTCAGCCAATGCATAAAACCACAGTTTCTCATTACTACACCAAATGAAAATTTCAAGCCTTTAATAAGCCAAAATGTATTCAAACTTCCGTCTTTTCAGCCAACTCAAAACCGTGTCACGGGCACCACCGCGCTGCTACAAAAATTTTATAAAAAGAAAAACTCCACCGAAACCTCTCGACCTTTTAAAGTTAAAAGTGCTTGTTTATGAACTAAGAGAGGCATGGATTTTTTAGGTTTCAACTCGGTTCATTTTAGCCGAGTTTTATTGAGTTAATTATTATGAAAAGCCGACCAAGTTTTGATTAAAGCACGAAAAAGTTTCGACAGCCGTTCTTTTTTTTGCGAAGTGGTCCTTCGGTGCCGGATAGGGACATTTTTTTGTTGTTAGTATCGTTAGAGGTAAATTAAGCATTAGGGTTTGTAGATGATTTTTTTGCTTAAAAGAAGTATAATATGTAAAACAATGAGTTGATGATATTTTCTTACATAAACTTACTGCCTTCTTTTGGGCAGGCAGCAACCACAGAACGCTACCTGCTACGATACTTGCATACTCCTTTTGCCTCGTTTATGTTCATACTTCAGAGGCCCTAGTGTGAGTTTCTTTTAACCATCTCGACTACGCATCGACCGCGTTCGGTCCTCTAGTCATACACGCACGCTAGTTGCGAGTACCTACTACGCACCTGACCTTTCTGAAGAACATCACCAATAAGGTCATTATAATTATGTCGTCCAAAAGCCGCCTATGAATAAAATTTCATCCACTTCCAGTTCCTTCTTATCGGGACTTTTTTTTATTTAGTTATTTTTTTTTGTATTTTCCACCGTATTTATGAACATAGCTCATTTTCGCTTTATTTTGTTACTTGTAACTAATTCAACTAACGATATCTAAAACGTTATATATAATCATTAAGTTCTCTACTAGTGCTGTGCATTTTCTTTAAGTGACAAATTCACAATACCTAAAACTGTATGTGATTTTTGTTTGTGTATGTTTTAGCGAGTGAGTCGCTGAAGTGCCATATCAATAAATAAATATTTCCAGTCATGAAATATTACAACTTTTATGTGATACAAACAGACTTTGTTTCATATTAGATTAGTTTCTGACTTTCTGAGTCCATCAAAGAGAGAAAGCATTATGAGAGGTTGTCAGTGTATTCTACATACTGTTTACTAATAAATCAGATAAAGTTCTGCCAGCCATTTAATCACAACGAGGATGAACATTAATTACGAAGCTAACAGAATTACGACAAAGCTGGCAATAAATAAGTCTGAGATCTGTCTAATTAGATCTAGTACGTACCGTTTAATTAACTATTGTGACTAGAGTTGGCTTTGAACTGTCGTATGCGCTTCAAAGGACCATTCATTGGATTGTTTTATTTATTAAACATAAATGAGGAGCGTAAATGAAATTCATGAAGTTTTAACTGCTTCGTTGGTCTAGTGGTCGCAAGCGCTACTGCTGAGCATCTGGTCCTAGGTTCGATTCACGGGGCAGGCAAAATGTTATTGGGTTTTCCATCTGGAATTTCTCAGTAACAGCCCAGTGTCTGGATTTGTGCCCGGTTGATGGCAATAGGCTCGCCCCCTATTACGTGGGACTTAAACATAACTGGTGAAATGTGGGTGTACTAAAGGCAGATACACTTCTGCTCACCCTTTCAGGTTATGTTATATTATGTTTATTTAAAGAGCGTAAATTAAATTCATGAAGTCTTAAATTCCTGCATTTGATAAGTTAAATAAAAACGAGAATTATGGACCTGTTTCTCTTAAGCGCTTTTATTTAAGAGCTTAAGTTGAGCTTTAAGTTTTTGTTTCATGTCTTTTGAGAAGTTGATACTGAAAAATAGGGAATTTCAAAAAATATTTTTTTATTTATATCACAATTATGTTAAATTACAAGGCCTGTTACACATTTTTACATTAATAAAAATTTGCTTTGCTGACAGGCTATTTTTAAATAGACTGTCAGCAAAATGCAAGTAATATGACAATTATTATAAACATGACAACTTTTATAATATCATACCTCTTTCAATTATTATTTGTGCCATTTGCATGAATTTCGGCAGGTTTTGCCCAAATATATCCTCCGATACCGTAATAACATAATAATACGTGCGGCTCGTGACATAGGGGTAAACTTGAGTAGGTTAGTCCTAGCCGCTGGCACGTCTAACAGGGCGGCGGCGCGCACCTACGCACCCGTCGGGTGAGCAGCCGCAGCGCTGCCAGCACAGTCTCTTCTTACTGCTAGCCTGGTGTACCCGACCATGCCCAGGATGAACAGACTCGGGTACATCAGAGGATAAAAGGGATACACCCCGTACTGTTTATGGTAAAGAAACCTAGCAAATTTGTTTTGATTTTTTTCCAACATGAGGCTGTATTTTCCTTCATGCGGGTTCCAAGTGATTGCACTCGTTTCGAGATGACTCCTCACAAGTGCATTATATAAAACTTTACACTTCTTCTTACCAGCTAAAGCACTAGGAAGTGGTGAGAGGGTGGGCGTTTTGGGGGACTGTCTTATGTAATTTTGACGTTCGAAAAGTGCTGATTCTCAGCCTGGTTTGAATAAATGACTTTTGAATTTTGACATTTAAACTTTCTCCTTGAAAACTTAGGTTACGTGGCTGTCATTTTACCTGATAAAATGAAACTGTTTATTCTGTATGTAATAGGATATCCGAATCACATTTACACGTCTTAAAAAAAAAAGCTAGATGTAGTTGACATTTCGTACCTAGTCAGATAGGAAATGTCAACTACATCTAGCTTATTTTATTATATGACGTAGTCGCCTCTGAGAAGAAATTGCGAAACAAACTCAGAGGTCTAAGTCTCTTTTAAAGTCCAGACATGATCTGAGCCAGATCATGTGAGGACCATGTAGGTTGTGTCTGAAATGGTTTTTTGAGGAATGGACTTGTCAGTGAGTCAGTGCAAGCAATTGTCAGTAATCGTGTAGCTATACTCAGATGCTAGTCTTCCCGTGAAAACTTAGGGGATTGACACTATTGACAGATCACTTCATGCTCACATAGAGCCTATACTACGTCAAATTGTTTAGCACGATACTCCGTTATATCAAAAACACTGTAGCATTCATTTTGAAATAAATAGTTAAAGTTGAGGACTAATGTTAAGTACTATGTTTGATGAAAACACGATTCCATAACATTTTCTCGATAGTTTTTTTTACAAAGTTACCTAGAAAACGAACAATAAACCGCTAGTAGTAAAAAATACTTCAAATTAGATCATGAAACTTTGCATAATAACTGAACTAAATATAAGGCACGCAAGCAAGTACGGCACGGTTGGCGCAGTGGTTAAGCGATTGACTGCTGCGCCGCGTGGCGCGGGTTCGATTCCCGCACGGAACAAATATTTGTATGACCTACAATTAGTTGTTCCGGGTCTGACTGTTTGTGTATGTGAGTTTAAATGTTTGTAAACGCACCCACGACACAGAAGAAATTCCAAGTGTGGGGCAACGTTTTTAAAAAAAAACAAAAAAAAAAAAAGCAGATACCATGTTTTTTATTACCATTATTTTCACCGGAAAAAAAAATTACCACTTAGACAAAATCAAACTGGTTGCTAATTCAATTGTATAATTAAAATATTAAAAAAAATATGTATTACATTGATTTTACATTCTGTGATTACTTCCTCACCCACTGACTTATTAACTGTAAAATTTTATACAAATCGTCTACTTTTGCAACGTTTGTAAAAATCGGAGCACCATGTATCTATCATATAATTAATTTATCTGTTGTTGCTTCATTTTTAATTCTTTTTAGCTATTGTGGTATAGTAATTTTATTCTTGGTGCCTCGTCTTCACGTATAATTATATAACTATAATTTTTTACCTATACAAAATAACGTAAAACATTTTAAAAGATTAACGGTGGAAAATACGAATGTCTTGCCCATTCTTCTCCATGCGAAAACTACCTTTTGGAAGGTGCGACTAGAATCAATTTTTTTTTTTTTAATTTTGGCGTTCAATAGTGCGTTATATATATTTGAAATAAATGATTTGACTTTGACTTATCCTAAAAGTTGGCAGCGTCGCAAATAGCTGTCAAATATTTACCTGTTTTGATTCATTTGACAATATTACTGTATGGAAATATGAAATGTGGTGTCTAACTAACTAAAATATTGATTAAGAAATGCAATAATTAATATCGTAACACCGAATATTCAGTTTTAGATGTAAAAAATGTTTTTATACACCTAAAACCGCCACAACCGGTTACAACATCAAATTCAGTGTTATAATTGCAATTCATTATTAATATTCCAGTTCGCTAGTTAGCCACATTTCATATACACATTCCATACAGTAATATTGCCAAATTAGTCAAAACAGCGAAATATTTGACAGCTATTTGCGACGTTGCTCACTTTCAGAATAAACGCTCTTAAGTTTTCACGGTGAGATATTTACTGAATAGGACGATTTATGGTCTACACGGGCAATAATTACATTCATGAAGTGACATCATAAAGAACAATTTAACCTATTAATTGTCATCATAATTATTATGATGACATTAATTGGTTAATTGGTATATCTAATGAGGCTTGTCTGGCTTAACGTAATTAACACAACATAGCATCACGCTTGAATTTTCCAAAGGGGTGAGTAGTGGTGTATACTATACACCCACATTTCAACACCTTTAATTGAATTGCGGATCAAGCAGTGCAGTGGTGGTGCAGTGGTAACGGCCCCGACTTACGAGTTTTAGGTCGTGTGATCGAACCTAGGCAGGCACTTTACTTTGTGTAAATAATTTCATCACCATTGCTCTCAAAACGGTGAAGGAAAACATCGTGAGGAAACCAGCATGTCCTAGAACCAAAAATTCGAAGACATGTGACATCTACCAACCCGCACTGGGCCGCGTGGTAGATTATAGCCCACTCCCTCTCGAAGAGAGGTCGAGGCTTGTGTCCCACTAGTGGGAACATTATAGGCTAATTATGCATGTTATGCAATTGAGTCAAGTCTAATTTAGGTTATTATTCTGTGTAACCGGCCTGTCTTATTGAAAAAAAAGAACGTGTGACATCCACGAACTCACACTGTGGCCGCGTTGTGGATTACAGCCCACTCCCTCTCACAGAGAGGGTGCCTGTGTTCCAGTAGTGAGAATATTATAGGCTGATTATGTTTTGACCAAACTGTGGTATTCGACTCGAAGGACCAATTTTATTAACTTTATTGACTCAAAACAAAAGAGTTACTGAAATCATAAAAAGAAAATTCAAAGTTAATGGGTTTTCTTTTAATTAAAAGCAGACGTTTTTTTATGATAACGGTTTGAGGAAAGCGCTATCTGAGCTTAATGCCAGAGACTTCATAGAGAAACTAGACTCGTTTCGTTTGTGCTAATTTTGTTGAAGTTGGTATAGCTACGTCTGACTTTTTGTCTGGTTTGTTTTCAAGGAAAACATTTGTTAGACATGATACTTTTTCACTAAGTTTTGTCGTAATGTTCAGAAGATTCTATTAGATAGGCTCATAGAAAAGAAGAAAGAATGCATTAGCGTATAGGTGAAAAAGTGTAATTATAAATCACTAGCTGTACCCCGCGGTTTCACCCACATAAGTCTCGATCCCGTGGGAATATAGAGGTGATAAAAAGGTCCTATGTCCTAACCCAGGTCATGGTCTAACCATGTGCCAAATTCCTTCCGAATCCGTTCAGCTGTTTTATTGTGAAAGCGTAAGAAACAATTAAACCCACTTTCGCATATTTTATAATATTATATTTACCAGCTGCGGTCTGCGGTTTCACCCGCATAGGTCACGATCCCGTAGGAATATCGGGATGAAAGTCCTTTTCCAGGTTTTTTTTCTCAGTTCGTTTTTATTATGATCTAGCAGCTTGAGTAATTTATGTAGCCTATCCAAATGTCCTTTCTTTGGTATTGTTCGTCGAATCGTTGAGCTCCTTAAATTCTGAGTTGAGCTGCACGGTTTCTGACCATTTCAGACACCAATCTACAGGGTTTTCACATGATCTGACCAAGATTGTGTCTGGACTTTAAAAGAGACTGTGACCTCTGAGTTTGTTTTGGCCTTTCTTCTCAGAGTAGTCAGATAGGAAACGCCGACCTCATCTAGTTTAAAAAAATATGATTGACGTGTAAAAGTGTTTGAGGAGCGTCGGAACAAAAACCGATATGTCGCATTTATGCCATTATTTTTTTTTATTTTTTTTCCGTTGTAAAATGTTGTATTACATACCCTTCAGGAAAGAAATCTATTCAAAAACAGACATCTCCAGCTTTAAAAAAATATCACAAAACAGTGGTCCAATCAAAACCCGACACATACATATCTAAGGAGGTTCAGTTTTGAAAAAGTTACAAACTTTTTTCTAATTTGTGTAAAATACGGTAACTTGGATATATCGTTCTTTGTTCCAATGCTCCTCGTTTGTACAAACCTACTTACAGAAATAAAATCGTTTATCATTTATCAGGTTATGGTTTACCAGTGTGCCAAATTGCATTCAAATACGTTTAGCCGTTCTAGCGTGAAAGCTTAACAAACAAACAAAAAAACTCACTTTCGCATTTACAGTATTAGTTAGGATAATAAGGCACGAATAACTTTTAAAATTAATAACCGTTCAGAACCAAATCCAGACTTCCTTTGGGATTCATACCGCTAAGCTATCTCCGAGTTACAGCTAGTAATAAATACTTAAAGTCTTCAGACAATGTTTAATTAAGTAAAGAATTATCTACAAAGACACGGTAATCCTTAGAGAAATAGGCTCTACAAGTCTTTGTTAGATATTATTTATCTTAGTTTTGGCTTCGTTTTAGAAAAGTTACAAGTCGGCTTTACATTTTTAATTAATGGGCACGAACATTTCAGGGTCGCCAAAGCGATTTTCAGACTCATACAGTATTTTTATCTCACGAAACGACGCGCGAGTGCAGTGGTGGCCTAGTGGTAACAGCCGCGACTTACAAGTTGAAGTTTATGGACTAAAGTATTTCATCACCACTGCTCTCAAAACGGTGAAGGAAAACATCGTGAGGAAACAGGCATGTTCTAGAACCAAAAAATTGAAGACATGTGACATCTACCAACCCGCACTGGTCCGCGTGGTGGATTGCGGTCCAGTCCCACTCAGAGAGAGGCCTGGCCTGTGTTCCAGCAGTGGAAACATTATGCTAGCTTATGCTATACCGAGTGTATAAAACTACAAACACGCTATGAATGTGTGTGTAAGCTCAGGAGCTCTCGGTCCCGTCCGAGACAATGGCGAAGTCGAAAGTGTGTGTGTGTGTGTTATGTGCTAACGCTATTCGTCTCCACGCACACATTCACAGCGTGTTTAAGCACTTGGTAACCACAAGTAAAGCGCGCGTTGCTTCGTGAGATAAAAATACTGTACGAATCATATATTTATGTTATCGTTACTAAAGCCAGTATATGTTACTTTGCACATACTTTGGCTAAGCGTTAACGCCCGCAGACAGGAGCGACGCGATTCTGGTAGAACAATTTCCATGAAGTTTTTATAGAAATTGTTCTACTAGAGTCGCGTCGTGCGGTCGAGTCGTGCCTGTCTGTGAGAGACTTTATGTTCCTGTCAGTGCAAGTAAGAGACGGGAAAATGTCTAAGACAAATCGCGGCCAACGACTTTTAAAATTTCTGTCTTATTTATCTCTCAAGCGCTCACACCTAAATTAGTTTTTTTTTTTGTTTCCTTTAATATTGATAGTAACGAATCATCTTCCCGTTCCATTATAAGATCATCCGATGATATAAAATTGACATCAGAACTACACGTGTGCGTAAAATCCCGACACAATCAGATTTACGAGAATTGAGTAAATCAGAAGGGTGCTAAATAAAAATGTCAGAAAATTCTGATACATCGAAGTAAGTAGGTAAAGTATTTTATTCTGTGTTTCTTCACAGTTATAGTCAAAAGAAAATAACGGAATCTACCTTAAAAAAACATTACGTGTAAAACTATCATAAATATGTACAGTCCGGCCATCGAGAGAATGCGTTCATGACAGCTGTCAGTTTCATACTAACGAATATGTGTTTTGCGAATTCGATCCTTATTCCTAATAGAAATTGTACAACTGACGGGTGTCAAGAACACATTCTCTCAACGGCCGGACTGTAACCAACTTACCGAATTATATTTTATTTATTAATTATATAAAGACTTACCAACTAAATACATACACAGCATTAACCCACAATCTTTGTCATAATATAGATCTCTCCTGCATCTAAATTATAGGAAAACACGGCACTAATAATTATTACACTTCTACATTATACAAAAGATCGTTCATAATATGCTAATCAATATATTTTCTTTATTTCCTTCATGAATAGGGTAGAATTGTAGATGTTGCATGAGAATAAATAATTCCTTTCCCTCCGAGACTAAAACACGAAACACTTACTACACAGTTTGCCTGCATGTTATACATAATTCAAGTAAGTCCGTAAATACACACTTGGCAATAAACGCCACCCGTTGGCACGCGACTGGCAGAGTGGCGCAACTATGCAATTGGAACCCATTTGGAAAATGCTGGCCGAAAGGACCACAATTTGTTTTTAATTTGACAACACTTTTTAAATGGTGGAAATTGAAAGTAGCCCGCGGAATAAAATTTTCTTATTTTTTTTCAATTTGCAGGTCTGTATCAGGTTGTATGTTGATCAAAATACGATTTGTGACCGAAACAAATATGCATTTATTATAGAATTATAAGGATCCTCAATACAACTACTTATCTAAGTTAGAAATTAGCCTTAAATGTCATGATTTCATGAAATAGTCATTCAATAGGATAATTTGAACTTGGAGAGTTGTATTGATGATCCGGGTTTAAGTACGCCTTTATGCGTTTGTGTGCTTGAAGTACCTATTTAAATAAATAAATAAATGAAATGTAAAAGTGCTCAGAAAATATGAAAAACCTGTGTATCGGCAGTGACGTAGACTCAAACATGGTTTAAATTCAGCATTTTCGTAAAGGCCTGCAGATACGGAAACTTAATTATCGTGAGGTGTCAGATAGGACCAAAATTACCTTTCATTTATCGCAGAAATTAACGTTTAAGCACTGGATATTTAAAATTGAATTTAAGCACGTAAAATCTCAGTACACTTTATTACGTTATTTTCTATGAACAATTTTTTACATCTTGGTCTACTGTGTATCTGTTGGATATAGGTACAAATATTGTATCAGTGCACATTATCTAGACTATTTAGGGTGGATTTCACCAATGAAACTGTTTAGTACATCTAACCTCGTTCAAGAGCAGTCAGTGTCATTATTGTTGTGGAATATTGACACTGACAGCTGTTGAACGCAGATGTGCTGAAATGCTGAACTCTATCACTCAGCCTTTGTGATGTAAATAACAACAATCATCTTTTTCTTAACACAACATATCATCACGCCGATAATCCCCAAAGGGTAAGGCAGAGGTGTACAACAACAACAATAACAACAACAATTTACAACAACAACAACAACAATAATCATCATCAACAAAAAACAACAATGATCAACAACAAAAATCTATCTACTTAGCCTTTTCCCAACTAACAAAAGAACTAACTAATAAACAACTAAATCATCAACAACATCATCTTCTAATACCTACTCGAATAATATTCATTCTGTACGAGAAAATGCAATGAAACGTCTGACATCTACACTAAAGGCGCAATTACTGTCACCAGTTGGCACTTAGAGGCCGAACGGCACGACCGTGTAATTTGAACTGATTTCTAAAAGACGGCAAATTGGACTAGTGATTTCAAAATCTGGTCCTTTGAGCCAAACTTCTCACTAGTTTAAGTATTATTAAGCACGGATAATCCAAGGTCAATTATAATTAGTAAGCCAAACTCGGCAGACGTGATGTGTCGTTACCCAAAAATGATGATTAAAAAGAAAGATTTTATAATTATTATTTTTTGGGTCAACGACCGCAGGTGAGGTAAGCTTAGAAAATACGTATTTTATTTTATTTTATCGTGCTTTCGTATCGATAGCTGTTTCACAACTGCGCAGTTTAGCTAGCTACTTTAGTTTGACCCTGTGTACCACTTAAGTCCCCACAATATAGGTTCTAAAACTGACATAACAATGAATTTTCTAAGAACTTTCTTAATTGCTTAGCCACCAAGTTTTATGGCTAAAAGAAACATCATGAAGAATCCAGGACTCTAATGGTTTGCGATCGTGAACACGGTAACACGCAACGAGGCGTAGTGATTGATGTTCATTCCTTTTCTGAATGAGAAAGCTCTTTGCCCTGCAGTAGAACAATTACAAACTGTTTTTAGACATTCATGACCTGCGAAATGTTTGGTTTAAAAGAGATTCGACATTTGAAACAGCGGCCTCATCAAACAGTCAAATAAATTACGAGTACAAAAGTTTTAAAATTGGAACGTATTTTATGAATTATCATCATCTGCCTAGCCTTTTCCCAACTATATTGGAGTCAGCTTCCAGTCTAACTGGAGGCAGCTGAATACCAGTATTTATATGTAACGACTGCCTATCTGATTTCCGCAACCCAGTTACTGGGTAACACGATACCACGCGGTAAGACTGGTTGTCAGTCTTTCGGGCTTCTGACTACCCGTAATGACTGTCAAAGATCTACAAATAACAGCCGGAACCAACTACTTAACGTAGTTTCTGCGGCACGGAGTAGTCTCGATATGTAATGGACGGATATTGGCAAGTGTAGCCTAATTGATCGAACCGTGCGGCTGATACTATTTAGCCACAAGCCTCTCACGTAAAATAAATGACGAGTACAAAGAGTTATAATTATCTGTTAACAGTGTAATTAGAAGAAGAAAAAAAAGTCTACTATTTTTAAAAGAGTAACCGTGGAATTTCTTGCCGGCTCTTCTCCATAGGAAACGACCAATTGGAACCATGCACCTAGCTTCTGACGCTTCGTAAAAAGTACCCTTGTAGATTTATGTGGAATAAAATATTTTGGATTAACTGGATTGAGTTACATAGAACCTATTTACTATATATTACTGCTAAAATAAGTCCAGCATTATTGACAATCGCCCATTCGCAACAATTCCACAATTCACCTCTATTTGCCACATAATTCTGCCCATATAAGTCGCAATAACCATCAGCATCTGGCACGGGGCGCCAGGACCGACAACTATGCAATTTGTACAATTTCCAGTGCCGACTACGGCGCCTCTTGTGAATATCGTTCCATTTCCTACGAGCGGGAAATAAAACTGCCTGAATTTGTGTGATAGTTTCTCTATTATAGCGCTTACGTTAAGTTATAGTATTATTGCCTTTGTTTCTCTGCAATAATAATTCGTGGCTGTGCCAGGCATTTGTCTTGTTGACATAACCAAGTTGCCAACTTGTATATATTTACAAGTCTATTCTTGTATACTTTCCTTGAAACTGCGGCAAAAGCGTCAGGGTAGCTTCGCGAAATTCAAATTTTCTAAAGTGTTTATGCAATTCGCACGTCAGTATCAGGTTGTATGTTGATCTAAACATAATTCGCGGCCGTATCAAATATTTATTTATCGAATTATAATCATAAAAATCATCAATACAAGTATAAGTTAAAGTTCATATTATCCTACTGAATGACTATTTCATGAAATCATGACATTTGAGGCCAAATTCTAATTTAAGAAACAACTGCTTAAATTGGTGATTCTAATGATTATAATTCTGTAAAACCATATTTTTTACGGTCGCGAATCATATTTTAATCAACATACAACCTGACTCTGACCTGCAAGTTGCAAAAACGTAAGAAAATTTGAATGTCGCGGGCTACCTTAGCGCATCCCCTTAATTTGCCATAAGTAAGGATGAGCCCGTTAAGGAAAAGTATGCCAGTATAGACTTTGTCATCAAATAAGGACCTTTTTGTTTAAAGAACCTTTCAGAGGCAAGGGTCACAAAACAAAGACATTTGCGGGTTTCTGGAGCCCTTTATCATCGTTTATATCGAACGTTGAAGTTTTACAAGAATCTATAAACGGTCTTTAATCGTGCCCATAAACTTTGTTGCTCACGATAATAACCCTCCAGGCGCAAATTACGTTTATTGATATTTAAAGTTGTCTAATTATCATTTATTCGAGTTAACTTTTCTTTTTTTTCATGTACCTACTGTGTTTCTGTGGCAATAAACTATTTTTTCTTTTTTTCTCCAAATGTAAAATTTAACTTCAGGCAAAACCCTTAAACATCAATTCCACCCAATTGGATATTCAGAGAATTCCTGATATATTTATCACTGACCTGGTTTGATGCAGGACATGCCGCACGCTCCATCACAGAGACATTTCTTCTTTTTACTCTTGCAGTCCTCGTCAGATGAGCACTTTCGGAGACACTTTTGGCCCTGAAATGGAAGAGACCTTTAGCATATTGAAATGCAATAGACAATTAGTGAACAAGACTCTGAAATCCCTTTAAACAAGACCTAAATTGGTTCTATAGACTAGATTATACTAGAGAATTAGGGTTTTCTAAAGATGTTTAGGTGGTAGCACTGAGCGTCAGGTCCGGTCACCTGTCAAAAGGGTCAAACCGCCTATATCTTCTTTAGTCATGACTGAATGACGAACGAATGAATGAAACGAATGATGAACGTCATCATATTATTATATTTTATATTCTTTGTCGAAATGGAAGACCTTTTGTTAAAGTGGTGCCAAATGGTGGCGTGAATTTTCGTGAAAATCCTCATTAGACCATTACAAGGCACGTTTGAATTTTCAATAAAAAAGAAATATTGCATTACTCAACTCCATATGGTTTTACAATATTTTGTTTACATTATCTGACCTCTACAAATCATACAGTCATTCTGGTTGCAATATTCTCGGCATAATATCGAAGAATATACTCATAAATAAAACGTGTACCGTAGGGCCAAAAAAGGACCAGTTTCCATGGGGTGTCTTAGATATTTCTTTCGGGATTGAATTTGACTTACTAGCAAGGTAGCCTGCTCCTCATCTCGAGGACACTGTGCCGAGGGTGAGTTCCTAGGGTTTTTGTAGATCCTGCCGTCATCATCGGCGTCCGCTCGGCTCTGCTGTGTCGTCTCGTCCTCATCATCGTCATCGTCGGCTGCTGTCGGGCTCGGCAGGGATGATACTGGAACAATGAGATGTTATATGTTATTGGTTTTATTTTCAGACCAACATGATCTAAATCCCCTATAACCTTTAGGCTAATGGCATCACGAAACGGTCGAGTGAATACTGAAAGAGTTACAGGGTAAAGTATCATATTCCGGTCTTCCCCCGCGAGGTGCACCTTTAAGAAGACCTATGAGAGACCATTAACTATGCACTTTCCCGCAGTGGATTTTTTTGCCTCGAAAAATAGGGTCACCTTTTTAAATGAGTGAGTTTTGTAGAACTTTAATCCTGAGGTTTTGTAATTTAATAAGTGGTAAAACTAACTTATGGCCCGCCTTACTTGATATCAAGTGGTAGCCTCTGTCAAACAAAATTACAACCCTTACCAAAGACAAGAAAAAAAATAAAAAAATTGTCACAATGTACAGTATAAGCTGACCTCGCATTGTACGGAAATCTTATACAATACGAGATCAGCATAAATTGGAAGTGTGTAGCCGTGTGTACAATCGAACACTAAAATATTTATATTATGTTCAATAATATTAAAAAGATCAAGAGCTCATTGGACATAAAATAATTCGTTGATATTTTTTTATGCCAAAAAGAAAAGGGGAAAAGTGCTATAAAGGCTGGCAGCGTTGCCACGTTGGATAGCAATGCTGATTCTTTGACCTAAAAGTTTACCTGAATCTTTAATTGTTTCCTAAACCGAATTATTTTTAATTAAATTTAAAAATAACTCGAACTAGAAACATTGCAAGAAAGCTTATATATCAAAGCGCGTAATTTTAATCTTTTTGCGTGGGAGTCTTAAACGGTACGATTTACTTCAGGGAGAGGGACGTTACAAGCATTTCTCACTAACATTGATAAGAGTATTTTAGGTTTTGGTGTAATTAGTGCAGGAAGGAGCATAATTATATGTATATATATATATTTTTTTTTTTTTTTTTTTTTTTGAAGAAAACTTAACGGCCAGAAAAACTCAGCCGCCAGGGCACATTCAAGTTAATGAAAGACGTACCCAGTAAATGGTAGCTTTATAGAAAGTACATGGTTAATCATAGGTATTAGTTTTGCGTATACAGGGTGGCGATGTGGTCACCTGGATCCGTCAAGGGTGATTCTACCTGTCATGCTAAATAACTTTCGCTATGAAACTCATATCCGACTCGGGGAAAAAAAAATCTTTACAACGGTAGACTTATTTCGAAGCATCGATGTTTTTTTATTTTACCAATTGGAGAAGAGTTTCATAGCGAAAGTTGTTCAGTATGACGGGTAGAATAATTCCCTTGACCCCCTTGAAATAATCGCCACCCTGTGTAACAAAAAGATAAACAAAAAATACAGTCAAAATCAAAATACTTTATTTTACTTATACCAACATCTGACTTTTTTATGAAAAGTCAGAAGCTAGGTGGAGTATTGTAATAAAACCTTCTAACCTTTACCTTCCTTTTAAATATACCTTCCCTCAGAAGGTACTTTCCATAATAATTAATCCCAAATAACACACAAATTACTTCGTCCAAAAAAATATACACCTCGCCCAATTTTATACCCAGCTTACCCAGTCAATCCCGTAATTACAATAATTATGGGAGAAGCCACATGTTCTCATTGTCTGGTAAATCTAATTAGTTTGAAGAGTGCGTAATGACAAAGGCCCTTAATTACATAATACGGCACCGAAGGATGAAAGGACCGGATAATTGCTTTCTTACTCAAATAGATGTCACCTTCAGAAGTACAGGTAGAGGTGTTTACAACCGTGGATTAAATAAAGCATTGCTCAAAAATACAGCCATAAGAAAAGAGCTGAAAACTTATGGATAGTATTTTTCTAATCGATAAAACTCATTTGCATCTTAGTTAATCATTATTTATTCGACACTTAGACAGATTTTTCTATGGTAACAGAGAGGAAAATATAAACATAACAACACCATGCCTGTATTCCCCAAGGGGTTGGGCAGAGGTGTGATATTCACATTTCGCCAGTTATGTTTAAGTACCATGTAACAGGGGGCGAGTTTATTATCACTTTCCACTGTTCACAACACCAATAATTCGCATATTTATTATCTCATCTGCTCGACGTCCGTATGTCACTGCAGGGATCCAGCAGAATATCAGCGTCAGGTACATTTGCCTGACACATGCTGAGCTGGACTCCCATTTGGTGCAACCTTGAGACGCACACCGCTCTTGGCATGTTTCATTATTTTAAAGTGTCTTAGCCAATAGTGTCAACACAATGTCTTCTTTTCCTCTTTATTTTTTTTTTTGTATATTGGCACCTTGTAGCTATATTCATCTACTTAGTTATTATTATAGCCGAATAGCTAATTAGTCATTATTTAATCGTGTTTTTGTATTTTGTGCTATGTCTTTTGTGTGCACCAAATAAACGATATATCTATATATTTATCTACCTATCAAACAAGCACAAATCCAGACTCCGGGCTGCCACTGAGAAATTCCAGACGGAAAAACCTAATAAAAAAAAGAGAAACAGAACAGAAAAACAAGAGAGAAGAGATAGAGGAAAATTTCCCTATTGTTTCTGGGAATCACTAACGGGCCATCATTATTGCTATTCCGAACTAAATCACTTCACCTTCACTTTACCAAACTTATGTTCTCTTAATGACATTTTGGTCCTTCGAGCCGGATTATTTAGACTACATCCCACCTCGAAGGACCAATACGACTATAATCATGTATATCTTCTGCCAACAAGTACTTACCTCTTATTATTCACAAAGGAAATAAGACCAAACTACTTGCATCCGTTTAAAATCTTCAAGATCTCTGATACAACTGACAAGAATCAAAACAACTTTAAAACCTTCTTCAATCAGCCCTTGAGACCTGTCCTATATTGAGCAGTCCCCAAAGATTAGCAGCCCGGGATTGAGTGGCTAATTATTTATTTAACGGCTACTATAAGTTGTAGTACAGTTCCGGACTCCAGGCCCCGGAGACTGCCCCGAGATTAGTCGATCGATAGTTTGTTAGTGTTTCCGTTTAAGGGTAAAGTTGGTTTTAATTGTGAATCGTTTTTTAATGGTTTGAGGGTATTTAGGAGTTATGTAATTTACCTGTTGGGAATAAACATAGTATAACTTTCATTATGAACAGTAAGAAGTTGGGTAACTATTTAGATGGATGAAAAAGGAAAAGTACAAAAAGTCCAACTTCTTGTAGTAGAGTTTGCAAGAGAAATTACTTATTTCTGACGCCATTTCTTCCTCCTGTACTTAATTTGAGATGATGGGGAAAATTACAGACAAATGAGGCTTTTTTAACTTTTCTCTAAAGACGGAAACGTTTCAGCAACAACTTTTGGTTGCAGGTTGCTATTGCCAATTAAAAGCGTAATTACCAGTTCTAAACAGTTGGCTTTTGGCACATATTAACTCAACAGTAAAACTATAGCAAAAAAAAACAGGTTACGGACACTGAACGAGACACAATAGAAGTTTCATTGTTATTACGCCTATGGGAGTTTAGTGTCCCTTAAAGTATTAAAGACGCAGAAACCCCGAAAGAAGCCCTGAAGCATGAACTAGCAATATATCCCTCTCTCCCTAGTGAATTTCTTCCAAGCAACGCTGACGCGGCACTTAGCATCATTACAACATATTCTAAGACAGAACACCGCTAAACTATAACAAAGTACAATACGAAGCAGGGATATAAGTAATTAATCATTTGAGCCACATTAGTAGCGATGACGTTCGTTTCGCTTGAGGGAATCCTAAAGGTAAGGTTAGAGATAAGGGGAGCGATCAGCGGAGCGGACAGCGGGAGAAAACAACTAAGAATTTGTGTGGAACCATTTACAGGCACTATTTAACCGTCAAGGTCGGTCAGTCAGAAAGATGAAGGTAGTTGCTCATTTCAAAGTGTAGTAGGTTCTTTTGAAGAAGAACGGGCAGGAAACTCCATGAACACTCTTTTAAATAAATAAATAAATTGCTTACAAAAGTATCCTATGTCCCAATCCAGGTCATGGGTACCCATGTGCCAAATTTCATTCAAATCCGTGCAGCCGTTTTAGCATAAAAGCGTAACAAACAAACTCCATTTCGCATTTATAATAACTACTAATAATAGTTATTATAAACCGACTTTTTGTTGTTGTTTTAATAAATATATAAATAATACATAGGATTATTCGTGAGAAAGAAGTAGAAAGTCATGCACATTAAAAATTAAAACAAGTTGTGGTTGTGTGGTCTGACAACCAGTCTTAGCAAGAAGTATGGTGCTATCCAGTAACTGGGTTGTGGAGATCAGGCAGGCAGTCGCTCAATGTAAAATATTGGTATTCAGCTGCTTCCGAATAGACTGGAAGCCGATTCCAACATAGTTGGAAAAAGGCTAAGCATATATAATGAAGTTGTGGTCGTATAACAAAGAAAACCCTGCTCAAATCTATAAGCATGTATCTACGCAGAAACGAACAAAACATGGCGAACACGAACATCGAACACGGAACATTTCGTTCCTACGTGTTGACGAAAATTAGCAAAGCGAAAACGAACACCATACGAACACAGTTTGACTTGTGTTCGCGTTAGTAGCCATGGATTAGAAATTTGGATCACCACGAACATTTTTGACGAACACAGTGTTTCATGTTCGTTGTAGTACGCACATGCGAACAAAAAGTTCGATGTTCGTGTTCACCATGTTCTTGTTCGTTCGTGTGTACACGCCTTATTGAATTGGCTGTACCCACGAAAAAGTTTATGGACGCAAAAACTTTTTCGCAAAAATAATCTGATAAAACACTCAGCTAAGATTAAACGAAAACACGAAACAGTGGTGCCGAGTCTCTTGTACACCGAACTAAACTATCATTAAAATTCCTTACTTTTGGCTATGAGAATCTAAAAGCTATTCTGCCAAAATAAATCTCTAAATTTAAAAATAATTATGACACAATTAAAATTGAATTTGACAATCGCGACTCCACGTGGTACTTGTTTGCCCTACCCCGTGAATTTTATTTAGAGCCTGAGACGCGCAGGTGCTGCACCTTCGATGTCTTTTATATGAAATTTAATACTTTTTGTATGGAAAATATGAAAAAGTATTACCTACATGTTGAGTTGTAAGGGTTTATGAGTTTTATAAAGGGGGTCGAAATTTTCATTATTTTTACGATAGGACACCATCTTCGAGATATAAACAAAAGAAAAGAACAAAATAATATAATACTGTTTTTGCACCTGAAATCGAAGTGTTGGTGTAAATTTTTGTCCATGACAACTTATTTATACCACTCCTTTTACAACCAAAATTTTAGGTGAAAAACGTCAAATTCAGAATAGTAAATTTGCCATTTTCACTAAATTAATAACTCAGTGCCATCTTAATGCTGTCAAACAAAAATATAGTAAAGTTGTGTCACTTTAGTCTATTTCAGAATGGGAAAACGTCGTTTGACAGGAATAAACTAAATTTTTGGTGATTTTTAGTCTAGTTTACAGGCATTTGTGACAAGAGAATCAGCACCAATGTCTTGCCAACTACTAAAAGGCTAATTCTATTACTGACTAAAAATACTTTCACTGATACACCTAGCGTTTTATACATTTTGTTTAATTTTCATTGCAGGATAAGATGTTATCACACTATACTTAAAATTATAAATAGGTAAAAGTGAGTTTGTATGTAGGGAGTATTCTTCGGAACTATTGATCCGATTCCGAATATTCATAGGACATAACATAATCAGCCTATCATGTTTCCAGTGCTGGGACACTCGTCTCTATGAGAGGGAGTGGGCCGTAATCCACCACGCAGACCCACTGCGGGTTGGCGGATGTCACAAGTATTCGAATTTTTAGGACCAGGTTTCCTCATGTTTTCCTGCACCGTTTTGAGAGCAGTGGTGATGAATTAATTTATACAAAGGAAAGTCCTTGTTTAAGTTCGAACCTACGACCTATTACTCGCTCGTAAATCGTGTCGCCGTTACCACCAGGCCATCTCTGTTCAAAGGACCGGTAGAAGCTAGTTACGACGGCACGGTTGGCGCAGTGGTTAAGCGATTGACTGCTGCGCTGCGCGTCGCGGGTTCGATTCCCGCACGGAACAAATATTTGTATGACCTATAAGTAGTTGTTCCGGGTCTGGCTGTTTGTGTAAGTGAGTTTAAATGTTTGTAAATGCACCCACGACACAGGAGAAATTCCTAGTGTGGGGCAACGTTTTTTTAAAAAAAGAAAAAAGAAAGTTATAACATTTAGAAAGTTAGGACCTATTAGCAACTGGCTCGTCATCTTATATCAATTTAACACCCAAATCGACAAACAGCAAAACAAGATTATATGTATATATCGCAGCTATCTGGTTAAATTAGTCAGCTAATTGGACGCCCAGGACGTTCATTAAATACCGGCCAATTCATATCTGAAGGACAACTAGCGAAGTAATTGAGCGCAACGTTTAGGCAGATGGCTGAAAGTCATGTAGTCATTTAGTTAAATTGGGTGAAATAGGTTATGTTAGGCTAGAATTTTGACCAACAGCGCGCGAGCCAAGCGAGCGCTATTTCCAAGTTGCTCGCAGAATTTTTTTCGCGATTTGAATCACTTGGCTGAGTCTTGTCACGCCAAGTTGTTAAACATTGAATGATTCTAGTTCAATTAACTATCGGCATAGGCATCCAATTGGATTGGTGTTTAATGAACGACGTCCAATTAGCTGGCTAATTTAACCAGATGGCTGCGACATATACACCTCAACGAATAAAAAATGTACGTTAATAAACGTTTGCATACTGCTATTAAAATTAAAACCGTATCGGTTAAAACGCAACCATCGCAAATAAATCACCCCTGCAACATTAAATATAAACATCAGATTGTAAATAGGAAATTAAACACGAATACAAATCATTTGCAGTCATTTGTTTCGAAGCGATGACGGTTGTAACACAACGATATTAATAGACAGTGTACACGCTTACCATTTTCTGGTCACGATGATACTGTATAACGATTGCATCAGATATATGTCGCAGTAAGATGGTTTAAGCCGTGATATAGTTATATCCCTAGGGATATCTAGGGATATAACTATATACTGTAATATAGTTATATGAAAGCGGTTCACACCTGTCTTACTAGGAATATAACTATGATACGAGCACAATCTAGTAATATAACTATTAGGGCACTCCGACCAAATAGGTTAGGTGAGGTTAGAACTGTGACCAACTACGCACAAGCCAGCAAGGTCGCAGTAACAAAATTAGGGCACTCTGACAGTTATGAACCGCTTTCATATAATATGTTACAGTATATAACAAAAACACGAAAATCTTTTTAAACACCTACATACGAGTATATATGGTATAATTATTAAAAGTCAGATGTAACACGTAACCGAAAAATAAATCAAGCTTTGGAAGCGGTCCATTTGTAAACCGCTATAGGTTTTTCATGATGATTATAAATATTACTCTATTCCTATTGTAATCATAACGTTTCATAATCAATTAACAAAAGGAAATAAACGCAAGGAATTTGAAAAGGAAATTATTTATTTCTTTTCTTTGTAGCTAACACGAAAACCAAACACGATCATTTTGTTGTGCCAATGACGTATTAGTTACCTATGTTAACTTAACGCTTTACTGCACTCACGATAAATTACTTTTCTTACCAGTGCGGAAAACACGCGTTTTTCTCCCCGATCTCAGTATAGGTATCTCAACTATTATTTTTTTCAAAAATAATGTAACATAATGCCTGTTATCCCCGAAGGGTTAGGCAGAGGTGTGTAGAAAGAAAGAAAGAAAGAAAGAAAAAATATTTATTGGGACAAGCACAGGAGATCTTAATTAACTAAACACACACTCACTAAAAATAAAAATAGAAAATACAAACAAAGTAAAAATTAAAATAAAGGCCAAAAGGCTCCTATCTCAGCATGATGCTGCGACATTTAATAATAAATGTGAAAATGTAAATGGTACTCTGATAGGACCTGCAGTGATGTCTCGGATAGAAAGATACATAAATAAATAATGAATAAAAATAAATTAAATAGATGTATGAAATACAATAAAAAATAAATCTATAGTACACCCACATTTGTCCAGTTATGTTTAAGTCCCATGTAATAGGGGGCGACCCTAACAGCAGTACGAGGCGAGCCTATTGATATCAACCGGACACAAACCCCGACTGCGGGCTGCAAATGAAAATTCCAGTTGGAAAAACCCAAGAAGAATCTTTCTACGCGACAAATTAAGATACCTAACCTAAAAACAACGGGTTGCACTCCGGGAGTGCCGGCAGAAGTGAAAACTTGAATATTAACGTTGCGGTCTACTCTCCCTCCGTCTTACGAATTTTCGATCAGGTCACGTGTCCTGACGCGAGTTTAACATTTTTTACCCATCACAAAAAAGTGCACGACGCCGCTAAAGAAGTTTTAGAAAATTTAGAACGATAACAGGCCAGTTTACCGTATGCCATCAGCTGACATAATATATCGTGTTTATGATGACAAATTGCTACATAAACATATGCATCGTAAAAAAATAAAAACTAAACGTAAATCGGAAATGAAACAAAGTACAGTCGACAATTACTTTGTTGTATTAGATGACGCGAGTTCGTGGTCGGCGGCGCTCACGCTATTGATAAGGCAGAGGACTGAGAGCAGCGGAGCGAATGCTTAAATAGTTATTTAAAAATTGGTCTTCTATTTAAGAATTGGTATTCAGGTCCAACATTGGTTTACGGTAAATAATTTGGTACTAAATAAAAAAAAAACCAAATGCATTAGATTTAAATTACCTAATGTTAGAAGTAGCGAATGTGACATCATATTGAACGGAGAAAAACTGGAATTTATTAATCAAACTGTTTTCCTGGGAATCACATTAGACGAGAAATTACAATGGGGACCTCACATAACATCTCTTGCGGGGCGGCTAAGCTCAGCCGCTTATGCTGTTAGAAAGATAAGACAGTTAACAGACGTAGAAACCGCGCGATTGGTCTATTTTAGTTACTTCCACAGTATTATGTCGTATGGCATTTTACTGTGGGGTCGGGCTGCTGACATTGAATCCATCTTTATTTTGCAAAAGAGAGCTGTCAGAGCCATTTATAATCTACGTCACCGCGAATCTCTCAGGGAACTATTTAAAAGGATTAATATTATGACGGTACCTTGCCAGTTCATTTATGAAAATATTATGTATGTTAGAAAAAATCGACATCTTTTTAATAAAATAAGTGATAGACATAATTTTAATACTAGAAATAAAGATAAAATAGATCAACCATTTTTCAGATTATCTAAAGTACATACATCTTTTATGGGGTACTGTGTTAAATGTTACAACAAAATACCTTGTGATATTTTGCAATTAAATGAAAGAAAATTTAAAGCTCATATTAAAAGTACACTTTGTAAACAAGCATATTACAAATTAGAGGATTATATCCAAGATAAGAATGCTTGGAAACATGCTGGTCCTGCTCCATAGGATAATTTAGAATCAAGACAAAATCAAACTGGTTGCAAATTTTAGTGTATATTTTATTATTATTTTTTATTATATGACATTGATTTTACATTCTGTGACCAATTCCTCGCACACTGACTTATAAATTGTGGAATCTTAGGAGGATCGTCTACTTTTACAATGTTTGTAAATATGTGAGCACCATGTATCTATCATATAATTAGTTTATCTGTTGTTGATTCATTTTTAATTCTTAATTCTTTTTACCTATTGTGGTATAATAATTTTATTCTAGGTGCATCGTCCTCACATATAATTATATAACTAATGTACTTATTCAAATATTGTAAAACATTTTAAAAGAGTAACGGTGGAGTTTCTTGCCCATTCTTCTCCATACGAAAACTACCTTTTGGAAGGGGCAACTAGAATCAATTAATTTTTTTTGTAAATTTTTGACGTTCAAAAGTGCCTTATACGGGCCTACTTGAAATAAATGATTTGACTTTGACTTTGACTTTGGTCCTTTTAGCCGAAGAAGACAATCTGCGCCTTTTGGTAGGTATCACAGTGTGGTCCATTGTTAGGAAAAAGACTGCTATGTAATGATATCAGGCATTTTATGTCAAAACCAATAAATTATTATCATAGCTTATTTATTATCTAAACCCGATTTAAATATACCCCAGACATTTTTTCTCGTTCAAAATCAACGAATAATTGAATCGTTACTTCCTTCAAATTTGTCTGAAAATCATCACATTGTTGATCGTCAAAAAATACAAAAATGAGCTCCCAATCAAGTTCGCTCTTTATCAAACCGCTTCCGCTCCGCTACTCTCAGCCCTCACCGCATACACACAGTCATTAGAGCGCACTTTTACCGGAACTGGCCACACACGCGTTGGGTAAGCGGAAGGTGTTGTGTTCCAACCGCTGGGAAATGGGATGAGAGTTGCCAGTATTTGTACGTTTTTTTCTACCTACTCGTAGATATCTGTTCGAGCGTATCTAGCCTAATTGGATTTCTTGAATAAGAGTTAATAAACTAATGAGGTTTTGGACTACTTTACAGATTCTATCATAATCAGCCTATAACTTTCCCACTGCTGGGCCGCAGGCCTCCTCTATTCGAGAGGGTGTGGGCTGTAATCTACCACGCGGGCCCAGTGCGGGTTGGTAGATATCACATGTTCTAGGACATGCCGGTTTTCTCACGATGTTTTTCCTTCACCGTTTTGGGAGCAGTGGTGATGAAATTATTTACACAAAGTAAAGTGGACGCCTTATTTCGAACCCACGACCTACAACTCGTATGTAGGGGCCGTTACCACTGGGCTGCCACTGCTCCGTTCCAGATTCTATGTTTCCCTTTAGACATAATGTCTTTGGTTATTACAATCTAAACCTATAACTAAACTTAACAGCTTGTCTGATTTGTTTTAAAACCTAAGTTTATGTACTATCTAATTTCATATCTAAGCAGCTTGAAAACAAAATCCCGTGAACACGATGACCACATCTGTTACCGCCCCGGTTCTATAGCGGCCGAGCGTTGCAAGCAGAAGTAGTCCTTACGGTGTATGGATATGAACTTCATCAATGGTACATAACATCCATAAAACTCACGCCTTCTCCCCCTGAGGGTAGGCAGGAACTACAGAACGCCATCTGCGATCCTTACATACTACATTTAGCATTGAGCTGTATTTAGCTTCTATATTTAGCATTTACAAAAAAAATATCTTTAGTACATTATTAAGTTTCCTTGTAAGCTTTGCATGTACCTAAGCTTACAAGTAGCATAACTTAACGTGTTGCACTGTCAAAATCTGCCCAGCCTTTTCCTAACTATGTTGGGGTCAGCTTCCAGTCTAATCGGATGCAGCTGATACCAGTATTTTACATGTAACTGAGTGCGGCCAGTAACTAGTAATACGATACCCCTTGGTAAGACTGGTTCTCAGACTTTCGGGCTTCTGACGACCCGTAACGACGGTTAAAGATCCACGAATGACAACGGCTTCACATGCTTTCCGAGGCACGGAGGAGTCTCGGAATTGTAGCATTGTATAAAGTCTTAAATGCAAAATTAGAATTATGGGCTTAAGTATAAGCACTCAATTTATAAGTGGCACTACAAAATGGCATTCACAGGCACGATTTATGGTCCATTTGTTTACATTTTCACCCGATACTTTTGGAACTGACCACAGATATCCTTGATTTTCAAATTATTATCTCTCATTACATCAGTTAAGGCAACAAGCAAGCTAAGCTACAATGTGTAAGTCAGCTATTTGTCACCAAGCATACAAGCTATGTAAGTCAACAGCCGAAATGGTTCGAGCTGTTATCATAAGCTGTGTTCACAGGCTGGTGGTGGCCTAAACACACAACAAGAATCACGTTCGACAATAATGTTCAAATCTGGGCATAAATCAAGAAATGTCAGGCCATAATGCCCTTTCAGAGAAAAGTACGAAATCCACGCGGACAGTCGCGGTAAAATTTTTATATTATCTATCACTGAGTACCTATCATAGGCTATATATATAATTTATAAAGATGTCACGCGGGCGAAGCCGTTGGTAGAAGCTAGTCGAAATCAAAAGGTCAAAAATTTTGTTGGTAGTAAGTTTAGCTATGAAAACATTGGATATTCTGTATTTTGGTAATTGGACATTTCGGGAATCGAACAAAATTCAAAATTCAAAAGTCATTTATTCAAACTAGGCTGAGAATCAGCACTTATCGAACGTCAAAATTACATCAGACAGTCCCCCAAAACGCCCACCCTTCACCACTTCCTAGTGCTTTAGCTGGGAAGAAGAAGTGGCGCAACAAACTCCCCAGCAGCACAGCTGTCTGTTCAGTTAGAAAAAAAATATTCTATATACCTATTTTTGACTAACACAAAACATATTTTTGAACATTTTGAGAATTGGACATTTTGGGAAATGGACCTTTTGAAACCGTTGGACATCTTGGGAATTGGACAATCTAAACCTGAACGGATCCTGGGACTCAGGCCTCGTATCTGTAAGAGGGAGTAAGCGGTAAACCATCACGCGGGCACTGTGTGTGTTGGTGGAACATATCATCGATTTTTTGGTATATTTGTAGATTTTATTTTTACAAATAAATCCTCAGACATATGTCAAAGCTCGTTTGAACAGAGTTTTAAATGAAATCTGCCTAATAAATTTGCTATAAGGGCGTGCACACACGACCCACATGCGGGTCTATGTGTTTTGATCACAGAGCACGGAATCGCCTGCAGCGTCTAGAGACGGCAGTACCAATAAAATCCGTTGCGCCAAAAGTGCGTTGAGCTTGAGCCCACAAAGTCTATCACGGACCGCCTTCAAAGCTGTGAGTTTCTACAGAGTGTATCAGAAATGTGAGGTCATATTCGAGGGGGGGGTACAGACCACGAGAAAAAAAATCTGCTGCCCCTTACATTTGGATCGAGTAGGTTTGAAGTTATAGTGAAATAAAAAACGTGTTTCTTCCTAAATTATTCAAGATACTATATTTTTACTGACAGATAAATTGATAAAACAGACAAAATATATTAAATAGAATGGAGGGTATGCCAACAGACAGCTGATTTTTTTCGCGAATACGATGTTGGTCTCGTAGAGAAAGTTGTTGTGTTACTGATTGTATATTTTAATTATCTGACTCTAATTTTATATATGAAACTGAAATTAATAATTTATTTATAATTGTCAATTTAATTAATAACATTATTATAAACATTTTGTACGCCGAGTGAGGCAAAACATGTTGGTCCGGTAAAATTATGTTTCCATCTGTATGTGCATGTTCATGTATCATGTTACACATGTATGAACAAATAAATTTATCTTTATCTTGTATACGTTCGTGATTTTTGTCGTAGTGCGAGTAATCGATGACACGCGTGATTTGTATCAGGAATGTTACGGAAGTTGTTTTACCGGAACCGGAATCGGCGGTTTCAAATTTGATTGATTGGACTCAGAACCGGAACCGAAACCGGACTCAGAGGCGGAAGTAGAAGAAAGATAATTATGTTAAGGAAAGGCAGTAGGATGAACCGATAGAAATATAATTCAGCCTCTTTAATCAGTCTCTTTAATCAGTAAAATATTAGCGATAAATCAAAACAATAAATTGAGACTTCGAGCTCAGGTGAACATTGCCCTGGCGACGAGTTAAAACTTCTTTGTACGCGTTCTAGTCACGTGCATCGCTGCGTTTCAAACTTCGACATAACTCCGATTCAAAATTATCGGAACCGAAATCGGAATCGGAGGTGTAAGATTAATCAGAAGTTCCGACCTTTCGGAAACGGAACCGAAGCTCCGAAACATCCCTGTACCCTAATTACGTAATACACACTCAATCGGAAACTGAATCGTTTTGAAAAAAATTGCTAATCCATTGCTTTATAAGTTCGATAAAAAAATCTGCTCAACAACGTAAATAACGCAATGAATGTTGTTGAACTGTCAAAATGAAACAAATTTGTCGAAATCGTTTATGAAAATGTGTTGCGTAATTAGATAGATGGTTTGTATGGAAAGTATTAGGAATGCCACCTCTAGCGGCTGCCTGAGCGTCTCCATGCTCTATGGTTGTGACACACAGTTCCGAACTGTGTAGAAGTTTTGCAGCGTTGACAGCTAGGTATTACTTCTATGCGAAATTGAGGCGGTGCGGGTGGGTGTTGTATGAAAATGTTTGTTTTGATATTATAGCTTAAATTCTAGACAAGTTATAGTCTTAAAAGTTATATTTAACTTGAAATTAGGAGCATATATTAGAAAATAATTAAGTTTCCACATAATACACTTTGCTGGGTTTTGAAAAAAATATTTAAAAAGTCATACGTAGGTACTCCCATCGGAGTAGGCAGAAACTACAGAACGCCACCTACTGCAATCCTTATAAATATACGCCTTTAAAATCGCATTTATTTCGTAAGTAAACCTTATTTTATTAAACCTATTATGTATAGGAACTTAGTGAAAATCACAATTTTATGTCCTGAATAAAATAATCGTGAAAGGAAGAACCGCGCGTGATAATAAGGTTTATTAATTATATTCTTAGTGGATTTGTCAAGTGAGACGCAGTGCTATCACTGCGTCTCACTTGACAAATCACGTGACCATTGTGACGCATCGAGTGGAAGGGGCGACACGACGTTAGAGGGGCGCTCACGCACCTTGGACACTCTTGCTCGGGCGCTCGGAAGCGACGGACGAGTATTAGGAACTGTAGATTTCAATAATTTCAGTGTCCAACGGTTTCTCATTATTTTGATTCATTTTCTATTCTGTTATTTTTAAATAAATCTTTCTAGCTAGTTTTGCTTTACTTTTAAAATAATTTAATGTGCTTCTGATCCATAAGAATATTTATAGTTTTTAATAGGTACATATGTATATATTTCTTATATAAAAATAAAAAAAACCTTAATTCTCGCTATTGCACCTATCACTGTTTGTCTCTGCATCACCCAAAGGTTGACTGATAGAAAATGCCTATGGCATTAAGTCCGCCTCTAGACATTTGTGTGCTTGAAGAATTAAATAAATAAACTGCGAAAACGAAGTTTTTCACATGAAGCTATCTCTTCTAATGAATATTTTTCTTGAACAACACTCACAAAGCATCATGCATGTGACATGAATAACTTGGAGACCCATATATGTATCTCTAAGAATTCTATTTCCTCCTATATCCACAGGAAGTATTGTCGCTGGTCATGTCATAAGGGATTGCACACATGACCCACATACAGCCTTGTTTGTTTTGTCGCACAGTTCCCAACTTATAAACGACTAAACTTTGTATTTTCACAACTTGCTTCTACTTGAATATAACTTGTCATTACTTATTCCCGTTTTCACTTATACTACGCGACAGCTATCCTGCGTTTGCAATTTATCTTCCAAACATGTAAACAAAATAAATGTTTTAGGTTAAATAACTGTAATTCCCACACCATAAAGTTCAGTTTGCAACTACTTTTTTTTGTTGACTTTTCAATAGTCATTCTGAAATGAACTTAATTGAACCTCGCATAAAGTTGTTATTTCTTTAAGTGGCAAAAACAACAATTTGGAAACGGATTTGAATCCTAACTAATAATTATAAATGCGAAAGAAAGTTTTTTTGGATGTTACGCTTTCACGCTAAAACGGCTGAACGGATTTGGATGAAATTTGGCACATGGGTAGACCATGACCTGGATTAGGACATAGGATACTTTTTACTCGGATATTCCCACGGTATCGAGACATATGCGGGTGAAACCGAGGGGCATAGCTAGTAAGAAATATAAATGAATGCGTAGTTGGATTTTCAACGTTTAGTTAAGCGCTGAATGTTGAAAATCCAACAGCGCGCTTTGTTTCAAGGATTAATTTAGTTGTCGCCTAGTAATAGTGAAAACGAAACTTATTATAACTGGCTCTGTTTAAAAAGCAGTTTAACTCTTAATGCTATTCACAGGATATTGAAAGGTCTTTGGTATTGAAATTTTGATGGAAATCTTTTATTAATTTTTCTTCCGTTTCCTTTTGGGACATCGTGAGACTTTGTTATGAAAAAGTTTTTTTTGAAGGACGTACCTTTTCAATCGAAATGTATAAAAATATATTAAGCTATCAATTATTAATTATTATTATTACAAGCTATCTTTGGAAACAAAATCAAATAAATATTGAAAATAAATGATGATGATAATGATGAAAAACTGTGTTTATTTCGGTAACTAGATCTTTTAGGCGCGGGACATACATAAATGGCGAGGGGCGCGGGCGTGGCGACGGTGTGGCGCGGTTGTTGCGCCGCCCGTTTCTTATTTCATACAAAATGTTTAGGAAGGACGTGGCGCGGAACATACACAAGAGGCGTGGCGCGGGCGAGGCGACGGTGCGGCGCGGGCATTGCGCTGCCCGTTTCTTATTTCATACAAAATGTTTAGGAACAACGTGGCGCGGAACATACACAAGAGGCGTGGCGCGGGCGAGGTGACGGTGCGGCGCGAACGTTGCGCCGCCCGTTTCTTATTTCATACAAAATGTTTAGGAAGGAAGTGGCGCGGAACATACACAAGAGGCGTGGCGCGGGCGAGGCGACGGTGCGACGCGGGCGTTGTGTGTATTTTCCGCGCCGCGTCGTTCCTATACATTCTGAATGAAATATGAAACGGGCGAAGCAACGCCCGCGCCACACGGTTGCCACGGCCGCGCCAGTCATTATTTGTATATGTCCCGCGCTTTAAGTTTACACCTACCGTTAAAAAAACCGGCCAAGTGCGAGTCGGACTCGCACAAGAAGGGCGGGACCCTTCTTGTGCGAGTCCGACCACCATAAAATATTTAGAAAAAGATGCCGATATTATATATTCCCCTTTTTTCTCCTCGTAAACTGAGCCGATTCAATGATTTTACACATAAAAATTTTGAGAAAGAGTCTCTAGGTTTCTATAATTTTCGTTTATGTTACAAACTTTTCAAATTTGTCTGGTAGTCTTATTTGGCAATGAGGTTAATTTTATAATCTCAATTTTCGTCGATGGTTTTTCACTTACAATTTTATAATATTATTGAAACAATAATTGTGAGAAAAAGTGGTCAGTTTTTTTATCTTTTGTTGGGAACAAAAATCAAAATACATACAATGATATACGATGATAGATATAAATTTGAAACTTTCTAAATACAGAATTATACACTAATTCCTTTAGTAAGTGATTGTGTAACAATTTAACCACGACAGGGTTTGTTTACACTTTGATCATATACTTTTGAAACAGATATTACAGAAACTCATCGTCACTGACAGTGTGATATGTAAAACCATGAAAACAAATGAGGTTGCTTTCAAATTGTGCGCGGTTACTTGAGTGAGGATCAAAGTTAACTTTACAGAATAGTAGGTACCTACTCTATGAAGGTCTCTTTGAAGGATAAAATCAGGAATGAAATTATCCGGAAAAGAACCGGAGTTATCGACATAGCTTGCAGAGTAAGCAAACTGTGGCAGTAGGCTGGCCATATTTGTCGAAGTACCAGTGGCTGTTGGAGCAGACAAGTCCTTTTTTTATTTTGGGAAATTATCGAATAACTTCTCCCGCTCTGGGCGGAGCGGGAGGGCGTGTCAGACTCTTACTGACTAAAACCCACCCATGTTCCTTCAGTTGCCTGTACAGTGCCAGGGGCCACGGTATCCCTTTATTTATTTATTTATTTATTTAATACTTCAAGCACACAAATGTACAGAGGCGGACTTAATCTCATAGGCATTTTCTACCAGTCAACCTTCGGGTGATGCAGAGACAAACAGACCCTCCCGTGTCCCTTTCGGACTTTCCCACAACCCCGGCAGGCATCTGTCCTATCGGACCCCTTCATTTGTGCTGACATCTCTTTGAGGCGCGCGTGGAACACAACGCGCCGACGACTCGGGCCAGCAGTGCTATTCTGTAACCATCTCACCGTGAAAACTTAGGTGAAGTGAGCTCGGAGTGAGCTGTCAGTCCCTAGCAGGAGGTGGAATGACAACTCACTTCACCTAAGTTTTCACGGTGAGATGGTTACAGAATAGCACTGCTGGTCCTTATCGGACGACGAGCTACTCATTGCTCACCGTCCGCAAGCCCGCGCCTACGGTGGCCGGGAATCGGCTTGTGATTCCCGACGCCCAGGGCGTCCTGCAGACAGACGAGCCCTGGAGTGGGGACCTTGTATCGGCAAGCCTAATGTGGGACGCCCCCCAGCGACGATGGACCGACGACCTTAAAAAGGTGGTTGGTTGCGGAAGGCGGAGGACAGGGTGTTGTGGCGCAGCCTGGGAGACACCTATGTCCAGCAGTAGACTGCAATAGGCTGAGTTGATTGAAGAAACTCCTCAAAACTGGCACCAAACTTTCATCGCAGTTCACGTTGTTCAAGCCGCAAGGGATCAAAACAACTGATGAAAATTAACAGCCATGAAAAAATTATCCCTTGGGAAGCTTCGACCCTCAGCATTGAGGGATATGACAGCAGGAAAATATAAATAAAAATACTTATTCATACATCCGGTTTGTGAATGGGTAATTTAAACTCGCAGATCATGATTATGTAAACCAATGCGATTGGCTGACCGAAATAACAAGAGCTGATGAAATTACTTGATTAATTTAGAAACTGCGTATATTATTAATGATTATTTCTTTTGTTGCATTTTCATACATAATATTAATTACATTTTAAATATTTTTATAAAAAAATATTTGTAAAAAAAAAGTGTTATTAAAAGCCTGTGATTTAGAGATTTTCTGTTGACCGTACCGTTTAGTTAGATTTATTTCAATACATAGGTGTTACAAATATTTAAATTACCATATTTCACAGTGACAGTAGCTCCTGTCAATGTATTCCAATTAATTAAGAATTCGATTCTATGTGTTAGAATCTTTTCAAGTAATCAAACCCAATAACCACATAGAAGTTAACTTTCCACCACTTTGTCACCTACAGTAAACTCATTACATTGTTCTGTCAATACAAACACACATTTTTTATACTTCTTCAGAGCATTGGCATCGCGTGCATAACCTCACTTATGTAACGCAGTCGGGTAAGTATGTGCGACAATACATAATATCTACTTTCCTTCGAGAAAATTGTTACTGTGCATGTTCATTGATTTATTTTTAAGTTAAATTATTAGAGTAATAAAATATTTTGATGTTTTGTTTTTAATTATTTTTGTTGAAAACACGAATGTATGTCATGTATTTATTTATTAGGTAATCAAAACTGTACGTTGAACTACACTTTCTTTTATTTTTGTGTAGATATAAGCGGTGCATTCAAGTACCTGGTCGACCGAGCTCTGCTGGGGTGAAAATAGAGATTTTTTTTTTCCCAGATATGAGACCTAGCTAGATCGATTTTTCGCCCCCTTATACCCTTATAATGCAACTTTCATCAAAATCATCGTTAGAGGCCGTCTTCGAGAACGTGATTGCAAATATAATATAAGTCGGAAATATGTTACAGTGGACCAATCGGGACGCCAGCGTTGCCCAGCGGCGCTCGACACAGTCTACAACATTACGCTCGGAGCGGCCGGAGCTAAGCAGAGTTCGTGGGTCGCCACCCACTCTGCTTAGCTCCGGCCGCTCCGAGCGTAATGTTGACCGCCGTCAAGCAGCGACGTCGTTTAGGAACTGTCGCGCGTTCTATGTAGTGGTGTCGAGTACCTACAGTGTGTGTATTGCTAGTGTGATGAATTTGATCGTAAATTATAATTTAATTTGAACTGCTAACGGTTTTTCTATTGCGCAATAACACTACCGATAGTACGCCCACGAAAGGGACACCTACTATCTCCGTTATATACAAATATTGCTTATTTAATAGTACAGGATAGGATATTACAGAAACATTATGATTATCTTAACAATAGAGGTTCCATTTCGAAGGACCATGGGCCCTACAGGCTACAGCAATTTTATGTAAAGACAGATTTCAGACTGCCTCGTTGGTCTAGTGGACCCAAGCCCTACCGCTGAGCATGTGGTTTGGATTCCCAGGTAGGGCAAAATTGGGTTTTTCCATCAAGAAATTCTCAGTAACACAACAGCAGCCCGGAGTCTGGATTTATGCTTGCTTGATGGCAATAGCCTCGCCCCCTATTAGATGGGACTTAAACCACATATGAATACAGATGGGACACTCAGTTTAGGTATAAAGGTACAAGTTCGCGGCGGGCCCGTCTTGCTGGGCCAATTCAGTGAGCGTAACGTAGTCAGAAGATCTAAGAGTCACGCGATAGAAAGAGAGGCAACTTCTAGATGACTATAATTGTAGGTGATTAGCGCTGTGAGACCTTGAAACAAATTGCTAATCCATTGATTCATAAGTTCAAAAACAAATCTGCTCAACAACGCAATGAGTGTTGTTGAACTGTCAAAATGAAACAAATTTGCCGTAATCGTTTACGAAAATGTGTTGCGTAATTAGATAGCTGAATTGCACTTTATTGTGTCGTAGCCGGAGTCGCATTTTATTCAAATGGTTTTGCGGAGTGCCCCAACTGTATTAATCTTTGCTTAAACATAACTGGCGAAATGTGGGTAACAAAACTGCCTAATTCTTCGGGGATTACAGGCGTTATGTTATGTTTATTAATGACCCACTTATAAGTACTTTGAACTTTGGCTAAAAGTTTTCATTCGTCATCAAAACACCATTTTATTAAATGCTTCTAATTAAGGGTGAACTATCCCAGGGGTATTTTTGACAAATTAAAAGACAGCTGACATTTTCACTGTGGAAAAGTCATAAAACAGTTTTATAACTTGAATTTGTGTTTTGTTCGTATTATATTCTCATATATATATATTTCATTATTTTGTTCTCATTTATTATTTGTTATTGACAACTTTTAATGAGCCTAGAAGTGAAGAAGTAACTATAAAGTAGGAATATTATCCTGTCGTAAATGTTACCCAATATTGAGCTTTAGAAAGTGCCTCGGAAAGCACGTTAAGCCGTTGGTCCCGGCTGTCATTCGTGAATCTTTGACAGTGGTTACGGGTCGTCACAAGCCAGAAAGTCTGACAGCCAGTCTTACCAAGGGGTATCGTATTATCCCAGTGTTGTGGAGGTCAGATAGGCAGTCACTCCACGTAAAATACTGGTATTCAGCTGCATCCGGTTAGACTAGAAGCCGACCCCAACATAGTTGGGAAAAAGCTAGGCAGATTGATTGTTCTCATTTATTATTTGTACTAGCAGCGTCCCGCGGTTTCACCCGCATAAGTCTCGATCCCGTGGGAATATCGGGATAAAAATTATCCTGCGTTAATCCAAGTTATAAACTATCTGTGTGAGAAATTTCATCCAAATCCGTTCATTAGTTTTAGCGTGAAAAAGTAACAAAAATCCATCCTCACAAACTTTCGCGTTTATTATATTAGTAGGATTTTTAAACGGAGACCTTATTCATAAGTTGAACACTCACCCCGGTAGCACACCTCCGTTGCGAAACCATATCAGCGAAACCGCAGTAGTTAATTTCAATAAACTTGCGTCATTTTCCGCTAATCGCATCCGATTCGAGTAGCAGAACATGACGAGAGTCTATTGAATTTAACTACTGCAGTTTCGCTACTATGGTTTCGCGGCGGAGTTGTGCTACCGGCGTCAATACCTACCAACTCACAAATTCGCCAAGTGAAATAATAATTGGGAAATTAATAAGAATATTGGAAAAAAATATAATATACAATATATATACTAGTCGATGGTAAACTACCATTAGTTTACCATCGACTAGTAGAGAATATGGAGAAAAATACAATAGATACAAAGAAGTTTTCATTGAAATTGTTCCACTAGAGTCCCGGCACGCCTGTCTGCAAGAGCCTTAAGAGCACGGAAATGATGATGACTTCTTCAAAAACCCAGAAGACTGATTAGCATTCAAAGATGGTGAATGGCTGCAATGTAGAATTGAAATGTACAATTTGAGCATACTCTAACGACAAGCGATATGCCCTGCTAAGCCGTCATTTTCGACTCCGCGCCAGACTATTTAGGCCAAGGCTTTATCCGGGTTAAGCGCTGCCCTTACAATAATGGGGGTAGATGACGAGGCTGATTTACACAATGGCGGTAAATTGTGGATGTCTCCTCTACAATCAGTGCTTCCGTAGGTGAAGGGGGTGAGTAGAGGTCGAAGTGTGTTTAGTTATTGTTAAATGTTAATGTGTGAATGGTTAATTTGAGGTGCATTGTAATTGCTTTCAGGAGTTGTGATACTTAAACTTACGTAAAGAGCTACCATCATATTGGTCTGCCTGTCTGTCTGTCAGACGTTTTACTCGAAAATTGCGTGACATAGGAATATTAATTGTTGATAGTAGTAATAGTATGTCATGGTGCTATCCTGAAAGAATCAAGTAGGATTAACTGAAGCCTATCGATCTAGACCGAGATCTTATAATCGAGAAATTACTTAGCACGCGCTTTAAACATGACAACACAACTCACAGAATATGCATCCTGAAGTAGCAATGGGGCGGCCATATTACCTGTAGAACCGAATCCGTGAAAAGGGACGGAAGTGTGTAACAGCAGGCAGTGCGCGGTATTTGATTTGACCAATAAGCGCGCGGTGCTAGAATTCCCCGTCAGAAACGACCTTGACGAGGCCCCGACCCTTTGATGTTGGTTATTATAATACCGAGGTGAGATGTCAGATGTGACAGATCATAAGCGACTACTGTAAGGTTCGCTCGTGTTTTGATTGGAGACCGCGAATCGGCAAACGTAAGGTAGGACGCCCTCAGGCTCGGTGGAGCGACGATCTTCGCAGGGAATGGCGTGCAATTGCCTGATGCCTGTTGTACGTTTGCTAGCACAGGTGTGAGTACTGAGAGCTACCATTTACCGGGTAATATGTCTTTCATTGACTTGAATGTGCCCTGGCGGCTGTGAGTATGTCATGCTCACTCAGATGACTCGCTGACGGTGGCGCGTGTGTTGGATCATTTAGCACCCTTCAAAATGGTTGAGCTGAATGGTGCTAATCCATGCGTCATGTTCGTCAACGAGTGCCGTAAGTTGGGACTGGTCATCTCTTAGCCATGCCATGACTTATTTAAATGTTTAAATTTTTCTTTGTTTTTATCTTTTTAATACGGACGCTTTTAACGTGCACGTCTTTCTACATTGTTCTCACATGTATAATTTCAACATGAATGATGTAACCAATATTTTTGATTTAAAAGAGTGTCCGTAGAGTTTCTTGCCCGTTCTTCTCCATAGGTACCGACTACGTTTTGGAATGGGCTATAGCTTCATATTTCTGACTGACCGACTTCTTGACAATTCAAAAGTGCCTGTAAATGATTTAATTGAAATAAATGTTTTGAGTTTGAGTTAGCTAAGTAACGTTTCTCTAAAATTGCACGCCATTCAGCTCGATTCTCGGCCTTGGTTAGTAAGTAAGTAATCAAGTTCTTTGAGTCACTTTTTCTAGCTTTACCCTTAATAACCACTGACAGATGCCCCAAAAAAACGAATTCCAACGTAATAAAAAAATATCCGATAATTTATCTTAGCAAAAAAATCGGTATTATCCGGTGATATTCGGTCTTTACGAGCGGCCCTCTATTGTCGCCATTATTGATGTAATGGGTTCCGTCGCAAAAGATCTTTATTAAAGAACGATATTTTTGGTAAATAAATTATTTAGTAATGTTTTTTTAAGTAATATCGAAGATATTGTGATAGTTTAGAAGATTTACGAGTATATACCCAACATTTGGCTATTGTAAAAAAAATGATCGATATTTATTGATATGGCTATAGGGTTTCTTTAATTTATGATTGCGAGAGCAGTGATGGCCCGGGGGTAACGGCCGCGACTTATATACGGTCGTAGGTTCAAACCCAGGCAGGCGCTTTACTTTGTGTAAATTATTTCATCACTACTGCTCTCATAACGGTGAAGGAAAACATCGTGAGGAAACCGGAATGTCCTAGAACCAAAACTTCGAAGACATGTGATATCCATCAACCCGCTGATTATGCTTATACTTAAAGTGTTTTATTTTAGTTTTATTTACATTGCATATTGAATTTGCCTCAGGCATTAAGTCCGCCTTTGTACAGTATTTTTTTTACTTGTGCATAAAGTTTTAATAAATAATAAATAAATAATTTGAATTCGTTTTTTACGTGTTTTTTAGTAGAATTTATTTTACGTACCTATTACTTCCAAACCGGTTTTACAGATGGCACTCAAAATAACAAAAAATAAATAAAACCCATGTTGTGCGTTATTCTAACAGTTTCAAACATTTTCCATTACCTGTCAGGAAAATACCCGCAGCGAATGTTTCTTTATATAGTTTAGCCAGGTTTTCAGTTCAGGTAACGCCCATTATCTATACTGAAAACCTGGAAAAATTTAATGTAGGTAGCATTCAATTAATATCAAATACAATTTTCGATAATATTTTTAAATATAACATCAATTTGTTAAACTATTGAACCCTGCGTACAACATGTATCTCAATGCCATAGGCAGTTTCTACCAGTCAACCTTTAGGTGATACAGTTGTAGGTGCAATATCGAAAAAGAAATGGAATAAATATTTTTTTTAAATATGACGATGTACAGACGCTAGCACGTCAACCTACTGCAATCTGCCAAATTTTTCCAATCAATTTTGAACCTTATGCTTTAGTGATAAAGTTGAAAATCTATTAAAGAAATTTGACAGATTCTAGTAGGTTGATGTGCTGGCGTCTGTACATATAGGTACCTACTAAAACTGAATATATAATATACCTAAATACAAATACATTTATTCATCTCTTCAGCAACGTAAATTACGTAATGAATGTTGTTGAACTGTCAAAATGAATGTAATTGCTATTGTAACCGCGTTACGCAATCACCCCGCAATTTATTTCTATATTATAAACGCAATATTTTTTGCATAACCTTAAGAGTTCTTCCAAAGAAAATTTATTAACTGAGGAGCCCTAAAAATGTGAAGCATGGTAGATCCCTTTGTGGCTTAGAAGCATAGGAATGCAATGTATTCGTAAAATATATTTGACAGAAAATGTGAATGAGCCTGGGCATAGAATGAGGGTTCCCAAAATTCTCAGCAGCATCCCGGAGTCTTTTATGCCCGGTTAATTTCAATAAGCTTGCCCTATATGTACATATTAATTTATAGTCGGTTCCAAAAGTATCTGATAATAATGTAAACAGATGAATCAGAAACGTACTTGTGAATACCAATTTAGAATGTCACTAACAAATCGAGTGTAAGGAGGAGCTCGTGGCTAAGTAATAATAGCCGCACGGGTCGATCCATCAGGTACGGGTAAGCTACGCTTGCCGGGGTTGGTCTGCGGATGGGTGACCATACCGAGACTCCTCCGTCCCTCGGAAAGCACGTTAAGCCTTTGGTACCGGCTGTCATTCGTGCAGTTTAGACAGTCGTTACGGGTTGTCAGAAGCCCGCAAGTCTGTCAACCAGTCTTACCCACTTACTGGTTTGTGGAGGTCAGATAGGCAGTCGCTCCATGTAAAATACTAGTATTCAGCTGCATCCGGTTAGACTGGAAGCCGACTCCAACATAGTTGGGAAAAGGCTTGGCAGATTGAATGGCAATAAGCTCGCCTTATCCGATAGTAATGTAAACAGATGAATCAGAAAACGTACTTGTAGGTGCCAATTTGGAATGTCACTAACAAATTGAATGCTTTAGTTTGATTATTTGAATACTTAAACTCGAAATTCTAATGAAATTAGAATACTTTTTTCATTTGACAATAATTGAGAAAATTTTTATAAACTCAATTTTTGTCAGTGATTTCTCAATTACAATTTAATCATGTTGTTCAAACATTATTTGAGACTTTCTAAATACAGATAAATGTGTTTAATTCTCTTTAGTGATTGCGTAAGAATTTAATGTGGACGGGATTTCTTGACAGTTTCAACAGATACTTTTTGAACAGAGCATAGGTAGGTAAATAGGTATGTATGTATATGGGCCTTTAGGTACACAACTGGCCAAATGTACTAATATATCTTTTGCTTTCGTTCCTGAATGCAAGCGTAATATTGCGTCTGAAATAAAGTTTACAGGATAATAATATGAATGAGATTTTATCTTCTATGTTTCACAGAGTTCGTTGATCCGTCGGTCCCGAGTGTCATCCGAATATCTACAGAAGTTTCGGGTAGGCGGGACCCTGAAAGTAATCTGAGCCAAGTCTGGCTTTCAGTTTAGTTTTGTAATGTCTGTAGGTATTGCGTACGATGTAGGTTGTAGAAAATATTGATATTAAGTTGTATTTGGATTAAACTGACAAAATTAATTTAACATTTAAATTTAATTACCCGAGTGCCCCAGAAGGGTAATGTTTCTCGAAAGTTTATATTTATGTATGGATGTCTATTTCTTTGGCACGCTCTGTAGCCGCCTGTTGGCTTGATGGATTTTATTTATTTATTTATTTAGGCAAACCAACTAAATACACACAAGGACATTCAAAGTACATATCACTAACAAATACTATAGAATTGCATGCATCTAAATTATAGGTAAGCACAGCATTTTAATTAGATCTCACTATACAATAATAATTAATATAAAGATGGATAACAATGTAATTAGAACCAGAATATCATTAATCTTTTATAAGTACTAAAAATTAACTTGAATTTGAAAAATTGAATTAAAATGAATTGAATTAAATTAAATTGAATTGAAATAAATTAAATAAGATTGAATTAACTAACAAGCTAAAAACATAACTAACTAAAATTATTATAATCAAAGCACACACACAAAACAAAATAAAATAGACACAAAACAAAATAAAAAGAGAGTCACTATTGAGCAAGAATTAAATATTATTGAGCAAAGCTCTTTTAAACTTTGTGATGCTGCCTGAAAATATGTCGAGGTCACAATCGTGAAAAATGTCGTTACACTTTCTGAGAATATAGGAAAGGGGGGCATTTCTCCCGTACTTGGTTTTGCAGCCACCAGGAGCAAAAGGCTTATAATTATGAAGTCTAGCTGACGACCGGGGCGTATTAATATTAATATTAATTGAAGATAGAAGCTGTGAGCAATCCACGCCTTGATTTAATATCTTAAACAAGAAAATTTGTCCTGCAAAATCTCGACGCCAGTGCAAAGATTTCATTTTAAAGTGATTCAGTCTATCTTCATAGTTTTTAACTGTATTCCTTATACCTGCTTTATAAGAGAGTATTTTTATAAATTTTATTTGAACTCTTTCGATGCGTTGAATATGGATATTATGTGCTGGGTACCAGACAATAGAGCAGTATTCTATATGACTACGAACTAATGCAGAAAACAGAACTTTCAGTGCTGTCAAATTACTGAATTGTCTTGTGTTACGGTTTAAAAATGCTAACATTCTATTGCTTTTATTTATTACGGTTTCGGTGTGCGTTTGAAATTTCATTTCAGTCGATAATGATGCCCAGATCTCTAACTTCAGACACTTTACTTAATATTTGGTTCCTCATTATGTACGTAGAATTAAATTTATGTTTTTTACGAGAAAATTTCATATGATAACATTTGCTAACATTAACTTGCATGCTGTTCTTCTCACACCACACACAGAGCCTATCAATATCCTTTTGCAAAAGATCTTCATCGTTCTTTGTCATAACAACCCTATAAAATTTTAAGTCGTCGGCATACATTTGACGGCACGGTTGGCACAGTGGTTAAGTGATTGACTGCTGCGCTGCGTGTCGCGGGTTCGATTCCCGCACGGAACAAATATTTGTATGACCTACAATTAGTTGTTCCGGGTCTGGCTGTTTGTGTATGTGAGTTTAAATGTTTGTAAACGCACCCACGACACAGGAGAAATTCCTAGTGTAGGGCAACGTTTTTAAAAAAAAAAAAAAAAAAAAATTCAAAATGAGAGTTTTGTATGGAATATTTAATGTCATCAACAAACATTGTGAACAATACTGGGCCCAAGTGTGTCCCCTGTGGTACACCAGATGTGGGCGTGAAGTTGTTGGATGAGTATCCATTTACAACTATTTTAACATATTTGGTGTCGTCAGAGTTGTACATTTAAATTGCGGAAGTGAACTAATTATTTATTATTAAGATCTCATGTAAAATGTACCAAAAATCACACCAATAAATGAATTTGAATTTGAATTTGTGAGATAGGCTATAAATGTATGGTGTTAAAAAAATAACTTTGGAAACTTTAAGAAGTACTTTTTTCCGCGATTTCAAAGTTGGTCCCATAGTAAAAGTTATTCAGTTCGATGGTCTAAAGCACCTCTTAAAGTTTCTCTAGTATTTTTTTTAACACCTTATATAATATTTATACATATATTGCATCTGCTTACACAAAGCCCCATTCAAAATTCAAATTTAAAAAAAATCAAAATTCAAAATATTTTATTTCACATAAACCTATAAGGGCACTTATGAAACGTCAGAAGCTAGGTGCACGGTTCCAATTGGTCGTTTCCTATGGAGAAGAGCCGGCAAGAAACTCCATGGTTACTCTTTTAAAAATAAATGGTATTTACAATGCTTTCAAATTACAGAGTTAATAGGTATGAGAGGACAGTGTAGGCCTATCAACAAGTACCAGGTACTTGCCTACAACGTTCTCACAATCACAAATTCTAAAAGAAAAGAATCTATATAAAAGCAAAATCAAATAATAAAAATAAAAAGCTATTTAGACCAAATGACATAATTGCCACTACAGCTGTATGTAACAATACTTATTTATTATAAAAAATAAAAAAATATATAATATTTTAGGTATATAATGTCAAATAACGAAGAGATTATGTCAAGGTAGTATGTAAAAGAAAAAAGGTAAAATAAAATAAAATAATCATCTTAATTTGGGAGCCGTTAATAGAAATTTACATAGTTATGCCGTTAATGAGGTACCAGGGAAGCCACATGTGCAGAAGGAATTATTGCCAAACTTCCTTGTCTTCAACGTTACATTAAAATAGATGGACAAATTTTCACACAGCGTTCAATACGTCTAAGCAAAGATATACAGCAAAAAAAAAACACTGATGAAAGTGATTTTATTTTGACCTAAAATAATAAATGGCATTGGGTAACCAACATTTTTAGTGTATTTTCGTTAGCTGATTTATTTTTCTTGTAAATATCTAAGTTCTCAGAAGAACATGAGCACGGTCTACCACCATTACTTTACTTTTACTTATACCTACTTCCCTCAAATAAATGATTTTTAGAATGGAATAGAATAGGTACCTACTCTTTATTATGCACATCATAAAAATTACAGATATACATGTAGAAATTTTACACAGGATACTAAAAATGCGGATTCAATATAACAATGCTTTCAGAATGTTGTTAAGGCTATCGTAGCGCTGCAGTACCTCCGGGATGTTTGCAGAAGCCCATACGGACGGCTTCAAGGCCATAATTCGCAAAAAGTCGGTTTCTTTGCTGCAGCGTCTGCGGGGTGCTAAGAATAGCATTCTGAAAGTCATTGCTGCTCGATTTGACTGCCCCATTCAAAAACACTGGGTGAGGGTAGTGAATGGTTTTATATAGTAGCCACATAAAGATAAGTACTAACAATACTAACATAATTGTAAGCTAATATTGTTGCTAATATATACTAACAAAATATGGATTTTAATTATCTGAAATAAATAAAATAAAATTAAAACCGATTTATATTTATTTTTTTTTTTTTTTTTGTTTTATAATTCACAGTCTATCTTCTGTCGCCAAATTATTCTAAATCATACAACATGTAGTTTAAAAATACATTTAACGAGGTTTTCAAGATACAAACGCGCGTACAGACAGAGAGACGATGCATTGTGTAAAACGTAACAAGATAAGGCTCTGGTTTTATCCACTCTTCTTTCTTTGTCCAGCCGGTATTTCTTTGGAATGTGCTGCCTCTGAACATCAGAATGGCAACCAGTCGGTTATCTTTCAAACTGAAGGCACGTGAACATATTCGTGAAAAGTTGGCAGAATCTTTGCAGCGCTGATTTGCTGGATTTGTTTTCTCCTCTACCTATCGTTATTTCTCCTGACAAAGTTTATTCAGTTTATATGTATGTATGTATTAGTAAGTATTCATTTTCAAGTTATCTATTACTTATGTTGCACCTGCCATGTTTTGTCTCTGCTCCACCCTAAGGTTGACTGGTAGAAAATGCCTCAGGCATTAAGTCCGCCTTTCTACAGTATTTTTTTACTTGTGCATAAAGTTTTATAAATATAAGTAAATAAATAAATAAGTTATGGAAAAAAACTGTAAAAGTTGTGTGGAAAACCTACTTAGATATCACGTATGGAAGAAAAAATACGCTGCGACGACCAAGTTCAATTGTGAGCAAGAGGAGGATGACTCTTACAGGTAATTGAACAGAAAATTAAATGTCAACAATGAAAGATGAGTTTCTTCTTTATTTCTACCCGACTGCGATACATCAAAGGAAAAAAGCTGAAAGCTGTTGGTTTTTGCTGATGTTGTAATCTATTCAATTATCTCCCTTGGAAACAATTTTGGCACTCACGCAGATCTTTTCGGAGAAACAGTGGCATTAAGCTCTGGTCAAACTGAACCGAACGCTGAGCGGGATGCGGGACGAAATTCGCTCGCGCCGTCAACGAACGTTGTATGGAGGTGTTCAAACTGGCGAGAATAGTCGCGTGACTTCCTAATCAAAACCCGCACGCTGTCTCTTCCCGCGTCCCGGACGCAGGATTCGCCTCAGTTTGAAGAGTCCTTAAGAGATAACTAGCTACTTTATGGTACATCATTCAGAAAACTTTTTTCTTTATTGACATTCAAGATTAGCAAAAGATGACAAGCATCTTTTTAGCTTGCGCCAATTTTTAACTCATAGACGGACTTACATTTTGTCGGCAGGAAATAGGTTACTTTGTCTTGAGAAAAAGTCGGAAAGTTTTATTTAAGGATTATGTCTGGAAGATATAACATGTTCATCACAATTCAAATGATGGTTGACGTTTATTTCTCAATAACAAATTACAAGGATTTCACTTACTTGAGACCTTTTAGAACTTAGATATATTTTTAGGGGTCTTTGGGTTTATCTTTTCAGTGAAAACTTCAAGTGTCTACCTATTACGGTTCATGAGATACAGACAGAAAGACGCAGGGACTGACAGCGGAGGGTTCCGTTCGGCACCTTTCCGTACTCCGTCTGTCAGTCAGTGGGCTGCATCTCATGAACCGTAATAGGTAGACAGTTGAAGTTTTCACTGATTATGCATTTCTATTGCCGCTATTAGGAGAAAAATTTAAAATAAAATAAAGTAAAAAATTCAAGAGAGTTCCCCTACAAGAAACGTGTTTCGGGGTTTTTTTCCAAACGTGGAACGGAAAAGAACGGGTTTGTACGGTGTAACGGAACCCTTTGTGTGCGAGTCCGACTCGCACTTGGCTGATTTTTTTATACGCACGTGTTTCTGAGATATTTTTTTAACTATTATAACGCCTGTATTCCCCGTCGGGATAAGCAGAGGGGTAACACACCCATATTTTATCAGTCATGTTTAAGTTCTATGCAAAAAGGGACGAGCATATGGCCATCATCTTCAGCCTACAGCAGTCTACTGCTGGACATAGGGCCTCTCCAATCGCACGCCATTCAGCTCGATTCTCAGCAACTCTAATCCAGCTGCTACCAGCTACCCTGTGGAGATCGTCGCTCCACCTAGCCAGAGGGCGTTCTACCTTACGTTGACCGTTTCGCGGTCTCCACTCAAGAACACGTCTACCCCAACGGTCATCGGTTCTACGGCTAATATGGCCGACCTATTGCCACTACAGCTTGCTTATTCTATTGCCACCAATCGGGTACAAATCCAGACTCTGCGCTATAATAGCGAGACTTCAGGAACATTATTAACTCATATTACAGTGTACCCACTAATCAGTAATCATGATACAGTTACCCGACTACCGACTAAAAAGGAAGGTTATGATTTTGACCGGTATGTATGTATGTTCATCTGTTTGTTCATGTGTGTATGTTTGTTCACCTCATAACTTCTAAACTCCTGATCGTAATTTGACAAATGAGGTATCGTTGGAAGCGTCTTGATCGTCCACTGGTTATAGGTTAAGTGACGTAACATTAAAATGAAAATGGCGCCCTCCAGAGTAATAAAGTCAAAAACAAAAAAAAATGTCATGTTGGGTATCCAATGAGAGGATTTTTTTAAATTTACAATTTAAGCATTAGCTCATTTCAAAAATATATATATAATAACCCCAAAATAATTTAAATCAAAATAAAAGTTTAATACAAACTAAAACCAAACTACGACAAAAAAGTCAAGTTGGGTTTAAGTTTTTTTTTTTTCCGAATTTTGTGATTATACCAATTTCCTTTTTCAGCTATAAATGTGGAGGATACAGTATTGTAGTAATAGGTAGGTGTGTAGTAGCGTGAAAAAACAGCCTAAAACACAAAAATATCAACCCCTTTCGTCAGCTAAATATTATGAAGCATTAAAATTACGAGCGACCTCTGCCTACCCCATATTCGTAATAAAATGAAGTATCTCCACACCTTATCTCCCAGATATGATAGCAAGCCTCTGAGTTATGTTCTCAAGTGATAAATTGTTCCAGAACTAGCTTCCGTTTCAAAATCAACTTTAAGACGTCAGACTAAGGGAGGTTTTGGATTGGCTTTGCGAGAGATATCGATTATTGGGTCACAAAATTGTTGGTATCTACTGAATTTTGTTAATGGCCGCAATTTTGCGGGAGTGTTGTAACTTATACTTTGGTATGGAGGTCCGTTTACATTGAGAGAGTATTGACATGTCATTCCAGTAATGACTGACCCGATGCCAATGCCTAGGCAGTGATAAAATTGCATACAGACTATGTCATTACCGCAAAAAAGACGCAATTATTTTGTCATATAAAATCACTTGTGTTGAAAACCAATAAACGTAGTTTTCCTGCACTCATAATTGTCGCCATGGTGATTTGCACAAAATACCTGTATATACTCGTAGTTCTAATCGTTTCAAATTTTCTCCATTAGTTCATACTTCAGTACAACCAACACGTGAATCAAGTATAATCCCCTTAACATGAAGTGAATAAGAAAGACGTTATTGAACGATTTCTTAATTTTATAGTTACTAAGCAGTTTAACTTACCTTAAGAATTTTATTATTTTTGTATAAACTCAATCTCCTTTGTATTATATAATTGCATAGCACAGGTGTGAGTACTATGTACTAAAGAGCTACCATTTACCGGGTAATATGTCTTTCATTGACTTGAATGTGCCCTGGCGGCTGTGAGTATGTCATGCTCACTCTAATGTCTCGCTGATGGTGGCGCGTGTGTTGGATCATTTAGCTCCCTTCAAAATGGTTGAGCTGAATGATGCTAGTCCATGCGTCATGTTCGTGAACGGGCGCCGTCAGTAGAGACTGGTCATCTCTTAGCTGCCATGGCTTATTTCAATTTTTGAATTGTTCTTTGTTTTTTATATTTTTATTACGGATGCTTTTAACGTGCACGTCTTTCTACATTGTTCTCACATGTATAATTTCAATATTAATGATGTAACCAATATTTTGTAAACATTTTTTTTACAAAATATGTGGAGTTTCTTGCCCGTTCTTCTCCATAGGTACTCTACTACGCTTTGGAATGGGCAACTAGCTTCATATTTCAGACTGACCGACTTCTTGACAATTCAAAAGTGTCTGTAAATGGTTTAATTGAAATAAATGCTTTGAGTTTGAGTTTGATTAAAGAAACCGAATTTTTACAATACCTATATAACACAATTATTTACATTATTTTATAGGCTAGATTGTAATGTAAATAAAGTATCACCGACAAGTATCACCAAAAGTAAACAAATAGGTTCATGCTGCTGTTCTCACTCTGCATACCAGTAGCAAGTAGCCCAGACACAAGTATTTAATTCAAAGCACTGTACCACCAGTATTATTTACTCGCCCAATGTAAACGCACCCTTAAGGATACTTTATACTCTCAAGTTAGAAGATATGTTTCTAAATAATTAATAAGTTTAATGACTTCACTTAGGACGTTCAAGCTTCAACGGCTCTTTGGTTACATATTGAAAAGTTTTACCTTAGGGATTTACAAGAAACAATTCGTATAAGGGCCCATTAATTTACGTACTAAAATCCGGTCAAGTGCGAGTCGTACTCGCACACGAAGGGTTCAGGGGCCTTATTATGAAGTATTAATGCCATCATTATTCCACTGCAAAAAAAGGATGGTGCTAGCGGCCTTGTATAGCTCCGTCTCTCACTCACACTAGAATAATGGAAGCATTAATACGTCATAATACGGCCCTTGTACCGTATTAAGATAAAAACGCCGAAATGACACGTTTCTTGTATGGGGGTCCCCATACAAGAAACGTGTCATTTCGGCGTTTTATTCGCCCTTTAATTATTAACTTTATTGTTGTTATAGCGGCAATAGAAATACACAATCTGTGAAAATTTCAACTGTCTACCTATTACGGTTCATGAGATACAGTCCGCTGACAGACAGACGGACAGCAGAGGCTTAGTAATAGGGTTCTGTTTGGCACCATTCGCGTACGGACCCTAATTTGAAGCTCTTTTGATAGATTGAGACTAAAGGTTGGGTTTCCTAGGAAAGGTTCCGCAATTTCATTTTCCGTAATTTAGGTCATGTCATGAAAATCATTTTCACCAGTTTTTGACATTTAGGTGTCAAAAAACGCTCTGTATTTGAACAGTTATTATTGTTAACAGCCATTGTTATTTTACAAATCGCTAGACGCAAGACGAGCTCGGGATCAGCTCACAATAGCCTGTAAGACTGATCTCCTGATCTCCTTGATGAATTGGCGCGCTTCTTTGTCCCAGACAATTACTGCCGAGGCAGAAGGCACAGGCTGTTTGCCGTGCCTCCATGTCGTACTGTTGCACGTGCTAGGTCGCCAACTCCTCGCACTCTGGCCGCGCTTAGTGATCTCTTGGATTCTTACCCAACAGGCGACTTGTTTGCGGATGAATGGACGAAGAATTTATTGGTATGTCAGAAGTACTGTGAGAGGAATTCATGAGTGTTTTTAACCTTCTTTTATTTTATTTATGTTTTCTTTATTTTTTCATATTTTTATTATGTATATTTTAATGTGGGTTATAATTTTCTCTTTTGTTTTTTATAATTTTAGTTACTGTCATGGTTTGTGTAACACAACCGTTGTAGCTGAATAAATAAATAAATAAAATAAATAAAATAAATAAAATAAATAAAATAAATAAAATAAATAAAATAAATAAAATAAATAAAATAAATAAAATAAATAAAATAAATAAAATAAATAAAATAAATAAAATAAATAAAATAAATAAAATAAATAAAATAAATAAAATAAATAAAATAAATAAATAAATTGTGTGACCGTTCACCATTTTCTTAGGAAACCAAAGCATTAGATTAGAATGTGAACGTTCTCAAAGATATGGGACTTGCCCCTCTAATATATTTATATCCTTGTAATAAAATTGACGTCCAACAGTTTTTGTATGGAAAATCTGACAAGAATTCAAAATTATTCTTCGCATAAAGACATATCTCTGTTAGGAAAAATCAGCCCTGTTTATACAACGTAATTTTCAGCCGTGAAAGAAGTTTGTTCAGTGTCAACAATAGAAAATATTTCAACAGTTTTTATCCCATATATTTTGAGTAGTATAGTTTTGATTTTTGTTTTTATTCCCATCGGCCATCGGGCAATTTTGTTTTCATTCCTAACTTTTCAGTTTTTACAATATTTTTGTTAATATTATTTTTCCTTTATTTACTTAACAAAAATCTAATATTCATCTACTAACAGACAACGAACAGCCTTACCCGCTGGGTCTGAAGCATGAAATTTGCACTAAGGAAGGATTTTTGAACTCCTTAAAGGTGTAAAAAGGGGATGATAATTTATATGGAAGGTCGTCATTTATGTCGGCTCGTAAGTCCTTAAAATAAGGTATAATTTTAGGGAAATTTAAAAAAAGCGGCATTTCAAAACCCAAACTCAAACTAAACCATTTATTTCTAATCATTTACAGGCACTTTCGTCAAGGGGTCAGCCAGAAATATGAAGCTAGTTGCCCATTCCAAAACATAGTAGGTTCCTATGGAGAAGAACGATCAAGAAACTCCATGGACACTCTTTTAAAATCAACTATTTTGTTGCATAATATTGGTTACATCATCCATGTTGAAAGTATACATAACTAGCGATCTGGCCGTAAGTAGTAAGTTTAATACTTACGTATTATACACAAATAAAGCTTTCAGAATGAATTCTCTAAAAGATATTGTAAACCACATCAAAATCCGTTGCGTAGTTTAGAAGAACAACGCGGTCACACAGAGAGACGAAACGCATATAATATGTACGTAGATAAAGAAAATATGTGGCATTTTCCTAAAGAGTTTTTTAACTCAAGGCCTAGTTCATTCTCAATGTGTACACGTCTGTGTAATGTCCATTCTTCACGAACAAGGATGAACACATTATAGTACATTTTCTGTGATCACATTTATTTCGTAGAACCGTATGTTACTGTGGCAGACAACGTATTGTGACGTACAGACGGTTCCATTTTGTATAGAAATAGCAAATGTGCGGAGTGCGGACATGTTTACCAGATTTTCACACAATGTTGTCAAGGAAACGTTCTTGTTCGGAGTCAGAGAACTCAGGATGGAAATTTATTTATTTGAATAGGTATTGTTGGAAAATGCTACTATTGTTAATGAACATTGTGGATTTTCGAAATTTCCTACAGTTTTTCAAATGTCTAAGAACGCAATATTGTTTCTCTTTGAAATCCAGCCCATGACCTCCTCGACAACTTTACCCAGTAGTCTAATCTCAGAGACCGAAGACAGAAAAAGATAGAAAAACTTCTAGAAGGATCCCTAAAATATCTCATCTCATCATAAAAGTTTTCAACAAATTTTTGTCTAAGCTAATAATAATATTATAAATTTGGCACATAGGTGGACCATTACCTGGGTTAGGACCGATATCGGATCGAGACTTATGCGAGTGAAACCGTGAGGCGCAGCTAGTTCCAAAGTTAATACAAAACCTAAACCACTGCAGATTGGTATTTGAAATAACATGCTCTTTGAGACCCCTAAGAAAGAATGTCCAACCCATTTGTAATGACAATGACTCTTACTGACTAAAACCCACCCGTGTTCCTTCAGTTGCCTGTACGTTGCCAGGGGCCACGGTATCCCTTTCGGACTTTCCCGCAACCCCGGCAGGTCCTATCGGACCCCTTCAGTTGTGCTGACATCTCTTTGAGGCGCGCGTGGAACACAATGCACCGTCGACCCGGGCCTGGTCCTTATCGGACAGCAAGCCACCCATTTCTCACCGTCCGCAAGCCCGCGCCTACGGTGGCCGGGAATCGGCCTGCGATTCCCGACGCCTATGGCGTCTCCTGCGGCGGCTAGGGGCGTGAGGGCGCGAAATTTGCTTTTCCCTCACGCGTTCCGCCTCCTCCTTTGCGAGCATAACTGCTTCACAGAAAGAGGTGACGGCCTCCCATGCCCTCTCGCTCCGTACCATGGCCCGGACCAGCAGTGCTATTCTGAAACCATCTCACCGTGAAAACTTAGGTGAAGTGAGCTCGGAGTGAGATGTCATTCTACGTGCTGCTAGGGACTGACAGCTCACTCCGAGCTCACTTCACCTAAGTTTTCACGGTGAGATGGTTACAGAATAGCACTGCAGGGCCGGACACGAGAGATCCCCGCCACCAATCGCCTCCACGAGGGCACGGCGATGCTCTGCCCAAGCCGGGCAGACCTCCACCGTATGCTACCCATTTGGAATGCCTTAGATTACAATATTTATATTCAAACGAACTCGCAGCCCACGTATAGTTCCCATATAAACCATATTACCATTCTCGATACTTACATAACTGCCTACCCCCCCGAGACGCGAAGATACAATAGTTACAGGTCCCACGGCAGGCTACCTTCGTTCGTTATAGATCTAAGTCTAAGGCCTCGACCAGAGTGCGGAGACTACGGCGGTGGCGGGCTATTCATGAATCCAGATCCAATATTTGACAACTATTATTCTATTTATTGGGAGCAGTAGAAGATGGTATTATCAATCCATGAAGTAGATAACCAATTCATGGAGTAAGTTTCTCATGTTAACAAGTTTTTGACATTCATTGTCACTGAGATTGTTGTCTTGCGTTGCGTTGGTTGTACAAGAATTGGCCACTTCACTTTGATATTTCGGTATTGTTTAGTTTTTGGCACTTGGATAAGAGATCGTTCACAGAATAGCAGCAGTCAAAGATTGCATTATTAATTTCGGGGGTACTTAGCGGGTGTGTGACTGTGTGTATGTGTTTCCACATAATAAAAATTCATCGTCCGCTACTAGGCAATCCTGCTTATCGCTCCCGCTTGTCACCATGGAGACACCCTAACTGGTATTGTTAAGTTCTTTTTGTAGCACTTCCTAAGTGTTGCAAAACAGATAGGAAACTGTATTGTTCAGTTGTGTTTGTTGTATCAGGAAATCTGTGAGTTGGTGTTTTAAGTAAATGGGTTGGCCTCCAGCAACTTAATTGCATAACAAACTTTCAATCACTATGTGAATGATTTTGAAGGTTATTGCTAATCCATTGCTTCATATGTTCGGAAAAATTGTCTGCTCAACAATGTAAATAATACAATGAATGTTGTTGAACTGTCAAAATCAAAGTAATTGCTACTGTAAGTGTTTCACGCAATTATACCACTGGTAAGAAAGATAAAGTTACACATGCATTTTGGTATGCATGTTATGCATGCATTCCAAATGAAAATGTAAGCGAAACAAAGGAGTCTGGATCTCACAGGGTGAGTTCCAGGAATCAAGCACTTGAATGTTTTTTTTTTTTAAACAATAAATTATTCTTATATTAGTCGGTCCGCACTCTAATTGCGTAACAGACTTTCAATGACAAGCCGAGGGTTTTGAAGGAAATTACTAATCCATTGCTTCATAGATTCTAAAAAATTGTCTGATCAACAACATAAATAACGTAATGAACATGGCTGAACTGTCAAGATGAAAGGATATGCGATCGATTGCCATGTTATTTGTGTTACAAAATTTATCCGCAGATTACTTATAAATTCATGATGAATGTGGATGGATACTGGCATAAAACAGGTCTGAAATTCGAGGGGACAACGAGGCGTTCTATGTTCAGCAAATCTAACTACAGATTTTAAATATATAAATGATATTTTATTTATTTTTGTATTTATTAGTAAAACATGTATTGCATGAGGGGCTCGTAGCTAACTAATGGCAGCCACACGGGTCGATCGAAGGTTAAGCTACGATTCCCGAGGTCAGTTCGTGGATGGGTGACCATCCATTACATATCGAGAAGCACGTTAAGCTGTTGGTCCCGACTGTCATTTGTAGATCTTTGACAGTCGTTACGTCTTGCCGTGGAGTACGTATTACCGAGTAACTGGGCTGTTGAGGTCAGACAGGCAGTCGCTCTATGTAAAATACTGGTATCCAGCTGCATCTGGTTAGACTGGAAGCCGACCCCAACATAGTTGGGAAAAGGCTAGGCAGTCGAGAATATGATGTAATTAAAAGGGAAATAAAGGGAAAGGGATACCTGTTAAATAAACCGTAGAGCTTCTTCTTGAAACCTGAAAGTATTTTTATGAAACGCAGAAAAATTAAAACGGTTTTCAGTAAAAAAAATAAGTAGGTACCTAAAACATTATCAGGTGCTTGTTATTTTGCTAATTGTAAGCTTCTTAATTAATATGGCTTATTCCAGTGCTCTCTGGGCACCATACTGACACTATTTCGACCAGTGAACACTGAAATTTTAATCTTCTAGCAGAACATTTCGTTTTCGGTACGATTTTATTCATGTTTTTTTTATGGAGACAGGATTTTTAATTGGAAGTGGGTTCTGCTATGTTTATTTTCCCCTAGAAATAAATAATTAAATGCATAAATGTAATGTCATGCCATATCATGACTATCATAGAAATATGACCAGAGATTTACGAGTAATTTTTATATGAAGAACCTATGTATGACGGTATAAAAACTACATATGACTCATATATTATTGTCTATGATCATAGTAAAGGTATCCTATTTGACAGCAAGTGTACAAAAACATGAACCTCCAAAATGGCTTAAGTAAATACGGCTAAATCGTTATCCATCTTGAGTAAGAGCCATATTAGACTATCATAGAAATATGATCAGAGTTGTACGAGTCATTTTTAAATGAAGAACCTATGACGGTATAATAAGTACATATGATTCATATTGTCTATGATCATAATTAAGGGATCTCTTAATTGACAGCAAGCGTACAAATATATCCGTCTAACCTCAAAAATGGCTAAATCAAACAGGGATAAATCGTTATCCATCTTGATTAAATAAGACGTTTATATGACCATATAAGTGTAATATGTAGAAATGAAAAACAGCATGATTTAACTATGATCATAGAATTCGACAGATATTAAATTATATTTGTATGATAAATATATGATAGTGTAATTTGGGCCTAAGTATAACGTTTATATAATCATAAGTGTAAAATATAAAAATGAAGAACAGCAACAGTTAACAGCTATGATCATAGAATTTGACATATGAAAAAAAAAAAAAAAAAATATGATAGTGTAATGATTTGAGTTTGAATAAGGCCCCAAAGTCAAATCATTTATTTTAATCAAGAACACTAATAAAATGCACTTTCGAACGTCAAAATAGAAAGAAAAGATTTCTTATGGACAAGAATTGGCAAGAAACTCCATAGTTACTGTTTTAAAATGTTTTTGTTTAATGTTTTTGACAAGTCGGTTTACGTCAATTACCCATCAAAAACATAATATTTAAAAAAATGCAACTCGCGCGGCGCAGTTCTTCTACCGCAAAAAGTTGTGAGATCTAATGTAAAACCAAGTTGTTTAATTTATTCTGCACATCTATGAGACCGACAACTTTGTCATATTGTTACCTAATTAGTTAACTAACAAGATTTTGTAGTGACCGTATCCGTAGACATCTATTTTCTAGCTATTTTTTTTTTATGCGTGGGAAATTATCAAATAACTTCTCCCGCTCTAGGCGGAGCGGGAGGGCGTGTCAGACTCTTACTGACTAAAACCCACCCGTGTTCCTTCAGTTGCCTTTAGGTTGCCAGGGGCCACGGTATCCCTTTTGGACTTTCCCGCAACCTCGGCAGGTAATATTTAACCCTAACATTGTAATTATTGTAAGTTAAAAGAAGATTCGACCAAAGACTACATCGAATGGGCTCTGTGAAAGCTAGCTGAGGAGCAATTTCCGCTTCTAGCTTTATCCACAACGAAGTTACGGAAATGTCCTGAATGGCTTCGAGAAAAGATGGTACTGTTGTGTTTTTGTTTATTTGTTTTTGCTCAACTTGGCGGGGGGCTCGGCGTGCCCCCAGATATAACGCTTTATTAATAATTTTTCAAAGACGATTATTTAATTGATCCTTTATAAACTTTTTGGTCTTCTAATGCTAATCGCCTTTTTCACTCAGTTATCTTCTTTTAACTTTTGTGGTGGTTTTAAAAACTATGACTACTCTACTGTTTAAGTTAGTCGCACTAAGTAAGCTTGGGTACGTGACAAAAAGACTATTATTTAGTGGTAATTTGGTGGTCGATTAAAACGCCGGAGATCCAACTACGTCTTATAAAACTACTTTACAAACCCAACAAGGACACAGTATTGTGTTCTCATACTTATTTAACTTAGAAAGTGCTTGATTAGGATTCTGCTCTCTCACCGCGACACGGAAGTACACCATAACATCACGCCTGTAATGCGCAAAGGGTTAGGCAATGGTGTAATTTGGTATACCATGTAATAGGGGGCGAGCCTATTGCCATCAACTGGGCTCAAGTCCAAACTCCGGGCTGCTACTGACAAATTCCTGATGGAAAAAGCCCAATGATAACACTTTTCCCGACCTGGGAATCGAACCCAGGACCTCATGCTCAGCTGTAGCGCTTGCGACCAGTAGACCAACGAGGCAGACACGGAAATATGTAGCTTAGTAGACGCTATTCATCATGGTAAGTTGTTCGATTGTGGATATAGAGGAGGTTTAACATTGTCAAACTCAAACTCAAACTCAAAGCATTTATTTCAAATAAACCAATTACAGGCACTTTTGAATAGTCAAGGGGTCGGTCAGTCAGAAATATGAAGCTAGTCGCCCATTCCAAAGCGTAGTAGGTACCTATGGAGAAGAACGGGCAAGAAACTCCACGGACACTCTTTTAAATAAAATAAGATGGTTACATAATATTGGTTACATCATTCAAGTTGAAGTTATACATGTGAGAACGATGCAAAACATTAAAAGCGTCCGTTAGAAATAAAAATATAAATTAAATTAAAATCGCCGTGGCAGCTAAGAGATGACCAGTCCCTACTGACGGCGCCCGTTCACGAACATGACGCATGGATTAGCACCATTCAGCTCAACCATTTTGAAGGGAGCTAAATGATCCAACACACGCGCCACCGCCAGCGAGACATTAGAGTGAGCATGACATACTCTCAGCCGCCAGGGCACATTCAAGTCAAGTCAATGAAAGACATACTCAGTACCTAAATGGTAGCTTTAATTTACTTTTAAAAGAGTAACCGTGGAGTTTCTTGCCGGCTCTTCTCAATAGGAAACGACCAATTGGAACCGTGCACCTAGCTTCTGACGTTTCATAAGTGCCTTTGTAGGTTTATGTGAAATAAAATATTTTGAATTTTGAATTTTGTGCTACCAAATTCCCTACAAATTTTTATTGACCCTCTGCTAAATTACCTTGTATGTGACACCTCGACGTTTATCGTATTCCGTAGTATGCAGCGTCCACAAATGATATTTCAAATGTTTGTTGGCCAGTGTATAAATGAGGTTGTTCGAACAAATCGCTCGTGATTGGACAAGCAATTAGTGTGGTTGTTGATTTGTGGTTCGATTTTTGAATGTTTTAACCACTTGAGCGCTTGGGAGTTTGGTTGAGAAATAAGTAATAGATATTTTTACCGTGAAATATTATCAGGGGTTAGGGTACTGGCATAAAGATGCGGGTTCCAAGTAATTACAAGTCGGTACCGATCTTTGCGGGTAAAATAGCTCAGTATTAACAAATGCGCTCACACATTAAGAAACAGGTAAAACGTAACCGTTTCTTTCCGTAGATAAACCTGCAACAAACTGTAGCGGAAACCCAACATGCAAGTACCCTTAGAAAGTCAAAGTCAAATCATTTATTTCAAATAGGCCCTTATAAGGCACTTTCGAACGTCAAAAATTTACAAAAAAATTGAATTGATTCTAATCGCCCCTTCCAAAAGGTAGTTTTCGCATGGAGAAGAATGGGCAAGGAACTCCACCTCCTCCAATTATAAAAGTATACCTACATTATCTAAATATTTTGCAAAATTATTAAAATTAAAAAACTGAAGGGTTAATCAAATTTTGTTGCTGGCAGCTGCCTGTACCTACACTGTCCGTCTTTTTATCTTTCTTTTCCAATCTTTTATATTCCTGCATGCTCCTATCTTTTCACTCCACAATTTTATCCCTCTGTTTCACAGCTCGTAAAACATTATCACATCGTCTCGGAAAAGCAGCTTATATTATTTATTCCCCTATAAACGTAACATTGTATACAAACTGTTTATCTGCTATAGTTGTAAACTCAGTGAAAGTGACAATCAACTTCTGACAGCCACCATCTTGAATCGACGGTCTATTCAGTTTTAGTCTAGTGTGTGAGATCTATTTTGTTGTGGTTTGTTAGTTTTAAAATGTTAGTTCTATTAACCACATCTATAAGTCAGAATTTTAATTCGATTCCAGATTTGACATTAGCTACTGTCATTTTGTGAAATAATGATACCACATAATATAATAGTGTAGTGATGAACACAAAAATCGATAAACAATCAGTGTGTGTGCCATCAGTGTGCCAATTAAAGACTAAATTATTGATTTTTATTTAAATAAATACATAATTATTCATAATAATTATTTATTATGAATGAATTATGAAGATTACCATGATGAGATGAATGCAGTTTGTTTTGAGGAGTGGTTCGCTGGAGTCTTACCAAAATTAAGACCAAACTCAATTGTGGTGATGGATAATGCACCTTACCACTCCCGAAAATTGGAAACGGCACCAAAAATGAGCTGGAAAAAAGCTGCCATTCAAGATTGGCTTTTAAATAAAAATATTCATTACGAACCAGATATGGTTAAAGCTACGCTTTTAGAACTGATTCCACATAACGAGTCTTTTAATAAGTACGCTGTAGACGAAATGGCAGCACAACATGGGATCACGGTTTTAAGACTGCCCCCTTACCATTGCGAGCTAAACCCTATCGAATTGATATGGGCGCAGGTAACGGGGCATGTAGCTCAAAATAATAAAACCTTCAAATTGACAGACGTGAGAAATTTATTTCAGGAAGGCATTCAAAAAATTACGGCTACCGAATGGTCTAAATGCGTATCCCATGTTGTCAAAGAAGAGGAAAAAATGAGTAGGCTAGATATGTTAATTGACAATATCACAGACACATTTATAATAAATGTTACAGAAAGTGACAGCGATAGCGATAGCGATGACGGCGACAATTTATAATATAAATTATTAACATAATACATCTATCTGTTTTATTTGTCATGTTCCTTCATGATCAAATTGTTTTATTTATTTCACACACAATTATAAAAGAAAAGTCTCAGATCGTTAATTAATCGTCAAAACTAAATTATCGGTTCAGAAATATTTAATTTCCTGATATACTTAGTTTACGAGAGTAAAATTATAAACGAGAAGAATCGATCCAGAAATATTCCATTTCCATATCGAATAATTTCGCAACGTCACTATTTCGACGGCTCCTAAGTATACTGAGTCAACTATACTTCTAATAACTTTACAGGAAGGCGATAAGAAGATCGAAATGGTTATATTTAAATTGTTAATACAACCAAGAAAAAATAACTAACTATAGTGAATTAAACATAATAAAGCCTCTCATCTGTAAACAATAAATTTCATATTATTTTATTAATTTATGAGATAATGTAGATAGACTAGTGTACGACGATTATTTGTTTCTTAAAAATGGATCAAGTACCACTTATATTATTATACGTCGCATTATTGAATCTACGTTATGGAGAAAAATTACTTTACAAGTGTGGCAAAAAATATTTTTATGTACTTATTGGATTTTTTATATATTATTATTATTTATCATGGATTTATATTTTGTTAAAATATAATAAGTTGACTGCAAGTTGACTGATCGCACACCGCGCTGTTTCGCCGTATACTGAGCCAGTTTGAACTTGCACCAAAATGAGCGCATTCGCGTCCCGCGTATATTGGTAGCAAACACTTGACTCAGTATACGAGTGCAAAATAAATAAATTACTATACTTGATCCAGTATACGCTATTTTTTTTTAGTTATTTATAAAGATATATTTTTTTTTCTTTTACAGCTAAATAGAAAATGATTTAATTATTGTTAATATACAAAAAAGTGCAATTCTCAAAATTTGTTAGTTGACTCAGTATACTTAGGAGCCGTCGATTTAGTACTTGTCATAACGTTGCAACACTGAAATTGTCAAATCTGGAATCGAACTAAAATTCCGAGTTATAGTTTGGAGATTATTTGCATATTATCAAACGTGGGCGTCCAAGCAAAAAGGGTTCAGTTCTCGGCATTTAGTTTCCGAGATATAAGAAGTTTTGTAAAGTTGGGTGAAAAAATTGCATTTCGCGATTTTAATTGACTATTAATAAATGCTCAATTATCTTCAATTTCATATAGTTTAATGACTATATCAAGATTTTTCAGAATTTTAACTTCAAATGTCTGATTAAAAAAAAATGTGCCAGTTTTTGAATATTTTTTCAATTCTTACTATTATTATAATATATCATTATTCTCTCTTCACAATAAGTGGTCTTAAAAATAGTGTAAACTTAAAACTGTAGAACTTTCCCACCTTTGTGAGAGACTGGTGCCTGAGGTAGGTTTTAGGAATAAAACCTGTGTTACAGGTCACCAGGACCCTCACCTCGGTAAGATTTTTGTAGAAATGACCAGGAGATAACTATACAGATAAATCGAAAAAGTACAAAGAACAAAAACAACTACTAAATTAAATTAAAAATAGTGCAAAGTGCAAAAAAAACTTAAAAAAAAAAAAAAAAAAAAAAATAAGCAGAAATATCCAAGTGTATTGATTAAAATGATATGTATGTGGTCGTATGAGGTGTATAATGACTGTGCGAATTGAGAATGATTGTGAGTGTGGGTGTAGATGTGTGATAGGCGAGTGTTCAGTTTTGTGTGACTGTGTTGCGAGATATGGGTGGGTAACAGCTATGAAGGGTAATTCGGGCTCTAACCTTATTTGGGTACCATCAATAAGTCTTCGGTTTTTTGGTAATCAAGCGATTTAAGATAATTTTTTAAGGCTTTAATGCAACTAGATTTTGTTTTAGGATAGATATTTATTGATTTATTTATTTTGTTGTATAAGTGTTGTCCGAGAAAGCAGAAGAATTTGTGGGAGAGTGATGAATGCAATCGATAGGTAGGACATATTCTATCTCTGCGGCGGCTACCAATGGGTAGGTTTGGGTCATATGGTATCTGGGAGTGTTTTTTAAGAACCGTGCGGAATATGAAACTTTGTCTGACCGTCAGAACATCCCACTTTTTATAAAGCTCTACTGTTGGGTAATCGTAGGGTAGGCCGGCACTAACCTTAAGAATTATTATTGACTATTCTAGATACCGAATCTAGTCCTAACTCAATACCCCACAACTGGACCCTTTTTGCTTGGACGCCCACAATTTTTTCTAACTGATCAGGCAGCTGTGTTGCTGGGGAGTTTGTAGCGCCACTTCTACTTCCCAGCTAAAGCACGAGGAAGTGGTGAAGAGCGGGCGTTTTGGTGGACTGTCTTATGTAACTTTGACGTTCGAAAAGTGCTGAATCTCAGCCTAGTTAGAATAAATGGCTTTAGATTTTGATTATGAAAACAATGCCATGGAATGTGGTCGTACCACCTGGATAAAAAGCATCTTTTGTTCTAACCCAGATCATGGACTATCCATGTGCCAAATTACTCATTTAAATCCGTTCAGCCGTTAAAGCGTAAAAAGGTTGCAGACAGACAGAGTTACTTTAGCATTTATTATATCTATTAAGTATGGACGAGGTACGGTTATGAGAACAACCAAATAGGCTTACTCTCTATATAGAAGTATTCTAGCACCTTGTGAAGGAGAGTAAGATAAACAGTTTACCCAGGAAATAACGACTGCTCAAGTGCTTATTCCTATTTAGCCAGCAAAGGGAATCACTGTGTCCTGGATCCCGGATGAAGAGTACCTATGATACCAGTTAATTACTGATACAATGAGAATCTTGAAGCATATATGGTGCAGTCGAAATTAAAATCACATTAATCTTTTGTCGGAGACTGGATTCGTGCCCGGTTGATGGCAATAAGCAATAGGATCCAGACCGTATTTCGGCCACGGCGGCCAATCTCAACGGAGGCTAGCCTTCGGCGCGGGAGATATTACAGTGCACAAGTGTGTGCGCAGACACAAGTGCACTCTCTCTTCTCTCACTCTCATAGTCCGATGGGTCGGCAATACGACACGACCGGAGAGAGATCAGACGTAGGACCAACTGCTTAACGTGCTGCTTAACTTAACTCCGGGCCGTTACTAAGAAAAACCTAATGGAAAAACCCAATAACACTTTGCCCGACCCGGGAATTGAACCCAGGACCCCACGCCCCCTATTACATAGGACTTAAACATAACTGACGAAATGTGAATAGTTATAGAGGTGCATTTCTGCCTAACACTTCGGGGATAACAGCCGTGATGTTATATATGTTTGTGATTTTTTTGAGGTTGAGAAGCATAATGCAATGGAACGGCGCAAAGGGCCTTGGTGGAAATGACTTAGGAAACCTGGAGGTTAGCTTCTTTAACAGTTTCGACTCCACCCACTTTTCATAATACTCATATGCCATGCCGCCATACATATGGGAAGTGAATCCTCCGAGAGAGTTGCTGGCATTACGTTTGCGCTAAAGCTAACCATCGCGGACAGTCAACGGCATTAGGTTTAAAACCGTGTTATAAAACACTGTAAAACGAAGAAGAGAACGAAATAGAGTTTTCAGGGGGTCTTGTCGCTACACCAACCTTTCCAACCTTTTAAATTTTTAATGAAGATTTGTAACCGTGAACAAAAAATATATATAAAGATGCTTGGATTTTAAAACCAACTCATATACTAATAAATCTTGTTAAAATATACACCAGGTTTTATTTCCACGTTTATACTGCTGTATTCGTTAAGGAAAACCTACATTTAAAATGAGCCCTCCGCGAGGACTCCCGGCATCCCATATGCGACTAGGTGAAGGACTCCCGGCACTAAACGTGTTAACTGTCATTTATATAAATAAAAGTAAGTAACTATAAACCCCGAAATAACAGGTCTACTATCCTAGTTTCATAGGTCGGTCGGCAAGGCCGTTTCCCGTCCTGTGCCCTGTCCACAATCTAATGCTATTAAATTGGAATTAGCCCCTGTCTAATGCTTGTAACATCCAACTGTCTGGCTTAATGCATCACTGAGCAGCTTTAATTTCATAAACAGACAATCAAAATAACAACCGTGTGTGTAGGACTTCATTGTATTTGAACAGATGTTATGATGGTACGACTGTCAGACTGCCAGGTCATAGATCTCGAGTTCGAACCCAAGGCACCTTTGCCGCAGGAGACGCCCTAGGCGTCGGGAATCAAGAGCCGATTCCCGGCCACCGTAGGCGCGGGCTTACGGACGGTGAGCAATGGGTAGCTCGCCATCCGATAAGGACCAGGCCCGGGTCGACGGCGCGTTGTGTTCCACGTGCGCCTCAAAGAGATGTCAGCAACTGAAGGGGTCCGATAGGACCGATGCCTGCCGGGGTTGCGGGAAAGTCCGAAAGGGATACCGTGGCCCCTGGCAACGTACAGGCAACTGAAAGAACACGGGTGGGTTTTAGTCAGTAAGAGTCTGACAAGCCTTCCCGCTCCACCCAGAACGGGAGAACTTATAAGATAATATACCACCCAAAAAAAAAAAGGCACCTCTGACTTTTCGGATTCATGTGCGTATTGTATAATTATTACTTGCTTCAAAAACGATGAAGGCAAACATCGTGAGGAAACCGACATGCCTGAGAGATTTTTTCGACGGCATGTGAAGCCAAGTCAGAGGCCCATAGGCGGCTTTAAAAAAAATCTGACACCAGGTAATCAGTAATCACACGAAAAGAAGAAGAAGAATAACAGATATATTAATTAGGAAAGGTGTTCAATCAATCAATCTGCCTAGGCTTTTTCCAACATGTTGTGGTTGGCTTCCGATCTGACCGGACGCAGCTGAATACCAGTATTTTACATGGAGCGAGTGTCTTTCTGACTGGGTAACACGATACCCCTTTGTAAGAATGGTTGTCAGATTTTTGGGCTTCTGACTACACGTAACGACTGTCAAAGATCTACGAATGACAGCCAGGACCAACGGCTTAACGTGCTTTCCGAGGCAAAGAAGGGACTATGTTAACGGACTGTCAAGAACAAAAAAAATGCTGGTTAACCCTTCGTGAGGGCCTAGACAAGCGGCAATCGCTGTCAAAGAGTTTCGTATTTCTACAACGAATTTCAACAGGATCGACAGGTTACTTGTAGCATAGTGTCAGTCCTTACATTTTTGTTTCATCATGGTTATCACTGATAGAACGTCATTTTGTCTAGACCCTCTACCCCTTGATCACAGATGATTAATAGCATTGGTGGTTAAGTCAGCCCGGCTCAAAAGAAGACGCAATAAAATCTTTAGCAATTTTTTAAAAACATTTTAGCCAATCAGCAAGTTTAAAAGAATACTGACAGCACAAGTCAAAAGGTTGCGATAACATTTCGCTGTAGCCGAATATCCTGTTCCAACGTTAACGGACGTTTAAAACCCTGTGTAATCGTCAAATGTTAACGAACGGAACGGTACAACCCGTCCTAAATCTGTAGCAAATTCTAACATTGTAACGGTATGTTTCAGTTCCAGGCACATTTCTAGCCGCCTTACAATCTAGATCTACATACAGGCTGAATATCCTGTACTCACCGTGTTTCATGCATGGAGAATTTCACGTTCACGTTTTACTTCATGATAAGGCTATATGTGCTTTATTTTGTAAGGTGTAGATGTTAAATTGCTTTGTCTTACTCTGTTATTGGATTAAATAAGGCTCTTTCTTTGCATCATGGAAGCAAGCATATGAAATTAGGCACCCGTTTCGTCCTTTGTACGGTATTACGTGGAGTATTTGTAAAGGCTGTGTCCTTTTTAAAAGTTATCGTCGCGCGAATATGCGATCATTTCATCCATAGTCACTTTTTGTTCGGAAAATCGGAAGGTGCCCTCTGTCAGCGTGACAACGCGTTCAGGACGCGGGGTCAGGTCCCTTAGGGGGCTTGTGGCTAAGTAATAACAGCCGCACGGGTCGATCGTTCAGGTTAAACTACGCTTGCCGCGGTCGGCCCGTGGATGGGACCCCTCCAACTCCATGCCTCTGAAAGCACGTTAAGCCGTTGGTCCCGGCTGTCATTCGTAAATCATTGACAGTCTTTACGGATAAAAAAGCCCGGAAGTCTGACAGCCTTACCAAGTCTTACCAAGGGGTATCGTATTATCCAGTAACTGGGTTCTGAAGGTCAGATAGGCAGTTGCTCCATGTGAAATACTGGTATTCAGCTGCATCCGGTTAGACTGGAAGCCGACCCCAATATAGTTGGGAAAAGGCTAGGCAGATGATGATGAGGTAGATCATGATGAGGCAGATGATAATGCGGGGTCAGGTCCCATAGCAATGGCACAAGACACTTCTCATTAAGTAAAGGAACAAGCATCACTAAGTCAAATAAAACGTGTTGAAAGTAGAACAGTTGCAGTCAATGAAGTAGTTACTATTTTGTTCAAGATGAAAACTTCGCCTTCAAACAAAACTTCAACGCGTAAATCTCGAACTAAGACTTCAACTTCAAGTATTCTCGTCTAAGAAATCTTAGAAAGTTCCTGTAAAGCTTTAAACACTCAACAGAAGGGAGTACATAAATAAATTAATAGCCAACAAACACCTGATTCCCCAAAAGATTGATAAACCCCAAACTTAGCGTTAAATATTCAACATAATCTGCTTCTCTGTGTGAGAGCCGGTCTAACGCCCGACCGACATCGTTCCTATGGTAATACTCCGTCCCATCTAATGTACTTACTTACGTCACAGAGTAGTATAAATACAGAAGTAAGACTCAACCGAATCACAAAATAGTAGAGAGGGTCAGCTCCATTCAACAAGGGAAAACGGGCGCACGATCACATTGAAGCAAATGTACTACGTACGTATGGCGATTTCAAATTGGGTTTAAACCAAATGAACTAGAATCAGTATTATTTTCTTGATATTCTTGACACTTTAGTATACTGAATACTCTGTTTACACAAAAAGAATTTGGTACGGTGGGATAGAACGTGCATTCGCCCGTTTCATATAACTAAACCGCCATTAACTAGCCGCCGGCTGTCGCTGAAACCAGCGCCGAGACTCTGTCTTGCATAGGGTCCCAGTATTATGCACGAATATACGCATATTTTCCCTAAACTTCTTTCTTTTTTATTCTGTGTTCTTTTTTTTGTTTACCGCAAATATACTTATTTTCTTCCTTTTTTTTATATTTAGGCCGCGTCATAACCGAAAATGACTGTCGCACGGGTACGCGATTGGTACGCTCAATCAAATCGCGTATAGTACGTCAAAATTCATTGAACCATCGCGTAATCGCTTATTCACGCGGCAGTCGCTTTCGGTTAGGACACCGGGGCAAGTGTACTCTGGGGCGTGTAAGTGTCTAGTTGCGAGTGCACTCGATGTACGAGAAGCGTGTTTATGTGTGTGTGCGTTTTCGCTCATTGTATGGAGCTGACCTTCTGTAGACTACTATTCTGCGCATAAGAGGCTGGCAGCTAAAGCGCGATCACTGTCGGAATGCATAAAAAAGAAAGAGAAGCGCGAATACACAACGCTGGTTTAAAAATTGCAAAATATGAAGCAATTATCTATTTACAAAAAAATCTATTCAATGGACTAAAATTAATGTATGTAGATTTTTGTCAGATTATGACAAAAAATCTGAATGATTTTATATATAGATTTTTAATCGTTAAAATATATTTTTTGTGGTATATTCGTGATTTTTTTCTGTCGTATCAAATTAGTTCTATTATGGTCTCAACACACTATCTAACTAGCATATATCCAGAAGAATATCACATATTTTTCTGATTTTGTTTACTGCATGCATTATAAAATTTGCCTTTAGCTCCTTTAGTCCCCTTAAGTCCAACAGTGACCGTAGCATTATGCTGACTAAAGTATGAATACTCCATAAAACTATCGCAGGCTCATGATATTGTTGCGCAGATAGGAAAGGGTTTCAGCAGAATTTGCTTAAAAGATGGCTGAAAGGCTTATCGGGGGATTATTTTACAGTTTGCAAATAGGTTCGGTTTATCGCATTTCTAGGGATATGTAAATTTTGTGTTAGGTAGTCGGTTTTATGGGAATACGATGATAATCCCTGACTTTCATTCTGGATAGTCCATATACTTTCATACTAGACTTAATTTCATGCTAAATAGTCTATATAGTTCATAAAGAATTGCCCCTTAGAAAATACACCTTTTGAATCGTAACGCAGTGATAGCCTAATGGTGTGACCGTCGGACTGCCAAGTCATAGGTCTCGAGGTCGAACCCAAGGTCCTCCTCTGACTTTTCGGATTCATGTGTGTATTGTTTAATTATCACTTGCTTTAAAAACGGTGAAGGAAAACATCGTGAGGAAATCAGCATGCCTGAGAGATATTTCTCGACGGCATGTGAAGCCAAGTTAGGTTAGGTTAGCGCGCGCACCCGTTAGGGACCGGTGGCGCCTACGGGTGCCAGCGCGTGACGGCCGGAGGCGTCACCGATAAAATATTATTTTTGGATAAAATATGAAACTAAATCAATGCCTTTTATTGTCTATGGCTTACAAATATTATTGCCAGTGTAGGAAAAATACTTACGCCACCGGTCCCTAACGGGTGCGCGCGGTAACCGGTTCAGTCCTAGCGGCACCCGGCGGGGTCCTCCGGATGCCGCTAGGACTGAACCGGTTAAAACTCTGACACCAGGTTAGTCACCAACCACAAGAAAAGAAGAAGATCGTAACGAAAGAATACCCTATGGCAATATATTCTGACACCGTGGAGGATTTTCTTCAAAAATTTCATCTAAAAGAACGAACCTTTAAAAACATCAAACTAATATATTTCAAACCATTACAATGTTAAAATACTCATTCGTTATCATAATGAGTTTTCTTGTATCCGTATAGATTGAGGCACGGCATGCCTAAGAGATATTTCTCGACGGCATGTGAAGCCAGGACAGGGGGCCATGGGCGGCTTTAAAAATCTGACACCAGATTAGTCACCTAACCACACGAAAAGACTCCTACTCCTTTAGTGTGCATGCGGTACGGTTGTGGAATTCACTACCGCCTAACATTAGGGACTGCCAAACTGTTGCAGTTTTTAAAAGAAGAGTGAAAGAACACTATCTTTCCACTTCGTCATAGTTGCATATTTTGTATTTATTATTATATTATATACTTACTAAATTATAATTGTTAGTATATATATTTAAGAGATATTTATTTTGAAAGTATGTATGTAAGTATATTCTCATATTGAAGGTAATATTTTATATTAGTGAATGGTTAAATGTTTTTATTTTATGTATTTTATTTTCTCTTCTACTCTTACACACGTTGTCTACATCTCTTTTTATCCACTCTCCTATCGTAGGTATGCTGGAAGAGATTTCTTTAGAAATAAGCATCACCTTTGTACGTATTTTTCTGTTCCTTTTTCTTGTCTCTTTATATGTGTGTACATAAACTGTTAAATAAATAAATAAATAATTAATAAATAAATAAAAGACAAAAGAGAAAAATGGATTGAGGAGCCATGTCCTTATATTTAAACACAGATACTACCTACCAATATTTAGTAGTAAATTAGCCGATATTGCAGGCCCGATCCAATTTTTATTAAAACCCTTAAAAAGTTACAGGACGTTTAAGGTGGCTCCTGAATTCAGACGTCTGAATTGAGGAGCCACTTTAGAACTCGAAAATTAGACGACGGATATTTTTGAAAATTTGTTTTTTCGGTATTGAAGACAGACCGCAATCGAATAAGAAAACATATTTATCTTTGTTTTGAAAAGCTTCGAAATATTATTTATCAAGAAAACTTATACATTTTCATTAACGCCTTTTTCAATACGTACCACTCAATTATGTACCGACACTTCTTATTTTCCACTTTACAAAGCACTTAATTAAATTAAAAAATTAAAATTCAAAATATTTCACATAAACCTACATGGGCACTTATGAAACGTGAGAAGCTAGGTGCACGGTTCCAATTGGTTGTTTCCTATGGAGAAGATCCGGCAAGAAACTCCACGGTTACTCTTTTAAAAATGATTGGCTATTACAATAACTCCCATGAATCGTAAGCACTTACCTCCTTTACTGTTCTATTCAAACTATTATCTCTTATTGAATGTAACAGCCATTTAAGAAAATAGGTCACTATAGCCCAATATCCCCCCTTCCCCACTCTTACCCTACCCGGTAGGGGAGGGGGGGGGGTAGGGTGGATGGCACAATCACTGTCTTTGTCTTTGTGCTACACGATTCAACACGTAGTTAGCTTCAGTAACTGACTTATTAATTTTATAGGAGGGAAATAATTTAATTTGGGAAATGATTTCGTCGGATGGAAATGATTAAATTTTATCGTTTTTGTCTCTTTAAGAAGTTACAGCGAATGTAAATGAAATAACTTGTGGAACCATTATACATTTTTGTTTGTAAGTTTTTTTTTATATAACCATGTTTTTGTTCCTCAGTTTTTTTTATAACACCATTTATGCCCTAACCATGCCCAGCCAATTTATATTTTCAAGTAGCCTTCATGAATTCAAACTTGATTTAGGATAATTGTCTAGAGTTAATCAAAGCATTTGTTTAAGATAGAATTAAAAAATAAGTAGTTCCGGTTGTATTTTCGGTATAATGGCGACGATAACTGAAAGATTCATTAAGATTCATAACCGAATCAACTCAAAGTTCTTTCCGTTCATTCGGTCAATGTGATCAAATGAGTGGTTCTTGTTTTTAACGACAGAGGCCACCAGTGTACTGTTGCTGTCATTCGTGGATCTTTGACAGTCGTTATGGGTCACTAGAAAAGCCCAAAAGTCTAACAAACAGTCTTACCAAGGTGTAGTGTGTTACCCAGTAACTGGGTTGTGGCGGTCAGATAGGCAGTCGCTCCATGTAAAATACTGGCATTCTGCTGTATCTGGTAAGACTTGAAGTGGACCCCAACATAGTTGGCAACGGCTAGGCTGATGATAGTGATGGTGAATAGATCGTGGTAACTTGGTATGTATCCGATTAAAGTGGAAGCCGATATTGCGAACTAGATTTTTTTAAATTAATAGTTATTTAAAATACTCGCCTTCAGTACATTAAAAACTTTTCTATACTACACCTACAGAGAAACATATAGTTAAGAACACGGGCCGAGTGCGTGTCGGACCTAAAATGAAGGGTTCCGTAGTTGGGATGAATTTACCCCAAAAACAAACATAACATTTTAGTTGAAAACATGTTCTCCCATAAATCGATATACGTCACAGTCAATTCTCAAACAAATGTACCTAAGTTGCAAATAGAAAAGCAAAAAAAAAAAGTGTCATTAAACTACAAATTAAAGATTTTCGGATTTTTTCCTTTATTATATGCTCTGAGAACTTGCTTCCTGCCAAATTTCATGATTCTAGGTCAACGGGAAGTACCCTGTAGGTTTTAATTTACTAGCGAGTATAAAAAAATGTCGCATAAATGGCAGTATATTTTTAGTGCGCTGAAATGCTTAAAAGATTTTTTGCTTGATTTTTTTAGAGTTCCTAGGGACCGTAGATTTACGCATTTGATATACTACAACGAGACAACTGACGGACGGACAACGGAGTGATCATATAAGGGTTCCGGGTTTTGCTTTTGAATAACGGAACCCTAAAAAAGTACTAAAAGCACTTATACAGAGAAAACTAGTGGAGCATCCCCTATAACACGATTCAACATGAAGCTAACAGTAAAACTTTTACAGCGGGTCCCCAGTCCAGAGTCCGTATTGGCTTAAAACAATCCTACGCAAACAAAACTCCCAGGTCCGAGCGTTTAGTAGATAAAATGGAGAATTTATATGAGGTACGGTTTAACATTATGTACTTACCTATCTATGTAGCTGTCGAGGAAGGATAACTAAGGGCCCCATCTCTCGTACCACAATCACATAACATCGCAGCGACAAAATGTAGGCAAGCAGTGGTAACATGTGAATAGTGTCGCTTCAACGTCTTCCAGTTGCGTTGTGGTAACTACAAAATATTGATGCAGTTGCGTTGTGGCTAGTGTTTGCGGACAGATCGACTCCGGTTGTGACAGTGTCGTCGCATCGGCGCAAAGAGGGAACAGAACCTGCGATTCTTCATTCAAGACCTAAACAGTCTTTGACAGTACGTAAAGATTGCGCGGTGAGAAATTTTCCCCATATATATGAGTAAAATTTTTAAATGACCGTTAAGAGGGAACAGGGCGTGCGATTCTCCATACAAATGTATTCCCCTTTTTTCTTCCTGAATAATGCCTCTAGAGCAATTTTTTTTTCATAATATTAATGTCTGCTGTAGATACGTTCCTGTTATTTCATTTTTTTTAGCAAATTATTGTTAAAGAAAATATGACCCTCCAAAAATTACAAAAATGCCCCATTTTTACTGCCGTGATTAGAGGACTACCAGACAAATTCGAAAAGTTTTTAACATAAAAGAAAATGATAGGAACCTAGACATATTCTTTCTTAAAATTTTAATGCAAAAAATAATATAATCGGCTCAGTTTTCGAGGAGAAAAAAGGGGCATACGAAACGTCGAGCTTGTCAATTTTTTTTTAGGTTTAAAGATATTTATTCTCAAAAAAGACACAAAGTCACTTACATGAGAACAATGCTTAAAATAAATTATAATTAAAGTTCGTCACAGACGTCACGGTAGCAATTATGCTAATTAGATATTATGTACACCCATCCAATGCATTCAGATTTACGGAAGGGTGTTATTTGTGATCAAATATTCAGCTAATAGAGTTTTGAATGCATTGAATGAGTGTACCTTTTTAATACATGAGGGTATTTTGTTGTACAATTGTGCTCCTTCAAATGTTAACATTTTTTTGCCAAACTTAGTTCTCATCTTCGGCAAAATCAGGAAACTAGCTCGGCGAGTGCTACGTTGGGTTACTTGTTTCACTTTAGTAAACGATATATTAGTTTGTATACTTTTGTTGAGTGCCTTACGAATGAAAATACATGTATTGTAGATATATAACTTTCTAATGTTCATTATTTTGGTTTCTTCATAAATTTTGCTTGTCGATGTTAAATATGGGTAGTTAAAAATCATTTTTATTAATTTGTTTTGTGCAACTTGGAGACTTGCTAGCTTTGTCTTGGCCGCACTGCCCCATATTTCAACCAGATATAGTAGGTGAGGTTTTACTAAGGCGTTATAGATGGTGTGGCGCAATCTATGTGGAATACATCGAACTATATTTCGGAGGGATCCAAGTAATGACGTAAGCTTCGTTTTTATATGATCCAAATGAACAGTCCACGATAGAGAACTATCCATTCTTAAGCCAAGATATTTTTCACAAGATTTTTGCTGCAGGGGTATACTATTAATAACTAATGGATTATGTGGAGGTATTATTTTATTTTTTGCTTTAAACAGGATATAGCACGTTTTAGAAATATTTATAGTTAATAAATTATATTGAAACCATGAAAAAAGGGTGTTTAAATCGTCTTGAGCCTGGGAAACTAAATCATGAATGGAAGGTCCGAAATAAAATAAGCAAGTGTCATCTGCGTATAGAGTAAGATGGCCATGTAGTTGAATTTCCTGAATGTTATTTATGTAGATCAAAAAGAGTAGGGGCCCCAGGATTGATCCCTGGGGAACTCCACACGTAATAGGTAATGTGTCACTTTGATTATTATTATCCGTTCTAACTAACTGCGACCTGTTTTTTAGATATGGATGGAACATTTTTAGGGCACTGCCGGTAACTTTGATGGTTTCTAGCTTTTTAAGTAGCAATTCGTGACTTACGGTGTCGAACGCTTTTTTGAGATCAATGAAGATACCAAGGACTATGTTTTTTCCATCTACATTTTGCTTAATTTTAGTAACGAGGTCGACTGTAGCTGTTAGTGTGCTGCTTTTTGGTCTAAAGCCGTATTGTCTGTCTGAAAGAAAGTTGATAGTAGTTAAATGCTTATCCAATCGTTTGTGAAGGATTTTTTCAAATATTTTTGACAATACAGGCAACACTGAAATAGGGCGGTAGTTACCTGGGTCCATTTTTGAACCCGATTTGTGTATGGGAGTGACCTTCGCCATTTTCAGAGTATCGGGAAAATTACCTTCAGCTAGCAATTTGTTGAAGCAGTTGCTCAGGTTGTTAGCAATTAAATTGTTTATGCATTTTATTGCTTTGGTACTAATTCCATCTAATCCAGTACTACAGTTAGGGTCGAGATTTGATATCATTTTTGAAAGTTCAGTTGCAGAACACGAATCAAGAGTTGATAACACTGGAGTGTCTTCGGGAAGAATTTTTGGTAAGGCATGTGTACTATCATCATGAAAAGATCTAGGTATTTCATTAGCTAAAAGGGGTCCAATAGTGGCAAAGTATTCGTTAAAAATCTGGCAAATTTCGTTTGGGTTCGTAACGTGTTTCGAATCGATCAATAGTTTTGAAGGAGCACAATTTAGTTTAATTTTATTGTTTGCTAGAATGTTTACCAAATCCCACATTTTCTTAGGTTTATTAATACAATCACTAAACTTTTTATAGTAGAAAATATTCTTTGTATCTTGCATGTGTTTGGCAACATGTTTTCTTTTTGTGATAAATTCTGCTTCCAGGGTGGTGTTCTTTGGATTCTTCTTTAGTTCTGTCCACAATGCGTTTCTTTTGTTGATATCATCAATGATGTCTCTATTTATCCAGTCGTTTTGGGGTAGGTTCAGGATTTTGGTTTTTATTGTTTTACTTTTGTCAATTATTGATTTTATTTTGTTTTCTAGTACTGCGTAATCATCATCTAATTCTTCTAGGTTTGTTGCTTCTAGTATATCATATAGTTTCGTAAAATCAATGGCTTCGTATTGGGTCCGTAATTTACGAGGGGATTTAGTTTTCTTCAGTTCAACATATATTTGTTTGTGATCTGACATTGAAGAGTCAGCTATTGCCATGTGGAAGTGATCGTCTTTCAGATTATAACTAACATGGTCCAAAATATATTTTCTAGTATTTGATTCTCTTGTACAATATTTCTTAGTTATTTTATTTAGTAATGTGTGTCCAGTTGCCTTCAAAAGTTCATGATATTGTTTAGTCTTTTTGTCTTTATTTAAAAGATCAATGTTAAAATCTCCGAACACTATTGCCCGCTTTTTTTGTTGTAGTTGGGACTCATATACCTCAAGAAAATCCGCGTAGTTAGTATCACCGGGGTTATATACTACTCCTACTTCCAATGCATATCGCTCTAGTCGTACCCATAGATAGTTGTTTCCTCCTGTATACTTAGACTCTGATAAGCTATGCTTGAGGTCATTGTGGACATTACATTTTTAGATATAATCGGTCTTAGCTACAGCTGTCCCTATCGCACTCTACGGAGGCAGATTTAGGAAAGACGACGGCAATAGTTTCTTCTAATACCTATTTTTCAAATTCCTCATAGGCCCTGTTCCCTCTTAATGTGGTCGGTATCGCCCACACGGTTGATTTTGACGGTTAAATGTGCTCCTTGTGAATAGACTATTCATTTTCATACAAAATAGTTCGACAAAGTCATGAAAAACACCCCCCACGTGAAATATGACAACGTCGCATTTTCTTAGTTTTAAATATGAATTATTGGTTTGAATGAAAATAATTTACTCGTACTTATCAATGAAACTTAGATACACAGGAGTCTAGGTGTTATGTTATCTTCGAAAGTATGTATTTTCGGAACACTTGTTCTAGGAGTTTTTGTATTATTTTTACTTATACCACCTTAGAGTTATGAGTCAACAAAAGGAATACATTGTATAATATGTACAACATGTAAAATAACCCTGTTTTATCCGTGAGGGTGTTGTTAGGTATCGTACTGACATCCTATTGAGAGAAAAGAGAAAAAAAAAATCGCCATTTTTTTTTTCAATTACGGAGCGCGGGCTGCCGTCGTTTAGTGGGTGTCTACAATTCATAACTTTATGACCCCTGTTGAAAATTTTCTAAGTTTTAATATTGATTTGGGGTAATATTGGTACCAAAAGTGTGTATTTTAAATATCAATAACTTTTTTTATTTTCACTAATAATAAGATTTTTTATTACTTTTTAGTGATTTTATTGCAGTAGCTATTTTTTTTTACATATTGTAGACGCGGAAGTAGCGCTGCTTCCCTGCCTGTGTATGTTCCTTTTTAACGGCTAAACGGACTTCTCACACAGGTAGACCATGATCTGGGTTAAGCGTCGTGCAGACCGGCGCGACGCGACAGCGCAACGCGACTCTAACCAATCAATTTCTAAGAAAACGTCACGGTAGAATAATTACCGGTGTCGCGTCGCGTGACAAGTTGCGCTAGTCTGCACGAGCCTATAGGATATAGGATACTTTTATCCCGGTAGTACTTTCCCGTGGGATATTTCCGAATTTCCGACCTCCACGCCGACAAATCCGAATGCAAATGCTGAAATAATTAGCACAGCATCACTGAGCTTAGTTTATAATTACATTCTGGTATAGTTGGTTTCAAATTAGATAACAGGCATTTCAATGTTCGAAATTGTGTAACTAAACCTATACAAAGCTGTCTAATACATGTTAGACGTCAACATAGGGTTCTGTAGACAGCTTAAGTATGAATAACTGTCGAAATACGTCAGAAATAGATCATGTAAAGATTTTTTTTGTCTTTATAACAGTGTTTCATATTGGTTTTACGTTCGTCGCAAGTTAAATAAAATATCCCAACAAAAATATTTCATGTAGGTAAAGTAGGTTGCCAAGACTTACATAACACTCTCACTGTTTACAAGTTATCAGATCTATTATTGTAGCGATGGAAATCTCACGTCAAAACGAAAAGACAGGAACTCGACATACGTTACAAAAGTATGTACTGGTTACTCGGAAGGAAAGCCTGTTTATCAATACATAATAAAATTATATTATACAAGCATATTCTTATGCCATTTTGGACGTACGGAATTCAACTTTGGGGCTGCAATAAAAGAAGCAACGTTAAAATAATACAACAATTCCAAAATACAGTATTCAGAAAAGAAAGAAAATCAATTTATTTGACTTAAGTTGAGGCACACAATAATAACACAAAAACAAAAAAAAATAAAAAAGTAATAATAACTTAAAATAGTACTGTGTGCCTCACGGCTGCGCCAAATAGGCTCAGTTCAGCATAAATGCCAGACAACTAGTGTCCGACGCTGGTTTTCAACTGCACTTTCTCAGGGATGCTGTAAATACACCATGATACATTAGTTGCTAAAGTGTCGTTTTGTTTTTGGGTCGTTTTGCTAGTAGGATAATTTGCTTTTAGGACGTTTTGATACGGAGGGAACCTCATCATCATCCGAAAATATGCTGAAGCCCACGAACACAGACTTCAACGACATGTGAATGTAGAGGCAATCCAGCTGCTAGACAACACGACATAGTACGTCGGCTAAAGAGAACTAAACCATTTCAATTAATCGTCACTTTCCCTGCTAACTGTCTAACTAGCAATTCATATGTTTCTAGGGCAACAGTTTTTCAGTCAGGCGCTACCATCATGTTACTGTATGTGTGGCTTTATTAATGAATTAATAACTTTTTTTATATTGCTTTTGAGTTAGTAGTTGTCCTAAAGCCCTAAGGCCACAAAACTTTTAAACACGAAAAAATTATGAACACTTTGGTAATGTCAGTGCAGATACGTCAGTTTGTGAGATACAACAGTTAGCGGGGAGGTGCATAAATAGTGAATAAATAATAGTAACAATGCTGTGTTATACATGTAACACATAAACAAAGTGTTTTCATCGTTGTGTTTTATCAGATCCCAATAAAGTGCTACGGAATTGTGTAAAAGTGCAAATTGACACTATTCTTAGTTATAACGTAATCTATCTCGTAAAATATTAAGTGTCAGTTAAATTGCTTATTAGCCTCTTAGGCTAGATTGTTACCCATTACTAAGAAAATTGGTTCTTATTAAGATAAAAAAAAGGTTTATTGTCGAGCCAAGTCCCTAACTCTACAAGGCCTAGGAAATTTTGACCAAGATGTAAGGTCTCCACAAACCTTACATCTTGGTCAAAATTTACAATGTCTTAGCCTGCATACCAAATTTCAGCTTTCTAGGACTTCGGGAACTGCCCTAGAAGTTTTGATGAGTGGGTGAGTCAGACAGTCAGTGATGAAATCGAAGTGTTTTAGGTATTAATAAAATCCAAAGTACAAAAGCTAGAAAAATTAAACTTTGTGTGTTTTATAAGTCCAACCAAGTCTTGTCTAGTCTAAGGCTAACTACATCTTATCCTGAGAATTTGCTCTCCAGCATTATCCAGGCCGAAACTCTGAGTGTTTGAAAATACGACGAAACGCTTCGAGAAAATGTAGGAGAAAAAGTAGATGCTCCTGCGTTTTGTTTTTGGTTCGTCTTGGCATTTTCTGAACTGAGACTTCCCGGAAGAAAGTAATAAGTATATTATTTTGATGACATTTTGAAGTTACAGCTTATTTAAGTTGAAAGTTCTTCGAGCTTGTGCGCGTAGTGTCTTTGAAGACTTTCCGGGAGAAACCAATATCGTTTCAATAAATGCCTTTATATATTGGTTAGGTACTGGAGAAAATTTTACTAAAGAGTAAGTTAAAATAATCTTTTGATAGCTGAAAGTTTTCTGTGGACTTTTACCAATTATAATGGACATTTTACCAGATATGGAGACTTTCTGTTTCTATAAAAGGTATTTCAATGAGAAAGTTAATTCACAAGTAAATAAAATTTGTACAAAGACGTTTTGTAGAGATTATTAATATAAGACGTTTATTTTCTCTACACAAGTTATGTACTTAATGCTAACTTTGTGAGACGCTGGTGGCAGAGGTAGGTTTAAATAAAAACCAGTATTCCAGGTCACCAGGACCCTCCCGCGGCTAGATGCCTGTGATTTGGACCATAGTAACAATGTATACTTAACTAACGTTGAAACAAGAACATGAAAAAATTAAAATACAAAAAGATTTAGTGGAAATACCAGAGTGTGTGTGAGTGTTAGAAGAAGAATAAGAATAATAAGAAGAAGAATAGATTTATTAAGAGAAAAAGTAAAAATTAGCAAAGGATCACTTAAGACAAAGTTGAAAAACATTATACAGGATAGTAAACAGAATTAAATACATTGTATAATAACCATAACAGTATAATATATAAGCAGTAGTTATATAATAAGATGGTGCATTGTTATGTAAAATGTAAAAGAGCGCCTCTCGCCATCAAACGTAAAAGTTTGGCGAGTTTAGATTTAAGTAACACCTCTGTATTACAATATAATTAAATAAAAAAAAAATATAAAAAAAGTGTAAAAAGAGATGTGAGAGTATATATGTGAGAAGTTGCTTGAGTGAGTGTGGTGCGAGTATGGATGATGGTGGGTAAGTACAAGCAGCAGTGGGGATAAATAGTAGTAGTATGACCTGTTCCCTAATTACGTAGTACACAATCAATCAGAATCTGAATCGGTTTGAAACAGATCGCTAATCCATTGCTTCATAAGTTCGAAAAAAAAATCTGCTCCGCAACGTAAATAACGCAATGAATGTTCTTGAACTGTCAAAATGAAACGGATTAGTCGTAATCGTTTACAAAAATGATGCGACGCACAGCTTAATTTTTCTTATTATTTGTTACAAAAGTAGTTTACTCTGCAATCGACATTTTGTTTTTGTTGTCATTAGCCAATGTCGCAACAATAATTACGCAATATTGTCTTTGGTCCGTGGCCATGACATCTACCAATGAACAACATTGTCAAACTTTTATTGATTGGTTGAATACGAGGCTTTTGGCTACTTTTGTATGTGTGTATTTTATGTCTTTTTTTCTTTTAATGTGCGTTTTGTTCGTACAGAATAAACCATTTTTCTTTCTTTCCTAGATTGCTAAGGAGTTATCTCTTAAGATTACAAAATGTTGAGAAAAGAATATCTGAAAAACAAAATTAAAGACTGTGGTAAATCGTAGACCTACGATTTACCACAGTCTTTAATTTTGTTTTTAACACCTGTGTTATAAATTCTGTCTGCCAAATTTCATTCAAATCCGCACATCCGTTTTTGCGCCAATCTGGAACATACATCCAGATAAACAGACAAACGGACAAAAATTCTAAAAAGTATATTTTCGGCAACAGAACTAGTAGCAGCGATATTCAATGTACAGATTTGACTTCATTACTATTTTATAATTTATGTAAAGATGAAGATATAGAAGATCAAACCAAACGAAACTGATAAACATCTATGCCAACCTAGTGACACGAATCACGATATCGAGCTCCTTACTCCATCAAATCCAACATCATTTTATACTCCCCAGTCTACAAAACTAGTAATAAAACGTTTTACTCCAACGGAGCCCTAAAAATGTTGCAATTTGTCGAACCATCCGAGCATTGAATGCAAAGCACGGTTGTTAGATACTGCGGCAACATGCAAATATACTACGACTGTGTATTGTGTCGCGTATTCCGAATCGGGTTTGACATTTATTCGGATTTGCGGATTTCAATTTTGTATTGTAAGTTTGCAGTTTATTGAGGGGCGAACAACTATCTCGTGGCTAACAACAGCCACACGGGACAATCGAGAGTTAAGCTACGATTGCCGCAGTCGGTACGTGGATGGGTGAACATCCATTAAATATCGAGACGTCCATTACGTAGAGAGAGTTTAAGCCATTGGTCTCGGCTGTCATTCGTAGATCTATATTATTGAGTTACCCAGTAACTGGGTTGTGGAGGTCAGATAGGCAGTCGCTCCCTGTAAAATACTGATATTCAGCTGCATCCGTTTACACTGGAAGCCGACCGCAACACAGTTGGAAAAAGGATACACAGATTGATTTTAAAGTTTATAGTTTATTATGTTATTACCTCTAGTGGACGTTTCAAATGCTGCTTTAGTGGGCGTTTCAAAAATATTGACACTAACCTACATAGTCGTCCCATGATCTGACCAAGATTATGTTTGGACTTTAAAAGAGACTGTGACCTCTGAGTTTGTTTCACCATTTCTTCTCTGGGGTAGTCAGATAGAAAATGTCGACTCAATCCAGCTTTTTTTGTTTATATGAAGTGTGTGACGAATTGACTAATAATTCTAAATAGAACTGAATTAAGTAATCCGTGACCATACACCATTACAACTCCTCACACACACACTCTTACACACCCACCTACACAGTCCTACACACCCACCCACACTGCACCCTTGGATATGCTGAGAAGATGCTAGCATGGCATCCTGTTTGTTTCTGATGCATGTATAGTTATAAGATTGTAAATCCGTAATTAGCTGTAAGATTAGTTTATTTATCCTAAGTGAATTTGTTCAAGAGCTGTGGATTTTGTGAATAAATAAATAAAGTGATTCCGATATCCTATTTACAGAATAAACTAAATCATTTTAAACATTGATAAGATGAAACCTCAATACCTCGTGTGGTTTGGTAATTGTAGCTTATGATTATAAACTTTGTGTAGGTCATCAAGATATAGGCTGTGTCTGGTTTGCGACCCGTTGTTGAATCGGTCTAAGTCTTTTGTTAGAATTTCATGCAATGTTAATAATTGTGGGGTTTATAAACGTTGTAAACGTTGCATAAAGTTAAGTGACGTTCAAACGTCAAAAATAGTTAAACAGTCGCTAATTATTACTTAACTTTAAGCAACGGTTTTAAAGAAACCTCTGATGTTGAAGACTATGTCTAAGTTAAAGAAATTAATTAGAATTTAAATGTTCAGCAGAAGGATCGATGCTTTGTTACCCTTGCCAAAATCCATTTATACACATTTTGATACGCCAAAAGGGGTGGCAAATGAGGATAGAAGAATCATTCTTTCTTCTTCCTCCACAATTATAGGTGCATTAAAAGACTATCCACAAGTGAAGATTCAAGGTAAAAAAGTTAATAATAATTTTATCTGAACGATAGCGTGGTGGTTGACAGAGGAGAATGGAAGACATTCAGTGCTGATATTCTTCATACAGATACGAAGGAAAAAAACCAAAGCAAGAGGACCTGATCCATCCATCACGGACCTGGTCCATCAAATCAAAGTCATTTATTCAAATTAGGCTGAGATTCAGCACTTTTCAAACGTCAAAATTACATAAGACAGTCCCCCAAAACGCCTGCCCTTCACCACTCTCTAGAGCTCTAGCTGGGAAAAAGAAGTGGCGCAACAAACTTCCTAGCAGCACAGCAGGAATCACTCTCCATTTATGGAAAACCACAGAGAGAAAAAGAACAGCATATAATACTAACTACAAACAGCTACAGAGTCCACCTAACTTCTAACGATCATTCTATAAGTTAGGCGATTCAGAAAGTCATAGTGAAATGTTTCCGTTCAGCGAAACAGAGCAATTTGTGGGAATACCCGCATTCAATGCTAAATTCCCGACTAGGGGGCAGCACGGTCGTTAGTTCCCGACTTGCAAATATACCAACTTTGCTTTGTGGATTCAGTATAGCGGACTTTAAGCGGATTCCGGTGGGGTGCCAGTTGAAGCGAGGTTATTTGATTAAATAGTTTATCCTTTTGAGACCGACCGCGACTGTAAGATTTAAAGATTTTATTAAAAAAAAATAAGTTTGCATATTTGCATGATAGAAAAAAATAAAATTGGATGTAGTTTTTTTGTCTCATTTAAATATGATTTTGATGCCATTACATATACATTATTCTCTTGCAAGCCCTGAACCTGATCTTGCAGAGCATCCTTTGAAGCATTCCACAAAACGTTACCGTTGAAATTGCTAATAATAGTTATACTAATTTGAAGTCTTATCATACAGCCTCTGTGGCAAGTCATACAAATCAAAAACCCTTTAGATGACCATCTTGATTAAGAGGCCGACAACAGCTAAAGCGAGGTCACTGTCGGACTGCATAGAAAAGAGAGAGAAGCGCGATGACAGAACGCTGGTAATTTATTGCAAAATATGAACCAATTATCTATTTACAAAAAGTCTATTGATTGGACTAAAAAAATTACACAAAAGTTACATTATGGTGCTTATAGAATAAACTGACAAAGAAAAACAGAATGATTGCATGCATATCATATATGGTTTGAATCCTTAAAATATTTTTTTTGAGGCATTGTCGTGACATTTTCTGTCATATCAAATAAGTTGTAATATGTTTTCAACACACTTTCTAACTAGCATATATCCTGAAGAATATATTATTCTGATTTTGTTTACTTTATTTTTCTTTTAGGCATTATAAAACTTGCGTTTAGCTCATGTAGTCCCCTTAAGACTGCAATTTGGTCTACCCGTTAGGACGTGCTTTTCCCAACTATGTTGTAGGTTCCATTCCAACCGGATGCAGCTGAATACCAGTATTTTACATGGAGTGACTGCCTAGATAGGCAGTAACTGGGTTGTGTTAGTTACTGGGTAATACGATATCCCTTGGTAAGACTGGTTGTCAGACATTCGGGCTTCTAATAACCCGTAAACGACTGTCAAAGATCCACGAATGACAGCCGGGTCCAATGGCTTATCGTGTTTTCCAAAGCACCTGGTTCTCGGTTTGCATAAAGAGGATCTCCCATCCACGCAGCGATCGCGGCAAGCGTAGCTTAACCTGTCCGATCGAGCCGTACGGCTGTTATTACGAACCCACGAGGCCTCTCGATGTAGGTTACCCAGTCACCATCAAATCTCTTTTTTCTTTGCATTGAAAAGTTTGTGGTCAATATCTCTCTACTGTTCAAACATTAGCAATTAAAAGGTTAACAATTATATATGCCCAGAAATAAATTATTCACCATTCATTACCGTTACCAATATAGTATTCCAGTTCAAAAGATACAGCCCTGTGACAGAAGGACGGACGGACAGCGAAGCCTTAGCAATAGGATCCCTTTGGCCCCCTTTGGCTACGAAATCCTAAAAACTGTAGAGTAGCAAAAAGTAAAAAAGTTTATTTTTAACTTGTTCCTCTTCCTCCAATTTTCCGGCCAGTTGCCAAAGTCCTCGAAACATTCAATATTGAATTTTATTCAGTTTTATTTTATGCAGAACTGAAAAAGCTGCATCAATTTGTACTGCACCGATTGGACGGAGAGCTGAATATAAAGCGCATTAGTGCTGGTCGGTACACAGTAACTTGTAAATGATTGTAATAACTTTGCTTCTGAGTGGTCCCACTGCTAGCGATTTCGAGGCTAGAGGAGGTGTGGGTGTAGTGTCAGCAGAGTTATGAACTACTTCCGAGTTTAACTATCCAACCACAGATTGGAATTACTTGTTGAATTTATCGACCCGCCCCTGCTTCGTATGTTTTTTACGACGTGACGAAACATCGAGATTTCATTAATGGATGTACGAGTAAGTTTAATATTAATGTACTAAACACAAACCTTGGGGAATCAATTTTCTTCTAAATGATGTTGAAAACCACATCAAATCCGATGCTAGTTTGAATAACAATACGAACACACAAACAGAGACGATTAGCGACTTTAATTTATATATTATGTATAGATATAATTATAGAAATAATAATTCTATTATAGATTACAACTTGTGCTGTGTATAATGTGTATGTGTATAGTGAACAAGCCAAAGATTTTAGAGTATTTAGATCATTATCAATACAAACATTTATATTTTTTTGAAAAAATGTTATAACCACTCCACAGCGCGCAAAAGTGGTTTTCAGTTCCCGAGTTGAATAAATTGGATTTGGGGAGATTTCTGTTGGAAAATATCAGTGGCAGTATGGGATTTGAAGTCTTATTTTCACATAACATAACATTATGTCATGAATACAGAGGTGTATAGTGTCGCCGGTTAAATTACTAAGCCCACGTTCGTACCGACGTAATTAAATCGCGGCGATTTTTGCGCTGGCACGAAAGTGCGTCCCAATGCGTTGAATTTTCAACGCTCGGCACCGAGAGTTGAAAATCGTGCACGATAAAATCCCGCCGCGATATTGCGAACGTGGGCTAACTGTTGCTGTAATAAGGAGCGAGTCAATTGCCACTAACCGGGCACATTACAGACTCCGGGCTGCAACTAAGAATTACGCTTTCTAGAATCGATTTAAAACTAGAACAGGATTGTAACTTTAGTACCTACATCTCCACCTCTCCCCTTTTCGGCATAGCCGTTATAATATGTCAATCAAACTGCGCTCCACCGAAATTCAATCAGCTGCTCAATTCGTCGTCAGTGTGACCACGTCCCACGCTCGGTCAGAAGTGTTGACCAAAGTAAGCTAGAGTAGATCGATACTTCTAGCGCTTCAAGCGCTGATTTCGATCAGCATTTAATTTGTTGCTAAGTGTCTCCACAAATTGTCGCTTAAAGCGGGTTGTAGTAAAAGTGGAGTTGAATTGAAATTGATTGTGGGTTGTTAGTTTTTGCATAAATGGAGGTTTTACTACTGTTATATATCGGTTACTAGCTGCCCGCCCCGGCTTCGGAAGGTGGCACTAAGTATTTATCTACGGCGCACCTACCTACCTACACTTACCTACCTACCAACACCCACGTACCTACATACCCTACCCTACCTACCTACATACATACCTACCTACTCTACCTCCCTACTTACATACCTACTTACTGCAGCGTTATTATACGCCTGCATAATTTTTATAATTATCCTCTTTCGTTTAAAACCATTTCATGGAAGCTGTCTACAGCCCTATTTGATTACCGGCAGTCAATTTTATTCGAATCTTTTATAATTTCGAATGGTTCGGTCGACGTACAACTTTTTTCTTACGACAGATGTCATTGTAGAAAAATCTTTAGAATTAACGATATTTTTTAGACAAAAAACACCGAAATTTATTGATCCAGTGCTATATTGCGTACTTTTCATTGTTAATTTTAAACGTGCTCAATGTTCTCATTGTGAGTCGGTGATTTCCTATTCGTATCGGTTTCTATAGTTTACCTGGTCGCTACGACCACTGGTCGTGGTCATCTAGTACGCAAGATCCCTAATACTTCAACAATATCCGTTCAGCAATGCATGAGATACTATTAAGTAGGTATACCTACATGGTATCAACCGAAGACCTCATTGCACGATGCGATTCAATCTCATCATCATTTTCCTCTTCTTATCCTAATTAACTTCGGGTCGGCGCAACATGCCTTTTTCTTCCATAATTCTCTATCAGTCTCATCTCGGTAGTCCCCCCCTTTCTAGCCATATCATCTTCCACACACTCCATCCATCGTTTCTTTGGTCTCCCTCTACTCTTATAGCCATGCGATTTAGTGTGTACCTATAAAGAAGCCTCAACGAATGTGGTCTCAAAAAATCTATTCTCAGGCACTTAGGATTGACGATTATCCTTTCTGACTGGGTGATCTTGTCATCACGGCCGAGGAGCTAAATAATAACAGCCGCATGGGTCAAGCCTTGCCAGGGTTGGTCCGTGAATGGGTGACCATTTATCATGGGTGATCATTATGTATTAGGTATGTTGAAACTGTTGGTACTCCCCGTCACTTGTTCATTAGAAAACCAGCGTCAGACAGCATTTGTCGGGCATTAATGATGAAATGAACCTTTTCGGCGCAGTCGTGAGGCACACACTATTATTGCTTTATGATTATTTTCACTTTTTATTTTGTTATTATGTGTTTCACGAACTGTGTCCAAATACATTTATTCTTTCTTTCTTTATCTTTCAATACCGAGACTCGTCCGAACCTCGGAAAGCACGTTAAGCCGTTGGTCCCGGCTGACATGCGTGGTTCTATGACAGTCGTTACGGGTCAGAAGCCCGAAAGTCCGACAACTAGTCTTACCAACCGTATTTCCGTATCATATTTCCCAGTAACTGGGTTTTGGAGGTCAGATAGGCAATCAACATCATCATCATCTTCATTTCAGCCGAAAAACGTCCACTGCTGGACGTAGGCCTCCCTCAAGCACCGCCACTTCGATCCGTTCTGTTCTTGGCAGTAGGCAATCTCTCCATGTAAAATACTGGTATTCAGCTGCATCTGTTATACTGGAAGCCGATGCCAACATCGTTGGAAAAAAGCTAGGCAGATTACGGGTTACCTTCAGGAGTCTGTATTAAACAGACTATTTTTATCTTGTCATCGTGGCATAACCTAATAGGCTTTCCTATCTGTAAGTCTGTCCAATGTCGTACTGCACTTGTGCGACGACACTATCGTGCCCAAAGCGCACTAATGTATAATTAGATAAACAAATAACTCTCAATTTATAAACTAACCCTACTTAAAATCAAACAGTCTTAAGCCATGGCTATTGTCTTTGAACTATGATGAAACAGAGAAAGTTATCATATCTATTTCGTAACATTAAAACCCCTCCGGTACAATCATTGACACACACACACACATATATACTCACCCACTCACTCACTCACACACATCCACAAACACTCACACACACACACACCCACAAACACTCACACACTCAATACAGGCTTCTTCTATCCGCTTTTTGTTGTTACCATATTCTTTTTATTTTTGTTAATCTTTTTGCATAAGATTCTGTAATATTTTCCACTGGGAGAGGGCTCTTGTAACACAGGTCTACCACCTAGCACAGGAGTCAGAGACTTCACACTATTCTGTAACCACTCTCTTGTGTAATAAAGATTATTGATTATTGAAATAGATATTTGTATGGGACGTTTTCCACTTTGCCCCACGGGCGGCTTGGTGGGGCAAAGTGGAATGATTCAATATAGCTCATGCCGACACGACAAAAGAAAAAGATCGGTAAACGCTGCCGGCCTCTTAATTATTTCAAACATGTTCTTTCCTAAACTCTGTCCGAATTAGCTCCAGATTGTTTTCTTCAATTTCTTAAACATTCCGAATCACAATCAGAACTTTTCCACTACGAACCTAATTCGGATTTTATTATTCGTTATGTAAAGAATCTGGGCCAATGCCTCGGCAAAGATTGTCCCGGTTAGACCGACTTATCTGAGCGGATATCCGGATCCGGTGACCCGGGTAATAAGCGCATTGGATTACCGACGGACCAATACTCTGGCGATAGTCCAAAACTGGGTGTTTTTAGACCTGGAGCTAATATACGTTGGTGGAGGATGAAAAATGGGATGAAGCGTGGAAATTAATGTTGTTCTGCATTGTTTAAGCTGAACGTAGAAACCGCTGGGATTAATGACGGAGTAAATAATATGGACAATTCTTGACTTATAGCAGACAACACTCAATGAGCAAGAGTATCCGACTCAGTAAGTGATCAACGAACTTTCCGTCCCAGCACGGGAAGAGGCTTTTCAACAAATCATAGCACCATAACATCACGCTTGTAATCCCCGAAGGGCTAGGCAGAGGTGTACCTATAGTACTCACACATTTCGCCAGTTATGTTTAAGTCCCATGTAATAGAAGGCGCATCAATAGCCATCAACCGGGCACAAATTCAGTCTCCGGGCTGCTACTGAGAGATCCCTGATGAAAAACCCAATTGTACTTTGCCCGGCCACAGAATTGAACCTCAGCAGTGGCGTTTGCGACCAATAGACAAATCTAAGGTCTTAAATTAGATATGGTGACATCAGTAGTACTTCCACAAACAGATTGTCTCACAAAGAACACGACCTCCTAATATAATTATCTAAATTAATACTTACATTTGAATTCCACTTTAAACAATACTATTAACCCGAATACCCTGTACATTTCTCCTTACATTTGATATTTATGCAGCCACCGAACGGTTATACCCGGGTTTGTTTAGAACACATCCGGATATTCTAGAACTACGGAGTTCACCGGATATTAAGTTCCTACTACATCGAATACAGCGTAGTGATTACTCAATCCGAAGTCAGGAGCTACACACACAGGGTGTGGTATCGGTAACGGTAGCGTAGCGTGATGTGGTTTTATTTAGTGTCTTGAAAGCACATTCGAAAACAAATGAAGCTATGGTTTTCTAGATGACCAGTCACCGCCACATAGTGTCTGCAATTTACCGTTGAATGAAATCACTGAAACGTTATTTTTTAAAGTAAGTTGTCGTGATTCCTAGAGAGCGTTTTTTAACACCGTTAAGTCAAACCCCGCTGCCATCATGTTCATGGACAGTCGTCACTACGGCCCTTATGTGGCGGCCACCGCTCTTATTGGAAACCATAGCTTTAGCCGCTTTGCCTGTTAGACCAGTGGCAATCGCTTGCAAAGCGTTTCGTACTTTTACAACAAACTCAAACTCAAAGCATTTATTTCAAATAAACCAATTACAGGCACTTTTGAATTATCAAGGGGTCGGTCAGTCAGAAATATGAAGCTAGTCGCCCATTCCAAAGCGTAGTAGGTACCTATGGAGAAGAACGGGCAAGAAACAAAAATTAAAAATAATAAAATAATAATAATATGGTTATAAAATATTGGTTAAATAATTAATGTTGAAGTTATACATGTGAGAACGATGCAAAACATTAAAAGCGTCCGTTAAAAATAAAAATTAATAAAAATAATTCAAACATTAAATTAAATTAAAATCGCCGTGGCAGCTAAGACACAAACAGCTTCAGTAGCTTATGTCAGTCCCATACATTTTTGGAATGAAGTTCTTGGTCTAAGATCCGCAGAAGAAGTCATTCTTCACCCATCTGTTTAATGAATGAAAAGTATTTCATATCAAATTTTGTATGTTAAAAAAATATCGCGAGTGGGCTGGCAAAAAATCCTAGCCAGACTAAGATTAATTAAAAGCTCAAAAATTACTTTTTTTTATTGCTTTTATTTGTTTAAAGATTAATTCGTTTTAGTAACAAATTGTTTTCTTAAAAAGCACTATGCATTGATATATTACTATGGCTATAGGGCGCCAAGAACATTCCTAAACTTAGGTGGCCAAGTAGTCACATATTTAGGTAACTCTGAATCCACTAACAATTGGCAAAAGTCGAGTTAGTAGCAAAGGTCCTCCTTGAAAAGCTCTTTAAACTGGTGTATATCTTGCTATGATTTTTAATTAATCACGGTCTGGCCAGGTAGTTCTTAGCCAACCCACTTGCGATATATTTTGTTACATACTTTTGATATAAAATACTTTGTTCACTGGTAGAAATTGTCACGTAAGGAAAAAACGTTATGCGTCCATGCAACTTTCTCTCCATCTCTTTATATTATATAAGGTCCCATTGAAATAGATGGAAAAACTTTTAGAAATCATTCAGACCACCAAAATAAGGAAAACGGTAAAAAAAAAGAAACGCATTTGACACTTACAAGAAAAATAAATCAGCTAACGAAAATACACTAAAAATGTTGGTTACCCAATGCCATTTATTATTTTAGGTCAAAATAAAATCATTTTAATCAGTGTTTTTTTTGCTTGGATATCTTTGGTTAGACGTACTGAACGCTGTGTTAAAATTTGACCATCTATTTTAATGGGACCTTGTACACGTGTGTGCGTGCGAGTATCGCGTAAAGAACTTCGTTCCTCACGAGAGTTCTACGACCACACGTTATTATTTTAACTTTTTCGTCATCGATAATGTCAACTGGTCTAAGTCCTCTGGTGGGTCGAGCTTCTTATAAAATCATGAGTTTCTCTGTCCAGTTTTCGTAGCTTAACTGATTTCGATAGGAAATGCCGGCGAAAATCTTCTCATAATTTCGAAAAATTTAAAAACGATTTCCAAAGTTAAGATGGCATGAAAAATGTGATAATATTGGTAAGGTAGCGTTTCAAATATCAGAAATGACAAGTCTATGTCATTAAATTAATAAAATCTAGTACTGGCTAATTAAGTTATTGAGAAACATCTCAAGAAAACTCGATCTAATGGTCTCAAATCATCATAAAGTAGTGAAGATGGTAGGTATTCAGGCATACTGATTTCCTAGTAAAAGTATGCAGTCTGATACTATTTCACATGCATTTAACTCATAATAAAATACCAGTATAATTTACCATGAATTGAAATTAAATGTGCCGTAAACATATTGGGTTTGTTTAAAATACATTGGAGGTAACAATAAGTCATTTGCATCGGTTGGTGGTCACATGTCAAAAGCACAATGACCCAATAATTTTGCGAATAATGCTTTTTATTAAAAAGGTAATTTTAAAAAGACTCATCATTTTTTTTTTTTTTTTGTATGTCTAGAAAGAGGGTGAATACTGAGCTGACCGCTGATATAAATGTATAAAAAAAGAAGAAATTTTACCGCCTCTATGGTCTAGTGATTAGACCACCTGTCTCAGTCCCAGAGGTCCCGCGCTCGATTCCCAGTGGGGGCAAAAAAAAGATTAAAAATAAGCCCTGGCAGATAAGAGATGACCAGTCTCAACTGACGGCGCCCGTTCACGAACATGACGCGTGGATCAGCACCATCCAGCTCAACCATTTTGTAGCGACGCTCCACGCGGGTGAAGCCGCGAGCGAGAGCTAGTTTAAAATAAAGTGAAAACATTCTTCATTAATTTTATGCGTAAATAAACTGCGATAACCACGTAGTCTGGGTTTTATTTAATAGGGATGACCCCAAGCTCCCAGGAGTGTCGTCAGACGTTTAAGGGATTATACCGAGAATTCTACAGGCCGTTGCTTATGACTTAGCCTACGCGGGTGACAGGGAACAGTCATTTTTAGTGATCTACAAGTCATCTGTCCGATGGGATTTCTCTTCGGTAACAAGCATAAATTAAAAATCCCCGACACCAACATTTCCTCATTTCTCTTTCCTACTCCATCACCAGACCCTGTTCACCAGCTATCTATAACCTATTAATTGTAACGATTCCAATCAGCCCAAACACGATACCTGTGCTGTAAGTTGGTAAGGGAGTTGCACATCAGTTCAAGGTTACTATGTTCTTCTAATATCATTGAAGTAAGAGAATACCAAATTTCAAATTTATCAGATCTGTGGAAGATCTTCACATTCATTCATCAAGTAGAAAAGAGCTGATAATCTTCAAACGGCTGAACTGGTTTTCTTGAATCATAGCTAAGAACACTCTCGATTAAGTCACCTTTTAAACAAAAAAAACAAAAACAGAATCGGTTCAGCCGTTTGGGAGCTACGATGGCGCAGACAGATACACAGATACAACTTTCCGTCAGGGGTTAAAAATGACGACCTTCCATACAAACTTTCAGTCCGTATTTAACCCTTTTGGGGGATACATTTTCAAAAATCGTTTTTTTAGTTATCATTTACATTATATAAGGAACTCTTATGCATGCTTCTGCCAGTGGCATAGGTATATCTTCAACCCAGTGGCATAGGCTGTACGTTGTGTGTCAGTAAAAATAAGATTGATATTAAGCAGATACATACCTACATACATTCAAGCGTTCTTCTCTTATAGGTAGGCAGAAACAATTATAAGTTAGAAAAAGTTAGATTTTAAGTTATGTAAATGATAAGTCCTCTTCTATATCTTTCTTTTGCTGTGCCCGACGGGTTCCATGATTGTTTCTTTTGGCAAATATTTACCACCTAAGCCTACATTGTGGAATGCAATAAAAAATTGAGTATTGAGTAAAAAAAAACTATAGAACGCCACGTGCTACGATCCTTACGTACTTATTAAGTATATGAATCAACTCATTTAAGATTTTTATTAAGTAAATACTAACATCGACAGAAGGATTACAGTAAGTACTATCACTGTCTCCTGTATGAAGTTTTTGTTCCTGTGTGTAGTGCCTTTATTGGTGATGTTCTTCAGAAAGGTCAGGTGCATAGTACTCGCAACCTGCGTGCGTGTGTGACCAGATGCATGAACGTAAACAAAGCAAAAGGAGTACGTGAGGATCGTACCAGGACCGGGGTTGCGGGAAAGTCCGAAAGGGATACCGTGGCCCCTGGCAACGTAAAGGCAACGGAAGGAACACGGGTGGGTTTTAGTCAGTAAGAGTCTGACACGCCCTCCCGCTCCACCCAGAGCGGGAGAAGTTATTTGATAATTTCCCACCCAAAAAAAAAAAAAAAAAAAAAAAAGGATCGTACCAGGAAGCGTTCTACTGAGAACTTGAACTGAGAATTGTTGTTTTTACGTATCTCCATAATAATTACTGTTTCAGAAAATTCATATTGAAATAGGTACCTACGTGGAACATAAAACCAACCAATGCTTAACAGAGCAATGTAAACAAAACAAACGTTCTGTTTTAGCAACGACAAAGTTTTGAGTCGGTTTCGCAAGTACAATAAAATTTTGTTCTTTAGGAAACCAACTTTTTAAATATTTTGTTAGTGTATTTGCTTCTGTATACATAATTGTGACTGGCCTAAACTAAACAATACTCAATATCTTTATTGCTTTAACATAATGTGTACTTAGGTGGACTATATAATTTAGATCATTATGGACCATGTAGGGCACAGCAAAAAGGGTAGGAGAGAGGAAGTCCTGTTTTAGGAGATAATTAAGTTGTTTTGTGGCAACAAGTTTTAACTTACATATACTACTAATACTTGCTTCAAAAACGATGAAGGAAAACATCGTGAGGAAACCGGCATGCTTGAGAGATATTTCTCGACGGCATGTGAAGCCAAGTCACAGGCCCTTGGGCGGCATGAAAACTCTGACACCAGTAACCACACGAAAACGAAGAAGACTAAGCAATATACAAACACTATTGAAACAATCACGGTTTAATTGTTGTTCATCATCAGCATCTGTCCAGTCCAAATGAAGTAAGTTGTGGTCCCAGTCCTAAGTCCCAATGAAGTAAGTTGTGGTCCCAGTCCTAAGTCCCAATGAAGTAAGTTGTGGTCCCAGTCCTAAGTCCCAATGAAGTACGTTGTGGTCCCAGTCCTAAATCCCAATGAAGTAAGTAGTGGTCCCAGTCCTAAGTCCCAATGAATTATGTAGTGGTCCCAGTCCTAAGTCCCAATGAAGTAAGTTGTGGTCTCAGTCCTAAGTCCCAATGAAGTAAGTTGTGGTCCCAGTCCTAAGTCCCAATGAAGTAAGTTGTGGTCCCAGTCCTAAGTCCCAATGAAGTAAGTTGTGGTCTCAGTCCTAAGTCCCAATGAAGTAAGTTGTGGTCTCAGTCCTAAGTCCCAATGAAGTAAGTTGTGGTCTCAGTCCTAAGTCCCAATGAAGTAAGTTGTGGTCCCAGTCTAACCGGATGTAGCTGATTACCAGTGTTTCACATGGAGCGGCTGCCTGTCTGACCTCCACAACTCAGTTGGTGGATAACACATTTTCCTTGCCTTCTTTTAATTGCTGTTATCTACCGTAATTAATATTACAACTTGTAACATCATCATAATTTTCTTGCCTTTATAGCAATTTATTCGTGGTCGATGCAACATTTCGTTTTCTTCCATACGTACTTCTCTATCAGTCGTCATCTCGGTAGTCATCCCCTTTCCATCCATATCATCTTCCACACAGTCCATCCATCGTTTCTTTGGTCTTCCCCTACTCTTATAGCCATCCACATTCATACTGAAAACCTTCCTCACGACATTTTCCTCGTATTCCTAAATCACAATCCATTACAGTTTTTCATTTTCAAAATCCGAACGAAATCGAGACATGTCTCGCCAATTCCGTTTTACAGACGTTATTCCGAGTGCCTTATTCCGGCTAGCCGACACGCCCGAACGGGTGCCGGAATTGGACCGAGGGGGACCAGTCCGCTGGCAAACGAATCGGTCAGTGAATAAAATCCTATTTCACAGAGTTTTATCGCTACGTTCAGAGTCAGGTGAATTGTTGGCGGAGAGCAGAAGTTTAACGTGGCTGTTTGTCTTACAGCGCGTTTTAGTTCAGTTCAGTTTTGTTGACTTTAGTTATCTTATGTTACTTTACGTTAAACGTGCTTTTCTTTTGCAGCTCAAACTCAAACTCAAAGCATGTATTTCAATTGAACCAATTTACAGGCACTTTTGAATAGTCAAAGAGTCGGTCCGTCAGAAAGATGAAGCTAGTTGCTCCATTTCAAAGCGTAGGTAGGTTCCTATGGAGAAGAACGAGCAAGAAAAAAAAGTTTAAATGTTATACTTCTGTCGGTTTTCATATTTCATGCTGAAAACGGGACACTGAATTTTTATGAAATCCAATCGATACGTTTTCAGAAGCGCTCGCATTTCAATCACGAATATTATGTTATTACTCAAATATCTGGTAATAAAGACCCTGTGATTTCAATTCGAGATTACGCTTCACTCATAATTGGTTTTTTTATACGAGTTTCGACATGAATAAGTAATGGTTTGACTGTGTGACAGTCTCGTCCTAAAAAAGACAAAGAAAACAGTGGTTAATGATTCAGTTTTTTTCTGTCTTGGGTACTCTTAAACTAGACAAAATCTAACTGGTTGCTAATTGAATTGTATAATTTATAATATATATTGGTTTTACATTCTGTAATTACTCGAACTCACACACTGAGTTATATTACTTGTAAAAATGCTAGGAATATCTTATAATTTTACAATGTTTGTAAATATGTGATCACCATGCATTTATCACATAATTAATTTATCTGTCATTCCTTAATTTTTCATTATTTTTACCTAACGTGGTATAGTAGTCTTATTCTAGGTGCATTGTCTTCACATATAATTATATAATTGGTGTATTCAAGATATTGTGAAAACATTTTAAAAGAGTGGAGTTTCTTGCCCATTCTTCTCCATACGAAAACTATCTTTTGGAAGGGGCAACTAGAATCAATTATTATTTAAATGTTGACGTTCAAAAGTGCCTTTTTTGTGCCTAATTGAAATAAATTATTTGACTTTGACTTTGACTTTGACTTTAAAGAAAACGATTCCCGCCTTTTCAAAAATTATATTCGTATTAAGATGTTTTTTATTATATTTTATTTATTTTATTTTTACAATTTTAAGAAAGCTTACAGACTAATACACGCAAATGGTAACGAAATAGTGAACAACTGACAATTGCTAATTACAAGCTTCCACATATAAAACATATAAACATTTTAACATATTTTTATTTATTTTTAACATATAAACATTTTTCTAACCATTAAGTGACACTAATATAGGTATAATTATTGTTAAAGTGTCTGTTTGTTGTTGTTGTAGGGACTGCCTCGTTGGTCTAGTGGTCACAAGCGTGACTGCTGAGCACGAGGTCCGGGTTCGATTCCAGGGTCGGGCAAAAGGTTCTTGTTTTTTGCATCTGGGATTTCTCGCTAGGAGACTGGAGTCTGGATTTGTGTCCGGTTGATGGCAATAGGCTCGCCCCCTGTTACATGGGACTAACATAACTGGCGAAATATGAGTGTACTATAAGTGCATCTGTGCCAGCCCTTCAGGTGTTACAGGCGTGATGCTAAGTTATGTATGACTATCTGAATGGTATCTTTTCATGACTAAACCAACACCAATTTTAATTAAAAATTGCAGCTATTACGGAGCTGACATTGTCATGATTTCCAAATAATAATAAGTTTAATTGATTTTAAATATTACATATTAAATTGAAAGTATGAACTTTGACTCAAATGATTTTTGTATCTGTGAATCCATGAAGTTTAAAAGTATCTCATTTGACAGTAACCGAAAAAGTACTGGTTTTTTATAACATGATGTTTGGAGTGTCGTCTAGTTTTGGAGGCAGTTCTCATCGAGCCTCGGAACCAAATGGTTGTCTACTAAAAGTCCTTAGCGAAAATATGTTAAACTAGTTTTGTTAAAAACTGCTATTGCTATACCTAATTACGAATACCAAGTTTATAAGAATACACTATTCGTGCTGAAAAGGCGTTTCATTGCAAGATGGTGGCTAATAAAAAGGTTAAGGAATAAGGACTGATCCCAAATAATTTGTGATAGTAACCTCATCCCAAATTATTTGATGTGGACGCACCATGTCTTTTTTGGAAGGATGTATTTCAGAAACATGCTTAGCTCCGGGCATAAAGAATGAAATTCGGGGAAAAATCATTGCCATAGATATGAAAGTATCCACAGTCATTATTTCCATAAAAGCACGTTTAATCAATCTGCTTAACCTTTTCCCAACTATGTCGGGGTCGGCTTCCAGTCTAACCGGGTGCAGCTGAATATTTTACACTTTTTATCTTAATATTTTACTTCGAGCGACTGCTTATCTGATCTCCACAACCCAGTTACTGGGTAGTACGATACTCCTTGGTAACACTGGTTGTCAGACTGTTACCCGTAGTCATTACAGTATTTTCGAACGTGCTTTCCGAAGCATGGAGGGTTATCAGTGTGTAAAGATGGTCATCCATCCTCGGATCAACCGCGACAAGTATAGCTTAACGTGATCGATCGACCCGTGTGGCTGTTATTACTTAGCCACGAGCTCCTGTGGATATGAAATTATCCATAATAATTCATTTCACTTCCTTTTTTGTGAGTATGTTTTGTTAAATTGAGATGTCCTGTGCTTGCCCAATAAATACTTATTCTTTCTTTATTTATTTTCTAAAAGCACGTTATCACCAAGCAATTCATGAATTTTACACCAATATGACCCCTGCAGATTCAGATCAGAGTCAGATTTGGTTCAATATGTTATATTTTACCATAAATTTCTCGGTATCAGGAAGGCAATGTTCAATGGATCATAACTCAACATTCGTGTGCCGATACCCTAATGACAGATTGTGCCGCACGCAGACCGAACGATTTACATGAATATTGATTAAATATTTGCATTGGTAAACTGATTTTTCTGTACTGTGGATTCAATTAGCTGTGGACGAAAGTATTTTCTATGCTGTGGTAGCGTGTGGGAAGGAAACAGCGATATAATAGTAAACTGTATCTTTCCAATTCGCTACGGGCGTGCGAGCTATCTAAACGACAAATTTGTTTCATTTTGACAGTTCAACAACATTCATTGCGTGATTTACGTTGTTGAGCAGATTTTTTTTTTCAAACTTATGAAGCAATGAATTAGCATTTTTTTTCAAAACGATTCAAATTCCGATTGATCGTGTATTACGTAATTGGGGTACTGATGTATGAACGTATACGAAGCAAAGGGAGTGTGTAAGGATCGTAGCAAGTGGCGTTCTGTAGTTTCTGCCTACCCCCATGGGCGGCAAAAAGGCGTGAGTTTATAAAGAAAGAAAGAAAGAAAATACGTTTATTTGCGGTAAATATGACGCAAAGAAAAAAACACGAGAAAAAAACGAGAATAACAAATTGGGGGAAAATATGCGTCACATCCACGCAAAACGGCCATCGCTCAGCATAATGCTGCGACCCTGAGCGCTGGTTTTCAGCGACAGCCGGCGTTGACGTGATGACGTCAACCGGTGCAGCATATAGTGAAATAACAAAATCAAAAATAAAATAAAATAAATACAATACTTCCTAAATGATATAATATTTAAAATGGCAACATTTCGTTCCGTCGGCAACTCAAGCGCCGCAGATGCAATCTGTGCGCGCAGCTGTCAAAACTATTTGTTTCAATATTTATGAATGTCTCTGTACAAGAAGAGAAAGAACGATAATTGATTACCACGCTTTCTTTCCTCACGAATGTTCGATGTCGATGCATGTGATACGTGTCCTACACGGCAGGTAAGTTCAAGATAAACTTGGAAAGTTCAGACATAATCAGCCTATAATGTTCCCATTGCTAGGACTACGGCCTCCTCGAGACGCCGTAATCCACCACGTGAGCGCAGTGCGGGTTGGTAGATGTCATGATGATATGACTTCGAAGTTTTTAGTTCTCAGACATGTTTCCTCACGATGTTTTCCTTCACCGTTTTGAGAGCAGTGGTGATGAAATAATTTACCCAGAGTAAAGCGCCTCTCTAGGTTTGAACCTACGACCTTTAAGTCCTAAGTCGCGGCCGTTACCACTGGGCCAATACTGCTCTCAATCAAACTTGGAAAGTTCATATGAAATGTAAAACGCTACAATATATAGAAAATATAAAATTATATAGTTTTGTCGCAGCATTATGCTGAGCGATGGCCGTTTTGCGTGGATGTGACGCATATTTTCCCCCAATTTGTTATTCTCGTGTTTTGTTCTTTCTTTGCGTCATGTTTACCGCAAATAATCGTATTTTCTTTCTTTCTTTCTGTCTTTTATTCATTCAATTACGGAGCCGAAACGTAGATGCTCACGGTACGGCTGGTCCATAAAGTCAAGGTTGCTCAGCGAGCTATGGAAATATGCCAGGAGTCTCTCTCAGGAATCTGCACGCTTACCATAACCACAATAGAAACGAGTTTTGTCGACGGAAGAATAGACAAAATGACAGATAATCAATCACAATCTGTCATTTTGTCTATTCTAAAACCTGTTGCTATGGTAGTCATGCTAGAAAAAGAAAAAGAAAGAAAAAAAGGTTTATTTGTCACAGAGACACGTGCATACAAATAACAAAAAAATAAACAACATAAATATTTGGCAGCTGCACGTCATGACTGTGACAAGAAGGCTTCCACTCAGCATAATTCTGTGCTATGAGCGACCCACAGCACAGCGCTGATTTTCAGTGGTCACCCGAAAAATACGTACGGACATCAAGTCAGATAGAATATAGTCTAGATTATGAATGCTACGCTTGCTGGAACGAAGTGATCCGGTAGAGAACCAAAGCTGTCGACATAGTTCACAGAATAAGCAAGCTGTAGTGGCAATAGGTCGGCCATATTAGCCATAGAACCGATGACCGTTGGGGTAGACGCGTTCAAGTGGAGACCGCGAATCGGCAAACGTTTAAATATCTTTCTACCATACATACTTCAATTGTATTTATTTGTAGTATCAAATAAATACAATTGAAGTATTTGTTTGTAATGCCAAAATAACAGTTTTTTTACTAAATGCGTATGAAAGTATAAAAGGTACAAATAAAATGAAATAAATAAATTGTGTCTGTTTTTTTGTTCCGGCTTATCTCCGTAACGGCTGGACCGATTTTGACGGGACTTTCATAGGCAGATAGCTGATGTTATAAGGAGTAACTTTTATTTTAGTAAAATATTTAGGGTTCACGCGGGCGATGCCGCGGACTGCAGCTAGTTAGTTATAAAAGACAAGTTTAATTAATCTAGTTTTATTTTAATAAAAACGGTTTAAATCACACAAATATAAATTAAAATGATAAAACCACCATAATAATCAGTGAACATTTACAATCAAACAAAACTCCAGTTATAATACCCTGATTTTCACTTTCTACCCGGATTTTGCATAATCGTGAAAATTAAGCGATTATATCGCGTTTCATGAATATCCAATTTCAAAATATTTATATTTCATAATGCGGACAAATTTAATTCAGAAAGATATATTGAGCTTTTCCGGATAACCGTTTTAGTGAAAACCAAAACGATGACGTAATTTCGATGGTTTTTTGTTTTGTTGTTGTTTTGTAAATACATATGGAAATAGACCATCTAATGGGAAGTGTATATGTTTTCCATCGTCAACACTGCTGACTTTTTTTTTTATTGGGTGGGTAACTTCTCCCGCTCTGGGTGGAGCGGGAGGGCGTGTCAGACTCTTACTGACAAAAACCCACCCATGTTCCTTCGGTTGCCTGTACGTTGCCAGGGGCCGAGGTATCCCTTTCGGACTTTCCCGCAACCCCGGTAGGCATTGGTCCTATCAGACCCCTTCACTTGCTGACATCTCTTTGAGGCGCGCGTGAAACACAACGCGCCGTCGACCCGGGCCTGGTCCTTATCGGACGGCGAGCTACCCATTGCTCACCATCCGCAAGCCCGCGCCTACGGTGGCCGGGAATCTGTCTGCGATTCCCGACGCCCAGGGCGTCTCCTACGGCGGCTAGGGGGGAGAGGGCGCGAAGTTTGCCTCTCCCTCACGCGTTCTGCCTCCTGTGACGGCCTCCCATGCCTTCTCGCTCCGTACCATGGCCTGGATCAGGGCCAGACGCGAGAGATCCCAGGAACACAACACTGCTGACCTTAGGGACTAGTCATTACAAACGCCTGAAGAGCGCATCTTGTACGCTGTGTCTTGGGCGCTCAATAAAATCGTATGGATTTCTATATGACGAATTATAACAGGTGCTGCCGTCAAAGGGCACCCTTAACGCGCCCTCGACGCGTGGACGCAAGTTTCCTTTTTACTATTTTCCCTCGTCGTTTTCTCTACATCAGTAATAAAAGAAACACATTTATACTGAGCATATTGAGGGTTCAAAGTTACAACGAAATGTGGAAATCTTGTTGCGAATGACGAGCGTATAACGCGCGCCCGAAACGCAGCGTACTGTGCGCGCGCCTCGTGCGCTTGTTATCAACTACTCCCTGTGTATAAAGTTGAAGTATCAGAGGGTCTAGAGAAAATTACATTTTGTCAGCGATAACGATGATGAAAAAGTCAAAAACGCATGGATTGACATAATTAAGCTACAGAAAAACTTATACTACTTATGAGATAGCTTGATCTCTGTGACATTTATGTCAAACTGACATTCATAGGTTTGTCAGGATATAAAAAAAATTCGATAGAAATTATCGACGTTTCTTACTATTACCGATGCTAATGTAACATATAATTGGGTTTAATTTAATTACAAACATTACTAAATTAAACGAAAATTTTAATATAAAATACATTTATTCTCATAAAGGAGTACACCCCAAATCCATATCTGAATCAGTTTTTGAATCGCTAGAACAATCATGTAAATTTATTATAAACTCTTACAATGTTATGATACAGTAAAATTAATTTTAAATTAAGTGTTATTTAAAATATCGATAGTTTATAGTCTGTGGTCGCGATGATTCATCGCCCCTCACTAATTAGGTCGGCATGCCCATAAAGTATGACATTGACAGTTACTGTCAGTACTATTATGAAATTCAGGACTTCATATGCGTGATTTTACTGACAGCTGTCGCAGAGATAAGCTATCTTTTATGAAGTATAGGTAGATCAATCCTCCGAAGAGGTAAACTATGTTAATCGAAACACTGACAGCCCAACAACCTGCACGTGTTACTAGGAATTATGGTAGGTGGTGAGACATAGAGGTAATTCTAAACACAGATGAATGTGTCACGAATTCCCTTTAGTGAGTGATTGCGTAAAGTCAAAGTCAAATAATTTATTTCAATTAGGCACATAAAAGGCACTTTTGAACGTCAAAAAGTACAAAACAAAAGAATTGATTCTAGTCGCCCCTTCGAAAAGGTCGTTTTCGTATGGAGAAGAATGGACAAGAAACTAACTCCACCGTTACCCATTTAAAATGTTTTCACAATATCTTGTATACATTAATATATGTGAAGACGATGCACCTAGAATAAGATTACTATTTCAGGATAAGTAAAAAGAATGAAAAATGAAGCAATGACAGATAAATTAATTATATGATAGAGGCATGGTGCTCACATATTTACAAACATTGTAAAATTATACGATATTCCTAACATTTTAACAAGTAATACTAATAAGTCAGTGTGTGAGTTCAAGTAATCACAGAATGTAAAATCAATGTTATAAAAAAGAATATTATACAATTAAATTAGCAACCATTTTGACTTTGTCTAGACTCTAAATTGTCCTACGGAGCAAGACCAGCATGTTTCCAAGCATTTTTATCTTGGATAAGAATTTAGCGTAAATATTTAACCAGCGGGGTAATTGCGTTACATAAATAAAATGACAGTTGATCGAAATGGGTTTCATTTTGACAGTTCACCCACTTATATTGCGTTCTCTAAGTTGTTGAGCGGACGCTTTTTTCAAATCTATTTATTTAACCATTTATGTACACACATTTAAATAAACAGACAAGAAGAAAAGAACAGAAAAATACGTACAAAGGTGATGCTTATTTCTAAAGAAATCTCTTCCAGCATACCTGCGATAGGACAGAGGGTAAAAAGAGATGTAGACACCGTGTGTAAGAGTAGAGAGAAAGTAAAATACATAAAATCAAAACAATTCACTTAATAAAATAAAACAAATTATATGAGAATATACTTACTTACATTCATAGAATCATACATACTTCTAAAATAAAAAAAATACAAAATAAATACCTACGCAACTATGACGAAGTGGAAAGATAGTGTTCTTTCACTCTTCTTTTAAATACTGCAACAGTTTGGCAGTCCCTAATGTCGGGCGGAAGTAAAGCAAAGGATTAGCAATATCTTTCAAAACTCTCGGAAAGTGTCTTACGCTGTCTTATGCTGAACAGAGTTTGTTAATACTTTCGTCAGATACTTTGAGGACAGATCATACCTAGTTATGTCAAAGTCACACGACATGTTACCCATTCTTCCTCAGTACGGCAAAGTGTCCATGTAACTATATCCAGCACTCTGTCACGGCTATGGCAGCGCATAAATACGGGGGTTGGCAGTAATCCAGCCCATCCATCGCGCGCCGTGTCGCGGATAGCCGGGTAACTGCACACATCCGGGTATTCATTTAGCCGGCTACAAATAACCCTGGGATATTTATTGGTTTTAATTAGAGGAGTATTTTTAGGGTAGTTAGGGGCATAGGTTGTTTGGTTAACTGGTATACCTATGATTGTTTATAAGGATTGTCGCTTTACTCACTATAACATTATAAGAGCTCTCGGAAACAGGCGCGACGCGACAGCGCGACGCGACTCAGGTGGAACAATTTCTATGAAAACTTCACAGAAATTGATCTACCGGTGTCGCACCTGTCAGCGGGACCGTTTACACTATAATGCCCGGGACACACGAGGCTAATTTTAGGGTTCCGTACCTCAAAAGGAAAAATCGGAACCCATATAAGATCAGTCGTGTGGCTGTGGTCGGTCCGTCTGTCACAGCCAATTTGCTCCGAATCTAACGGACTGATTAAGTTGAAATTTGGTACACATAATGTATTTCTATGACCCAAATCGACGTGTAACGTAAATAAATGGATCACTTTTGGAGAGCAAATAAGAAAATTTTAAAAAATTGTTTTGCAAACTATACCGTGTGGCGTATCAAATTAAAGGGCTTATTACGAGAATCTCTCATAATTAAAAAAGGAATAATTTTAAAGAATTGTTTTGCAAACTATACCGTGTGGCGTATCAAATTAAAGGGCTTATTGCGAGAATCTCTCATAATTAAAAAAGGAATAATTTTAAAGAATTGTTTTGCAAACTATACCGTGTGGCGTATCAAATTAAAGGGCTTATTGCGAGAATCTCTCATAATTAAAAAAGGAATAATTTTAAAGAATTGTTTTGCAAACTATACCGTGTGGCGTATCAAATTAAAGGGCTTATTGCGAGAATCTCTCATAATTAAAAAAGGAATAATTTTAAAGAATTGTCTTGCAAACTATACCGTGTGGCGTATCAAATTAAAGGGCTTATTGCGAGAATCTCTCATAATTAAAAAAGGGAATAATTTTAAAGATATTTAAGAAAATTAATAAAAAATTACCGTCCCCCCCCCTCCCCCCACTGATCTCCGAAACCCAAAAAAAGCCTAGCATTTTGAAAAAAATACAGAGAATGGGTCTCATAGATTACAGGAAAACCTATAAGAAGTCTATGCATGGTCTTAATAGAACATGCTAAATCTCTCAATATTGTGCGTACAAACTTACATTTGCAGTTGGAATGTATGAGAGAACATGTTTATCGACTACAATGTTAAGTTTGTTCTTGGGATAAATTTATCCCAACTACGGAACCCTTCATTTTGCGACAAATAAAAAAAAATAATTAAAATAAAGTTCAAAACTAAAGGGGGTACAAGTAGGTTCCGCACCACCCTAAAATATTTAGCAAAAAACGTTTCTTGTACCCCCTTTAATTTTTAATTTTATTACCTATTACGGTTCATGAGATACAGCCCGCTGACAGACAGACGGACAGTGGAGGCTTAGTAATAGGGTTACGATTGGCACTCTTTGGGTACGGAACCCTAAAAAACGTTGTAAAAAGATTTATATAGCAATCAAAAACGTTCCTACTATCTGTAGTAAGCTATCTGCCTGGCTAGGTCAATATCATTCACTCGAAAAGCCGATCTTTTAATTTATCCATTCACTCTCGTTTTATTGCAGTTTTTTGCTCTGAAAATGCCATCAATTCCCGTCGGCCTCACTATACATACGAGCTCCACACGGGTGATTTGTCAATCAAGCTGGACTATAGATACGATGAGTGCCTATATCTGACAACCGGTTACGCGAAACAGGGTATTCATTACTTTTTAATTAAAATGGAACACAGAGTTTTTCCAATACTCTATTAGAATTCCAATGAAAGCTGCTAAATAAAATATAACCTAACACGTTGCTTCCCCGAAGGGTTGGGCAGAGGTGTACCTATAGTACACCCACATTTCGCCAGTTATGTTCAAGTCTCATTTAACAGGGGGCGAGTGTATTGCCATCAACTGGGCACAAATCCAGACTTTGCTCGACCTAGGTATCGAACTCAGGACCTCATGCTCAGTAGCAGCACTTGCGACCAACGAGTCAGACTGCTACATAAAAAGTGGCTAATTGATAACAGCCGCACAGGTCGATCGAAGGTTAAGCTACGTTTGCCGCGGTCAGTTCGTAGATGGGTGACCATACATTGAACTTTGAGACCCTTCCGTGCCTTGGAAAGCACGTTAAGCCGTTGGTCCCGGCTGTCATTCGGATTAGATCTTTGACAGTCGTTACGGTCAGTCAGAAGCCCAAAAGTCTGACAACCAGCTTTACCAAGAGGTATCGTGTACCCAGTAACTGGGTTGTAGAGGTCAGATAGGCAGTCGCTCCATGTACATAAATTACTGGTATTCAATTGCATGCGGTTAGACTGGAAGCCGACCCCAACATAGTTGGGAAAAGGCTAGGCAGATTGAATGATTGAATTGCAGTGAAAATTTATCCCATACCTATTTATCCCATACAGTGTTTTTAAACTGTATTCCGATTTGACAGGCAACGGTGACAACTAAACTACAGGCACTTAAGATATGCTTTTTCTTTGAAGAGTATTTTTCCCATCAGCGTGACCGTTAACTTCTTTGACAGTATACCATAAAAAAAAACATCAATCACCAATGGCGATACATTTTGCTTTCTGGGCATTTTCACGACAAGGCTTTTTTTTTTTTTTGGGTGGGAAATTATCAAATAACTTCTCCCGCCCTGGGCGGAGCGGGAGGGCGTGTCAGACTCTTACTGACTAAAGCCCATCCGTGTTTCTGCCGTTGCCTGTATGTTGCCAGGGGCCACGGTATCCCTTTCGGACTTTCCCGCAACCCCGGCAGGCATCGGTCCTATCGGACCCCTTCACTTGCTGACATCTCTTTGAGGCACGCGTGGAACACAACGCGCCGTCGACCCGGGCCTGGTCCTTATCGGACGGCGAGCTACCCATTACTCACCGTCCGCAAGCCCGCGCCTACGCTGGCCGGGAATCGGCCTGCGATTTCCTACGGCCAGGGCGTCTCCTGCGGTGGCTAGGGGCGTGAGGGCGCGAAATTTTTCTCTCCCTCACGCGTTTTGCCTCCTCCTTCGCGAGCATTACTGCTTCGCATAAGGAGGTGACGGCCTCCCATGCCCGCTCCGTACCATGGCCTGGACCAGGGCCGGACGCGAGAGATCCCCGCCACCGATCGCCTCCACGAGGACACGGCGATGCTTTCACGACCAGGCTTGCTAACTCGATTGTCATGAAATTCAAAATTGTCATTCTTTGACAATAGGGTTATTAAAAAATATTGGACACGTATTTTTTCTTTTTTTACGTAATCAAAAGATTACAGCAATACCTAGATGGAGCTAAAATGTAGCATGCCGTCACGCCTCGGTAGATTTTATACTGACTTGTGACGTAGCGAGCCCCCACTCCCCAACTTTAATGCGTTTTATCTAAGTAAATTTTTATTAATATGATAAACCAAAAATTACGTGTCTAATATTTTTTATTACATGACGGACGGACTAAATAGAATTTCTTTTTTTTACCCAGGTATCGTCCCTATTGGCAGATAATTAACGTACTGTATCTATTACAATTATTTTCCCTAAAAATATAAGACAGATCCCAGAAAAGCTCATTAGAACAATGAAATCAAACACTAAGCTCTTAAAGATATCACGAATTTAAATGACGAAAATAATTACAGGGTCTTCCTTGAACAGTCTGCGACTAAAATCCTCACTTTGTAAGAGGAGTCTCAAAGGAATTAGACATACGACTCGTTGCTTTATGAAATCTTAACCGGTGCTGTTCAGGAGAGTAGGATTTACAAGGCTTAGTGTAGTTTGAGACTTCGTTATGTGAATGCTCATGATTACGGATTCTGAATGAGACTAGAACTTGTCGGGACAACGATAAAAAATCACTTAAGACGCAGATATATGTGACCTTGAGTGGTTAGCTTGCGTATTCTGTGCTGTGGTTTCGCAGCGCGTTGTACGTCCAGCCAGAAATAAGACTCGCCCATCAAGAAGCGCGGTCCCAAATTAGACGCATTATTAATTTATTATACATAAAACAAAAGGTATTTTAATAAAACACGTATACTAAAAGATCAATAATTAAATTATCTTTAAAATGGTGAAGGTTTCAGACAAATACGCTTGATAGTTTTTGCGTGATTCTTAGTATTTTATCCGCGCTAGACATAACTTTACAAATTAATTTCATTGTGAAATATAAACATAATCTAAAATATTCATGTATTAAAGTATTCAAACAATGCTCTAATTTAACATGTATTTTTTCCAAATCATTAACACTACTCGTTTAGCCATGATCTTCAGTATAAAATAATTAAAAGTCGGTTATTGTCGCCCTAAAACTAGAATGAAAGTATTCATAACTTTACATACGCCACGACTCGTCAATAAGGCAACCTATGCCTTGAGAGGAAAATTTATAGATACATTAACATTTGCCAGTTATGGTCAAAGTCCCATGTAGTAGGGGGGGCGAGCGTGTGGCCGTTATATTGTCACAACCTAGACTCCCGGTCGGCTAGAATTATCTAATTCAAAAAATTCGAACAAAACAACACAGCCTGAAACACTCTCACATCACGAAATAATCGACACCTCAATTATCAAAATCGGATCAGTCGTTTTTGAGCCATGATCGATCATACATACGTAGTTACAAACTTAAACTCAAAACCCTTCCTTTTCAAAACTCTTTTTTACTGCAAGACACAAAGCCCACACTTACTGCAACGAACTAACCCTAAGTAACTCCCCTACAACGTAATACCAGTTTCATTAGCTAAGTCGCTTCAACAGTAAGTTGTTCTCGCTATTAATTGAGAGCGCAACTTAACAATCTAAAGTATCTATTAGTTTCGGTCGGAGTACACCGAGGGAGTTGCACGTAGTCCATGCAGTGATACTTTCTGTTCTGCATGTCGGCTTAGCTAGCGGATAGCGGATAAAAACACTAGTTTATGCAGCGAAATGAACGTACATACATAACTAAGTCCTAAAACACAACAGTTTCAGTAGCTAAGCCGCTTCAACGCTATTAATTGAGAGCGCAAATTTACGATCAAAGTATCTTTTAGTTTCGGTCGGAGTACACCGAGCGAGTCACACGTACTTCATGCATGCAACAGTCTGGAAACTATCTACACTAACAAATATCTGTTTTGTGGACTTGGGTAAGTAGGTAGAAGCTAAGATCGCTTTTGAACATGTTAGGTTTAAATGAGAGTATCAAACACTACTAAAATTAATAGCGCAGGATGTCAGTACGACTACAGTTTATCTAAAAGAAATAAGTTACCACCGATAGACATTACCCGCGACATTCGTCGCCTACCATTTTTTAAATAATTCATGTATCTGCAATTTCATCCACATCTCAATCAATCAATCAATCAGCCTAGCCTTTTCCCAACAATGTTGGGGTCAGCTTCCAGTCTAACCGGATGCAGCTGAATACCAGTATTTTACATGGAGCGACTGCCTATCTGACCTCCACAACCCAGTAACTGGGTAATACGATACCCATTGGTAAGACGGTTGTCAGACTTTCGGGCTTCTGACGACCAGAAACGACTGTCAAAGATGACAGCCGAGACCTAAGGCTTAACGTACTTTCCGAGGCATGGAGGAGTCTCGGTATGTAAAGATGGTCACCCATACACGGACCAACTCAAAAAAAAAACTCAAAACTCAAAGCATTTATTTCAATTAAACCATTTACAGGCACTTTTGAATTGTCAAGAAGTCGGTCAGTCAGAAATATGAAGCTAGTTGCCCATTCCAAAGCGTAGTAGGTACCTATGGAGTAGAACGGGCAAGAAACTCCACGGACACTCTTTTAAATCAATTTTTTTTTACAACCCCGGCAGGCGTGGCTTAACCTGGTGGATCGACTCGTGCAGCTGTTATTACTTACCCATGAGCTTACCATCTAAACTCATTAAATCAGAATACTACTATACATACATACAGTAGATAAATTGGCCGAAAAAAGCTCTATAGCAAGGAGCTTATATAACACACGTATTCATATAGTTATGTAATTTTAAAAAGCATAAGCATAATCAGCCTATAATGTTCTCACTGCTGGTAGTGGGCCGTAATCCACCACGCGGGCCCAGTGCGGGTTGGTAGATGTCACATATCTTCGAATTTCTCGGTTTCGTGACGATGTTTTCTTAAAATTAAATAATTTACACAAAGTAGCCTGTCAGGATTCGAGCCTACGACCTACACCTCATAAGTCACGACCGTTACCACTGGGCTACCACTGCTCCTAAGAATTCCCCAACATAAAACTTATATAAATGAAACCACCTCAAAATTGACTGCAGCAATTGGTTAAAGGGCTCAAAAGGGCGCCTTTCACCACCAATGTAACATTTAGCTGTTCATATTACCTACACCCATTACTCGAATGCAAACCGCATGTTGTGACCGCAAATATCCGAACATATCCGAAATATCCGCCACTAGGTTATACACGGCCGGCTTGCTAATTGATTTTAATTTAATTCGAGGCAGCGATTTTTTAAACGTTGCAAAATGTTGCTCATATCCGAATTGGGCTAAATGGAAAAGTTGCATGTATTAAAAAACGGTACATGGATTAACAAGATTAATTACAGTGTAGATATAAGTATGAAGATTTATACATTATACCATTATAGCCCTAGGCACTAACATGAATCTGACGCTAACTGTCAGATTCATGTTAGTGCCTAGGGCTGATCTGCTCTTACCATCTATTTCAATACTGGACCACCAGACGTGTTGCAAGGTACCATCCGGTGTTGGTTGATATCCTGACTAGTTGAACTCAGCGCCTCTGCTCCACATTTATTATGCGCACCACCAAAGTGTGGAACTTACTGCCAACTCATTGCTTTATATATTAGAAAAAAACGTCTGCTCAACAACGTAAATAACGCAATGGATGTTGTTGAACTGTCAAATTTTTACCCGACTACGGCGAAGCAAAAAGGAGGGTTTTTATATGTATGTATGTGCATCTGTTAACTCATAACTTCTAAACTACTGATTCATAATTTGACAAATGAGGTATCGTTAAAAGCGTCTTGATCGTCCGCTGTTATAGGCCCATATTGATGTGACGGCACATCAATATGACGCCCTCTAAAGGACATAAAGTCATGTTTTTTTTTTTTTTGCCCTGTTTCAAATAAAAGGGCTTGATGAGCACATTAAATAAAAATAATAGTTATAAAAACCAAAACCCAACTACGACTACTCCAGATTTTTAATTAGTCTGCCTGCCGGGGTTGCGGGAAAGTCCGAAAGGGATACCGTGACCCCTGGCAACGTACAGGCACCTGAAGGAACACGGGTGGGTTTTAGTCAGTAAGAGTCTAACACGCCCTCCTGCTCCACCCAGAGCGGGAGAAGTTACTTGATAATTTCCCAACCAAAAAAAAAAGTCTTTTTGTGATGTCTTGTTTATACCTTTTTAGTTAACTTTGCTGTCGTAGTTTTAGTTTTTATAACTTTTATTTTTTCGTTGTTGGAAATTTCGAAAAATTTGACAACAACGCTGATAGAAGAATGTCACTTTGTCTAGGCCCTCGGGATTAGTCGGGATTGATTACTTATATTTTATGGTGTAAAATAATCGTATAGCTAATGCAGTGTTTGGCATGATCTATTCTGATGATAAGCTCTTGCCGAAACCAAATAACAAGAAAAATGAATTCAGAATATGTACACATAGCACTGGATTTTATCGTGTAATGATATCATGTTACAGTTAGGTGGGGACATTATTTATGTACGCACGGTGATGCCTGCGGATTAATTTTCAGGTTATTTAATCATATTCATTCATATAATTCGTTGTATAGTCGTATTATATTCTAAGTTTTTTTTTTTATGAGTTGTATTGCAATATGTGGTTAGCTAGCGACCTCGACATTTTTTTATTTTACCTCGATGGTATTAGTTTATCAATCATAACTTCTAGCTATATGTAAGCGGGCACGCCCTTTATGCCTGGAGGCTTTTATTTAGACATTATTTTCGTTTAGTTAACCTTTTAGTTTAATGCCGCTGGGAAGCCCTCCTCCTCTCCTTATTCCTTGACTGCCCACTTGTGTGTTTCACCTCAACTCACAGCCTGTAACTGCCCCTGCATTTCTCGCATTAATTCTATTAAATATCTTGGTGTACAAATTGACGATTGCCTATCATTCTCGAAGCACATTAACACACTCACTTCACGAGTGCGAAGGCTGATCTATATTTTTAAGCCCCTTCGTCTCGCTGCGGACACTACGGTACTAAGACATGTATATCTTGCCCTCTGCCAATCGCTTCTACAATATTGTATAATTACTTGGGGCGGATCAGCTAAAACTCACATGCTGAGGTTGGAACGTGCTCAAAGGGCACTTCTGAAGGTTGGATGGCGGTTACCCTACCAGTTTCCTACCACCGACCTTTACAAAACATGTGCGGTTCTATCTGTTCGTAAGTTATTCATACTTAACCTCATTTTAACCACTCATGCTCAAACTCCCTACACTCCATCCAAATTTAACACCCAACGACGCAAACACACTGTCTGCCCCTCTATGCGCACAAATTGTCGTTCGGCCCAACGTAGTTTCCCTTTCCTCAGTAGCTACGTTTATAACAAGGCAAACAGTATTTTAAATATATACTCTATGTGCAGATCGAAATGTAAAGAAACTATTACAACTTGGCTACTCGGATTGAATTATGCAGAGACTGAAAACAAACTTAGTATTTTAAAATAATTTCTCCTATCGGAAAAACCAACTTACTTAAACTATCTATTAAATAGATCACGTTTCACTGTGTTTACCACATACAGACACACACACACACCCTTGGGTAAGTGGATGCTCACGCCCAGTGCCCCTCACTCGTTGTTGGTCGTGAGGATCTATACTGCACCCACGGACACACAACACTCCCCAAGAACACATCATGTAGTTTATCTCCTTTTGTTTTGTTATCAGATAACCCTCTTCTTCTCAATACTTGGAGCTTTTATTATATAGTTATAGTTCGTAAGCGCAAGTGAATAGTGTAATTTTAAATGGTGTGAGCCTGGAGATCTGTAATACAGGTCCTGAACCCAGTACAGACTCCAGCTCTCACAAAGGTCTGAATTTTGCTTGCAACCCATATACTATACACCAAATTGTACCTTTTTGAGAGAAATAAAAACTTATTCTTATTCTAAAAAAGTTACTTTTATTTCTGCCTGAGTATAGTTCTCGATGTTTTTGGTTGGTATATTGGCGTGTGCTAGCTCTCATATGGCTATTAATGTTATAATTTAAATTATGTTTTGTGTTGCGTAATGTACCTAAATCATTTTGCATACTATTATATATAATCTTTTTTTTTTTTAACAGACAGCTGTACTGCTGGGGAGTTTGTTGCGCCAATTCTTCTTCCCAGCTAAAGCACTAGGAAGTGGTGAAGGGCGGGCGTTTTGGGGGACTGTCTTATGTCATTTTGACGTTCGAAAAGTGTTGATTCTCAGCCTAGTTTGAATAAATGACTTTTGATTTTTGAAGAACTGTTTATTTTATTTTATTTTGTTACCTATATATTATGCACAAACTAATCACTGAACCTGAATTGATTTCCGTACGTGTTTTTCGGGTGACTACTGAATCAGCGCTGTGCTGTGGGTCCCCCATAGCACAGCATCATGCTGAGTGGAAGCCTTCTTGTCACGGTCATGCAGCTGCCGACTATTTCTGTTATGTTTATATTTTTGATCTATTTTTTTGTCTGCTTACCGTCTTTTCTTTTTGTATGCATGTGTTTTTGTGACAAATAAACCAATTTTTCTTTCTTTCATAAATATTACTGTAGGTATATAATACGGACCGGTGGGACTCTCCCCTCTTTCGAAGGTGGGTAAGTGTACAGACACACTTATCCAAATAAACTGGTGTACCATTGAACGAACAGTTCAATGGTACACCAGTTGTTTATTATTGTAAATTTAATTTAATACTAACATTAGGCTAACTACTAACAATATATGGATATTATATCTGAAATAAATTATTTGAATTTGAATTTGAATAATATCTAAAACTGGTCGATACAATTTCGACACAGTCCCCAAAACTAAGCTATCAGTATATTCTGTTCACAATCACGAACAACACATTGAACGGTATCTACGTAGAGTACGCAACCATTATTAATGCTAACGCAGGCTACTCGCGTTCATTGAACGGTTCATGATGGACCGATAAATAGACCACTTTGGATACTTACCACAATGTACTGCATAGTCTAGCATCGCGTCTGTATTCCTGGATAGGGTAGGCACCCACCCCCAGTTTAGTCCCTGCACCCAGATATTTTTAAGTCCCCATTTTCAAAGAGGCTTCGGACCCAAAATGCAGGCTCGGGGGTGCTTCTGAAGTTATTTAAATGGTAAAACTTAACCGAACCCATGGAATCACGCTTAACAATCATGCTTAAACCCTAAAGTCTAAGCCTATTAGAGCCAAGGACGAAATCCTTGGCCCTAAAAGGCCCTTGGTCCTTGGTCAAGGCGGTCCAAGTTAGTCAAAGTCAAGCCATTTATTTCAAGTACGCCAATAAAAGGCTCTTTGAACGTCAACATTTACAAGAAAATGGAATTGTTTCTAGGTGCCCCTAAAAGGTAGTTTCTTGTTGGAGGGCAAACTCTCCATAGTTCTTTTTATCTTTTAAAATGTTTTGTTTAGGTACATTAATTATAATTATATGTGAAGACTAGATCTCGCCTCGACTACTAGCCTCGTTGGTCTAGTGGTCGCAAGCACTACTGCTGAGTATGAGGTCCTGGGTTCAATTCCCGGGTCGGGCAAAGTGTTATTGGTTTTTCTATCTGGAACTTCTCAGTCGGGAGTCTGGATTTATGCCCGGTTGATGGCAATAGGCTCGCCCCCTATTACACGGGACTTAAACATAACTGGCGAAATGTGGGTGTACCTGTTACAGTGACACCTCTGACTAACCATTTGGGGAAACAAGGCGTGATGTTACTTTGAAATTACTAAACTAAATATTGTAAAATATACAATGAAAGATAACATTATGATACCGTGTATTTGATACATGGTGCTCACACATAATCATACTAATACCTACATATATAAGGTCCCATTAAAATAGGTGGACCAAATTTTAGAAATCATTCAGACCACCACAATAAGGACAATGGAAAATAAAAAAAAAGTAAAAAGCATTAGATACTTACAAGAAAAATAAATCAGCTAACGAAAATACACTAAAAATGTTGGTTACCCAATGCCATTTATTATTTTAGGTCAAAATAAAATCACTTTAATCAGTGTTTTTTTTGCTTGGATACCTTTGGTTAGACGTACTGAACGCTGTGTTAAAATTTATCCATTTATTTTAGAAAGAAAGAAAGAAAGAAAATAAATTTATTTGACTCAGATTAATGGGACATTGTATAGTAATATTTGCCCATCTAATAATTTTGAGGTAGTCCACTCAGACAGACCACTAAGAGACCTATAATCTAAAATACATTAGACGCTGGCCGTGCACAAGTGCGGTTTAATTTTACCAACGACGACACGAAAGGAGAGCCTTATGTAAAGCTAAATCAAAATTGGTAATCGCAGATGTTGGTCGGCGAGCGCTAGGCACCTCATAAGTTTTAGCTGCATCCAAATTTAAGCTTCGTTGGTAAGAGGAATATTCCAAATTTCCGAGCAGCTGCATCATGCCAAAACGCTCATATTATAGAGTAATGCCTGGTACCACTAACAGCAATATTAAGGCACATTTACAAACGTAGGTTTAAGGCATCGGTTATCTTATGCCGTTTCTCCTTTCCGACCCCGATGACCCCACCACACTCCTCCAGGAGAGCAGTAGGGCCACCAGTACAGTGCACAAATACACCCGGCACCCGTCATTCCGACCTCGCCGCCGAGGACCTCCGCGATCGCGACCCTCCCGAGTAAATAATACTCCCCCTCGACCCTTGCCCGATGAAGCGCCAGCCCACGCCGCAGCTGAGCGCGTAGTTTCAAATTCCCCTTATAATAATAGTGATCTATCCTTGATCCAGCCTGTCCCGTCTTGCTGTCCTCCCCCCAGTGACTCCCTAAGCCGAGGTTCGTACCCCACAGGGGGTGCCCTTAGCGAGCGCTTGCCTAGTTTTAATTTAGAATACCTAGTTTATGCCCCTGGCTGGAGGCTTTGAGTGTAGAAGCTTAAGGCAGCCACAGGAAAGCCCGGTTAAGCAGCCATGATCTGAGTGGCCACCTGCGAGATGCCATTGTTAAAAAAAAATTAAAAAATGCCATTTCTCTCTGTCAATGTGTAGCGTAGCGACATAATAAAAGTGGTCACTTGCTTGCGTGCGCCCTAACGATGCAGACGTGTGACCTCTGCTGTTATTGTTTAATTTACCTATGTTTTAGAGTAAAATGACTGTAAAGCTTCGTGCAGACTAGCGCGACGCGACAGCGCGACGCGACACCGGTTATTGTTATACCGTGAAGTTTTTTTAGAAATTGTATTGTTCGAATCGCGTCGCGCCGTCGCGTCGCACTGGTCTGTACGAGCCTTAAAGGAGGTCTTTATATGAAGTGTAGTTTGAGAATCAGAAGATAAGAAATCCGAGTTCTATTTTTAATTGACTCTCCTATAACATAAACAGCATTTAGAAAACCAAAAAGCTATCCCAATTTTTCTGTGAAAAATACAAAAATACATTGCTACTTTTACGCATCATAGAAATTTAAAAATAATTCGATATGTTGTATTCAACATTTCATATAATAGTTAAGAGTTTATTCTTATAATGCTACTTCTGTTCCGATTTTAATTAAATAATAGGGGAAGACCAAAGAAACGATGGCTGGACTGTGTGAAAAGGGTCGAATACTGAGATGACGACTGATAGAGAAGTATGGAAGAAAAGGACCCCGACCCCAAATAAATTGGGACAAAACAGGAGAATGATTATTATGATGAAATAAGATTGAAAAATCTGAAATGTTTATCGCTGACCCTACGTATCAGGAAATAATTGATAATTTCATCAATATTTCAACCAGAATCAATTAACTAAAACCGTATCGTATCGCTTTCAATCAACTCAGACAATGCATCACTTATGATTGATAATGACGGCGCTGTCACCTCCAATAACCGAAATATCCGAATATATCCGCCGCGGATATCTGTCGTCCCTCATTAATGGCCGCCATATAATTAAGTTTTTGTTGCTACGTATATTTTCAGTGAGTAATGACGATGGGATAGTGGGATTAATATTATAATGCAACAGAATATTTTTATAATATAATACATATATGAGTTTATGTATTTATTTTCTCTCACAATGGTTTTGTAACAGTTAACCGTTTTCAACTATATACTTAAATTCACATTGTGAGAGCTGGTGCCTTATGTTGGATTAAGAAAAACTTGTGTTACAGTTCACCAAGCCTCACTTAGTGCGGATTTTACCAATGAAATTGAACGCGTTCAAGAGCTGTCAGTGTACAATATTCCATAACAATTTTGACACTGACAGCTCTTGAACGCAAAGTCAAAGTCAAATAATTTATTTCAATAAGGCACAAAAAAGGCACTTTTGAACGTCAACATTTACAGAAAAATAATAATTGATCGCCCCTTCCAAAAGGTAGTTTTCGTATGGAGAAGAATGGGCAAGAAACTCCACCGTTACTCTTTTAAAATGTTTTCACAATATCTTGTATACATCAATTATATAATTATATGTGAAGACGATGCACCTAGAATAAGATTACTATACCACGTTAGGTAAAAATAATGAAAGATTAAGGAATGACAGATAAATTAATCATGTGATAGATGCATGGTGCTCACATATTTACAAACATTGTAAAATTATACGATATTCCTAACATTTTTACAAGTAAAATAAGTCAGCGTGTGAGTTCAAGTAATCACAGAATGCAAAATCAGTATTTAAAAAAAATAAAAAGATTATACAATTAAATTAGCAACCAGTTAGATTTTGTCTAGATTCTAAATTGTCCTATGGAGCAGGACCAGCATGTTTCCAAGCATTTTTATCTTAGATATAATCCTCTAATATTTGTATGAGGCTACTAAGCGATGATTTCACGAATGAAACTGAACGCAATCAGCATTTCCAAAACGCGTATAAAACGCGTATGAGTTTTATACGCGTTTTGGAAATGCTGATTGCGTTCAGTTTCATTCGTGAAATCATCGCTTAGTAGCCTCATACAAATTAACAGGCAGGTAACTTAATACACGTTACCTGCCTACTAAACAATTCAAACAAATTAATAAATGAAACATAATCATTTAATCTTTTTTTGCGTATCAAAAATATGTCGTGCGATGGCTGTTTTACGCGGATGTGACTCATTTATTTCCCCAGCTTGTTCTTATTGTGTTTGTCCTTGATTTTTTTATCCTTTATGCGCCACGTTAAGTGCAAATAAATGTTTTTTCTTTCTTTATTTCATTTAAAAAGGGGAGGAAAGTACCTACATATTATTTACATTGTGCATGCTGATTATAATGTTTCATTTTTAAGTTTATATTCACAGAAGATTAAAATATGTAATTTGTTCTGTTAATTACAAACTGTTATTCAGCAAACGCCATAATTTTTATTCACTTTTAAAAAGTTCTTAGAAACAGTCTTTGCAAGTAGCTGATCCGACATACGCTGTCATGTCTAAATTTCAATTATTATGGTCTTCAGTTCATACGAAAATCCTATAGAAATAAGCACTTACATTTTTTCCCGAATTTTCCAATGTCTCGGACATCTTTTCCATTAAAACCTAGTTCATACCAACTATTATAAATATTTTAAAACATAAAATACCCAAATCGGTCCAGCAGTGCTATTCTGTAAAAATGTCACGGTGAAAACTTAGGTGAAGTGAGCTGTCAATAGTGTACATCCCTAGCATCAGTGGAATGACAGCTCACTTCACCTAAGTTTTCACGGTGAGATTTTTACAGAATAGATCGGCAGGTGATCTCTAATGATGCGCTTACAAACGAATATGTTTTCATTTTAATTTTAATATAGATGTGATATATTAAAACGGATATGTAACAAGAGAATATACATAATTATTGAACCTACAAAGCGGATTTACCTGGTTCAAATATCCGCATATTCGCATATCCGAAAAGTCCGGCCATATTTATTGCTTTTAATTAAACTGAGTGAGATTTCTTTGATGTTCGCTTCTATTTTCCAATATCCGCTTAATTAAGACCTGGGTATTCGATGTATCAGGATGATATATTCAGGAATAGGCTATTATGCATGCAATATGACTAAGTGCACAATTGCACATGGTTTTTTTTTTCGGAGCGTCGTATATTTTTTTAGCTAGTAGAAATGGTTACAGAATTTTCTGGAACCTCATTTGGCCCGATAGAGTATGTTAACTCTTAAACGAAACAGAAAAATAAAACAGAGGATAAAAACGACAAATGCGATGTTTTTTTTTTGAAAATTGTACCAATTTTACAAAATCTGTAAATGTAGTTTAATAAAAAGTAAATAACTTTAAAGGCTAGTTATAGTCTCCAACGAAGGTTTATAGTTATAGAGCCTGTTTAAGATTCATGTAAAATTTAAAAACTACAAAAAAAAAAATTAAAAAAAAAAATCCAAAATTATTATTAAATAATTACATCCAAGTATCTCAAATAGCTAGTGTTTAATACCTATTTGCACAATTTTTTTCTTAAATTCAAATCCAGTCCTACATACACATTTTTCCACACAGTCCTAAAGCCCCAACATTTCTACCTAAACCAAAAACCCTTACATGAAGACCTCAGCATCAAGTCGGCCATAACTTTGATACCACTTAATAGGGGTGCGAAGTGGTAATAAAATAAACGCCACCCCTACCCGCCCTGTTCCCGGTAGGAGTAGATACTCGAACGGGGTATTACCAGAACATAGGTACAGAAGGCCAGCTTCGTACGACAAGCAAAAAACGCACGCATACGCTGACGCGTACGTACGGTGATCTCAAACTATCTCAAACAAATGCTAGTCGAGAGTGCGCAACCGTGCATCATTGGCAACACTTGCACTACTATCTTGAAATATGTCTTTATGGAAATGATCCTTACCATAAAGACATAGAGGAGCTGTCAATGTGTCAAATTGTTAATATGCGGTTGACTATTCGAGAAGCGTGTGTCATCATCAGCCTAGCCTTACCTACTGCGTTGGGGTTGGCTTCCAGTCTAACCGGATGCAGCTGAATACCTCTATTTTACTTGAAGCGACTGTCTATCTATCCTCCACAACCCAGTTACTTGGTAACACTATACCCCTTGTTAAGACTCTGGTTGTCAGAATTTCCAGCTTCTACCTGTAACGACTGTCAAAGATCTACGAATTACAGCCAGGACCAACGGTTTAACATGCTTTCCGAGGCACGGAGAGGTCTCGGTATGTACCTAATGGATGGTCACCCATCCACGGACTGACCTCGGCAAGAGTAGCTTAACCTTCAAACCGTGTGTCTTTTTGCGAGGGTTTTTGCTTGTTGTGTAAAGCTGGCCTTTTGTGCCTATATATTGTGTGGTGACGCTAGACCAAAGATTTGAAGGGTTTGTATCATCCCTGTGTGTGGTTGACGTTGGGATGTGCGTGTGATTTGGACCCTGATTTAGAAATGAGTGGTGATAAAATACAGGATGTGGCTTTGCAATTACTTGCAAAAACTTTTGTGGAGCCCATTTCTGATAGCCTATTTAATTTAAATGTTTTGTCAAAAGGTATGCCAAGTGATTTTATAGCCTAGCTCTTATTAATTAAGATCAAGGACTAGATCATCCGCAAAGCACGGAATTGCCTCGCCGGCAGTTTCTAGAGACTAATCAAATTCGTGGCGTTGAAAGTGTGTTGAGCGCACAACTTCAGGCACAGTCCGCCTTCAAAGACGTCAGTTTCTATACGTCATTTGTCGTAGTGTGAGCAAAGGAAAGAAAGAAAGAAAGAAAAGAAAAATATTTTATTTGGGACACGCACAGGAAATACAAACAGGAAAAATTATATAACAAAAATAAAAAAGGAGCTTAAGTATAAAAAACTAACAAAATAATAACGAACTGTGCGAGGCCAAAAAGGCCCCTATCTCAAAAAGGGTGACACAATTGGTTTTTATGGAAAGTAGCAGCGGCCGCGGAGGCGTCTCTGTGTTCTCTGAGATCACCCGTCTAATTACATAGCTTTAACTTTTAAAGCTGTCATTAAATACTAATCTTCAATTATATGCTCGTGCAGACCAGCGCGACGCGCCACCGCCGCCGGCGCGACAAGACTCGAACAATACAATTTCTAAGAAAACTTCACGGTATAACAATAACCGGTGTCGCGTCGCGCTAGACTGCCCGAAGCTTAACTTGTTAGACTCGATTTTAATAGAAATTAATGAAATCATTAGCGTTAATGATCCATTACGTAATAGAGCATTAGTGTTTATCAACTGGATAAAAAAAGTTGTGCTAATTAAAAACATCTGAGTTTAGAGTCCGGAGGTCGAGTTCTTGACACCTATCAGTTTCATAAAAACGAATATGTGTTTTGCGAATTTGATCCTTATAGCACAGAATAGTACAGAAGATTCACTCCGCAAATTTAAATAAAAAGCGACTCTTGCTACGACACAATAAAGTTCAATTCAGGTCGCACGGCACTAATTACCTTCAGTTATATTCACCTAGAAGTTGCCTCTCTTTCTATCGCGTAACTCTTTTATATCTTCGGACTACGTTAAGCTCACTGAATTGGCCCGACATGTCGAACCCGCCGCGTACTTGTAGCTTCATACCTAAAATGCGGAGTGAACCATTTGTACTATTCTGTGCGTATACTTACTTAAAATTGACCAACTCGGGGACGCATTCTCTTGATGGCCAAACTGTAATTCTTATTAATGAACAATAAATTATTTCGTTTCATCGCCAAAATGCTTAGACATTAACAAGTCTCGATTTGTACATGTACAGACGCAGCAGGTCATCCTACCCGAAACTGTCAAATTTTCCCAATCAACTGTTAACCTTATGCTTTAGTGATAAAGTTGAAAATCTATTAAAGAAATTTGACAGATTGTAGTAGGTTGATATGCTGGCGTCTGTAAAATCGTTGACTGAAATCTTAGGTACTTACCGCTACATCTATCAAACATAAGCTGATCTCGCATTGCATAAGATTTCGGTACAATGAGAGATCAGCTTATACTGGAAATATATAGTTTGACATGTAGCCATGTGTACAGAACCCTTTTTCCAGTAGACTAAGCTAACAATATTCTATCTCTACCTATATCTAATCTATTACCTAGTCTTTGCTTTGGCAGTAATTGCATTTGGTTTCCAATTAAACCCTGCCAAAGTTATAGAGAATCCATGTTAGTAATTCATATAGGCGGCCGTTTGACCTCCAAATTCAATAATTTCTAATGGGACCTAATGTGGACCAGCTACCTAATTACGCAACACATTTTCGTAAACAATTACGACAAATTTGTTTCATTTTGACAGTTCAACAACATTCATTGCGTTATGTACGTTGTTGAGCAGATTTTTTTATCGAACTTATGAAGCAATGGATTAGCATTTTTTTTCAAATGATTCAAATTCCGATTGATTGTATATTACGTAATTAGGGTGCTGGAGTGAAAGAATCTGCTGCTCCATGTATTAGGTTGGGGGTCGCATTATAGTATGTATGAACTTGTAATAAAATCTCTTTGGCTATACTATGTGTATCTGGCTGGTTTTGGTATCATTGAAAGTTTAAATTTTAAAGAACATAATTCAAATTAGGAAAATGTGTGATTTTTATTTGTTTTTCGTACTGTCAAGATGAGTGAATCTAATGAAGAAATTCGATACATTTTAAAATTTTACTACAAAAAAGGTAAAAATGCAACGCAAGCCGCGAAAAAAATTTGCGATGTTTATGGACCTAGTGCAGTGTCTGTGAGAGTAGCACAAATTTGGTTTAAGCGTTTTCAATCCGGAAATTTTGATGTCAAAGATGCACGTCGCTCTGGTCGCCCTATTACGGATAAAATCGATGCCATTTTTGAAAAAGTGGAGCAAGATCGGCATATTAGTAGTTACGACGTAGCTGAAGAACTGGGAATTGACCACAAAACAGTTTTGGCGCATTTGAAAAAAACTGGGTACACAAAAAAGCTCGATATTTGGGTACCTCACGAGCTCACTGAAAGAAACCTAATGAACCGTGTACTCATTTGTGATTCTTTATTACGACGTAATGAAACCGAACCATTTTTGAAGAAGCTGATAACTGGTGATGAAAAGTGGATCACGTACGACAAGAACGTGCGAAAAAGGTCGTGGTCAAAGGCCGGTCAGGCTTCACAGACTGTGGCAAAACCCGGGTTAACTCGCAACAAGGTGATGCTGTGTGTGTGGTGGGATTGGAAGGGCATTATTCATTATGAGCTGTTACCACCAGGCAGGACCATCGATTCTGAACTCTACTGCGAACAACTGATGAGATTAAAGCAAGAAGTTGAGAGAAAGCGGCCGGAATTAATCAACAGAAGGGGTGTGGTTTTTCATCATGATAACGCTAGACCTCACACATCTTTAGCCACTCAGCAAAAATTAAGAGAGTTTGGCTGGGAGGTGTTAATGCATCCGCCGTATAGTCCTGACCTTGCACCTTCAGATTTCCACCTGTTTCGGTCTCTTCAGAATTCTTTAGGCAGTGTCAGGTTAACATCACGGGAGGACTGCCAAAACCACTTGTCGCGGTATTTTGATCAGAAGTCCCAAAATTTCTATAGCAATGGGATCATGTCCCTACCTACAAGATGGCAAAAAGTTATCGAACAAAATGGTACCTACATACTTTAGTTAAATGTAAACATACTATGTTAAAAAATGTTTTGAATTTTCTTAAAAAATACGAAGAAACTTTTTCCCCAACCTATTATTTCGACCGCGTAGTTATTGCACTTTTCTATGAAATTGCAGATTATTTTTTAAATAACCGACGAAAAATTTCAATGCAGGGCTTTCAGAGTCATGTACTGAATCCATGGTAACAGTTTTCGCGATTAGAGGATTATATCCAAGATAAGAATGCTTGGAAACATGCTGGTCCTGCTCCATAGGATAATTTAGAATCAAGACATAATCAAACTGGTTGCAAATTTTATTTTATTTTTATTTTTTTATTATATGACATTGATTTTACATTCTGTGACCAATTCCTCACACACTGACTTATTAATTGTAAAATTTCAGGAAAATCGTCTACTTTTACAATGTTTGTAAATATTTAATCAATAATTTGCATCGTCCTCACATATAATTATATAACTAATGTACTTATACAAAATATTGTAAAACATTTCAAAAGAGTAGCGGTGGAGTTTCTTGCCCATTCTTCTCCATGCGAAAACTACCTTTTGGAAAGAGAGACTGGAATCAATTAATTTTTTTTGTAAATTTTTACGTTCAAAAGTGCCTTATAAGGGCCTATTTGAAATAAATGATTTGACTTTGACTTTGAGTTCGCGTCGATTTCCCTGCCACCCTGTATAATGTACATATAGCCTACAGAATACTTTGTGGATCTTACCTTTACGAAGTAGTCAATTCTTTTTGACATTGCCTCCATCATCTGCCCAGCCTTTTTTCCTAGCAATGTTGGGGTCAGCTTCCAGTCTAACCGGATGCACTTGAAAACCAGTATTTTAAATGAAGATACTGCCTATCTGAACTCCACAACCCAGTTACTGGCTAACACGATACCCCTTGGTAAGACTGGTTGTCAGGCTAGCTGGGGTCAACGGCTTAACGTGCTTTCCGAGGCACGGAGGGGTCTCGGTATGCAATGGCTGGTCACCCATCCACGGACCGACCTCGGCAAGCGTTGCTTAACCTTGAAGATCGACCTGTTATCATTAAGTCACGAGCCCCATTTTCTGACGTTGCCTAAACTAAGATAAAAAGTATTGCTGTCTCTTCCTAACAGGTAAAGCAAGAAAGAGATGAAATAAATTTAAAGCTGTCAAACCAATTGACATTAAACTTTAGCGTGTTCTAAGCGGTATTTAATGGCGCGTCGCTTAAACCTTTTTGAAAGGTTGCCAATTTCTTAAAACCTCATAATGTTCTGATTTTTACAAGTCAGATAAAGCAACCGGTTTATTGTTCTATATTTCAAATCTTTTAATATTTAACACTTTTTTTTTCGGTGGGTTATCAAATAACTTTTCCCGCTCTGGGCGGAGCGGGAGGGCGTGTCAGACTCTTACTGACTAAAACCCACCCGTGTTCCTTCAGTTGCCTGTACGTTGCCAGGGGCCACAGTATCCCTTTCGGACGTTCCCGCGACCCCGCAAGTATTATTTAACCCTAACATTGTAATTATTGTAAGTTAAAAGAAGATTCGACCAAAGACTAAATCGAATAAGCTGGGGGGCAATTCCCGCATTGTTAAGAACGTTCACATTCTAGTCTCAGTCTCAAAGTACAATTCCGCCGACCGCAGGTGGCAACGGAATTATATTAATATATTAATAGAAACTGCGGTCTGCTACGGAATGGTACCTTTAATCTGTTTAAATAAAACAATCATTTCCCTACATTTTTGACAAGTTTTTGACATCGATTGCCCCTGAGATGAGATTTCGAATTGAATATGAACGTTTTTTATGTAAGAGAAATGGCCTTCAGTACTCGGTTCAACTTAATATGGCAACACTAATATAATATAATACCACTATCCCATTTTATTTGAGTTCGACGCAACATTTATTTTTCTTCCATACTCTCTATCAGTCGTCATCTCGGTAGTCACCCCCTTTCTAGCCATATCATCTTCCACACAGTCTATCCATCGTCTCTTTGGTCTTCCCCTACTCTTATAGCCATCGACATTCATAGTCAAAACTTTCTTCGCGACATTTTCCTCCTTCCTCCGCATCACATCAGCACTAATTCTACCCCATCTCTTTCTTATTTTATTGACAAGTAAAAGACAACGTCATTAAATAGATACTACTTTTTCTTTTTACCCTTACTCAACCTTGCCAATAATCTCAATTTATTACATCTTCTGAATCGTAGCTATAAGCCCACGTTCGCACCGACGACGTAAGAATATCGCGGCGGGGTTTTTTCACTGGATTTTCAACTCCCGGTGTTGAGCCGAGCGTTGAGAATCCAACGCGTTGGGACGCACTATCGTCCCAGCGCGTTGAAAAAACACACTGTTGGATTTTCAACTCTCAGCGCTAAGCAGAGCGTTGAAAATCCAGTGAACGAAAAAAATCGCAGCGATTTTATTGCGGCCGTGCGAACGTGGGCTAACAGAAAAGTATCGTATCGATCGGCAATACGCCCGTGCGTCCGGCTGTCCGGCAGGAGTACGGTTCGCGATCGGGGAACTGTCGATATTCTGAGAGCTGGATTGCGTACGATAAATTACGGTTATTGAGTCGCCAGTTCTGGCGGTAGCGGTTAAGTCTGATTGGTTAGAAAATGAATTGGAAGAAAATAAGTAAATAAAAACTTGGGAATGGCCTTTGGAGTAAAACGATGTAAGTAATTGATTTATTACCTAATTGATTTTTATATTTACTGAGCCAGATATTTAATGGTATTGAGACGCAATGAAGTAGGCATTCCACCTGGTGGTAAAGTCTATTTCACAGACCATACTTTGACATACTTTTTTTTTTATTTTTTTTTTTTTTGGATGAGAAATTATCAAATAACTTCTCTGTGAGGAGGGCGTGTCAGACTCTTACTGACTAAAACCCATCCGTGTTCCTTCAGTTGCCTGTACGTTGCCAGGGGCCACGGTATCCCTTTCGGACTTTCCCGCAAACTTTGACATACTTGACGTTCAAAAGTGCCATAAAAGGGCCTATTAAAATTAAATGATTTGACGTTCACTTTGAGATGTGAATGCAAACGTTCTTGAAATTTACGGGTGTTGCCCCTCTTGATCTGCTGTAAAATCACATTGTGATTAATTGAACAAAATAACAATGGCCGATCAAGCCATTTGACAGAATAATGGACTACCGATTAAATGGGGCTCTTGGCAAAATAGTAACAGCCGGGTCGATCGAAGGCATACCTACGCTTTATACGCTTACCGCGGTCCGTTCGTGAATGGGTGACCATCCATGTCATATCGAGACCCCTCTGTGCCTCGGAAAGCACGTTAACGGTGTTTGTCCACCGCACCGTGAACGGGACGTCAACGAGAACGAGATGACAGCAGCGAAGTAGCGACAGTGCATTTACTATGGCCGTGTAATCAGGACGTCAACGAGAACGAGATGACAACAGCGAAGTAGCGACAGTGCATTTACTATGGCCGTGTAATCGGGACGTCAACGAGAACGAGATGACAGCAGCGAAGTAGCGACAATGCATTTACTATGGTCATGTAATCGGGACGTCAACGAGAACGAGATGACAACAGCGAAGTAGCGACAGTGCATTTACTATGGCCGTGTAATCGGGACGTCAACGAGAACGAGATGACAACAGCGAAGTAGCGACAGTGCATTTACTATGGCCATGTAATCTCGTTGACGTCCCATTCACGGTGCGGTGGACAAATGGCCTAAACCAACGGCTCAGGCCGTTTGCTAACTTCGCTTACTGGGGTCGGTCCTTGGAAAGGTGAGCATCCTTTACATACCGAGATCCTTGATGCCTCGGAAAGCATGTTAAACCGTCGGTCTTGGCTGTCATTGGTGGATCTTCGACAGTCGTGACTGGTAGTCAGAAGCCCAAAAGTCTGACAACCAGTTTTATCAAGAAGTATCGTGTTATTCAGTAACTGGGCTTTGGACGTCAGATAGGCAGTCGCTCTATGTAAAATTTAAAATTCAAAAGTCATTTATTCAAACTAGGCTGAGAATCAGCACTTTTCGAACGTCAAAATTACATAAGACAGTCCCCCAAAACGCCCACCCCTCACCACTTCCTAGTGCTTTAGCTGGGAAGAAGAAGTGACGCAACAAACTCCCCAGCAGCACAGCTGTCTGTTCAGTTAGAAAGTAAAATTCTGGTATTTAGCATCCGGTTAGACTGGAAGACGACCCGAACATTGCTGGGAAAGAAAAACCTTACAGATACGGTATTATTATCTGGTTTATCAAATTACGGTGGTTACAGAGACGCGATGCTAATCTTCTTACGACACCTAGGAACGATAGAATAACTTTTACGTAAGTGAAAATGATCGGATTAGGTATTTACGTAAAATGAAAGTAGTTACGAGTATCTTCAGGCGAATCTTTGAAGTTTTTAAATGATATAACGTACTTTGATAAGGGATTTAAGTAAAAACTGAAAATAAAGGAAAAAGTGTACAAAGGAGAGCTGAGCTTGAATTTCAAAGAAAAGCAATGATGTTTATTTCTTTTTATTGAAAAAAAAAGCACGTAAAATATTTCAAGCGATAAAAACCTGACGTAAAAAGTCATTCTGTATTATTCCCGCAATCAATGAATAGGTAATGCTTTTTAATAAAATATTGCCGACTTGCTGTACCTTCCTGTACAAAATAAAACACAGGAATTAGCTAAATTATATACCTAAACCAATTTAACATGAGCAAAAATCTATAAATTTAATGACATTCAAAGTCAAAGAATTTATTTCAATTACTTTTGAACGTCAAAATTTACAAAAAAATGGAATTCATTCTAGTCGTCCCTTCCAAAAGATTGTTTTCGTATGGAGAAGAATGGGCAATTAACTCCACCGCCGTTACTCTTTTAAAATGTTTTACAATATTCTTAAACATGCTTGGAAATTCGAGTAGAAGTATTTTGATAAGCTTTTTCGAGATAAATCGATGCTGTACCGGTCAAATACATGCGAGTAGGTAGCCGGAAATGTTACTATGAAAATCCATATGTGTCGTGTTTAGCAGCCGAATAAATTACTACGTAAACCATATTATGTGTGGTGTAATTTAAAAATGAAACGAACTTTTTACTTCTAGGTACACGTTGCATCCAATGAGGTAATTACTCATCACAGATTTTATTTAAATTTCGATTTGGCTTGCAAATAGAGCTTTATTAAGTGAAGAAACAAATGAACATATTGGCGCGTGAAAGAATACCGTTGTTGGATTTATAATTAATTTAGGTACCTACTTAGTTTGAATTTCCGCGCATTATTTCAGAAAAGTACTATACAAGCCTTGGCCGCAACCGAGCATCGATGGACGAACGTGACCCCCGCGACATTAATGTACTAAGCCTAATTCTTCAATATTTCACACAAAATATTTCGAATACGTCTCCCCATATTACATAATGGATTTCACGCCGCTGTTTCATCGATAATGTCTAGATATCTGTCTAGACCCGCAGCAAGGCGTCTCCAGACGAAAATATATAACTTTTTAATGTTAAACTTAGGTGCGAACGAAGAATAATGTCTTTTCATTCTGATGGTGGAATAATAGAAACGTATAAAGTAACAGCTGGCTGGTAGGACGTTTGAAAAAGGAGTTTTTAGTTGAAAGCTGCGTAGATATGTATTGCCAGTGCCAAATGACGTTTGCTGTCAAAGATTATAGAGAATATTATGTTCGTTTCAAAATTGGAATTAAGGAAGACTGTATGCCTTGCGACTGGTCTTTGTTGGATGTGACCTTGATATATTATCTATTAGTTGGTAGGGCCTAGAGATGATTTTCTAGGTCTGTGATTTGTGTCTGTAAACATGCTAATCTAGGTAGGTCAAATGTGGGACAGTTGAAAAAAAACTTTTAAAATTAGATGATGATTTCGAGTTCGACATTACGCAAAACCAATTTCAAAAATTACGTTTGGGTATTGCTTTAACATAGATACTTTTTACAGCCAGATAATAATCCAGTCAGTACACCATTAATATTACAAAATCTTAATTGAGATTCAAATGTGACCAACATATATTTTGGATGTGGAAACATAAATTCAAACGGTTCAGCGCGTTGCAGCCGAATTCGCAAGGTCATGTATTGTTCCTGAATAAGAGCCTTCGTGTATGCGCACAATAGACAGGGTGCGGGCAGTAATCTACAAAAAATAATAATTATATTCACTAATATTATTCGTGCAGACCAGCGACGTGACGGCGCCGGCGGCGCGACGCGGCGGCGCGACGCGACTCGTACAATACAATTTCTAAGAAAACTTCACGGTATAACAATAACCGGTGTCGCGTCGCGCTAGTCTGCACGAAGCTTTATTCGTGAGCAGTGGTGGCCCAGTGGTAACGACCCCGACTTACGAGTTGTAGGTCCTGGGTTCGAACCTAGGCAGGTGTTTTCAATCAATCTGCCTAGCCTTTTCCCAACTATATTGGGGTCGGCTTCCAGTCTAATCGGATGTAGCTGAATACCAGTATTTTTCATGGACTGCCTATCTGATCTCCACAACCCAGTAACTGGGTAATACGATACCCCGTGGTAAGACTGGTTGTCAGACTTTCGGGCTTCTGACGACCCGTAACGACTGTCAAAAATCCACGAATGACACCCAGGCTGGTGCTTTACTTTGTGTAAATAATTTAATCACCACTGCTCTCAAAACAGTGAAGAAAAACATCTTGAGGAAACCGTCATGTCCTAGAACCAAAAATTCGAAGACATATGCCCGCGTGGTAGATTACAGCCTACCCTCTCGCAGAGAGGAGGCCTGTGACCCAGGAGTGAGAACATGCTGTTCACTGACAGACAACGCACAGCCATAACTGGTGGATAGACCATGAAAGTTTGCACAAGAGTTCCTTACACAACGAAGGTGAGCATAACAAAGGAGTTTCGAAAATTCATCCCCCAAAAGGGGTTAAATAGGGGATAAAAGTTGGTATGGAAGTTCGTTAGTTTTTAGTTAAGAACGTGCATGTTGGCACTTAGACTTCAGTAAAAGTTAGTTGGATGGTCGACTTGAAGAAACTGTTACGGCTCCTCAGTCTGCCGCTCGGCTTCTTTACGTCGTAGAGTGAATGACGTTTGTGTTTCACCTGCTTTAGCTTGTCAGAGGCAATTTCCCTTCGAACCTCACCTTTTGTCGTGCTCTCCGTGTTAATACATTATACTATGGAAGACCTTTGCGAGGCCAACCGTAACGCTGTCGAAGTAACCGAATTCTGGTCGAAGCGTAAAGAAAATTAATAAAAGAGAATCATCGATACGACGAAGATGAAGTTTAAGGTTCCTGAGAAGTTTCCGATGCAAAATTCCACCAGAAATATGGCTTATAGCTCCAGAATAGTACGTACAGAAATTCGGTTCCATACAACGAGCGAAAACGCACGCACACATAGACGCGCTTCACGTACAGCGAAGCGAGTGCAACTGCACTCGCGACTGGCATTTATTTGAGATCGCCGTACGAGCGCGTCTCTTGTGTGCGTGCTTATTCGCTCGATGTATGGAGCCACTTTCTGTTGGCACTATTCTGTGGCAGTAGTATTACATTTAAGATAAATTGAATTAGTTGTAGGTATCTCAATAGGGAGTAATGGATTCGTTGTTTATTCAGAACGCGTCGTTGGTCTAGACTGTGGTCGCGAGCGTGACTGCTGGCTCAGAAGCCTAAGTGTTATTGAGTCTTATATTATACTAGCTTTTGTCCGCGGCCTTGCCCGCGTGGATGTCGCAAAATATCCCACGGAAACGTACTACCGGGATTACATACCTAATAGCCGAGGAAAAGGTCATTGACTCCTACCGCTGCGCCCGCATTGCCATCAACCATAATTATTTTGCTACGCGTAATTTTGAATCTGTGATATATTTTAAACTATTAATTTAAATGATATGATGGCAAGGCATATTTTAATCGAAATTAAATGCCCAATTTAAATAACATATTTTATTGGATATGGATTAATATTATATAATAATAAAGCTCCTAGTCGGCATGATTTTTTCCGACATTTTCAACAATAATCGTTATATTTCAGCCAATTTACACAAAACATTAATGAATTATAGGCACACCTAAACCTTCCGCATGAATTACTCCGTCTATTCGTTTTTGAGTTTATAAAGAAAAAGAAAGAAAGAATAATATTTATTTGGACACAGTTCGTGAAACACATAATACAAAGATAAAAGTGAAAATAATTATAAAGCAATAATAGTGTGTGCCTCACGGCTGCGCCAAAAAGGTTCATTTCAGCATTAATGCCCGACAAATGCTGTCTGTAATGCTATCGCGTTCAGACAGAAGCGGCGGGGGGGGGGGAGGGACTTAGTTTTATAATAAGTAGTGTTTAAATAATTATGCATTAGGAATTTCTTATTAGCAGTTAGGAGTCTAGGATTCGTGCCTGTGTTAATTACAATAGGCTCGCCCTTTGTCACATGGGGCTCACGTGAAATGTGGGTGTACAATACCGACTCATACACCTTCGAGGAATGTATTGTATCACGTTGTGAATGTCGGTACTATGTATTTTAGATGAGTATTGCTCTAAGGGCTAACCTAATGTGGTTTGCAATCGATCTGAAAATGTTGAGTTGAATGGTGCTAATCCATGCGTCATGTTCGTAAACGGGCGCCGTCAGTAGGGACTGCTCATCTCTAGCTGCCACGGCTTTTTTAATTATTCTATTTTTGAATTGTTTTTGTTTATACTCTGAACGCATTTAACGTGCATGTCTTTTTACATCATTCTCACATATAATTTTAAATTCAACATAAATTATATACAGGGTGTTTGGAAGCTGGGTACAATTGCAAAGCGTTAAGGAGGTGATACTTGACATTTAGAGCATTTGAGCCATACATATCTTAGACGCGGTGACAACTATCACCCCTTAAGGCTTTGCACCCAGCATCCAAACAACCTGTATAACCAATATTTTGACACAAAATAATTTAAAAGACAGAATAATTATTCCATAGAGTTTTTTGCCCATTCTTCTCCATTCGAACCTTTGGAATGGGCAACTTCAAATTTCTGAACGACCAGCTATCTAATTACGCAACACTTTCGTAAACGATTACGACTAATCCGTTTCATTTTGACAGTTCAACAACATTCATTGCGTTATTTACATTATTGAGCAGATTTATTTTTCGAACTTATGAAGCAATGGATTAGCAATTTGTTTCGAAACGATTCAGATTCGGAATTACGGTACGGCTCCTTGACAATTGAAAAGTGCCTGTAGGTAAATGGTTTGATTGAAATAAATGCTTTGAGTTTGATCTTTTCAGGGGGGCAAAGAGTAGTTAGAGAGTACCTACCCGTATTTCTACCAGCTATTAAAATCCCTACCAGAACTAACGTCCCAACGCTCCCTAGAATAAAACATGCGTCATAAAATTCACATAAACCTCATTTTGAAGTCAGGTGTACCAACATTACAATAAAGCGTCGTCGGTCGGTCGCGATATGAAAACGTAAACCTCACAGACATACGTCATTTACATATGGTACGGAAAAATAAAGGACATGTTTCTATTCATTGCATTATTTTACTAGATGCGCCCCGCGGTTTCACCCGCATAAGTCTCGACCCCTTAGGAATATCGGGATAAAACTTATTGTAGATCCTTCTCCAGGTCATTGTCTACATATGTGCCAAATTTCATCCAAATCCGTTCAGCCGTTCTAGCGTGAAAGCGTAACAAACAAACGAACTCACTTTCGCATTTATCATATTAGTTAGGATTATGATCTCTAGTGAAGAAAAATTGTAAAGAACCAAATTTAAAGTAATTTATTTGCCAGAAACACCGTAAAATCAGGGAAATTACTTAGCAACTAGAATACCTACCAACTTAAATTGCGACTCGATCCATATCCGAAAAATGTTAAATACGTAAATACATTTGAATACAGCCCGATGATTAGATTCGATTCAAACTTAATGGCGGCTCCGAACATGAGGCGAGTCGCTGTGCAGTAACGAATTCATGGGTCAGCGGGGGTGAGGGGTAGCGCACTGCGCAGCGAGTAGCTAACTTCCGAGCCGCCATTAACTTTGAATCGAACTATACCTACTAAGCGCCTGTCAGTAGCTCCATGTAAAGTACTGGTATCAGCTGCATCCGGTTAGACTGGAAGCCGACCCCAACATAGTTGGGAAAGGCTACGCAGATTAATTGTCTTGTACGCCTAGTGTAAGGAAACTACAAATTGATTCTCGGGCATTTATTTTTGTTGAAAATAAAGAATAATGTTAACACTAATATCATTAGTTGTTAACATTCATTACTTGTCATTAAAACGGTGTACATACCTTATTTTTAAAACAGTACTTATACCACAATTTTGGATTTATGCACTCGTTAAACTATGACTTGTTTCTCCGTCTATATAACACGGCTTTCGCAGTAAGGCTGACTCGACCCTCCAGCCCGTTGCACCCGCGCTCCAAAATCCCTTCCACCCTTAGTGAGAGCGCGCTACCGGGCGGCGAGCGAGTCAGTGTTGCCAGGATGAAAACAAAACTCAATAAAAAAAACTACTTAGGTAATACATTTAACTATTTTGTCAGCCGTGAGTACAAAACAATTCTAAAATTATACTAAAAAAAATACTTCTAAAATTATTTCTAACACTTATAAAATTAAATATATGACTTACTATAACAATTCCTAACTGATTCTTTTCATACATTTTAAATTTAATATTCCGAAATTAAAATATAACGTTTGACATAAAGAAATCCAATTCAATACATTGCACTAAGTGACCTGAGAACATTCTTTTATGGCAACATTTCTATTGTTAACGGTTCCATTGTACGCACTGATTAAATTCTGCATTTTGACATGATTTATTAGTCTGAAAGGTTTTCAGGGTATTTATCTATACATAATAAATTAAAAGCAATGGTAGCGCAGTGGTAACGGCCCCAACTTACGTACGTGTTGTAGGTCGTGGGTTCGAACCCAGGCAAGCGCTTTACTTTGTTAAATTGTTTCATCACCACTAACAACAAACATCGTGAGGAAACCGGCATGTCCTAGAAACAATCATTTGAAGACATGTGACATTCTACCAACCCGCACTGGACCCGCGTGGTGAATTACGGCCCCCTTCCTCTCACAGATTATGCTAATTATTATAAATTTCTCTTTTTTTAGGCTCGCCCCCTATTACATGGGACTTAAACGTAACTGCCGAAATGTGGCTGTAGACCTCTGTCTTATCTTTCGAGAATTACAGTCATGTTATGTTATGTTATTGTAAATTAAGTCGCTTTTCTTGTCTATCTGTGTGACTGCGTTGTTCTTCTAAACTACGCGACGGATTTTGATGCGGTTTTACCATAGAGAACTTATTCCGGAAGCTTATGTGTGTAGCTCTTAGCTCAGGCGTATGAATAAAGAAATCTCGATGCTTTGTCAAGTCGTAAAAACCGAGTGTAGCAGGGGCGTGTCATTAGAGAATTCTATATTATGAGGATGCAACATAAATGGACCAAAAATGGAGTTTCTTGTTGGTTCATATCCTATAACCTAGCTTTAGAATGAGCAACTAGCTTCATCGTTCTGACTGACCGACCCCTTGACAATATTCAGAAGTGCCTGTAATTGGTTTATTTGAAATAAACGCTTCGAGTTAGAGTTTGAAACTAGAAAGTTGGCAACATCGCAAATAGCTGTCAAATATTTCACTGATATGATTAGTAAGTCATATTACCAAATGATGTAATGAAATATCGCTTTTATTTCTTTCTTTTTCTTGTGGTTAGTGATTAACCTGGTATCAGAGATTTTATGCCGCCCATGGGCCTCTGATTTGGCTTCACATGCCGTCGAGAAATATCTTTCAGGCATGCCGGTTTCCTCTTCATGTTTTCGTTCACCGTTTTTGAAGCGAGTGATAATAATACAATACGCACATGAATCCGAAATGTCAGAGGTGCGTGCCTTGGGTTCGGATTCGAGATCTAGGACTTACCAGTCCGACGATTACACCACTAGGGTATCACTGCTGTCTAATATCGCTCTATAGTACCTTAACTAAAAATGAACTGCAATTCCCAATCTTATGGTGCACCTTCTTAATCACCGAATTACTTAGCTCCATAGACAAAGAAAGAGCTTTAGTATTAATTTCTCAGCTGGCAACCCATCAACCCACCAAAATTGTAAATATGATAACCAAAACTCCTTCTATTTAGCATGAAAAATGGTTTTCTTCATTCATTTTTATTTCCGCAAACTTTTTATATTAGATTGCTGTCCGGAAAACGGTTCTACATGAATAGAGCTGTTTTTAGAAGTCTTTTTGTGACTGCGTGGCCCAAATTGACTCGTTAGTTAGGTTAACGAATCAATTTCCTTTTGGGGCAGTTTCAATTAGTTTTCTTTGATACTTTTTAAATAAATAATTGAATTAATTGAAAGACAATTAATGGAACTTACTAATAAATAAGTTGTCATGTTTTTGATACTTTCATTAAAAACGTAAATCATTTTGAATTCTGTAAAAAGTTGAAATGTTTATACTAAATTCCAAAAAGATTGTTTATTAGATTATGGTTTAGCCAGCAAATAAAATTATAACATTTTAAAAATAGAACGAATAATTCTATATTTTTTATTTCAATCGCAGGCAACGCACCCGGGACGCACCTATATAAAAAATATATATGTTCCAATTTCGAATTCATGCGAATTTGCAAGTTTTACAAAATCTAAACTTTGTTTTTGTTTAGTAAAGAACTATGATGAATTGATATTTAAACTGTAACTATTTCATACATATCATCACGCCTTGTTTTCCCAAAGGGTTGGGCAGAGGTGTACATTCACAACATGTAAAAAAACCCTGTCCGATTCGTGAAGGTTTTATTAAGTATCGTACCGAGAGTCTGGTAATTTTGAGGAAAAAGGAATTAAAAAAAAATTCGCCACTTTTTTCTTCAATGTGGAATTTTTCCGGGTTTAACAAGGGGCGCGGGTGGTCGTCGTTTAGCGGGTGTCTACAAGTCATAACTTATGACCCCTGTGGTTTGGGGTAATTTTGGTACTAAAAATGTGAATTTTAAATAACAATAACTTTTTTATTTTCAATAATAATAAGATTTTTTATTACTTTTTGGTAATTTTATTGCAGTGTCTATGTGCCTTTTTCAGATCGGAAAGGGTTTTTTTTTACATAATGTATAGTACACCCACATTTCGGCAGATAAAAGTCAAAGTCAAAGTCAAATCATTTATTTCACCTTATAGGTAGGCCCTTATAAAGCACTTTTGAACGTCAAAATTTACAAAAAAAATTCATTGATTCTAGTCGCCCCTTCCAAAGTAAGATAAGTATATTAGTTATATAATTATATGTGAGGACGATGCACCTAGAAAACAATTACTATACCACAATAGGTAAAAAGAATTAAAAATGAAGATACAAATAATTATGTGATAAATACATGGTGCTCACATATTTACAAACATTGTAAAAGTAGACGATTTTCCTAAAATTTTACAATTAATAAGTCAGTGTGTGAGGAATTGATCACAGAATGTAAAATCAATGTCATACAATAAGAAAATAAAAATAAAATATACAATTAAATTTGCATCGTCTTGATTCTAAATTATCCTATGGAGCAGGACCAGCATGTTTCCAAGCATTCTCCTCTTGAATATAATCCTCTAATTTGTAATATGCTTGTTTACAAATCAATCAATCAATCAATCATTTATTTTGTTAAACATAGGTATGGTTACAGATAGTATATTGTCTAAAATATGTGCATTATGTTTTGCCAATATATGGCGTACAAAATTAACATAAACAAGCAATTACAATAAAAAAATACAATTTAAAATATGTCAGGTAAACAGGTCATTTCAATTTTAGATAAATAAACACATACTTAACCAATAAATAAATCACAAGTGTTTAATTAGCAAGTCGGAATCGTCATACCTCTGTTTGTCAGTAGTAAACTCAGTGATGGAGTAGTAACATCTATCTAAAAGGAATCTAAACAAGGACCTCTTAAAGGATCCCATACACTCTTTGTTTCTAATAGCTGCTGGTATACTGTTATATATTTTTGGGGCCATACCTAGCACACTTTTGCCGAAAAATGCGGTTTTATGAGAGGTAACATGAATGGTATTCTGATAACGGCGAGAGCGCAGTTTTTCAAATAAATGCAGGTTACAGCGGACAAACACTCCCATTTCATATTTGTACATAGACGGTAGAGTGAGCAAACTTAGTTCCTTAAATAATGGTTTACAACTATCAATCAATTGTAATTGTGTAAACGATCGCAAGCATTTTTTCTGAGCTTTGAAAGCAATGTCTCTGTCAGTGGAGTTGCCCCAGAAAATTATTCCGTACCTAATGCCAGAAGCCACATAAGCATTGTAAGCTATTTGTACTGTAATGCGGTTAACCCTTTTTGATAATTTGTACAAAGTGTACTTTTAATATGAGTTTTAAATTTTCTGTCATTTAATTGCAATATGTTTAAGTCCCATGTAATAGGGGGCGAGCCTATAGCCATCAACCGGGCACAATACTTCAATATGTAGTAAAGGTATGATCGTTATATTAGATACGTAACTATATCGAGTTACTTTGAACTAGCTACCCGATTCCTATGGGAAATATATAACGCCCCACATCATGTTCTGCAGAAGTTATTGATACCGTTCTGACGTTGAATCCATATCCTTGAGTAAAGTTGTGTAGGTAGGTACTTATTATTGATTTTGTTGTAAAGCTAATAAAACTATTATTAGTTATACCTACTAGTTGTGCTCGTGTCTCCGTGGGTTTTTAATTCCAAGGGCTGAAAAGTACCTTTTGATCGGGAGATTGTATAGCTTGTATAAAAGCTTTTATTTTTATTGTATCGTAATGATACTCTGTGAGGCGTGATAAATTATTTACTTCCCTTTAAAATAAATAAATTTCACACGAATAACATCAGACTTGTAATCCCCGATTAGGCAGAGGTGTACCTATAGTACACCCACATTTCGACAGTTATGTTTAAGACGCAACTAATTGCCAGTGACCATGAGTGGTTAGCTTGCGTGTTCTGTGCTGAGCTCACGCAGCGCGTCGTACGTCCAGCCAGTAATAAGACTCGTCCATCAAGGAGCGCTGTCCCAAATTAGACGCATTATTAATTTATTATACATAAATCAAAAGGTATTGTTAATGGTGAAGGTTTCAGAAAAATACGCTTGATAGTTTTTGCGTGATTCTCAGCTTTTTAACCGCGTTAGACATAACTATACAAATTAATTACAATATGTGATATAAACATAATTTAAAATATTTACAGATTCAGTTATTAAAAAATGCTCTAATATGACATATATTTTTTTCCAAATCATTAACACTACTCGTTTAGACGTGGTCTTCGGTATAAAATCATTAAAAGTTGTTTATTCTCGCCTTAAGTTCCATAATGTCTTTTTTTCGAAAATTAGCTTCATTTAATTTATTTGCATACCATAATGAATACCATACCATATGAATTAAGCTTTAAAAGCTTTAAAAGGGGACCCCCCTTTTTAAAGTTATTTTTCGATAATTCTTACATAACTCTACATTTTTTGCCATATCTCCGATGTTATTGGCTCGATTTGGATTCTGTTTATTATTTCTAAAAGCTTAACTCATAAGCTCAAGAATTGTAAAGCAAGGTCACAAACGCTATTCCCGGCCACCGTAGGCGCGGGCTTGCGGACGGTGAGCAATGGGTAGCTCGCCGTCCGATAAGGACCAGGCCCGGGTCGACGGCGCGTTGTATTCCACGCGCGCCTCAAAGAGATGTCAGCAAATTAAGGGGTCCGATATGACTGATGGCCGGGGTTGCGGGAAAGTCCAAAAGGGATACCGTGGCCCCTGGCAACGTACAGGCAACGGAAGGAACACGGGTGGGTTTTAGTCATAAACATAAAATTGAATAACGTGAAAAATATTAAAGATAGAGATCCCCCTATTAAAGTTAATTTCGACAATTATTCATGAATATTCTGAAAACATGCCCATGGGAGGCATTGTATACCATTTAAGGGGACTACAAGAGCGAAACGCAAGTTTTATAATGCCTAAAAGTATATGATTCACTGCAGTAAACAAAATCAGAAAAAGATATGATATTCTTCAGAATATATGGTAGTTAGATAGTGTATTGAAAACAACACAACTAATTTGATACGATAGAAAAAAATCACGATGATAAAAATATCTTTTAACGATTAAAACCCATATTATAAACATGCAATCATTCTGATTTTTTGGCAGATTATAATTCTACAAGCAACATATTAACGTAGTAGTGTTTTAATTTTTTAGTCCAATCAATAGATTTTTTGTAAATAGATAATTGCTTCATATTTTGCAATAAATTACCTGCGTTGTGTCATCGCGGTTCTCTTTCTTTTCTATGCCGTCCGACAGTCACCACGCTTTAGCTGTTGTCAACCTCTTAACTCAAGGCGAATTTCTAATTAGACAACCCAACCATTTAAGTTGTTCTACAATAACAGCAGTTGACAACAATACCGACAGTACCAACTTTACTGTTTGTGATACAATCCCGAAGTAAGTAACTTTAGGATGGTGAAACTCTAGAATGAAATTAAATTGCTCATACAGTTAAGATAAATAATATCATCGTATCAACATCTTGGTGAATTTTGTATTATTTTTTTCTTGAAAAAGCCGACCTCAATTCATATTTCTCTGTCTGCCTGTCTATCTGTCTGCCTGTCTATCTGTCTGCCTGTCTATCTGTCTGCCTGTCTATCTGTCTGCCTGTTACCTTTTCACGCCTCAACGGCTAAACGTATTTCGCACGCAGATAGAACATGACCTGGGTTAGGACATAGGATACTTTTTATCCCGGTAGTACCTACATTCCCTTGGGATAATTTTTTACCTCCTAGTTGGCGAAGCCGCGAGCAAAAGTAAGTAATATACATAATATATGGAAAAAGTCAGGCAAGTGAGCCAGAAGAGCACATTTATGTCGTTAGTAAGATTTATAGTGACTACCAACTACCTACCTACCGTTCGTATTATTTTAAAACATACTTTAGGAGTGAACGAAAGCATGAAGACGGAAGATTTAATGTTTAATTAGTTCTACAAAACGTAGAGCAGAAAGTATAATAACTTATATTTTATTTACTTCTTTATTTATTTTGCTACATACGCGAGTAACGTGTGGTTATTGCTGTGTATATAACTTGCAGCTACTGTTTGTCTTTTTCAGTAATAAGACCACGGACTTTTCCCACGGGGGGTGGCGAAAAAGTTGAGTAAGGAATAAGAAGAGAAAAGTAGGACTTTTCATTCCTGTCGCTGCAAACTCAAACTCAAAGCATTTCAAATAAACCAATTACAGGCACTTTTGAATCGTCAAGAGGTCGGTCAGTCAGAAAGAGAAAGCCAGTTGCCCTTTTCAAAGCGTAGTAGGTTTGAGAAAAACGGGCAAGAAACTCCACGGACACTGTTTTAAATAAAATAAAATTGTTACAAAATATTGGTCATATCATTCATGTTTTAATTATACATCTGAAAACAATGTAGAAAGACGTAATTTTACCGGTGGGAAAAATATGATATCGGTGGTAACATGTCCTTTGAAACAAAGACAGTAGGAGCGTCACTATTGTAGGTAAATGAAAACAGTGACTACGATTATCACCCGATGTCAAGATTGAGGCAAATCAAAGTTTCAACCAACAGTACTCCATAAAGAGCTGTCATAGCGTCAAACGTCACCTGTCAAAATTACAGCTTATTACTCATAAAACCATTACTAAAACCACACTTAAGAACTCCAAAGAGGAGTTTAAAAAAAACTGCTTCTTGAGCTCTTGCTCTCATAGACAAGTAATTGATGTTACGTCGGATGCTGACACGCGAACTACATTATGTTTTATTGTATTTCATACATCTATTTAATTTATTTTTATTGAGTATTTATTTATGTATGTTTCATGACATCACTGCAGGCCCTATCAGAATACCAGCGCTGCGACATTTATTATTAAATGTCCCAGCATCATGCTGAGATAGGAGCCTTTTGGCCTCGCACAGGACTTTCCACTTTATTTTAATTTTTACTTTGTTTGTTTTTTCTATTTTTATTTTTAGTGAGTGTGTGTTTAGTTTAATTAAGATCTCCTGTACTTGTCCCAATAAATACTTTTTCTTTCTTTCTTTCTTTCTCTCAAGAGGCAGTTTTTATTTTGGTTTCCCCTATTACATCTGCGGCCTAGGAGGGCTATGTTCAGGGTACAAGGAGCACCATCGTATACCAGCTGTAAAAAGACTCATCACTAAACCGAGAGTCATATAGGTGCCTTTCTTCCAATAATTACCATACCGACAGTATACCCATAATCTGCTTAGCCTATTACCAACTGTTAGGGTCGGCTTCCAGTCTAACCGGATGCAGCTGAATACCAGTACTTTACATGGAGCGGCTGCCTATCTGACCTCCACAACCCAATAACTGGGTAATACGATACGCCTTGGTAAGACTGGTTGTCAGATTTTCGGGCTTCTGATGACCCGTAACGACTGTCAAAGATCCACGAATGACAGCCGGGACCAACGGCTTAACGTGATTTTCGAGGCACGGAGGAAACTCGGTATGTAAAGATGGTCACCCATCCACGGACCAACCCCGGAAAGCGTAGCTTAACCTGATGGATCGACCCGTGCGGCTGTTATTACTCAGCCACAAGCTCCTCCATAGTATACCCATAATCATTATACAGGGTGTCCAAGAACCTGGCGTCCAACTGGATTCCCACGATGCCCCAAGTTCTAACAGTACTCAGAAAAATATTTTAAAAAATCCACCCCATGTACTTACAGAATTATACTGATTTAAAAAAAAAAGGGGAAATGAGCACCCTGTGACATACTTTTGAATGCTGTGACTGCTAATGCTGATAATTTCGATATTTCTTGGAGGTTTTGTAATCTAGGGTATTGCTGTGTCTAAATAGAATGTAAAAATAAAGTACTTATTGTACCATTTTAAAATAAAATATTATTTTAACTAAAGGTGATATGGAAAACTATTGAATTTCGCAACTTTGACCGACTGTAGTGTAAAAAAAATGTACCAAAATAGTATGGCAAGTGACGTCAAATTTTGACGCGTTTATTCCTCTTTTTAAAAAGGTATAATACTTACACATTAATTTGAAAAAAAAAATTTTGATAATATTTTTACTCAACAACCCAATTTTTACGAAGTGCCTACCTACTAACGGTAACTGTCGGACCCTTTCTTATCTTAGAAACTGTTATGTTACTACTATTATTTACTTCGGTTCCAAGAGTGAGCAAGAAGGAAATACACACAGGTAGATGGGTTCCCAGTAGAATAAAAGCAAAGAATGTTAGTTTAAAGATATTTTATTACAATAAATGTTCAAAATGTTGACCACCCGCGGCAATACAAGCTCTCACTCTCCTTAAAAAGGACCGCTTTATGTTTCGCGAGTAACTTTTTTGACGTATCACCTGCACTGCTTGTGTTATCTTCTCACGAAGGTCAGCGATGTCATTAATGGGCTTCGCATAAACGAGCTCCTTCATAGTTCCCCAGAAAAAAAAATCCAGCGGATTTAAGTCAGGTGAGCGGGCTGGCCACGGGATTGTTCCTGATCGCCCAATCCACCTGTTCGGGTATTGCTCGTCCAAAAACTCTCTAACGGATACGCGAAAATGTGCTGGACAGCCGTCGTGTTGGAACCACATATCTGGTGGGGTCTCTTCTAGTAAGTTTGGCAAATCATTTTGAAGAAAATTTAAATATGATTCGCCAGTCAAATTCTCGGGCATCTCAAATGGACCAATAATATTCCCACAGAGAATACCGGTCCACATGTTCACTTTGAACCGGTACTGGGATCTATCTTCTCGCATCAAGTGCGGATTTTCCACATGCCACTCGTGCAAGTTGTGTAGGTTCATGTAGCCATCCTTCTTAAATGTTGATTCATCTGACCACAAAATTTTGTCGATAAAGTTTTCGTCTTCTCGATGTTTTTGCAGGATTGTTTCACAAAACGCGACTCGGCTCGGATAGTCTCGAGGTAAAAGACTTTGCACTCGCTGTACGTGGTACGGATGATATTCTTCTTTTTGGAGAATACTGTGTGCTGTGCTCTTCGGTATCCCCGTATCAGCTTCTATTCCTCGCACAGAGATGCTTGGATTTGCCGACACCGCCTCTAAAACTTCATCGCGTATGAAGTCATTTACGGGTCGTCCTTCACCAGCTACTTGATTGGGGAACCGCCCGTCACATAGTGATCTGTGCACATTAATGAAAACTCGATGGTCGGGATATCGCGTAGCCCTCGGATACCTTTCTCTGTAAAGTCTCGCTGCAGCTCGTCCATTACCTCTACATTCTCCATAAATGTAGTGCATATTTGCGTATTCTTGCGGAGTGTAGGTCGCCATGGTAGCACACACAAAACACAAACTGTCCAAACACAGGCAAAGGTCGTCGTAAAGAGTTCGTTTCAAAGTCCAGAGCACAAAGAGTAATCGAGTCCAATAAACAAAGCTTTAAATCGTAGTACGTGATCAATGGTAACAATAAGAGAGAGGTGCGTAGTAACGGCAGGAGGCAGTGACGCGTACTGACCGTACTGTTATCCTAAATAGCACGATCCCAGATAGCGTCACTATCTATCTCACTCGCACCTCTAACCTTTTTCTCCCTCACTCTTACCTGAATAATGGGGTACCATAAAGAAGAACCAGCAAATCGCAAAGATAGTTTCTGTCTTGCTCCCTCCTGTTGTAATAACGAATCACTATGGTGAGATGCATGCACATACCGTCCCTTACGGTCTAACCTGTTTTTTGAGAGGCCTGTTGTTATTTTTATGAGCATACAATAATAATTCTTTAGAGGTTAGATTCAATTCGTCGTAAATTTTTCTTTCTAAGAATTCTGTAAGACATCGTAAAAATTGGGTTGTTGAGTAAAAATATTATCAAAAATTTTTTTTTTCAAATTAATGTGTAAGTATTATACCTTTTTAAAAAGAGGAATAAACGCGTCAAAATTTGACGTCACTTGCCATACTATTTTGGTACATTTTTTTTACACTACAGTCGGTCAAAGTTGCGAAATTCAATAGTTTTCCATATCACCTTTAGTTAAAATAATATTTTATTTTAAAATGGTACAATAAGTACATTATTTTTACATTCTATTTAGACACAGCAATACCCTAGATTACAAAACCTCCAAGAAATATCGAAATTATCAGCATTAGCAGTCACAGCATTCAAAAGTATGTCACAGGGTGCTCATTTCCCCTTTTTTTTTGAAATCAGTATAATTCTGTAAGTACATGGGGTGGATTTTTTAAAATATTTTTCTGAGTACTGTTAGAACTTGGGGCATCGTGGGAATCCAGTTGGACGCCAGGTTCTTGGACACCCTGTATAATGCCCCCACTGATCGGACACAACTCTCTTCTCTCTGAGTGGGACTGGGCCGTAATCCACCACGCGGCCCAGTGCGGGTTGGTAGAAGTCACATGTCTTCGAATTTCCGGTTCTAGGACATGCCGGTTTCCTCACGATGTTTTCTTTCACCGTTTTAAGACCGACAGCATTAATTATCAATTTGTACAGGATCATATATGTAGGAATCAACTGGTCATAATGAAGATATTGAAGGTAGAATTGACCCTTGAACAGCCTTTTAGAAACTGCAGGAAGAAGACAGTCACTATCAAATACATTAAAAAAAAAAATGTTATTGGAAAATTATTTGACCCACGTAGTAGATACCTAGGAGTAATAAAAGGTGGTCTGCCTTAGTCTACCGCGATATATAAGGTCCCATTAAAATAGATGGACAAACTTTTAGAAATCATTCAGACCACCAAAATAAGGACAATGGTAAAAAATAAATAAGAAAAACGTATTAGATACTTACAAGAAAAATATATCAGCTAACGAAAATACACTAAAAATGTTGATTACCTGATGCCATTTATTATTTTAGGTCAAAATAAAATCACTTTAATCAGTGTTTTTTTTGCTTGGATATCTTTGGTTAGACGTACTGGACGCTGTGTGAAAATTTGTCCATCTATTTTAATGGGACCTTGTATGTAACCTAATTTCTCTGATAAAAAGCCTAGATATCTATGTCTAGCTTAGTAAGGCTTAGGTACAATCAACAACAGCAACAGCTGATATATTTATGAGGTGATTTATAATCTTAAATAAACGTAGAATAATAAAATGACGCTAATGCGTATTAATTCAGGATGAGGCCGAAGATAGCCTTTTCAAAAAAAAAAAAATTGACACTTCTGTCGAAAAATATAAACGAAGGACAATTGATAGGAAATAATAGCTCTGACCATGTTTCTAAAGATAAATAGGGCATAGTAAATAACCCATATGCTTAATTACACACGTATAATTTAATAAAAAATACTCCAGAATATAAAAGAAAAAAAAAAAACAATTAATTACCCTTTCGACAAAACACGAAAAAAATAAATACAAACGGACCTAAAACACGAATCAAACGACGGAAAATTCAGCCGCACATTTGAAACCAACCAATAAAATCGTAATAAAATCTAGCACTTACCAACTGCCAGGGAGATGGCGAATGTAACAGCAAATAATACGTTGTATTTCACCATTGTGTCGGCACTGGCACGCTCAGAGGACCATTTTATAAGCGCGTCCGTCCTTCGCGGCGGTTCGACGCGATCTGAGGTGTCCCCTGATCCCCTCCCTGCTCCAGCCCTGGGAGATGGGACATACGGCCGGAAAATCTGAAAAGCGGCGTGGAAATTCACTTATAGTACTTTATTTATTTATTTAGATTTAAGAAAGCTGTGTTAGAGACTTTGTGAGTTAGCTGTCCTTCGTGAAGTGAAGTTAAAGAGAAAAACCAAGGAAATTGAGTGCCTTAAGGTAAATAGACATTCAAATTTTAGTATAAAGCACTATTATGGCCCAAAACCACAAATTTTTTATGTCACGTGACAACCAGCAACTGCTACAACGCACTGCTTTAAAGCACGAAAGTTCCACTATGCTTACAGCGTCCAATTATCCGGAGTACAAAACAGTAAGAGCTCCTGAAACTTTTAGATCCTCAATCAGGGTTAGTCTAATACATAAAAATAACTGTTGAGGACTGAATATCTCGAACATTCGCAACGTATTTCGAATCGATTCGCGCCCGCGATCTAGTGAAAGTAAATTGTAACATAATTCCTATTTACCTTTCTACATCGTTGCGGGCCGTGTGTCTCAAGCACACATGATGAGCAGAGGTTCAAGCGACAGACGTTAACCGTATCGGGCTTAATGAGCCACTTACAATAATTATGGCATTAAACTGCACTACTTAACCGGTTTTAGTTAACTAGCTATTTTAGATTGCATAGATACCCTAGTGGTGTGACCGTCAGACTGCCAAGTCATAGGTCTCGAGTTCGAACCCAAGTCACACACCTCTGACTTTTCGGATTCATGTGCTTATTGTATAATTATCACTTGCTTCAAAAACGGTGAAGGAAAACATCGTGAGGAAACTGGCCATGCCTGAGAGATATTTCTGATAGAACGGCATGTGAAGCCAAGTCAGAGATCCATAAAAATCTGACATCAGGTTAGCCACTAACCACACGAAAAAGAAAGAAGAAACTGTTTAAGATATTGCCCTAGATTATAAAATCACAATATCTTAGCAATTAGGCTTAGGCACAAGAGTCTCATTTCGTCAGTTACACTTTAATCCATTGATCCCGGCCGCCATTCGTAGATGGCTTTGACAGTCGCTACGGGTACTCAGAAGCCGAAAAGTCTGACCACCAGTCTTACTAAGGGGTGTCCTGTTACTCAGTAACTTCACCAGCGCGGTGGTATTTTTTTTTTTAAATGTCGCCGTATTATACTGAGAAAGGGGCCTTTTTGGCCTCGCACAGATCTTTATTATTTTGTTAGTTTTTTATATGCTCCTTTTTTTTTCCTGTTTGTATTTCTTTCTTTCTTTCTTTCTTTCTTTCTTTCTTTCTTGCTTTCTTTCTTTCTTTCTTTCTTTCTTTCTTTAACTTGTTGCGGTCAGATAGGCAGTCGCTCCATGTAAAATACTGACATTTAACTGCATCCGGTTAGCGTGTGAGCCGTCCCCAAGTGAGTCCTGAAAAGATTGATATTGCAGATCCATGTAAAAGTATTTACCAGGCTGCTAGTGCAAAATTCCTTATGAAATAACCAAATTACTGCTCGATCTCTACACTTTTTCCTAAATTATTATATCCATAATCTGATGTGAACCATGAAAATGATCGTTTTAACTCTAGTTTTCTGCCGGATCACCATTTTCCGAATTCGACTCCTCAGAGCTCCGTGTAATAAAACCTGGCTAAGCGACTTTTGGCCTCGGTCCTAAAAACAAAAAAAAACACATAGTCCCGTAGACTTTTGTTTCTGTTTTTATACACAGTTTTATACATATATATATATATATATATAAATCAATGTGCTGTTCGTTTGTCTCGCTGAAACTCGAGAACGGCTGGGCCGATTTAGCTAATTTTGGTTTTGAAATATTTGTCGTAGTCCAGGGAAGGTTTATTTCATTTATTTATTCATTAACAAATAACATTGTGTTGAACATTAAATATTAAATAAAATAATCACATGCAGAAACATTACATTTAAAAACCTAATTAAAATTGAAGTGAAATGTTTATTTCAAGAGTCAATTAATTAAAAATATGTCAACAAAATATTTAAACGGTATTGGTAGGGGTAGGTAGGTAGGGTAGGTAGGTAGGGTAGGTAGGGTAGGGTAGGTAGGTCTTACTGACGTCACACTTATCTACCCTGATAAGTGCGCCGTCGATAAGTACTTAGTGCTACCTTAGTGTGAAGCCGGGCCGGGTAAAGCTAGTATGAAAAGTAGATTTGTATAATTTTCAATGTTTGTGTTTTAAGATTTAGTCTGTTTTCTTCCTGTACGAGTCTCGAAAAATACTTGTTCTTTCTTTATTTAATTTGGATTTGTGTACTAACCGTACCGTGACTGTCCTCCTCGTTAGATTTGATAAACAATAAAATTGAATTGAGAAACCTCTTAGTTGCCTTTCATGATACCCAATAAATAAATAAATAAGGAAACCCTCGGAACGCCAGTTATTATCTCGGGAACCACATCATAGGTACTGCCATGTGGCTAAGCAGGCACTCACTTCAATCGATGGCCGCCCCACGAAACAGGTTCTCCGATTAACTAAACAGCAGCTGCGTACGGTTACTGCGGCTATAACTGGCCATGGGTCATTTAATAAACACCTCTTTGTCATAGGAGTCACACCCAGTACGCTCTGCAGGGCCTGCATGGAGGACGACGAGACAGCAGCTCACGTGCTGTTAAACTGCCCGGTGGTCGCCACTTACAGGGCAAAGTACTTCGGTAACCCAGGTACCCTACGTGAGATTGTCAGTAACACCAAGGCGTTGCTGGTCTTCTTTGAGGAGCTGGGGTGGATCGAATAACCGATTTTTCCCACCCGTACGCAAAATACGCGCTTTGACGTGGAGTTGCAGAAACCAGCCCGTATTATCTATTACCAAATGGATACTGCCATCGTCGTCCGATTGATGGCACAACTTTTTACCCGACTGCACGACAACAAGTACAGGCTGTTGATTTATTTGATTTATTATTATTATTAGTAAGGTATCTTTGTACGAGCGATTCTTTATACTCTCGAAGCATCCTACCGACTGGATGGATTTTTATACACGAGGTTTCTATCTAATTGTCTAGGTCACGCGATGGTTAAAGGCTAGGTTTTGTTTTTTATAAAAACAAAATGGCCGGTACAAGAGAGAGCTTACAAGGGCAAACTGAGACAAAGATCTCTGTGGTAATAATTAATTATTTTACTGAAACCCCACCTTTACTTGGCAAAAAACGCCAAAAAATACACGTTTTTGTATGGTTGTAAAATTTAATTAAATTCAAGGGAATCCCCATTAATTTTTAACCTTATTTTGTTTTTATTATTTGTTGTTATAGCGACAATACAAATACACATTCTGTGAAACGGTTAACCTTACGTTAACCTATTACGGTTCATGAGATACAGCCCACTGACAGACAGACAGACGGACAGCGGAAGCTTAGTTTGGCTTCCGTTTGGCACCCTTCTGGTACGGAACCCCACAAAAATCACATAAAAAAAATAAAAAAAAAGTGATTTAGATGCTCCGTTGGTGTAATTGCTGTATGGCGTTCCAGTAGGAGCATAAAAAAAAATATATCTACTGACAACCAATTAATCGAGGTTAATTTAAGTTACCAAGCTATAGAATATGTTTAAAAAATACAAACATGAATAAAGTAATTAAATAGCTAGCTACACACAGTGCTAAAACCATTATCAGCATCCAGATCACTTAACTTTACGCAATCTATAAGGGTTAAAAACCCTTATAGATTGCGTAAACTTAACTATTAAGTTTTCTTTTTTTTTTCTTTTTTTTTTCAACTTTTTTTTTTAAGTTTAGTGATGTGAATGCTAATAATGGTTTTGGCACTGTGTGTAGCAAGTTATTTAGTTACTTTTTCATGTTTGTCTTTTTTAAACATATTCTATAGCTTGATAACTTAAATTAACCTCGATTAATTGGTTGTGAGTATTTATTTATTTAATTTTATTTATTTTTTTATGCTCCTACTGGAACGCCATACAGCAATTACACCAACGGAGCAAAAATTACTGCATGTCCCGGTTTCCATCCATGTATGTATCTATAATGTAGGTAGCTCATTTTTTTATCCGTGGAAATGTAGTAGATTGTACAACAGCTAATCCTTCATTAGCTTTTGATATTTTACTGTTACATGTAGGTACTGTACAATTGTTTGTTTTCTGTACATACATACATGCATAAATAAAATTAAAATGTCTGTTTATAATTTTAAAATAGCAGCTTTGTATTAAATGCATTTATGAAAGTATATACGGTACACAGTACTACTCAAAGTTATTTTTATTTTTTTCTGCTTTTGTTTTTGTTATTGTGTGCCTTAACCCGAGTAACACATTAACAAAAAAACATTTTTTTTTTGTCTTGTATCTGTTTGTTCCGGCTAATCTCCGAAACGGCTGGACCAATTTTGACGGGGCTGGCACTAGCCAGTCCCGTCTTATTCTTTTTCTAAAATAAAAGTATCCTAAGTTACTCCTTATAACATCAGCTATGCCATGCCGCCATACACATCGGAAGTGAACCCTCCGGGAAGATTACCGGCATTACATTTGCGCTAAAGTTAACCATCGCGGACAGCCAACGCCATTAGATTTAAAACCGTGTTATAAAACACTGTAAAAATAAGTAAAATTGTGTTTTCAGGGGGTGTTGTCGCTGGGCACGCCACTATTGCAGCGATAAGTCCCCTCTTTGAGGAGTGGCTAGAGAGGCGCCACGGCGTCCTCACCTTCCGCCTGACGCAGGTCCTCACCGGACATGGTTGTTTCGGGAGGTTCCTGTTTCGTATCAGGCGGGAGGAAACGCCCGGGTGTCATCACTGCGTGGATCGCCCGGAGGACACGGTGGAGCATACGGAGCGAGAGGGCATGGGAGGCCGTCACCTCCTTCTGCGAAGCAGTAATGCTCGCGAAGGAGGAGGCAGAACGCGTTAGGGAGAGGCAAATTTTGCGCCCTCACGCCCCTAGCCGCCGCAGGAGACGCCCTGGGCGTAGGGAACCGCAGGCCGATTCCCGGGCACCGTAGGCGCGGGCTTGCGGACGGTGAGCAATGGGTAGCTCGCCGTCCGATAAGGACCAGGCCCGGGTCGACGGCATGTTGTGTTCCACGTGCGCCTCAAAGAGATGTCAGCAAATGAAAGGTTCCGATAGGACCGATGCCTGCCGGGGTTGCGGGAAAGTCCGAAAGGGATACCGTGGCCCCTGGCAACATACAGGCGACGGAAGGAACACGGGTGGGTTTTAGTCAGTAAGAGTCTGACACGCCCTCCCGCTCCGTCGCTCCGTCCAGAGCGGGAGAAGTTATTTGATAATTTCGCAACCAAAAAAAAAAGGATGTGTTGTCGCTATACGCAGTTTGCAACCTTTTATTTTTTTTGTGAATTATTGTAAACGTGAACAAAAAATTATAAAAGATACTTGGATTTTAAAACCAACGCATATACTAATAAATCTTCTACCTATCTTCTTAAAATTTATATCAGATTTTATTTTCACGAGTTATAATGCTGTATTCGCTAAGAAAAACCTACAATTGAAATGAGCCCTCCGCGAGGGCTCCCGGCATCCCATATACGACTAGGTAAACCCTCTAGGAGGACTCCCGGCACTGAACGTGTTAATTAAGCCTTCACTATGTGTTGCCGCTTTTAAATCGTTCATTCCAGACTTCCTCTCGATGTTTTTCGTCAGCAAACTTTACAAAAGTTCCAAATTCCGGGTTCCATATCAAATTATATACAAAACAAACTCTCGTAAAAGCTTCCCTGTCCGTCTGTATTCGTTTATAAATACGAAGGGAAAATGAAAATACACTTCCGGACGCCTGAATCGAGCCACCCAACATTTATTTTGTATAAAATCTGTAACTTTTGGGATGGAATTTCAAATTTGGAATAATGATGACACCAAAATGATGGCCAGTTTGTCTGTCAAAACTGCATGAATACTTTTTAACACATGATTATTTTGATATTTTAGACCTTAATACCTACAAGTAAATAAGCACGGTGGAAGGACGCTACGGAAGGTGCCAAACTCGTAGCCAAATTCTGGACTGACTATCTAATTGTCATCGACACGCTAAGAAGTAGAATAAGGTGGCAAGGTGGCTCGATTTAGGAGTCCGGAAGTGTAATATAACGAAGGATTTCCTTTATGTATTTATTTTTTTTATGAAATTGTGTTAGAAACCTCATTCTGTTTTCTTTTTACACCATGGACAAGACTTTAATCTACGTCATTTTGAAGTTCTGGCTTTTACAATTATTAATATACAGTCTGCATTTTAAATAGGTACTGTCAGAAATGTAAGTCGCTGAAATAGTACATTCCTTCCGTGGCCTGCAAAAGGGGCACTGAGGCCGAGGCGAAGCCCAGGCACACATACGTGAGTCTATTAATGTCTGGTTGCGGCCAAGGCTTGTAAAGTACTTTTCTCAAATAATGCGTGGAAATTTAAACTAAGTACATCAATTATAAATTCAAGAATCAATGACGAATAAATTTAAAACCTCCTCGGTTTTCATTGTTGCGAAGTAAAAAGTTCGTTCCATTTTTAAATTACACGACAGATACCTATGAGTTTTCATGGTAATTTATTCGGCTAAACACGACAGATATGGATTTTCTAAAATTGCCGGCCGCCTGCTCGCATGTATTTGACAAGTACAGCATTTTCCATTTACCTATCTCGATGAAGGTTGTCAAAATAATGCTCGAATTTCCAAGCATGTTTTAGAAAACATTTGTTTATGTAATTTTACTCATTATGTTTACTTTTACGCTGTGGAAAAGACTTTAATCTACTTCATTTCGTTGTAGGTAATGGTTTTTATACAACAAGATTTTGAGGAATATAAATCACTATAAACTTTTTTTTACGAAAATCTTTAATACCTAATTAGTGTTTAAAGTGTTATGATAAACCGCTATAAAATAGTTTTTTTTCTATTCACGTCAAAAGTCGGGTACTTTACCATATTGAAAGCGAAGCCTCAAAAGACCATTTCAGACACTAATCTACATGGTCCTCATATGGCCTGACCAAGATTATGTCTGGACTTTATTAAAAGAGACTGTGACTCCTGAGTTTGTTTCGGCCTTTCTTCTCAGAGTAGTCAGATAGGAAACGCCGAACTCATCTAGCTTATTTTTAACGTTTTTTTAATATGACGTGTATGATTCCAATATCCTATTTACGGAATAAACAAGTATCCCAAGAACAAATTTAACATTGTAGTTGAAAAACATGTTCTCCCATACATTCCAACTGCTAATTTAAGTTTGTACGTATGCACAATATTGGGAGATTTAATTTTAAGGCTATAGACTTCTTATCGATAATCTATAAGAATACTACTATTTTCTCAGTAGTTTCGTAGATATGGGGGGGAAATGGTAAATTTGCATCTATTTTCTTAAATAAATTTTAAAATTATTAAAAAAATATACTTGAGACCCTCACAGTAAGGCCTTCATTTGACATATCACACGGTACAGCGTAGATAAAAAAAATCATTTATTTACGTAACACATACCGTGTTTTGGTCACAGAAACTGATATGTGTGGAGTCCATTAGATTCGGAAGAAATTGGCTGTTATAAACGAATAGACAAACATACATGTGATCCTATAAGGGTTCGGTTTTTCATTCGGACATACAGAACCCTAAAAATCCAATCACCCTGCCCAATCCGGGGCTTAAGCCCAAGCTTTCCGCTCAATTATCGCTCTCGCAATTATTAGAACAATCAGCTTGTCAAGTTGTAAATTACAAACCAAAACAAAATAATAATGAAACAAGACTTGTCTCATTATTATTTTGTTTTGGTTTGTAATTAGTAACACTGGAATAGTTTTAGCGTGCCGTGTTTCACACTCAAAATTCAAAATTCTAAATATTTTATTTCACATAAACCTACAAGGGCACTTATGCAACATCAGAAGCTAGGTGCACGGATCCAATTGCTCGTTTTTTATGAAGAAGAGCCGGCAAGAAACTCCATGGTTACTCTTTTAAAAGTAAATGTTATTTACAATGTTTTCAAATTACAGAGTTAATAGGTATTAGAGGACAGTGTAGGCCTATCAACAAGTACCAGGTACTTAGCAAGATAGAAAATGGTCGACAGATCTACAATCTGTTAAGCCTACAACGTTCTCACATTCACAAAATTTAAAAGAAAAGAATCTATATAAAACTAGATATACCTACTAAAATTATTGAAGTGATTACATACTACCTCGTTGGTCTAGTGACTAAGTAATATCAGCCGCATGGGTCGATCCATCAGGTTAAGCTAAGCTTGCCGGGGTTATTCCGTGGATGGGTGAACATCTTTACATACCAAGACTCCTCCGTGCCCCGGAAAGGACAGCTAATTAAGCCGTTGGTCCCGGCTGTCATTCGTGGATCTTTAATAGTCGTCGGACCGTCAGAAGCCCGAAAGTCTGACAACCAGTCTTACCAAGGGGTATCGTATTACCCAGTAACAGAAAGAAAGAAAGAAAGAAAAAGTATTTATTGAGACAAGCACTGGAGATCTTAATTTAACTAAACACAAACTCACTAAAAATAAAAATAGAAAATACAAACAAAGCAAAAATTAAAATAAAGAAGAAAGTCCTGTGCGAGGCCAAAAGGCTCCTATCTCAGCATGATGCTACGACATTTAGTAATAAATGTCGCAGCGCTGGTATTCTAACAGGGTTGTGAAGGTAAGATAGGCAGTCACTCCATGCAAACTAATGGTATTCAGCTGCATCCGGTCAGATTGGAAGCCGACTCCAACATAGTTGGGAAAAGGCTAGGCAGATTGATTTGATAGCAATAGCGTCGCTCCTTATTACATGGGACTTAAACATAACTGGCGGAATGTGGGTGTACTATAGGTACAACTACCGTCGAGAAATACATGCATGTTTTTATGTGTATATGTTATTATATGGGGAACAACAATAATGGTCTTAGCCAGCCGACTTTGAAATATTTGCCCAAAATACGCACCGTCGAGAAATTAATGACTGACTGTTATTTTTCTTTTGTTTTGTTGTTTATTTGGAGCTCGTAATTTAAATAATATTATGGCGATTATTTCTTCCAAACATTAGGAATTGTTATGATAAGTAAGAAAACCCGATGTATAATTAATAATATAATAAGAATTGTATATTTTTTTTAATCGTCTTTGTTTACAATGTTTGTAAATATGTGAGCACCATGTATCTATCACATAATTAATTTATCTGTTGTTGCTTCATTTTTAATTCTTAATTATTTTTACCTATTGTGGTATAATAATTTTATTCTAGGTGCATCGTCCTCACATATAATTATATAACTAATGTACCTATACAAAATATTGTAAAATATTTTAAAAGAGTAACGGTGGAGTTTCTTGCCTTTCTTCTCCATACGAAAACTACCTTTTGGAAGGGGCGACTAGAATCAATTGCATTTTTTTTGTAAATTTTGATGGTCAAAAGTACCTTATTTGAAATAAATGATTTTATGATTTTGATAAATGATTTGACTTGATGAATATTTAACGTGCGTAGTCTTTTTTCCCTAAAACGTACCTAATTATAACAGTATAACAGTAGAATAAATAAAAATTGGAGAAAATTGTTGAGCACCTACAGATTCTTTCACTTGAATCTTGAACTTGTTTGTAACTTACTTAACGAAATTCAATTTGATTATGTGTATTAATATTTTTGGTCCTTCCAAACTCTTGTAGGTATTCGAGGAGCAGACCTTGTTGTTTTTTGTACTTACGTATTTCTGTAACAAAATAAACATTTTCTTTCTGTATTTCTTTAAGTGTACAGAAAGACCAAAACTCATAAATTGAGGAACTTTCCAACATCTATTTCGAAACAAGTCCAATTTTGTTTCCTACCTATTTTACGTATGTCTAGACTAGGCCACAAAATAGTATACCTATAAGATAATACACAAAAAAGTTTATGTAGGTACACATATAAACAGGTAGTTTCTATACAGTCTGCCTCGAAATAGATGACGAAACTACCCTTACCTGCTGGGGTCGTAAAGCGTAAGTAAGTGACTATGTCAGGCACAGCTGTGCCCGCTGTAGGCATTGTCGTTTAGTGCCCATAAAATCAAATGTCTAGGCACTTAAGAGGAAACTAGCGACATCTATAATATTGTATAAACAGACTTACCGCAAAAATGATAGACTTTGGTTAGTACCTACTTAGTTAAAAAAAATAATGCAGCCTTGTAGGTAATTCATCCATTTTGTAATTATTTTTCTGTTGCTTTCTTCTTGTATGTTTATGAGAGTGTACATAAACTGTTAAATAAATGAAATGGATGCTATACACAGGAAAAAGCGGGCTGTTGAATTTTCAACGCTCTGTTTGCCGCCGAAAGTTGCAAATTCAACAGCGCGTTTTTATTCAGGCATTAATCTAGGTGTCGCCTAGTATGAGTGAAAACGGACATGAGATTTTTTTTTTTAAAGAACATCCCGAATCCCAGCAACGGACTGTGATAACAAACTTACTGAAGTTAAAAATACATAATAAAGTCATTTAATTTTGTTAATCAGAATAATCAAAGGATACGTAAAGGCTCCCGCAAACAGGCGCGACTCTAATAAAATAATTTCTAAAAAAACTTCACGGTAGTACAATTACCGGTGTCGTGACGCGTCGTCGCGTCGCACCTGTTTGCGGGAGCCTTAAAGGTCACATGCCCACAGTTATTATTTAAGTTCCATGAAAGTATCGCAGGCAAGACTATTTCCAAATTGATTCCAGTCAGGTCTAGGCAGATACTGAGAATTTCGATAGAGAGCATTAACGCGAAGTTGGACCAGATTGATAGTCTGAACGACTACTAAAAACGAATTATTTTAATTTTATTGAAAATATGAGACTTAAAAATAAAAACAGAAAATTGCGTTATTAGCACCCATCCTGTGTAATTAAACTGACCCATTATTTAGTAAACTCATTCACGTAACCCAACATGTAATAAAGAAGCTGTTATAAAAATTAATGCGTTCAAAAAAAAAAGTGGCATATCGAAAACATAAACGTGTTTAAAGCAGTCATTACAGAGTTGCTCTGCTATCTTGATAGTGCGCGAAAAGTCCGATAGATGGCATTATTTTAAATTATTGCCAAGAGTTAAGTTTTCGTGCTTGGTGTTTCAGAAAACTGTCCATAGATGTCGCTACTGTTATTGTTTACGTACGCACTGGCACTGGGAACTGAATATTTATTTATGACAACCTTTGCAATTATATCACATTGTTGTAATGGCCGATTCCTGTAATCTGTGGACCGTTATTGGTTAAAATTAAGACTCTTGTATCTTTACCAATAATGAAGCAAAAACCTCATAGCTTTGCATAGTAGAGCCTCCCATATGGAAGTAAGTACCCATCCCGGGTAAAATTAGCTTACGTATCTATTTATACTCCCCAGTTTGGCAATAAAAAATGTTACCATTTGTAAGCAAAACTTTTATTTAATTTTCGTATATAGGAAACAAATATAAGTTTGTGACTCGAAGGACCAACATTTTGTCAGACCTTTAAGGCTGGAAAAACGATTTAGAAAGTAAATAAAAAGCCAGTATCAATAGCACGTGGAATTTATTTCTAAATATTTAACTTAAACGATGGGATAATAAGGTGAGTCTAGGACGTAACAGTTGTTGTTCTTGGCAGACATCAGGATGTAGCCATCTTCTCCCCAGTCCTCTCCCCAGGAGTTCTTCACCAGCCAGTAATCTTCTCCGTCACGGACTCCGTAGCCAACTACTGTCACAGCGTGATTAGGGTGCTCGTCCTCGCTGAAAATGGAGAATATTGGTGAATAATCTTTTAATGAATTTGAGTGGGGCGAAGATCGAACGGTTTTTTGATGAGATGAGCAGTGTTGTATTCGAAGTCTTGTAGAACAGTACATATTAGCTTATGCTAAAATTATATTTGTAGTGAGTAAATAGCAAAGAGTATATAATATTTCTATCATATTGATAACATCCTATTAAATCTGCTCCAGAAAAGATTTTTGTTTTTTATCCCGAGATTGAAACAGGGGGAAGACAAAAGGGGGGACGGGGTAAGATTAAATTAGTTTCTAAAATCGTTCAATTGAATATCAGACGTTGTTGATGGTCACTAGTATATAGTTTGAAGTGCCCTGAAAACTCAGAACTACATGTAGTGTCAAAACATAAAGACAAAACTTTTTTTTTTTTACATAATTATTCGTTTGTGACCCCACCGGGGGAAGATTAAAGTAGAGGTTATTAAACTTTCCATTTTAATTGCTCAAGGTAAAAATAAAAAATCACTATCAATCAAATAAATCCTTTACCTTTACTTTATCCTACTACCGAGATAGTACAAAACAAAATTTTGCATCTTTCTTCCATCTTAGTCTTTTATATGTCCGTCTTACCCCATCAAATTCTGATGGGTAAAGACGGAAAATTTTAATAAATCTTAAAATACGAAAAATAGCCATATTTAGATGTAATACACAACTTAGAATTAAAAGTAATGAGTAGATGATCTAATAAAACACTCGTACCTACTACGTAAGAAAAGTTATAGGACATGACTATTAACTTGCGTAAAAGCAGCTGCGCAGACATTTGCATTTTTCACACAAACCACTCACTGAGAAGTGTGCGTGTACGACATAACAAAATGGCAGTCTTAACAATGTTGCCATCACTGCAAAAACTGCACTGAATCTGGTGTCACAGATGACTTTTTGTGTAACCCCGTTTTTCTTCTTCCCCCCACTCACTCTCGACTCAAAACTTACTGTTCAATGTTCAAAAATATCTTATTGAGCAGTAAACCAGCAGATGAACTCAAACTCAAACTCGAAGCATTTATTTCAATTATAAAAACCATTAACAGGCACTTTTGAATTGTCAAGGAGTCGGTCAGTCAGAAATATGAAGCTAGTTGCCCATTCCAAAGCGTAGTAGATACCTTTAAAGAAGAACAGGCAAGAAACTCCACGGACACTCTTTGAAATCAAAAATTTGTTACATCTTTCATGTTGAAATTATACATGCGAGAACAATGTAGAAAGACCTGCACGTTAAAAGGGCCCGTAATAAAAAGATAAAAACAAAGATCTATTCAAAAATTAAAAACTGCATATATGTAGTAAGGGGTCACCGAAACCTGTGGATATCTGTAATACCAGAGCAATCACAGATTCATTGCCTTCACAGAGGCGAAGCTGAAATGTCTTGTGTCTGTGTTGTAGCAATTAGAAGGATATTGGACTAAAGAACCCTTTTTTTTTTTTGGATGGGAAGTTTTCAAATAACTTCTCCCGCTCTGGGGGCGGGAGGGCGTGTCAGACTCTTACTGACTAAAACCCACCCGTGTTCCTTCCGTTGCCTGTACGTTGCCAGGGGCCACGGTATCCCTTTCGGACTTTCCCGCAACCCCGGCAGCCATCGGTCCTATTGGACCCCTTAATTTGCTGACATCTCTTTGAGGCGCGCGTGGAACACAACGCGCCGTCGTCGTTGTCCGTCTGTCTGACAGTCTATCAAGACAGTTTTTGTCAGAATCGCGAGGAGGTATCAAGTTGATATCAATTGATATCAAATACGTAGGTCTACGGTCCCTTGGAGGTATATAAATATCAAGCTTCTAAGTCAAAGCAATAAAAAATACGGCCATATAAGCGACATATTTTGATACTCGCAAAAATTTATAAAACCTATACGGTACTTCCCGTTGACCTACATGAAATTTGATGAAATTTCGCAAAAAGCAAGGTCTCATAGCAAAAGTAAAGGAAAAGTCTTTTCAAATTTGTAGTTTTATTACATAAAAAATATTTTCAACTACAATGTGTATTTTGGATAAATCCCAACTACGGAACACTTCATTAGACACGCTCGGCTCTCGGTTTTTATTTATAAAAATGACGATGTCTTACCCAGAGAAGTCATAGAAAAGTCCACTAGAGTAGTACTTCATGAGCTAACTGGCGGAAACGCCGACAGTGGCCGACCCGTATTTAAAGACAGCTGTGATTATGATGATGATGCTGATGATAATAATGAAGATATTAATGATGTCTTACCAAGAGAAGTCGTAGAAGAGTCCGCTGGAGTAGTGGAACATCAGCATATCGGCGTGGATGCCAACAGTAGCGGGTCCGTATTTGAAGAGAGTCAGTTTCAAAGCGTTAGGATTTCTGGGGGTGACGCGGGAGAACCCACGGATTTTGTATGGAGATGTCATGTTTTGGATTTTACAGAAGCCGTCCTGGAATAGAATAACAACTATGAGTCAGTATAAAAAGTGCAATAAAACTAGGTTTTATAAAACTGACATGATAAAAATATTTGCAGTAAATCTTAGGTGATCTCAGTACCTATTACCCAACCAGTACAAGGGCAAGAATATGTTGATTGTATTTTCTTAGAATTCATTTTAACTTTTATCATATTTCAACAAGATGATAATTTAAAAAAAATCATGTTACTCACATTAGCAGAGTAGACACCATAGTCCATCTCAGTAGGAATGCCGTGAGTGAGGACATATTTCATGGCGCCATCCAAAGTGCCTCCGCTGCAGCCCATATTGTCGAAGCTGTAACCCAATTTGTAATATTACTATGTATTAGGAGAAAATCAAGCAGGACTTAATAATTCAGTGCTACTTCAAAATTTTACATAAGACGGACTATAATACCATAATATACTGACTAATATAGGAAAAAAATCCTTTCCTCCCAGTTAAGTTCAGAAAAAAAACAGTAATGCACGCAAATAAAATTAATTCTAACCAAAATACCGTGTTTCATTATGCTCTTAACCGGCTGGTAGTTCTAGTCGCTTACTGGCGACACAAAAGTTCGCACTCACCCCCAAGCACAGTCCACAAGAGACTGTTCGCTCAGATCCAGCAGCCTTTGTCCATTGACCCTGGCGACGGCTCCCTCAACGGCAGCAGTGGCGGCGAATGCCCAGCAAGAACCGCACTCACCTTGGTCTGGATAAATGGAAAATGATGATAGGATTTATGCCAGAATTCAATACAGCCCCAAACCCAACCATCTTTTTAAATGCACCCGTCTGTTATGTGACGGTCTGAGAATTTTATAGAAGTGACAAAGTTTATTTTAAAATCCAGCACCTCTATTGCAAACACTCTTTAAATCACACTCCGAAGGATTTTGGAAGAAATTCGTAATCCATTGCTTCATAGGTTTAGCCGACAATTTTTTTGTCTGCTCAAGTTGAGCATTAATTGCTTTATTTACGTTGTTGAGCAGCTCAACAGTGTAAAGAACGCAATTATTTTAATGTTGTTAAACTATCAAAATGAAAGGTAGGTGTAGGTGTGTCTGAATTTCGTGATTGTATCACTATAGGTCATGGACTCTTAAAAGGGAGCAATAACAGCTGAACATTGACCTGCACCACAGGCGGTGTAAGCATAAAGTTTGCGGTGCAGGACATTGAAATCATCATAAAAACTCAACTATAAGAAGCTCGACGACTTGATGCCACCAACTACCATTAGCCTACTGTAGGAGTGTTAAGATTATCTAGTTCTCTCAAACAATTACCGCATTAGGTATTTCCTGTAAAGATAGCAGTGTTTGTGATAAATAAATAAATAAATAAATAAATTATTTTACTGTCTCTTAAAGCCTCTTACTCTTAACAGGAGTTACAGCTCCTTCCATCCTCAGATCGAAGTTCTCAGGCAGTTCCTGCACAATATCATCGACTTCCGTCAGGGTGTGAGGGAAAGGCATCATGTCAGGGTACTCATGTGTGGAGATGTAGGTGCCAGTCAGGTACTTCAGTTCGTCGTCAGTTTTGTCGGAGAAGTTGTTCAGCTCGACCCTGAATCCGGCGTTCTTGCGGTTGTGTTCTTCGATCATCCTGGATTGTAAGATTAATTTTGGTGACGGTCAGAATCTTTAGTCTACCGGGCGTGAGCAGAGGTGTACTTTTAGTTACGCCCACATTTTACCAGTTGTGTTTAAGTCCGATGTCTGAGAAAATTCCTTATGGAAAAACTCAATAACACTTTGCTTGACCTGTGAATTGAACCCAAGACCTCAGGTTCAGCAGTCGCTCTTACGACCACTAGACAACGAGACAGCGACTGACTTAGCTAGGTGCTGGTTAACGGGCACTGATATTTGAGGTAAGGCTAGGCGAACAAAATTGAAGATATCAAATGCATGTTCGAATTTTATTACGGTTACTGCGTATGATTATATACCCAGTACCTACTAGTATCATTATCATAATTATTTAAGCTAACGATCACTGCTGGACATAGGCGTCCCCAAGTGTGCCCACATCGACTGAACTAGTATGTTCACAACTATTAGAAATATCATAACCCAGTAATAAGTGAGTTCGTAAAATAAATGAACTCGTCGATATAAGTACCTATACAATAGACCATGATGATTTGCTCATTCATCATTGTAGCCATCTACCGAGGCTCGTATTTATCAAGCATTTTATAACTATCCAGTTGAGTAGCTCTGATACAAATTCTCGTTCCAAATATGTAGATATGTTTTTTAAAATTCTCAAGACCAATAAAGCTGGGGTTACCTCCAGTTCTTCTCAAAGATCTTCTTCCTCGTCTGGTGTTCTTGGTCCTGGTACAGCTTGTTGTGGTGGTTGGTGTAAAGGTCGAAGGCCAGGTCCAGCTCCGAGGGTAAGTCAGGGTGGAAGAACTTTATGTCCTTGTGGAAGTCCTTACCGAGCCACATCTCTTCGCAGTCGTCCTCTAGAAGTGAAAAGTAAAAGTTTGATGTAAATTACTGACTTGCTACCAAGATTTACATTTTAACGATAGTACAATAGTTAGCATCGTCACAGACAGATGTGTTGCTGGAGACTTAATAAAAAACAAAATCGAAATATTTTATTTTACATAAACCCACATGGGCACTTATGAAACGTCAGAAGCTAGGTGCATTTCTTATAGAGAAGAGTCGGCAAGAAACTAAACGGTTACTCTTTTAAAAATAAATGGCTTTTACAATGTTTTAAAATTACTAATAGATTTGGGAGGGCAGTGTAGGCCTGTCTCCAAGTACAGGTACTACAAATCTACAGTCTATTAAGCCTGCAACGTTCTCACATTCACAACACTGTTGCACCACTTATTCTTCTCTTAGCCAACACACTAGGAAGTGGTGAAGGACGGGTGTTTTAAGAACAGTCTTTGTGATTTTGACATTAGCCAACGCGATCGTCTCGTTCATATGTCACTTTTCGGTCGGGGAACCTGAACGCGTGGTCGCGCCGACAAAGAAGAGGCCGACGAAAATGCGACATATGCACGCGACAATCGCGTATACGCGCGACGATCGCTTTTAAATAATAATTTATTTATTTTATCAAATAACAGTGTTAACATTAAATAGTATCATCTGTAGTAAGTGTTGCAACCAGCACCCTGACTAAGTTATAAAATTATTTGTATTAAGGGCTGTGGTACAAGCCCATACATACTTTAATTTTACAAAATAAATTGCAGGCAGAACAAGTTTTTTTTAACTAGTTAACTTTAACTATAATTGCAGAAATCAGAAATCACAATCTATCTATCTGATATTTGGTTTATTTGTGTTTGTGTGTGCGTGTGTGAGTGTGTATGTTTATGTGCGTGTGTGTGTATGTGCGTGTGTGTAATCGTAATGGTGTGTTGTGTCGGTGCAGAATGTGTGTTATGTTTTCGGTTGAAAGGTTTAGAGTGGGTTATTATCAGAGAAAAGCAGGTGGTCTATATCCAGGTAGTTATTTGTAAGTAGAAAGTTTGTCACAGATTTCTTGAGGAACGAGGTTGAAAGAGAGTTAATTTAGGAGCTGTAAGCTATTAAACATTATATTTATTGAGCAGTTATTAAAGAAATTGTCTTCCTAAACCATCTCAACCTAATAAAATTCTAATAATATTAGGACTAATAATTAATAATATTTATAACCTTAATAACATTCGCCGATGGCGTTCTTGAGTTAGGTTAGTTAGCAAGGAGACTCCACAAGAGACAAAACTAAGTATGACAGAATTTTAAAACACTACTTATAGAATAAAAACTGCTGGAGAAACCAACACACACGGAGGAGTGGCAATCCATTGGGGGAACTTTGCCAAGTAATGGGCCAATACGAATTAAATATGTTGATGATCTTACCATCGTCGACGGTAAGCTCTTCCTCGGAGACGGTATCCCTGAAGTCGAAGAAGTTGGTGATGGTGTGTTGGGCCAGCTCCCCGATATCGTAGTTGTACGCCTTTTCCACTAGTCTGCAGAGAAAGATGAGTAATTAATGTTATTGAATGTCTTTTATATCTTCGTCAGTTTTCAAATCCTTTCCTTTATCAAGTCAGGACACATAATACCTTTTAAAACTACAGCACGGAGCAGACTATGGCATAAAAATCGAGGAAGACGTTGTCCTGTCATAATTTCAGTTTCAATTTCATACGAAAATCGTACAGAAAAAAGTGTCCGTATGGATTGAGGAGCCATGTCTAATATTTAAACGCGGGTACTACTAATATTTAGTAGTAGATTAGCCGATTTTGTTATTTTACCGCGCGAACTAATCAACCAATTTCAATATATTTTTATATTTATAATTTAGTAGTAAATGTGTTCTAGTTTGCAGTATAAAATTAAATTGAAAAATTTAATTTCGCTAATACAACACGTTTTATGTGGCTCCTCAATCCTGACGGTCTATAGAAAATATATGTACGTAGCTACTAAATTAATTGATGAAACCGGATAAGAATAGCACAAATATTTAGTAGAACTTTTTACTAAATATTGGCGTAATCCAACATTCTGCACATTCAGTATTTCAAAGATATTAATAAAATAACCATTCCTTAACAATTTAGTGTGGTAAGAGAATACATGACCAAAACCATGTGACATTGTTTTACGGCCAAAACCGTATGAAATCGTTAGTTTAGATGGTTCTCAACCCGACTCGGTGGAAAGTACCGGTCAGAAACGTCCCAGTTTTACGGGAGCCCATTTCTGCTATGTCAAAAAAATTGGCAGACGGTTTCATCACAATATGTCTGATATTAAAATGTAAAAAGTTTGTTTTCAGACATTTAGCATGTCACATGTGGACTGAGCGTTAACAGTTTAGTGTATAGTGTGACCATAAATAATTCAAACTATGATCATAAACAGAGTTTTATTTATACATGAATAATTCTTCACCAATCAGTACTTAAATAATGAATTTCATCTAAATTTCTACTAAATATTGGTGCTAATGTTATCCGATTTGATGAATTACTTTAGTAGCTACGTACATATATTTTCTATAGACCGTCAGGATTGAGGAGCCACCTCAAACGTCCTGTAATTTTTTAAGGGTTTTACTACTAATTCCAGCATCGGGCCTACAAAATCGGCTAATTTACTACTAAATATTGGTAGTACAGTCGTTTAAATATGAGACATGACTCCTCAATTCATGTCAGGTCCCACATCATGTCGATATCGAGACAAGAAAGAGTTATACAGCTACCCGTCCCTTATTCAAAAGTCATTTATTAAAACTAGGCTGAGAATCAGCACTTTTCGAACGTCAAAATTACATAAGACAGTCCCCCAAAACGCCCACCCTTCACCACTTCCTAGTGCATTAATGAGTAGATTATGTCAACAATAAATAAAGTAAAATTAGTAAAATTAAAAACAATTATATAAACTCATATAACCTGTCAGTAAGTAAGCTAATTCTGGAGAAAGAACATTTAAACATTGTCTTGAGTTAATCACAGCGACCAACTATTCTTATCATTTAAGTAGTCGTTGATAGAATAGTATGCCTTTGAACAGAGGTTGGATTTTACTTTAGTTTTGAACGCAAAAGGCAAATCTAGCAAAGAAGAAGGTAGCTTGTTATAAAAGGTTATACCAAGCCCAACAAATGAGTTATGAACCTTATGAAGCCGGTGAAAGGGAGTACGTAGTTTGTCCTTATTTCTAGTGTTAACATTGTGAATATCACTGTTTTTAGTATATAAGTGTATATTTTGCCTAATATTTATAATATGTTGGCGAAAATGAATTGTGATGCCACTGTGAGGATACCGATATCTTTGAAAAAATCTCTCAGAGAAACTCTGGCACCTAGCTGGTAAATTGCTCGAACAGCTCGTTTTTGAAGGACAAATATATTTTGAATATCAGCAGCTTTGCCCCACAGCAGAATACCGTAGGACATAACGCTATGAAAATAACTAAAATAGACTAACCGAGCTGTATCAACGTCAGTGTATTGTCTTACTTTCCTGACGGCGTAGGCGGCCGAACTGAGCCTTCCCGCTAGGCTCGATATTATGTTGGCCCCACTGAAGTTTGGCATCTACTGTTATGCCCAGAAAAACTGCCGTGTTTACAGTTTCAAGTGACTCTTTATCTAAGACGATGTTAGGTCCTAGATTTCTAACATTCGGTAAGGCGAACTTTACACATTTGGTTTTCTTGCTATTGAGAACTAGGTTATTTGACGAAAACCAATCCGTAACCATTGAGAGTGCACTGGTGTACGGTCAGCGTTAAAATGTAGGAATATCGTATAATTTTACAATGTTTGTAAATATGTGAGCACCATGCATCTATCACATAATTAATTGACCTGTCATTCCTTAATCTTTCATTATTTTTACCTATCGTGGTATAGTAATCTTATTCTAGGTGCATCGTCTTCACATATAATTATATAATTGATGTATACAAGATATTGTGAAAACATTTTAAAAGAGTAACGGTTGAGTTTCTTGCCCATTCTTCTCCATACGAAAACTACCTTTTGGAAGGGGCGACAAGGATCAATTTTTTTTTTTTTTTGTAAATTTGACGTTCAAAAGTACCTTTTTTGTGCCTAATTAAAATAAATTATTTGACTTAGACTTTGAGCGATAAAAGTCAATTATTAACACTTTTTGTTTTTTTTAATCATGTTTATTGAGCCATATTCACTACCAACTTAGATAAATTGTCCGTATATTCATTCACAAATGTCCTTCTTTGACAGTTGCATGAATATAATAAAATGAGTGTGTACACTACAGACATAATCGTATTTTTTTTACATAGAATGACACAATATGGCAATGAATGGACGATGTAATGGCTATAACACGTCAAATTGACTTAGGGTATCAATTTGATTATCAATTGATTTCCCTGGCTGTATTGGTAGTTTTAAGGATTTGATTTCATTGTTAACTTACTGGACAGGTAGATCGATGCCGGAGTCAGTCTTGAACACGTACAGCGTCGTCTCCCGAACCATCTTCGCTCCATATTCATCGGTGCTGGTCCATATGTCCACCACCTTATCGTAGAGAGTCATAGTCTGACCTGGAGAAGATTTAAACATTTATTTAACAAAGAACACCAAGAGCATATATGTACATTCTACATTGGTTTACAATAGTATTTAGGAAAGGTAATACTGCTAATGTATACACAAATTATAGGTATACATAAAATTTTAAGAGAAAAGACGTTGGACAGAAGCTGCTTATAAACTAGAAGTAAAATTTAAACAAAGTTAATAGTCAAGATCAAAATATTTTTATTTCATATAAACATAAACCTACATGGGCACTTATGAAACGTCAGAAGCTAGGTGCACAGTTCCAATTGGTCGTTTCCTATGGAGAAGAGCCGGCAAGAAAGTATTTTCATTGTATCCTCCTAAAGGGTAGGCTGCAGACTCATCTGCCTAAACTTTACTAGCAAAATCATCATCTAGCCTTTTCCCAACTATGTTGGTCGGCTGATAAATTTTGATTTTTCCTAATTATGTACGTTAATTGATCGGTGGTCGCCACTTACAGGACAAAGTACTTCGGTAACCCAGGTACCCTACGCGAGATGGCCAGTAACACCAAGGCGTTGCTGGTCTTCTTTGAGGAGCTGGGATGGATCGAACAACAGATTTTTCCCACCCGTACGCAAAATACGCGCTTTGACGTGGAGTTGCAGAAACCAGCCCGTATTACCTATTACCTATTACGTTAATTGATCGAGCGAGCGAAGCGTCACTGCTTCATTGACCGAGCGAGCGAAGCGTCACTGACCGAGCGAGCGAAGCGTCTCAAATCTGGCAAAATTTACTTTCGTGTGTCAGTTTGTTGTTAGGTACTCCTCTACAGGTCGTATTTTACAACCGATCTGCATGAAACTTGGTATACAGGTTTTACGACCTTATACATTTTTTGTCGTCGGAGATTTTTAATTCGTGGGGGTACATCCTCCAAAAAGGGGCAAATAGTGGGCTACTGGATATCTCAGCCTTATGAGATCAGTTTTCGATGGTTCTTTTTTTATTTGAAAGGTAACTTTAAGTTGGTATCATAAAAATTTGGTTCTGAAAGTTTGAATCTGAAAATAATTTTCTGTATTCTCTAAAATGTTTTACAACAAGGTCACTAGATGGCGCTACTGTGCACCGCTGACTGAGTTTTGTTACGTGTAAAGTATATTCAAAATTAAATCTCGTGTTTAACAGTAAACATAATCTAACAACACGCCTGTATTCAGGTCAGCAGACGTGTACGACAAAGTAACCCTTCTCTGTGCGTGGCACGAATTGCATGTGCCCGGTAAAAAAAAAATGAACGAACAATAAAATCATTCAACAATTTCAGTGAATTTCCCTACTTTTTCTACTACATAGGATAGCCAATTATTGAAGTTTTGTTTTAAGCAGAATTTTTCACGTAGACACATAAGCCCGATCGGATATCCCATGGGATTTTCCAAAAAAACGATGATGCCACTAATTTTTACCTATAAACAGATGTTTAAATATCAACGTCCACGTTTGTAACTTCAAAAATGCTGAACTTTCAAACACACTTTCAGCCCCTATTTAACCCCTTTAGGGGATGGACTATCAAAAATCCTTTCTTAGTGCTCACCTTCGACATAAGATAGGGATCTCTTGAGCAAAATTGTATGCTCCTAGACCCGGTTTAGGCTGTGCGTTGTCTGTTAATTTAAGATTTTTATTATGAAATTATACAACTTACTTAACAATTCTAACTAATGCGAAAGTGAGTTTGTTTATTTGTTAAACTTTCACGCTAAAACAGCTGAACGGATTTTGATGAAATTTGACTTATGGGTAGACCATAACCTGGATTAGGACATAGGATACTTTTTAACCTGATTTTCCCACAGGATCGACACTTATGCGGGTGAAACCGAGGGGCGCAGCTAGTTATATTATAAATGCTGAGTTTTTAAATAATTCTTTCTAATTTCTACATTTATTTTCTTAACTTTTATTTTTATCCTGTTTACACCTAGTTATATACACACATCAATAGTGTCTAGGGATCAAGTACGTTTTAGAGTATCGCCGCAATTGAGGATTATTATTTTAACTTTTTTGGATCGTTATTGATTCTTTTTAGTGAATTTCACTATTTGAATAAAGATTTTTCTTTAGATTTTGATTAAAAATAGAAAATCAACTGTCATTCAGGATTCCTATAAAAGTGTGTAGGTAATAGCGTTTTATAGAAAACCATTACAATTTCTGCATCAGAACTGAAAAAAATTGCATCGGTACGGAGCGACAACACGAGACACGAGAAGAGATGATGAGAGCCGTCGGAATGTTGCAAGCTGGTTCCAGGCAACGTACTGTGGCTGTCGCTCTTGGCACTACACAGAGTGTCATAAGCCACCTCTGGACACACTATCGTATCACGGGCAGCGTGGCCGAGCGACATCACTCGCAGACAGAACCGGTACATCCAAAATACTGCTCGACGGAACCGTACCATGACCGCCATGATGTTGAATACGAGGCTCCACAGCTCTACAGGCTTGCTGATAAGCGACCAAACCATCCGAAATCGTTTACGTGAAGTGGGTCTGCGTTCCCGAAGGCCGCTGACAGTTCCACCTATAGCACCCCGCAATCGTAGGGCCCGTTTACAATGGGCTCGCGAACACAGAAATTGGGAGGAAGAAGACTGGCGTTGTGTTTACTTTTTCGATGAATCTCGTTTCGGTATGAGGCCGGATACAAGACGTACTCGAGCTTGGAGGACCTCTGGACGTCAAGAACATTTGAAATTTTGTCAGGAAGTTCATTCATATGGAGGGGGAACAATAATGGTTTGGGCCGGTATTTGGATCGGTGGAAGAACCGATCTCATTTGGATCAGGGGTAACCTCAATGGTCAGATTTATGCGGAGAGGATTGTTTCAGACGTGATCATCGCTTTGCGAAGCCGGTTGAATGATTCGTTTCGACTAATGCACGACAATGCACGTCCACACACGGCTAGAGTCGTAACACGCATTCTTGCTGATGCTCGCATCAACGTTCTGCCGCGGCCTGCTCAATCGCCAGACGTCAACCCAATTGAGCACGCATGGGATATACTCTAAAGAAGAGCTCTGCCGAAAACTGATTTTAATCATGCCAAATCGCTGTGATTGTGTGATTCGTGTCAATGGTGGAAACACAGATTATTATTATTTTTATCTTTACAATAAAAATAAAAAAATCCTAATTTTTGCCTGTTTTGCCATTAAATTGACGACATTAACTTAGGCTAATTTCCCACAATTTGAAAAAATTGCAATTTTTCTTAACTTTTACAAAATATAGGCATACGTTGTTAACTTAAACATAAGAATTAAAGTAAAAAGCCAGTCTGGAAAAATAGATTTGGTAAATATTAATTGGATATTTTTTTATAGTTAAAAATGTACTTTTGATGTGTTTATGTACATGCTGTGGTCTCCTATACCTACCACACGTAAAAGAACCTTTTCTATTGTTGTGATTTATATTGTATCTATTTATCCTTTGTTGATGACCCCAAATAAATAAGTAGATTCTGCCATACCTGTGTAAGTAAGTTCTGACACGTCAGGAAGAAAGTCAATCTGCTCATCCTCTACAGGCCTCGACATGCACGCCTCTTCATTGGTGACTTCTTCTGTGGTTATTGGGTGTTTCTGAAAGAAAAACAAATGACAAAAAAAATCAATCAAATCAAGTTTTACATTGCGATTTGACATTTTTAACCGATTATAAAATAGTACATTACTGTCGCGGCCTTCAACTGAGGCATTAATAGACGTTCGTGAAAATATGGGCCGAGGCAAAGCCAAGGCTTAGGCCAAATACGTGAGTCCATCAATGCCTGGTGCCGCCAAGGCTTGTATATTATTTTTCTCAAATAATGCGCGAAAATTCAAATAGAAACAATTAAGTAATTCTAAATTCCAGAATCATTGACAAAAAACGATATTTTTAACGCGCCAATATGTTTATTTGTTTCTTCATTACTTTAGCTAAATCCAAATATTTTTTTTGATAAGTTACCTCTTTGGACGCCAGGTGTTGAAGTAAAAATATCGTTACAGTTTTAAATAACACGACAAATATTTATGAGTGTTCATAGTAATTTATTTGGCCGCTAAACACGACAAATATGAATTTTCATACAAAAATTGCCAGCCGGGCGCTCGCATGTATTCGACCAGTAAGTTGTCAAAGTAATGTTCGAATTTCCAAGCATTTTTGAGAGAAAAACGAGTAACAGATTTTCTCAAAAAATCGTCATCTATCCCAATTTATTTGGTGTCGATCGAACATGTCTTCTGCTTCCAACCTTCGCAGATACTGAGGTCTCAAAAACGACGTAACCAATAAGTTTCGATTTTATTTTCACTACTAGCTTTTACCCGCGACTTCGTCCGCGTTTCCGTCGTTTTTCGTAAAAAAGTACCATATGTCCTTCCTCACGGTTCGGTGGTTTTGATGTAACAGACAGATTAACTTCCGTATTTTAGTAGGGAAATATAATATGTCAATCCACAATACTGTTGAAAAATATCGCAATAAGGAACCGCAGAATATTATTATTAATAGCTGTGCCCGCGACTCCGTCAGCGTGTGACTCCTTGTATGTTAATAAGTTAATGTATTGGTAGTATTGTTTAGATCACTTTCACATGAGGCTTAAGTACCTATAGAACGAAAATACTTCAGCGCAAAGCTTCCGGGTAAACTATGTTGAAAGTTGACCCGTCCGGCACGTGAACATAAAGATTTCTAGAACTGCTAACCCGGGAAAGAGCGACATATAACTGACCATGCGAGAAACAACTGACACCGAGATCTACTCCAGCAACACGAAAAGTCTGCCCTTGAGCCTTATTAATTGTCATTGCATAACACACCGATACTGGGAATAATTGCGTTCTTTTAAATTGGAATGGAAAATTATTTGGTATTATGGGAATTCTGCGAATAAAGACGGTCTCTCCTGCACCGCAGCCTGTTAAAATTTGAGCCTCGATTACATTTTGTTGCAACTGGGTTACTTTTAGCCGAGTTCCATTGCAAAGTTGTGGTGATCTTAAATTTCGGAGCAGAATAATCGGAATGCCAATTTTTAAACAAATTTCATGAGAAGGAAGTCCGGGCATATTTAAAGAATTTAAAAATTATATCGGGTAATTAGTGGTTTCTTGTTCATCGACCATTCTATTTATTGAACTATAAACTTTGCTTTCCCCCTGGATATTCGACAGTATTTTATTATTAATCTCAGATGCCTGGTCATTGCGAGGAGTTAAAATGGACCTTTCGCATAGCCAAGAATTGTGCCTATTTAATATATTCGTTACGTCACCGTAAACCGACGATATAAGATGTTGTTGGGATTGCACTATACAACATAACTCAGCGGCAACCGTTACACAAAAATAATCCTTATGTCATGATTAGTGATCGGATAATCGGATGCATATTTACTTAAAGTACATTTTTGGTTAGGAAATTATGGAAGCGGCTTCTTAAAACATATTTTTAAAAATATAAATCCCGGGATTCCAGAAAAATCGGGAATGCGAAACTATTCTGTAACATGGTGAAGAAACACCGTCTTTAGCAGGTGGCATTTATTAAAAAAAAAAACGGGTTTCATAATTATTAATGTATATTTACTTGAAGTAAATTTTAAGCTCCCTATCAATTTATGACTCTATGTTGAGTGTAAGAGGAATAGTAGGTAAGTAGTAGGTATTAATTTAAAAAAAATGAATGGCACAGAGACGAATGTCATAAAATGAACAATAGGAACTTCCTTCGGGTACCTGCACCCAACCAGGAAAATAATTTGCCGTCTCACTCGCACTCATTATGAAATACCATACCCTTCTCTATTATACAAGCCGTGCTACGGAGATCTAACAACGTTGCGCGTGAGCCGTTCATTTTTATTGACAGCGCCAATGAAAATACGACCAATGATATTCTTAAATTCTTTTTTAAAGAATTTCAATTTCGTATTCAATAATATTCTAAAAAAGAATATCATTGAAAACAACAAGAGATAGCCTACTTACCGACAGCTGTCAATCGCTCAAATTAGTCAAGTTATTAGTTAAGTTAACGCTCGTGTGCCGTCCACACCTAGAATTCGCGTTACATTACACGGTGGATTACATTACACGTAACACTAGTCTGGACCCGGCTGTAGGAGGCAGTGAAGTTACATAAATACTTTGTATCCTAAACTTTCAACTTAATCGTTTAATAAGATACTGTCAGTCAGACTCAGTTGAGCGCGGTAGTTTGTTGATGATGTTGTGGTACGTTAATAATAATCATTAAGAGATTTAATGGTTTTTCTTTGTGTTGCGGACGGCCTAGGTACCTACAGCACCGCAGTCGCCCTGGGACAATCTCCCACTGATGTTGATGTGTGCTCCCTACTTACCTGAGCCTAGACGGCTCTGCTGGCTACACACACCACCACGTAACCCTGAATACGTACCTGGTTCGGGTATCACTACCCAGTGACCATAACACAGACTGTTCTGATAAAGAAATAAGACACCTTGTTTTTTAGACTAATTCTGAGACTCCAGCTTGCTTAGTTGATTCCTTGTTGATGGTTGATTTACGACTACATTTTATAAAAAATTGCACGCCTTTTATACTAAAATCCTTAAGGATTTTTGGGTGCAAGCCGTATTCTCGGAATTTTGTATTTATTTTACCTTTTATCAAAAAACCTTACAAAACTTAGTATATTATATCCTTACATAACTTATATCTATATAAAACACAATTACAAGTCATTTACTTAGGTAATTAAAACATTTTAGAACAAACAATTATACATTTCTAGTCAAGTAAAATTTTGTTACATAAAAGTGACTATATCTTTTTATTGCGCAGACCGATTTTTACAAACTAAACATACAAATTAGTTTTAAGCCTACACCTTTCATTTGAGACCAAAATTAGCAAAATATCTCTATAAACAAAAAAGTATGTTTTCAAGTTACGTAATTATCTATGACAATTTTTCCTTACAAAAATTTCCTTTCAAATTTAGTTTTAATGCTCTTGATGGCTCAAAATAAGAATTCTAACACAAATCTAATATGAATCTAATATGAATATACTTAAACAATAGCACAATAATCAATTCTTGTTGGAATCTAATTAGACATAAATAAAAGTTCCTAATCTACAATTTTGCATAAAAATATTACAAGATTTCCGTCGCAATCTACCCGCTACTCCCTAGTGCACGGATATGGTCCTATTGCTCAAAATAACATTATAATATACAAATTCTAATAAAAAACAAGTTAAAACTTTAAAATTTGCAATCTATCGCGCTAATATTCGTGAGTAGACTACCTGCTACTTGTGTCCTAGTGCATAGATAGGGTCCCGTCGCCGTCACTTTGTAATTCTTATTTATTATTCGTTTGAGATAAATATTTTGAAAATTTAAGAAAAATTAAGAGGAAGTTATTATTTCTAGTTTTTTTTTTAAATATAAAAGTTAAAATAAGTAAATATACCTACACCCGATTTGATTCTATAATAAAAACAGTAAATTTGTTCAATCCGAAATCTCGGGATTTTTTCGACACAAAAGTGCATTCCATAATATTATCCAACACCTTAAACTAAGTAAATATTCCTACACCCGATTTGATTCTATAGTAAAAAAACTAAATTTGTCGATTCCGAATTCCCGGGATTTTTTCGATACAAAAGCGCATTCCATAATAACCAACACCTACACTTTTGGTAAAATGCATCCGATTATCCGATCACTAGTCATGATTCAGTATTCACGCGCGACGGCGCGATGGCTTATTAGCGTATTTCATGTATAAGTTTGGTGTTTCTATACCGATTACTATGATTCTTTTTTTATTGAATAGGTAATAATATTAACTTCTTTTAATTAGGGATGAGTGAGAGTATTATAAACGTAAGAGTAAACAAATATAATCAGAAAGCTCCGAACTGCTAAGCTATCGGGAGTTACACGTGTTATTGTGAGTCAACCATAAAAGATAGACATATGCTGTTATGGGATATTTTTTAGATAATTTTATGTAGAACATTTCCGTTATAATTGATTTCTATGTAGCTTTAACCATTAAGGCTGCACACGCGACGGAAGATTAAAAAATGGAGCAACTTCTCCCGTTTTCCCAACATTTCCCTTCACTGCTCTGCTCCTATTGATTGTAGCGTGATGAAAAGTATACTATAACCTCCCCAGGAGTATGAAGAATAATTGTACCAAGTTTCGTTAAAATCCGTCGAGCAGTTTTTGTTTCTATAAGGAACATACAGACAGACAGACAGACAGACAGACAGACAGACAGACAGACAAAATTTGTACTGATTGCATTTTTGGCATCAGTATCGATCACTAATTACGCCCTGATAGTTATTTTGAAAATATATATCATGTACAGAATTGACCTCTCTACAGATTTATTATAAGTAGTATAGATTAAGGACCGAGTTCTGCAGTAATGATCCAGCCTACAAAAACTAAAAGAAAAGTTATGATGATTTAAAACATAATATAGTTCTAGTTATAATTAAACATAGTTCATTTATTTTGTGACTGTGATCCTAATATACGGCCATCTTATACATATAGGTTTATAAAGAATTGAATATAGATTTCTATATGACTTAATGTTTATTAAAAATACCTTCATATTAATAGATAACTTAAAAATGATTGGATCATTTCTGTTAAATTAAAATTTTATATGAATCACAGTATTTAACAGTTTTGCTATAATGATCCAACATAAAATATTCATTGAAATTCCTTATTTTGCCACCAACCATTCTAACATTTTTCAGGTACCTATATCACTACTCAAAAATAAAATGCAAATATTTTAATTTTCAACATTTATTTGCTTCCAAAAATAAAAGAGCTCAAGGTTCAAAATCAAAGTCTGGGACTGTACCAAACCCATCTACATCATCAATAATTTGGTTACTTCCTTTTAAATTTTCATAAAATGGGCGACAGTCAGCAGGTATTAGCTCAAATATTGACTTCAAATCATCAAGTTTAGGTTGGGCTTGCCTTGCCATCAGGCCATAAAGGGACCAATTCATTCCTTTGGATGTTAACTCTAATAATTCTTTTTCCTGCCCGCTTTTTAATATCCAGTTCTTCGAATTCCGATTCTTCTTTGATGTCACTTCGCATGAAAATAGAAAAAGGAAACTCTTTCTTCAAAAGAATTTCTTTAGTACATAGCCAGGTCACTTTCTTCTTACTTGTGTACATTTTTCTGTTTATAATATTTTCTTCGATGGTTTTGCAGCTCAAAAAGTTTTCATTTTTCATTCTTATGACCTTCAAAGGGTTTCGTGTTTTACATTTCCTCATTATATTCATGTAATCATCTACTGTGTATATCCTTTCATATTCTTTCAGCTTTGACTCTATTTTTGAAAAATCCGTATCATTAGGGAGAAACGTGTGCCCTGGCTCTAAAAATCTTAAAGAAATACTTTTCAAATTGCTGTGTGAATGTAGAGCTGTCTTGTTTAGGATCATTATTGCGAAATGGAATTTCTTGGTGCATTTTGCAGAAATGTATCAAATGCTTTTGAATCATTTTAGGAAATTACATTTCCTTTAAGCTGTAAGATCAAGGCGCATGGAGCATTTATGAAAAAATATTATATCCTAACTATTATTTGCTATAATGTTTCAAGACTTTTGAACCATATTTGCTTTATTTTTTAAGTTTCTTTCGTAGGTGTGGGTTGGTATAACCCATCATAAAATAATATTTATAGTTGACAGAATAGAATGTGTCTTTGTGACATGAAAATAGAGATCATTTTCGATTGTTTGGCATCAAAACCTTGGTTTTGCTTAGTTTGTGGATTGGATCATTTCTGCACAACACGGTCCTATTGTAATTTAGATTTCAAAATTGTCATACCACATAAGCGTATCCAGTGTCCCCGTAATACCACTTCTGGACAGTGCCGTCGTAGTAGTCAATGCGGGAACGGTTCAGATCGCCATTGTACCTGGAACAAGCATGGTTATGTAGAAGAAACAACCAATACAATATGGCCGATTCATCATGGCCGGTCCGATCTTTGCGCAGATGCCTGCGCAATTAATTTTGTAGAAACCAGATGGAAAAACTCGGAATTTTTCGACAGTTTTAATCTTTGGAAATAATACCGATAAATTATAAACTAACGAAGTTCATAATTATACGGTAACTTATGTGTATACCGTTTCCATTACACGTTGTTTAGTAGTAAAACTAATGGATAAACTACGGTAATGGAACAGTGGCTCGAATTTCAATTACCTACTGCGTATTTAGGAATTTGAAATGTATTTTTAATTTTTTAAATTAACACATAAAATTATAGAAATCGTAAAAACTCGATTCTGAATAAACAATTTTAAGGTTTTTAGTTATTTCAATTAAACCAATTACAGGCACTTTTGCATTGTTAATGAGTCGGTCTGTCAGAAAGATGAAGCTAGTAAGTAAGTAGCCTATGGAGAATAACGGGCAAGAAACTCCCTTGTAAGTACACCGAGAACGTGAACATATAATTATATACATCGTGTTCCTTTCGGGCTCTAGGACCATGTCAAAGAATCAACTGGCATATGTTTTTTTTTTCTTTTTCATACAGCATAATTCGACAAAGTCACGATTATTTATGTAAAACACTGTTACGTTAAATATTAAAAAAAATAAAAATAATTCAGACTATTTATGTTCATAAAAAAAATATGACAACGTCTTAACGATTTACTCGTACTTATCAATGAAACTTAGATACACACATCGAGAGTAGTGTTATGTTATCTTCGTAACTAAGTATTTTTGGAACACTTGTTCTAGCATTTTTTGTTTTATATTTAGTTATAGCATATAACATTAGAGTTACGGTACATCAAAAGAACCACCAAAACAAAACAAAACAACGAACTTTAATTCTCTTTGCATTATAAATTAGATATAAATGCAAATTAATTCATTTAAACACAGGCAAATATTAGAATCGTAATACCAAAATTATTACACACTGAGTTATATTACTTGTAAAAATGCTAGGAATATCGTATAATTTTACAATGTTTGTAAATATGTGAGCACCATGCATCTATCACATGGTTAATTTATCTGTCATTCCTTAATTTTTAAATATTTTTACCTAACGTGGTATAGTAATCTTATTCTAGGTGCATCGTCTTCACATATAATTATATAATTGATGTATACAAGATATTGTGAAAACATTTTAAAAGAGTAACGGTGGAGTTTCTTGCCCATTCTTGGGTGCTGGTAAAAAAGTAACATCCCTAATTAATCACAGACCTAATTCAATGTTTTTAGCTCCAAGCACACCTCTTCATGTGTCTAAGATAATAAATGGCCTAAAACATACAAAAAGTGTCGGATATGACGAAATTTCAACAAAAATTGTAAAAGAAGTAAATAGTCAGATATGTCATCACTTAAGTCATATTATTAACCTGTCTATAACAAATGGCACATTTCCAAAGGATCTTAAAGTAGCAATTGTTAAACCTTTGTTGAAAAAAGATGATAAAGAATTAGTTGAAAATTATCGACCCATTGCTCTGCTTTCTATATTTTCTAAAATCTTTGAAACTTATTACAATATAGAATTAAATAATTACTTGGAAAATAACAATATCTTATGCAGCGAACAAAAAGGCTTTCGAAAACATAAAAATATAAATATGGCTATTTTTGAGTTTAAAAAAAATGTTATGACTGCGGTTGATAAAACTACCCCTGTGTGCTCCATCTTCTGCGATATGACACAAGCCTTCGATTATGTGGATCACAAAATATTGGCTAGTAAATTGGAGGCATACGGTGTAAGAGGGAACGTTTTAGAACTATTTAGATCTTACTTAATTGATCGAAAACAAATCACCCAAATGACAAAATTTAACACAAAAACTAAAAAAGAAGAACAATACCAATCCAATGTAAGATATGTTAGATATGGTGTTCCCCAGGGCAGCGTAGTGGGACCTACGCTATTTATTACCTACATCAACGACCTCCCTAATGCAACTGTGCAACCTATGACATTATTTGCAGACGACAGCACAGTAAATATACACACACATACATACACATAATGATAATGTACATGTAATGATAAAAATCAATTTGAAAACGACATAAATAAAGCACTTAAATCTATAATAACATGGCTAATCAATAATAATCTAAAAATAAATATAAATAAAACAAACGTAATTAACTACAGTCAAAGGCCTCAAAATTCAATTAAATTTAAATTAATACATGATAATAATATAATAAATGAAGTAGAAACAGCCAAATTCCTCGGTTTAAAGATTGACAGTAGAATCAATTGGAAATGTCACACAGAAGACCTTTGTACAAAAATGAGTAGTTTATCTTTTGCGATGTATAAACTGGCACCAACAGTGAGTAGAAACGCATTATTCATGGCGTATTATGGACTTGTTGAATCGGTGCTTAGATACGGTCTAATATTTTGGGGTAATTCGACAAACACCGAAATGGTGTTTAAAATGCAAAAGCGTTATATTCGGGCTATGTTTAACATCAAAAATACCGACAGCTGTCAACCAATGTTTATAAAATACCATATACTGACACTTCCGTCACTATACATCATGGAAATAGCTTTATTTGTTAGAAGCAATCCTCACTGGTTTCCTCTTTTGTCAGACAATGTCACTAGAAATAGACGTACTAAATATAAAAACCTCTTACAGCCTCACTCTGCAAAAACAGCACTCCTTCATAAAAGCGTGTTTTGTATGGCACCATTAATATATAATAAGATTCCAGAGGTTATTAAAAGTATAAACCAGCCAAACTTATTCAAAAGAGAACTTAAGAAGTTACTGAAAAATGTTACTATTATGTTAAAGATTTTTTAAATGATAGTTTCTAATCTATTTGTGTTATATTTTAATTTTGTTGTGCTTTTTTATTTTGCTCTTTCTTGATTTTGCTATAGTTCAAGTGGCCATAATTTATTTTGTACGCCAATGGTGGCAAAACATGTTGAAACTTACAGATTTTCACTTTTACATCCACATTTGCATTTATATGTATAATGTTACACATGTTTACAAATAAATATATCTTTATCTTTATCTTTATCATTCTTCTCCATACGAAAACTACCTTTTGGAAGGGGCGACTAGAATCAATTATTATTTAAATGTTGACGTTCAAAAGTGCCTTTTTGTGCCTAATTGAAATAAATTATTTGACTTTGACTTTATTATACTGACAATTTAAAATGTTTTGTAATTCCGTTTTTGAGCCCTTTTATATATTTAAAACAGTGTAAGTATCTATTTTTCTGCATCGCAAAAATATAAACACGTACACACCGATTGATTTTTTACTGTGACGAAATAACTTACCATATTTCGAAGCTTTCTTTTAGAGATGACTTAAAATTGAGCTTTTCTCCCTTAAAGTGGTATTCCGTTGGCCATATTATTTCAATATCATCATCTCCTGTACACAAACAATATAAAAATCAATAATTTGTATTTAAAAACACTTATGACACCACGTCTGTAATCCCTGAAGCATTAGGTTGGTGGTGTTAAAAAATACGACAATATACAGCATAAATCAGAAAAGAGTTGTTAATTAAGGGTGTGGTACAGACCATCAAACTTAACAACTTTCTCCATGAGACAAATATCGTAATCACGAAAAACATTGAAATGAAATAAAATTGTGTATTCTGTAAATAGGATATTGCAATCACTTTTACACGTCATATTAAAAAAAAGAAGAAAATGCTAGATGAGTTCGGCGTTTCCTATCCGACTACTCTGAGAAGAAAGACCGAAACAAACTCAGAGGTCACAGTCTCTTTTAAAGTCCAGACATAATCTTGTATTTCATTATCAACTGTGCCATACAAAACTTCAATACCTAGTCGACCAAAATGTAAGGGACAGCTACAATATTTTTCGCGATTACGATGTTGGTGCCATGGAGAAGTTGATGGTCTGCACCACGTGTCCGTATGGATGGAGGAGCCATGTCTCATATTCAAACGTGGGTATAGTCACCGGCACGTAACTTGGCAAAAATCATAGATGCGCAGAATTCATTTTCGCTTGTTTTTTATTAATAAACATGTTCAAAAATAAATTATGACAATAACCATAGAATAATGGCATGCAATAAAAGTGTTTTTTTTTTGTTGTACTAAATGTAACTAGCGCAAATTTACTTCCAATACGCTTAACCCTTGCCAAGTAACGTGCCGGCGACTGTACTACTAATATTTAGTAGTAAATTAGCAGATTTTGTAGGCCCGATGCTGGAATTTCTAGTAAAACCCTTAAAAAGTTACAGGACGTTTAAGGTGGCTCCTTAAATCAGACGTCTGAATTGAGGACCATAGAACTCGAAAACTAGCAGACGGATATTTTTGAAAATTTGGTAGAAATTAGTAGTACTTAGCGTGGTCTGTAAAAAATGGATTTTGTAGGGCTGAATTTGAGGTAGCTACAAAGGTTTGATTTTTCATAAAAATCCTTACATTTCACCGAGCTGTTTCTCGGAAAGTAATCAACCAATTACAACAGACTTTTAGTAGGATTTAGTAGCAAATGTGTCCTAATTATTAGTATAAAAATAAAATGGAAAAACTTTATAACTTCGCTAATACAATACTTTTTATGTGGCTCCTCAATCCCGACGGTCTATAGAAAATATATGTACGTTGCTACTAAAGTAGTTGATCAAATCGGATAATAATAGCACAATATAATAAAAACTATGATCTAGTTTAAGTTATTTATGGTCACCCTATACACTAAACTGTTAACGCTCAGTCTACATATGACGTGCAAAATGTCTGAAATTGTTTTCATTATAAAATTTCCTTTTTCGTAACAAAATTACGAAACCTATGTTTTTTTTTATATCAGATATATTGTGATGAAAACGTCTGCCAATTTTTTTTGACATAGCAGAAATGGGCGCCCGTAAAACTGGGTCGTTTCTGACCGGTACTTCCCACCGAGTCGGGTACAGAATCATCTAAACTAACGATTTTATATGGTTTTGGCCGTAAAACGATGTGACATGGTTTTGGTCGTGGGCTCTCGTACCACACATAATTGTTAAGGATGTTTATTATATTAATATCTTCTGAAATCCAACATTCTGCACATTCGTAGAAGTTTCTACTCAGTAGTAGAAATTTCTACTAAATATTGGTGCTATTGTTATCCGGTTTGATCAACTACTTTAGTAGCTAAATAACATATATTTTCTATAGACCGTTAGGATTGACGTCTTAAACGTCCTGTATATTTTTAAGGGTTTTACTACTAATTCCAGGATTGGGCCTACAATATCGGCTAATTTCCTACTAAATATTGTTAGTACCCGGATTTAAGCATGAGTCATGGCTGCTCAATCCATACGGACGCCTGCAGCTGCACCACAACCTTAAATATGACCACAACTTTCTGATACACGCTGTATAATAATAGTGTACTGCTAGGGCAGAACTGAAGTTTTTATTGGCTATTGAAATGAAAGTAACCAATAGAATTTTTGATTTCCTTTTGTTATAAAATATTTTTAGAAAAAATAACAGGGTTCTGCAAATTACAAATAGTTAAACAATAAAATATGCCGAAATTCGTCATCGGGAGAAAGTCTACAACGTCGTCGGGGACAAGGCGATGCGCCTCAAGTGGAGTTGTGTAGACGCGGAGATGGCCGATGGAGTACAGGTGTAACCGAATGGTGGCCAAGGTTAGGCCAAAGAAACCAGGGCCGTCCAAAAGCGCGTTAGATTGACGATATCGTCAAAGTAGTGGGAAAAACCTGCACGCACGGGAAGTATGGCCGAACAATGGGGAGGCCTATACCCAAATGTAAATGATTCCAGGTTGAAATCATGATGATGAGAATGGTAAAAAAAAATGAAAAAAAAAACTTACGCAATAAAGTGTAGCCTGAAACTAAAGTGAAATACAAAAACAACACTAAAGTGGCGGGAAAGGCCGCCATCTTGAAACTCTGATGATGGATTGACACGAATATTGCTAAATGCTTCAATTTATAGCGAATAAAAACCGGCCAAGCGTGTGTCGGACCACGCATAATGAAGGGTTCCATAGTTGGGATGAATCCCAAGAACAAACTTAACATTGTAGTTGAGAAACATGTTCTCCCATACAGAATGTATGGGAGAACAAATTTAAGTTGCAAATTTGAGTTGGTCGATTATTACTCGTTAACCTGTCAAGCCTACTTAGCGGCGAAAATATAAGGGTTCCTTGTTTACTACGGAACCCTAAAAAGTGCCAATTAAAGCTCGTATACACTAGAATATTAGTTTGCTTACACATTAAATATAGGTATTTTTGTGGTCCGCTGGTGTCGGGGGCAGGGTCCAAGCTACCGGTGGTTATGACTCCAGAGACAGGAACCTCCTTACGATGATCCTTCTTTTATTATTATTAGATAATTATGAAAATATATTTTCATTTCTGTAATGATCAAGTACGCTAATTGATAGTGTCGTGCTTTCCTATAATTTAAATACATGCGAGATATATGACAAAGACTGTGAGTTAATGCTATTATGTGTTTAGTTGGTAAGCTTTATATGAAAAACAAATAAACAGAATAGAGTACTAATTATGTGCTGCAGAAGTAAAATCGGGTTTAAATAATTTTGTAATCAGGCTGGGAATTGTTAAAAAGAACTATTCAACGTAGTTTTACAAAGTTGGTCCTATGAAGAGAATTAGTTTCTGTATCCAGGTCATTATACCGGTACTGTAAACGTTCTTACAATTTGATATCGAAAATAGATAGGTAAGTATGTTATGTATCCTAATGAGTTGTTGAATTATCTAGATACGATTTTTTAAGTCAAAGTCATACTTTGTCAATTTAACCAACGCATTTATGTCAATTTAACAATGCACAGGCACTTTTGAATTGTCAAAGGACTCAGTCATTCAGAAAGTTGAAACTAGTTGCCCATTCCAAAGCGTAGTAGGTTCTATGGAGAAGAATGGGCAAAAAACTCCATGGACACTCAAGTGTACCTATACCAAACGAATCCATCAATTATGTTGGTTTTGTATAATAGTTTCGTGTCAGTGAACATGCACCCTTACTTTTTGAATCTAATATTTTATTTTAATTAGATAAAACTCATAATTAGCAGTATTTTAGCTAATTTAGGCAGTAGTTAGTAACACTATAATCAATAAACTGATTATTTTAATTAAATTAATGGCATATAAGTTCGTTTTACTAATATCATGTTGTTTCTCAATAAAGGGTCGGCAGAGTAGGCACTCTGATGAATGATCAAATTCATTAACGATTGCTTATGGTCATAATCTGAATCATTTTGAAGGATTTTGCAAATCCATTGCTTCATGTGTTCAAAAAATGTATCTGCTCAACAACGTAAATAACGCAATGAATGTTGTTGAACTGTCAAAATGAAACAGATTGTGATTGATCGTGATTAATAATAACATTCAAAATTCAAAAGTCATTTATTCAAACTAGGCTGAGAATCAGCACTTTTTGAACGTCAAAATTACATAAGACAGTCCCCCAAAACGCCCACCCCTCACCACTTCCTAGTGCTTTAGCTGGGAAGAAGAAGTGGCGCAACAAACTCCCCAGCAGCACAGCTGTCTGTTCAGTTACAAAAAAATGATTCTATATAATAGTATGCAAAATGATATTTACTTTCTTTCATTGATTAATAACGCAATTAGGACTTCAATCGAATTAAATTTTGCACAATTGTTACGTTGTTGTATGTCGGGAAATATTGGCTACTGAGACATAGGCTTCTTGGCTAGTTTAGAAGCCAAACGTTCTACTTTAAACTGTGTCACTATTTTAAAACTTAACCTTAAGACACTAAATTACAATCTTTGTTTTTTAACCGAATTCAATAAGGAGGCGGTTCTCAGTTCGACAGTTTCTTTTTTTTTTCTGGTATTTCTTCGCCAATATTACGAAATGATTTTGATGATTATTTTTTGTCTGGTAGGTCATACTTCAGAGGTGGTCCCAAATAAATTTTATTAACTTTGCTTCGGTAGTTTTTGAGTTAGCAACAATCATACGTATTTTACCTACTTAATCTATATGGATGATATGATAAGTTCCTGTCGCTGTTGTGGTAGGTACCACAACTAACATGTGAAAAATAAAAACTTTTTATAAAAAAATTGAAACCGATTTAAAAAAAGAAACACTATTATATAGTTTTTTGTGTACTTAATTTTATGAAATATCCCAAGTTAGGCTTGGGTTGTTCGATTTTTCCGCAAAGATTTTCTCAGTAGCTGCCAGGAAATCGAAAATTAAGCTTGGTTGACAATATGCTCGCTTCCCTATTACATTATACACAAACATAACTGGTGTGAAAAGGGAGTTTACTATACACTACTGTGGCGGCATCTACAACGCCACATGGAAACCACGCATCAAAGACCTGACATCACACAAATCCTGCATCGCGCAAGCAGCGCAGCGTTTACCGCGCGATCAGCATATATATAACAGTCCGACATCAATCGTTGGGCAGTTGCCCACCAGACACGACGCGAAAATATAATTAACCATATATTTTCGCCCACATCATTTTCGCCAGTTTTGTTTAAGTTCCATGAAAATATTGTTGTCTATTCTTCCGTCGACAAAACTCGTTTCTATGGTGGTTATGCTACGCGTGCAGGCAGGACCAGGCAGAGAACAAAGAACATACATACTTGTATAATGCGTTGTTTGACAGGAAGTCAGGGAGTCTGGAGGTTCAGTAATCTGAACGACTACTAAAAACTTTTTTTTTTAATTATATTGAAAATATGAGATTTCTTTTTAATGTATCTTAGAAAATTGCGTGATTACATGTAATAAAGATGCTGTTATAAAAATTAAGGCGTTCAAATAAAATGTTGCTAAACGAAGACAAACGCATTTATAGCAGTCATAACCAAGTTGTTTACCTTTACAGTGCGTGGAAAGTTCGATAGATGGCGTTATTTTAAGTTAATGCTAAAAGTTGCAAGTTTTCGTGCTTGGTGTTTTAGGAAAATGACAACAGATGTCTCTATTGTTAATGTTTACGTACGCACTGGCACTGGGAACTGAATATTTATTTATGACAACCTTTGCAATAATATCACATTTGTAACCAGTTGTAATTGTAACATAATAAGACTAGTAGTTAGGAGAAACAGCAAATACATTACTTTTTAATCCCTTATCACAGAAGCCACACAAGGAACAACGTTTTGTGGACAATGGCCGATTTCTATAATTTGCGGACCGTTATTGGTTAAATTTAAGACTCTTGTATCTTTACCAATAATGAAACAAAGACCTCATAGCTTTGCAGAGTAGACCCACCCATATGGAAGTAGCTATTACAGGTCAAATTAGCTTGCGTATCTATTTATATGCCCAGTATGGCAATAAAAAATGTTACCAATGGTAAGCAAAACGATTAGTTTTTGTATAATTATAGGAACCGACCCTTCGAGCCACATACTTATGCTCGGTTCCTATATAGGTATTATAATCGAATCGAGAATCGATTACCAATGGTAAAATATTTTATTGCCAAACTGAGCATATAAATAGATACGACCATCTCAGAATACCAGATTCTTTAAATACCAGATTCTCAATATATCAGATTTCGTGCAGTCGAAATCAAAATATTTATTATAATAATAATATGAAAAAACCTCGGACCAAATTTTTTTAAGACTTTTAGGTTGGGAAAACGATTTAGAAAATAAATAAAAAGTCAATAGCACGTGGAATTTATTTCTAAATATTTAACTTAAACGATGGGATAGTAAGGTGAGTCCAGGACGAAACAGTTGTTGTTCTTGGCAGACATCAGGATGTAGCCGTCTTCCCCCCAGTTCTCTCCCCAGGAGTTCTTCACCAGCCAGTAGTCTTCTCCGTCACGTACTCCGTAGCCAACGACTGTCACTCCGTGGTTAGGGAACCTGTGCTCACTGAAAATGGAGAATATTGGTGAATAATTTTTTAAGGAATGTGAGTGAGGCGAAAATCGAACGGTTTTTGATGAGATGAGCAGTGTTGCATTTGAAGTATTGTAGAACAGTGCATATTAGCTTATGCCAAAATTATATTTGTAGTGAGGAAAGACCAAAGAGTATATATTTCTATCAAAAATAATCTGCTTAAAGCAAAAAAAAATGATGCTAATGATAATAATGAAGATATTAATGATATCTTACCAAGAGAAGTCGTAGAAGAGTCCGCTGGAGTAGTGGAACATCAGTTTAGTGGCGCGGATGGCGACAGTAACGGGTCCGTATTTGAAGAGAGTCAGTTTCAAAGCGTTAGGATTTCTGGGGGTGACGCGGGAGAACCCACGGATTTTGTATGGAGATGTCATGTTTTGGATTTTACAGAAGCCGTCCTGGAATAGAATAAAAATTACGAGTCAGTATTTATAAAAATGACATGATAAAAAATATTTGGCAGAAAATCTTAGGTGATCTCAGTACCTTTTACCTAACCAGTACAAGGGCAAGAATATGTTGAATCTTCTTAGATTAAATTTTAGGCTTTTATCATATTTCAACAAGATATAATTTTAAAATAAACATGCAACTCACATTAGCAGAGTAGAGTCCATAGTCCATCTCAGTGGGAATGCCGTGAGTGAGGACATATTTCATGGCGCCATCCAAAGTGCCTCCGCTGCAGCCCATATTGTCGAAGCTGTAACCCAATTTGTAATATTACTACGTATTAAGAAAAAATCAAGCAGGATTTAATAACTCAGTGCTACTTCTAAATCGACATCGCAAACCATCATAAAACCAATGTAGCAGCCTAAAACATATTTGCATAAGACAAACTATAATTGCTTAATACCATAATATATTGACTATTATAAGAAAAGAATCCTTTCCTTCCAGTTAACTTCTCAAAAAAAATCCGTAATGCACGCAAATAAAATTAATTCTAACCAAAAAAAGTGTTTTATTCTACTCTTAACCGCCTGGTAGTTCTAGTTGCTTACTACACGACACCAAAGATCACACTCACCCCCAAGCACAGTCCACAAGAGACTGCTCGCTCAGATCCAGCAGCCTTTGTCCGTTGACCCTGGCGACGGCTCCCTCGACGGCAGCAGTGGTGCAGAATGCCCAGCAAGAACCGCACTCACCTTGGTCTGGATAAATGGAAAATGATGATTAGATTTATGCAAGAAAATCAACCATATTTTTAAATGCCCCGTCTGTTGTGTGACCGTCTGAGAATCTTATAGAAGACACAAAGTTTATTTTAAAATCCACCACTTCGATTCCGTAGTACTCGTATTTTGGAGGAAACTCTAAATCCATTGCTTCATAGGTGTAGCAGACGAATTTTTAGTCCGCTCAAGTTGAGCATTAATTGCGTTATTGACGTTATTTGAAGTTGTTAAACTGTCAAAATATTTTACTTCATTGTATCACGGTCACGGACTCATAAGAGGAAGCAATAACAGCTGGATGGTTTACGTTGACCTGCACCACAGACGGTTTAATCATAAAGTATCTGGTGCAGGTAATTGAAATCATCATGAAACCTTAACTATAAGAAGCTCGAAGATTTGATGCTACCAACTACCATTTGCCTAGTGTTAAGATTATTTAACTCTCTCAAACAATTATTTTACTGTCTCTTAAAATCACTTACTCTTAACAGGAGTTACAGCTCCTTCCATCCTCAGATCGAAGTTCTCAGGCAGTTCCTGCACAATATCATTGACCTCCGTCAGAGTGTGAGGGAAAGGCATCATGTCAGGGTACTCATGTGTGGAGATGTAGGTGCCAGTCAGATACTTCAGTTCGTCGTCAGATTTGTCGGAGAAGTTGTTCAACTCGACCCTGAAGCCTGTGTTCTTGCGATTGTGTTCTTCGATCATCCTGGATTGTAAGATTAATTTTGGTGACAATCAGAATCTTTAGTGTACCGGGTATGGGCAGAGGTGCACCTGTAGTTACACCCACATTTCCACAGTTATGTTTAAGTCCTATGTCATAATGGGGGAGCCTATTGCCATCAACCGGGCACAGTCCAAACTCCGGGCTGCTATTGAGAAATTCCTTATGGAAAAACTCAATAACACTTTGCTCGACCTGGTAATTGAACCAAGGACTTCAGGCTCAGTAGTCGCACTAACGACTACTAGACCAACGAGGCAGCGACTGACTGAGCTAGGTGCTGTTTAATGGGCACTGATACTTGAAGTAAGGCTAGGCGAATAAAATTGAAGATATCAAATGCATGTTCGAATTTTGTTACGGTTACTGCGTATGATTATAAACCCAGTACCTACTAGTATCATCATTTAAGCTGAAAGACGACCACTGCTGGACATAGGCGTCCCCAAGTGTGCCCACATCGACCGAGCTAGAATGCTCACAACTATTATAAATATCATAACCTAATAACCTAACCTGCACAAATACGTTCAGTGGATGAAACGTATTTTATATAAAAATTGTATGTTAAAATATATATATCACGAGTGGGTTGGCTAATTAATTTCTGGCTAGACTATGATTAATTTAAAATTCAAAACGACATTTTTCCAAAAATTGTACCTATACGTTTAACGAATAAATTTAATACCAATCGAAAGTATGAAGCCTATAGAATATAAAAACGTTGGGTTGTCTATTTATTCCCTGACATAACTATGGGTTGGCAGGTATGAACAGGTAAGTTGATACTAGTAATTTACACCCATCTATTTAATAAATAAGTGTTTTATAAAAATAAGCACCATATCATGGCGAACACGATGTTGTCTGCGAAAAATCTGGTTTGAAAGACGGTTGGCGAGCTCTGAAAAGTGAAATTTCAAAATATCTGTTGTATAAATCCTATACTATAAATGTTCTTCTAAATAAAAAATATGATAGCGATATATGTATATTCATCTTGATTTTTTTTGTGTTTTATCAGGAAAGTAAATAAAAATAAACAAAGCAAACAGTAATTCTTTTTCAATAAAACCAAAAAATATACTATAAGGATCTTGCGTTGTGTGCTAAAATTTAATTATAGTATAATATATATATTATTATATTAACCTAAAATCACGCCTGTATTCCTCGAAGGGTTAGGCAGAGGTGAAACCGTGGGAATATTATTAAATTTCTTCTGTCGGGCCAGGATTTTTTTTGCCAAACCACTCGCGATATAGATATTTTTTAACATACTAAATTTTATATAAAATACGTACATCCATCAAACTTATGGATGCAGGTCGTTCCTCTTGGGATCCTCTACTATAGTAATAAGTGACTTCGTAACATAAATCAACGCGTCGACATAAGTACCTATTGTAAGACCATGAAGATTTGCTCTTTCATCATTGTAGCCATCTACTGAGGCTCATGTTTATCAAGCACTTTATAACTATCCAGTTGAGTAGCTCTGATACAAATTCTCGTTTCAAATAGGTAGTCTGTTTCCTAAATTCTCAAGACCAATAAAGCCGGGGCTTACCTCCAGTTCTTCTCAAAGATCTTCTTCCTCATCTGGTGTTCTTGGTCCTGGTACAGCTTGTTGTGGTGGTTGGTGTAGAGGTCAAAAGCCAGATCCAGCTCTGAAGGTAAGTCAGGGTGAAAGAACTTTATGTCCTTGTGGAAGTCCTTACCAAGCCATATCTCACTGCAGACGTCCTCTAGAAGTGAAAAGTAATTAAAAATTCAAAAGTCATTTATTCAAACTAGGCTGAGAATCAGCACTTTTCGAACGCCCGCCCTTCACCACTTCCTAGTGCTTTAGCTGGGAAGAAGTGGCGCAACACACTCCCCAGCAGCACAGCTGTCTGTTCAGATGGAAAAACCCGATTCTATAAAATAGTATGAATAATAATTTACATTAGGCAATACAAAACATAAAATTAAATTATTTATTATATGTCAGCTAGCACACGCCAATATACCAACAAAAACATCGGAATCTATACTCAAGTGAAAATAAAAACTAAAAACGTAAATATAACTACCCGAAGAAAAGCATCCAGGCATAAAGGGCGTGCCCGCTTACTTAAAGCTAAAGCTCTAATTTGAAGTCACAAATGATAAACTAGGACCATCGAAGTAAATAAACAGTTAATTACTTATAACATTAACAAAACCATGGTCAGCAAGACGACCAGACACCACAAGCAGCACCCGTTAACGAGCATAACGCAAAGATCAGCCATTACCCCCCTCGCCATATTTGAGGGAAGGAGGCAACCCGGCCCCCGACGCTACCGCAAGCAGTGACATCTAAGGGAACATGACCAACTTGCTGCCGGTTGCTCAAGCAAGAATAATTTATAACAAGATCAATTGTCGAGGTCGCTAGCTAAGCTAACCATATATTGCAATACAACTCATAAAATACATTGTAATGAGTGGATTATGTCAATAATAAAAGAAAATAATAGAAATTGACTTACACAGTCAAATAAAATAAACAATTATATAACCTGTCAGTAGGTAAGCCAATTCTAAAGAAAGAACACAAACATTTACTTGAGTTAATCACAGCGACCAACCATTCTTATCGTTGCCTTTGAACAAAGGTTGGATTTTACTTTAGCTTTAAACGCATTAAAATGCAAATCAAGCAACGACGAAGGTAGCTTGTTATAAAAGGTTATACCAAGCCCAAAAAATGAGTTATGAACCTTATGAAGTCGGTGAAATGGAGCTCGTAACTTATCCTTATTTCTGGTGTTAATATTGTGAGCATAAGAGAGGTTTCATCTGCAAACAGTACAATGTCACAGATATCCTTTTAATAAAATGGTAAGTCATTGATATATACTAACAATAAGAATGAACCCAGTATTGAGCCTTGAGGTACGCCTAACTGAACTGGTATCACGGAAGATTTCACACAATTAACATCTACATATTGGAACCTATTATGTTAATATAATATTTATTACTTTGAGAGCTTCGTTTTGAACACTGTAATAGCGTAGTTTATGCAAAAGCGTGTCATAGTGCACGCAATCAAAGGCTTTGGAGAGATCACAGAAAACCCCAATAGCATTTTATGAGTTCTCCCATGCGTTAAATATGTGTTTCAGCAGAGCAACACCCGCATTTGTGGTCGAACGACCCTTTGTAAAGCCACATTCTTCATCATGGAGGCTGTTTAAATTAAAATGCTTCGCCGCATCTGTAGTCTTAGGTTATAGTTTGATATGACTGATTTGCTACCAAGATTTACATTTTAACGATGGTACAATAGTTAGCATCCTAACAGACAGAAGAGTGCAGGGTCTTGAAAAAAAAAATCAAAATCAAAATATTTTTATTTCACACCACACACATATTTATTTTACCTATGTACATGGGCACTTATGAAAAGTCAGAAGCTAGGTACATTTCCTATGGAGAAAAGTCGGCAAGAAACTAAACGGTTACTCTTTTAAAAATAAATTGCTTTTACAATGGTTTAAAATTACAGTGTTAATAGGTATGGGGGGACAAAGTAGGCCTGTCAACAAGTACAGGTACTACAAATTTACAGTCTATTATGCCTACAACGTTCTCACATTCACAAAATACGGAATCTGTATAATCTAATCTTTGTTGCACCACTCATTTTCATCATGTTGCAAACCCGGACACGACATGTTGCCATGTCAAGCGCCGAACGCAGTATGAGCCACACCGCCTTTATAAGTGGTGTTGTCGGGCGTTGTTGCGGAAATCCATTATGAAATACAATAGACGACTTATATTTAGTTACCTAATTCGCTTAACTGTTCTTAAAGAGTAATAAAGGACTCTGTAAGAAATCGACACGTGTTTCACTTCTCAACGAAGCATCCTCAGGATGACGATTGACTTGTTGCTGAACTTCCGCTTGACTTGTTGGTAGAAATGAAACACATGTCGATTTCTTACAGCGTCCTTTATGACTCTTCAAGAACAGTTAAGCGGATTAGGTTACTAAACATACGTCGTCGTCTATTGTATTTTATAATGGCTTTCCGCAAAGTTACGCCTGAGTTCATTAACTATCTCCTTCTGAGCTAAAATACTAAGAAGAGGTGAAGGACGGGCGATTAAAGGCGCGTTTCCATTATGCAAGTGATGTTTTATGTTCTATGTTAGGGGGTTTGGTTTCCGCACTTAGTCCGTCAAGTGGACCATTGTGCGTGGGCCATAGCGGCCGTTTGGTGGTTATTCCAACCAGCCCACCTCCCTCCAGAAGCTGATTAGGTCTCCTGGTCTGTTTAGAACGTCTGTGTATGATCTGGGTGACCCGAGGGTTTCTGTTCTAATCTGGGTGACGCCCGTACATTCGAAGAGCACGTGCGCAACGGTCTCCTCAGCCTCCATGCACGCCCTGCACAGAGGACTGTCCGTTATGCCTATTGTGTGGAAGTGCTTGTTTAGCGAACAGTGTCCCGTGATGGTCCCCGTCACCAGGCGCAGGCCGTTCCTGTCCAGGCGTAGCAAACGCCTGGTCAGCCTGCTGTCCAAAGATGGCATAGCCTCCTTTGACTGCCTGCAACCTGGTGTCGAGGTCCACCAGCGTTCCGCTTGTGTGTGGGTGAACTTCTGCAGCCACCTGCGTATTTGGTTGAAGGGGATGGGTACGATAGGCTCGGGTCCGCAGACTGCCGTGCTGGATCCACGTCTAGCAAGTTCGTCAGCCGCGTCGTTACCTAGCGATCCGCTGTGTCCTTTTATCCATTGCAGTGTCACCGTGTTGCGGCTAGATACCGTTATATGTTCTAGTGCATCGTGACATTCTAGTGTTAGCTTCGAGGTAGTATATTTCTTCCGTAAGGATTGGAGAACTGAGGCGCTGTCGGAGAGTATGCGTATGTGGGTGTCCGTAACCCTCCTGGCTTCTAGGGCGTGGACCGCTTGTATGATGCCCACACACTCCGCCTGATAGACGGTGTTGAACATTCCCAGCGGTCTGGATATATTTATGTTGAGGTCATGTGAGAAAACTCCGACTCCGGTACCTGAGTCGGTCTTTGATCCGTCGGTGTAAACTCTCATCTCTTTTGGGCCTGAGTAGTCACACTGTTCTTCTGTAAGTGATATATTGTAGTGCCTTTGAAAGTGGTGTGTTTTCGGGGCTTTGTCGCAGGGTGATGCCATCATTGGCTCACGTTTGATCGCATCCTCCTTAATGCGTATGTGCTTAACTCTGGAGTCGTTGCATAGGGTTCCTGTTAAATGGAGCCTAAAGGTGGCCAGGGCCGCCTCCTCCCGCACGATGAGGTGCAGAGGTGGCAGTCCCAGCATTGCCTGTAGGGCGGCGGTGGGTGCAGTTCTCATACTACCAGTGATTGCGACGCAAGCAAACCGCTGTAGTTTTTCGAGATCTTTTTGGGCTGTGCACCGGTCTGTCCTGGGCCACCAGACCAGTGAGCCGTATGTGATAATCGGTCGGATGACTGTGGTGTATATCCAGTGGGTGACCTTGGGGCTGATATATGCAAGTGATTTGCATACTAGTTGCAAGTTGCATGCAAATTGTATAGTAGAAACAACAACTTGCAAACAAGTTGCAACTTGTATGCAATTAGGTTTAAACTTGTACGCACAATAATCAAGTCGGCACATTTGCACGCAAGTTGCAAGCGCATGCGGGATTACTTTGTTTATGACTTTATTACTTTGTAAAAATGACTGCTAAATGGGATACGGAGAAAACAATAATGTTTATTGAGGAATATCATAGACATGATTGTCTTTGGGAACCAAAAAACAATCTTTACAAAAATGTATACCACTAAAATCTTGTATGCAAGCTGCAAGTTGAACAAAATCGTGTTTCCAATTCAAATCACTTGCACACAAGTCTGACGTCATACATGTATGCAAACACTTGCATAATGGAAACGCGCCTTAAGGAACAGTCTATCTATGTAATTTTAACGTTAGCCTACGCGGTTGGCTTTAAGGCGGCGTCCCATTTAAAAGCGATAGTTGCGTTCATTTATGTCGCTTTTTGTTCAGGGAACCTGAACGCGTGGTCGCGCCGACAGGGGGCGCTTTTTCAAATAATAAATTTTAAAGGTCCGAATAAAAAAAACAGACCAATTAAAAACGCACGCGACAATCGTGTATTCGCGCGACGATCGCTTTTAAATAGGACGCGGAGTAAGTGGTAGAAGCTGTTTTATGCTGCCTTTTGTCATTCATCTATTCAGCAAGATATTTTTGATTTAGGAGGTAAACTTTAAACATTATTTGGCAGTAGTTTATTTTTTTTAAACCGGCCAAGTGCGTGTAAGACCACGCACAATAAAGAGTTCCGTAGTTGGGATGAATTAAAATTTATTCCAAGAACAAACTTAACATTGTAGTTGAAAAATATGGTCTCCCATACATTCCAACTGCAAATGTAAGTTTTAACGCACAATATTGAGAGATTTGCAATGTAATTTTAAGACCATAGACTTCTTATAGGTTTTCCTGTAATCTATGATTAAAGAACCATACTCCGTATTTTTTTTTTTTATTTATACTCAGTAGTTTTGGAGATTAGGCGGAGCGAAATGATAAATGTTTATCAATTTTCTTAAATATTTTATGGGACAAAAACATATTTTACAAATCAATTAATAAAAATAGCAAAATTATACACAAACTTAACTAAAACTATTGAAAAACTAAAATATAGCTTCGAAAAATTCATCCGCATCGCTGTCGACTGGTAATGTACCCAAGAGACTCGCCGCATTGCCACGTTGTATGGCAATGCTTAGCCTCTGCCATAAATATAAATAATAATAATATATAATAATAATCTTTTAAATATATTTTCTGAAATATATTTAAAAGTATTAATTTTAAAATTATGAAATAAAATTGAGATCCATGCCCTTTCATTTGCTAAGGCACACGAAAAAAAAAAAAAACAAAAAAACTTTGCAAGACTTTTTTTTTGTTTTTTTCTTATTGCCGCCAGAAGTGACCCTCATATTCAAAATTAATTTATTTTCGTTTTACGTCCGTGTTTGGGTCACATCAATACATATTTGTACCAAATTCTAATCCTATAAGAAAAATTGTCGGAGAAAGCAATACACAAGGAAGAGTGGAAATCCATGGAGGAAACTTGGCCCAGTAATGGGCCAATACAGATTAAAAAGCACAATGATCCTTACCGTCGATAGTAACGTCTTCCTCGGAGACGGTATCCCTGAAGTCGAAGAAGTTGGTGATGGTGTGGGTGTCCAGCTCCCCGACATCGTAGTTGTACTCTTTGTTCACTAGTCTATAGAGAAGGACGAGTGATTATGTTATATAATGTACAGTCTTTCATATCTTCGACAGTTTAATATAATATATTAACGCCAAACAGACGAGGCTTATACCCAGCAATAATGAATGTATGTAATATGCTATTGTAGAAAGAATAGCTGCTGTTAACTTCCTAATTTCATTAGCCGTCCCCCAACGCGACGAGTCTTGGATCAAAATATTACCTAGAACTTACATTAAACTTTAAGGGCCATTGCATTTTATTTTTTTACATTTCAAGAGTTTTGTTTGCGTCGAGGGTTTTTTTAACCTTTCCTTTATCAAGTCGGGACACATTATATGGGGTCCAGACATAATGTCATAATGGGACAAAAACATATTTTACAAATCAATTAATAAAAATAGCAAAATTATACACAAACTTAACTAAAACGATTGAAAAACTAAAATATAGCATCGAAAAATTCATCCGCATCTCTGTCGACTGGTAAAAAAAATATTTGAAAATCCGCAAAATTTCTAGTATTAGTTTACCGGCTTTCATATCCTCGGTCCACGGCACTGAGAAATTAATCAGGAAAATTCTAGCCTCCACACTGATTGACCCAAGGGCTGGTTTTTACCTTGGGCAGAGGCTAAGCATTGCCATACAACGTGGCAATGCGGCCAGTCTCTTGGGTACATTACCAGTCGACAGCGATGCGTATGTCATAATGTCATTACATTCAAGTATTGTCATTACTACTGACAGTGTGGTGGTTGGAATAATGATGTGATCTAAATATTTCAATAGTTTTACGTCAATATTGGAAGGAATGACAGTAATATCATCATACTGATAGTGTCTAGCCCCCCTATACCTTTTGAAACTACGCACTGAGCAGTCTATGGCATAGAAATGTAGGCAGACGTTGTCCTCTCAAAATTTCAATATAGTCTGAGTTCATACAAAAATGCCATAGACAAAAGGATTCTTAGTTTTTCCCGACTTTTCCAATTTTCTACGGGTAACTTTTCAAATTTCATCGATGTTTTTTTTCGAAATATCGATATCGTTTTCAAATGTTTTTTAAATATCAATACGGCATTATATCGATACTTTTTTTCTTGCATCTCTTACTCTTTATTGTGTACACCTTATGAATTACAGATAATTTTATCAATTAATCTCCCTGACTGTATTTGTAATTTTAAGATTTAGATTTAATTGTTAACTTACTGGACAGGTAGATCGATGCCGGAGTCAGTCTTGAACACGTACAGCGTCGTCTCCCGAACCAGCTTCGCTTCATATTCATCGGTGCTGGTCCATATGTCCACCACCTTATCGTAGAGAGTCATAGTCTGACCTGGGAAGATTTAACAAAACATCACGCCCGCATTCTCCAAAAGGGTAGGAAGACACACGCTTAAATTTTACTAGCAAAATCATCATCTAACCTTTTCCCAACTATGTTGGGGTCGGCTTCTAGTCTAACCGGATACAGCTGAATACCAGTATGTAAGTACATGGAGCGACTGCCTATCTGACCTCCACAACCTAGTTACTGGGTAAAACGACAACCTTTACTGGGGTTGTACTATTCAATGATTAACTCCTATAAATGAATAGTTTACCGGATATCCGACTGATATTGAGAAATTCCTGATGAAGAAAAACAATAACACTTTCCTCGAACTGAAAATTGAATCCCAGCTCAGCAGTCGCAATCAACGAGATAGTAAAAAAGCGGCCAAGTGCGAGTCGGACTCGCACATGTCATGGCTTTTGTACCACCGTACAATACGTACACGTAGTATGCGTTCTGTGAATATTTCAAGTGTCAAAAGTGAAAAGTGTACGCTTTAAAATATACAATTTATTAGGATATAGAACCCTCAAAAAGTAGTAGTAGTATTTATTTTTTATTTCTGCCTGAGTATAGTTCTCGATGTTTTTGGTTGGTATATTGGCATGTGCTAGCTGAAATATGGCTATTAATTTATAATTTAAAATTATGTTTTGCGTTGTGAAATGTGAATTATTTTGCATACTATTATATAGAATCTTTTAATTTATTTTTTATAAAATTAAAATTATGACTACTGGAAAAACGATTTTATTCTATAAATTAATTTATAAATAATTTTAATAATCTATTTTAAATTAATAATCATTTGCCTAGTCTTTTCCCAACAATGTTGGGGTCGGCTTCCAGTCTAACCGGATGCAGCTGAATACCAGTGTTTTACATGGAACGACTGCCTATCTGACCTCCACAACTTAGTTATAAGGTAACATGACATCCATTGATAAGACTGGCTGTCAGGCTTTCGGGCTTCTGACTACCCGTAAAGAATTTCAAAATCTATGAATGACAGCCGGGGCCAAAGGCTTAACGTGCTTTCCGAGGCACGGAGGAGTCTCGGTATGTAAAGGATGGTCACCCATCTACGGACTGACCTCGGTAAGTGTTGCTTAACCTTCGATCGATCTGTGCGGCAGTTAGCCACAAACTCCTCTAAATATATATATTTTTTTTTTTTTATGAATGTGAGGATAATATTTTTAATGAATGTATTGTAAAATTAATTCATAATAGAGACATTTAAAGCATGCCGTTGGACATGCATATAATATGCATGTCCAACGGCATGCTTTAAATGTCTATGTCTCTAGCATTTAATTTATAATATATTAACATTGTAATGTATTGCACGTCAAATGTCTGACTTTATATTAGCTACTTATTACTTACTATATGACCAACACTATACCAATAATTATTGCAAATACATGATTGATTTATTGATATCGATCAACAGTACAGCCACATTTCGCCAGTTATCTTTAAGCCCCATGTAATAGGGGGCAAGCCTATTACCATCAACTGGGCACATTTCTAAACTCTGGGCTGTTACTGAGAAATTCCAAATAGGAAATCCCATTAACACTATGCCCTAACTGGGAATTGAACCCAGTACCTAAAGCTCTGCGCTCTGCAGTAGCGCTTGCTATCACTAGACAAAGCGTGGTGATGTTATGGTATACAGGGTTGTCCAAATAGTGACATTATTGAAATAAAATAAAATTTTAGAGAGGACAAAAAGTCAACTAAGAAGGTTTAAACAAGACATCACAGACAGATAAATAAAAAATCCGGAGTCCAGATAATAAAAAAAATATTAGACACTTATTTTTTTGTTTTATTATATTAATAACAAATTATATAGATAAAACGCATTAAAGTTGGGGAGTGGGGGCTCGCTACGTCACAAGTCAGTATAAAATCTACCGGACAGTGACGTCATGCCACATTTTAACTCAATGAATTGCCATAATCTATTGATTGCGAAAAAAAATTTAAAAAAAACGTGTCCAATATTTTTTAATAATATGTATATAGGACGGAAAACATATTTTTTTAGTCGACATCATTGAAGGAGTACACGTAAAAGAACCTTTTGTATTGTTGTTATTTATATTGTATCTATGTATCCTTTGTTGGTGACCCCAAATAAATAAATAAATAAGTAGATTCTGCCATACCTGTGTAAGTAAGCTCAGACACGTCAGGAAGAAAGTCAATCTGCTCATCATCTACAGTCCTCGACATACACACCTCTTCATTGGTGACTTCTTCAGTGGTCATTGGGTGTTTCTGAAAGAAACAAATGAAAAGAAATATCAATCAAAATTTTACATTGCGATTTGACATGTTCAACCGATTATAAAAAAACTCAGCCAAGAGCGTGTCGGGCCACGCACAGTGAAGCATTCCGTAGTTGGGATGAATTTATCCCAAGCACAAACTTAACATAGTAGTTGAAAAATATGTTCTCCCATACATTCCAACTGCAAATTTAAGTTTGTACGCACAATATTGGGAGATTTACCATGTTATTTTAAGACCATAGACTTCTTTTAGGTTTTCCCGTAATCTATAAGTATAGAACTATTTTATTTATTTATTTATTTTATTATTTATGTACACACAGAAAAATAGATACAGATAAGACATAATCATAATTATGAGTACAAAGGTACTGCTTATTTCTTAAGAAATTTCTTCCAGCAGACCTGCGATAGGAGAAATGAGAAAGAAATGTAGACAATAGTGTGTGAGAACAATATAAATATGCGAATATTTATGTATTTTTTTCGAAATTTTAGTATCAGTAGTTTCGGCGATAAGGGGGGAATGGTCAATTTAAACCTATCTTTTTAAATATCTTTAAACGTATTTATTTTAAAATTATGAAAAAAATATTTGAGACCCTCACCACATGTGTTTTCATTTGATATGTTACACGGTACAGTTTGTAAAACTTTTATTTAAATTTTCCTGTTTGCCCTCGAAACGTGTCCCCCTTATTCAAAATTCATTTAGTTACGTTACATGTCCGTGATTGAGTCACAGAAATTGATATGTATATCAAATTTGAACTTAATCGGTCTATTAGATTCGAAGCAAATTGGCTGTGACAGATGGACAGCCACACGAGTGATCCTACAAGCGTTCCGTTTTTTCCTTTTGAGGTACGGAACCCTATAAAGGAGTTTCTGTGCCTATTCAAACCATAAAATATATATTATTCTTAATAATACATCTATTATCATAGAGAGCCAGCGATTTTTTCAAAATTTCATCATCTATCCCAATTTATTTGGGGTTGACGCAACATATTGTCTTCTTCTTCCATCCTTCTCAAATACTGAGGTCTCAAAAACTACGTGACCAATAAATTTTGATTTTATTTTCACTATTGTAATTTAGATTTCAAAATTGTCATACCACATAAGCGTATCCAGTGTCCCCGTAGTACCACTTCTGGACGGTGCCGTCGTAGTAGTCAATGCGGGAACGGTTCAGATCGCCATTGTACCTAGAACAAGCATGCATATGTAGAAGAAACAACCAATGCAATACGGCCGATTCATCATGGCCGGGCCATACTTTGCGCAGAAGCCTACGCAATTTTTTTTTAGGAACCAGATGGTAACATGGGGCGAGTGTGAGTGAGAGAAAGTGCGCAAAAGTTCAGAGAAACTGTTCAGACCGGCCATGATTCATTGGCCGTATTGTACCTAAGAACAGCAGTCAGATAAGAGTGGTGAGCTTTTAAAAAAAAGGAAGCTTACTTTTCAAGCTGTCTGATACAGTTGATAGTGGTTACTTAAGTTCTTTCTTTGCGTCATGTTTACCGCAAATAAACGTATTTTCTTTCTTTTTTTTTCGTTCTAGTTCAATCTCAGATTTGATGCCATCAACTGCATCAGACTGCTTGAAATTTATTTTTTGTCCAGAATCATGTAATGAATCCATGGTAACAGGTTGCACGTCAATATCCGTGCCACCCTGTTTACAACATGTAAAAAAGCCCTGTCCGTTCTGTGAGGCTGTTGTTAAGTATCTTACTGAGAGTTTATTTATGTGGAAATTTTCAAAAAAAAAAAAAAAATACGCGTTTTTTTTATTGGGGAATTTTACTAGGTTATTTATTACATGGGGCGCGGGCGGCCACTGTGCGTTATTTAACGGGTGTCTACAAGTCATAACTTATAAAAAACTGTTGAAAATGTGCAAAGTTTTAATGGAATTGGGATCATTTTGGTACTAAAAGTGTGAATTTTAAATATGAATAACTTTTTTTAAACATTTTAAAAGAGTAACGGTGGAGATTCTTGCCCATTCTCCTCCATGCGAAAACTAACTTTTGGAAGGGGTGACTAGAATCAATTTTTTTTTTTCGTATATTTTTGGCGTATCAAAAGTGCCTGGCCTATTTGAAATAAATGATTTGAATTTGACTTTGACTTTATTTTCAATATTGAATAAGATTTTATATTGCTTTTCAGTACTGTCATTGCAGTACTTTATGTGTTCCTTTCGGATAGGACAGGGTTTTTTTTTAACAAAAAAAAAAGATTTTTAAATTATTCTTGAATTCCTTTTTTGAGCCCTTTTATATTTTAAACAGTATAAATGTATCTATTTTTCTGCATCGCAAATATACACACTGACACACCTAACTATAGTTGAAATGAAATGAAATGAAATTGTTTATTCTGTAAACAATTTCATTTCATTTACTGTTGTTTTACTGTGACGAAATAACTTACCAAATTTCGAAGTTTTCTTTTAGAGATGACTTAAAATTGAGCTTTTCTCCCTTAAAGTGGTATTCCGTTGGCCATATTATTTCAATATCGTCATCTCCTGTATATAAATAATATAAAAATCAATCATTTGTATTTTAAAACACCATGCCTGTAATCCCCAAAGCGTTAGGCAGAGATGGGTTGGTGGTGTTAAAAAATACGACAAAATACAGAGTGTCAAATCTAAGGGTCCACACACACCCTTAAATTACAGACAATCAAACTGAACAACTTTCTCCATGGGACCAAAATCGTAATCGCGAAAAAATAATCAACCGTTCCATACATTTGGTCGATTGGAGAAAATTAAAAATCGAATGAAAAGTTTTACAATAAAAAAAAAACTTTTTTTCTATTAAAGTACAGCAAACCAAAGAGTTCTTATTCCATACGTTTAAGATGCCGTCGACTAACAAAATTATGAAAATATAACATTAGGGTTTTGAAAATTATAAGTTACAAGGTATAGGTAATTTGTAAAACAACAAAATATGCCGAAATCCGCCGTCGTCGGGCGAAAGTCTACGACGACGGGAACAGGGCGACGACTGAATTGGTGTTGGGCAGGACATCTGGTTAGACACAGAGATGGCTGATGGAGCAAAGCTGTGACCGAATGGTGGCCAAGGTTAGGCAAAAGAAACCAGGGCTGTCCAAAAGCGCGTTTGGTTACACGAAATCTTCAAAGTGGTGGGAAAAACTTGGATGAGGGACGAATGGAACCGGTCATACTTCCCATGACCGAAGAAAGGGAAGGCCTATATCGAGCAGTAGGTGAATCCAGGCCGAAATGATTTTATTTATATTTATTTATTTATGATCATGATGATGGTGATAAAATATAAAAAAAACAACTTACGCAATAAAGTGTAGCCTGAAACTAAAGTGAAATATAAAAACAACACTACAGTGGCGGGGAGGGCCGCCATCTTGAACCTCCAATGATGGATTGACACAATTATCGCGAAATGCCACTATTTATAGTGAAAAAGTGCAAATTTAAGGCGTGTGCACACTAGAATATTGATGAAGATGAAGAATTCATATTAAATAATTATAAAATATATTTTTAAATATTTTAACAAAAAACAATTAAAATTTAAAAAAAATGTGGTTTGCCGGTGTCGGGAGTGCAAGCTACCGGTGGTTAGGGCTCCAGAGACAGGGACCTCCTCACGATGATCCTTCCTATATTATTATTAAATGTTTGTAAAAATATATTTTCTTTTTACACAAATAAGAGTACTAATTATGTACAGCAGAAGCAAAATCGGTTTTAAATATAGTATCCTAATAAGTTGCTGAAGTATCTAGAAACGGTTTTATAAGCCAAACTCAAACTTAAAACATTTAAGTCAATTTAACCATTTAATTCAGAAAGTTGAAGCCCATAGTTGCCCATTACAAAGTGTAGTAGGTTCTTATGGAGAAGAACAGGCAAGGAACTCCACGGACACTCAAGTGTTTTTTTGTTTTGTAATGGTTTCGTGTGAGTGAACATGCACCCTTACTTTTTCAATGTAATATTTGGTTTTAATTAGATAAAACTCATAATTAACATAATTTTAGATAATTTAGGCAGTAGTTAGTAACACTATAATCATTCAACTGATCATTTTAATGAGATCAATGTGAGATATGTCCCCCCTTTGATAAAGACAATTTAATAAAACAGTAAAAAATAATTATCAAAATAACAATGACTAAAGTGTAAAAATAATTGTAAAAACATTGCAAATAATAAAACTGTATGGTGTAGAGGTGTATAACTATACTTAACCATTTAATTATGCAATAAGACATTAAGTTAACAGGAGGCATTTAGAAAGTGTATAATAACAAAAATATACATACGGATGCTTAAAATTAAACATATTTGGTAAAAAAATAATACGTTGGTCAATAAGTTTGGCAAAAAGCTTTTAAACTTATAAGTTAACTTAACTTAAACATTTCTATATGTGGTAACGATAACTTAAGACTAAATACATTATAAGTTGACATAATAAGTGTGAGAACACAGAACACTTCACCGCACTTCACGTTTCACATTGATGTCTTCATTACTTTAGGACTAGCCACAAAAAATATTTTAAATGGCAAATCTTACGGTCTTTTTAACAATGCGACCCGATCTTGTTGTGACAAGTGGCTCGGTTTTGTCGAATGCGACCCCATTCGACAAAACAGAGCCATTGGGTTGCAACCGGAATTTTGCTGTCGTTTTGGGCGAAACGAAAACAGCCAGTCTATTCTGTAATAATCTCACGGTGAAAACTTAGGTGGAGTGAGCTTGAAGTGAGCTGTCATTCCGCTTACTGCTAGGGACTGACAGCTCACTCCGAGCTCACTTCACCTAAGTTCTCACGGTGAGATGGTTACAGAATAGCACTGCTGGTGCTGGTGTGGTGACTCAAAATTGCAGAGCTAGTAATAACATATGCAGGTTTAAGACGATCAAGAGAAATAGTGACTTTTCGAGAACTTACTTGAACGACGTAATGCTTATCGTGTCGTTTGAGGATTGTATGCGGACTTTCGTACGGTGCTGTTAATCAACGTTTAACTTCGTTTTTAATGAAAACGTAGTCCAATTTAGTTAAATCCTTGCGTACGAAAATGTTGCTGTTATCAGTGTATTTCCTTGTAGTTGGTTGAAGGTTCGGTAATATTTCCATGAGTTTGCATGTTTAATCAGTCCTGTTGATGTTTGCTTCGGTGGGAACAAATAAATCTCCAGGTGGACGCATACTTTTACCGTAGGTCATCTGAGCGGAGCTGTATCCTAAGTTGTCTATTCTTCAAAGAGTGTCGGCGGCGTTATTGAGCTCGGCCTTAACATACTCTATTTTGTTGCAAAACTGAGAAATAAAATCCAATTGACGAAGACGTCTTGGTGGATCTGATTTTGATTCTTTCTTCGATAAGGTGAATATTAACGGCTTGTGATCGATTAACACTGTGAGATCATGCCCTTCAATCATATACCGAAAGTTTTTTATTACCATGTACATACCTAATAATTTCCTGTCGTAGGTACTGTATTTTGTCGGAGCGCTGCTTAGTTTTTAAAATAAAATCCTAGTGGTTCTAATTGTTTTTGACTAGTTGGTGGAGTGTTACGCCTACGCAGGTATTCGCTGCGTCGATCATTAAGATTAGTTTTGATGACGGGTCTGGATGCGCAAGAGTGACGGCTTCACTTATATCATATTTGCACTGATTAAATGCTTCGATTGCCCAAGATTGTCTTCGGTCCAAGAGATTTTTTGTTTTGTCTTTTTTCTTGGCATTGTACAAATATTTTTCTAAAACAATTTGAGTGTCAGCTGCTTTAGGAATGCTCATTCGGTAAAAAATTATAAGACCGAGGAAGTGCCTCAGTTCTTCGATGGTTTCGGGTTGCTGATAGTTTATATATCTTCGATGGATTCGACCTTTTCTTCGTCCGGCCGTATGCCATCACTGCTAACGCGATAACCGAAAAATGTAAGTTCGGATTTTCCGGATTCGCATTTAGAGGTATTGATTGTGACGCCAAATTCACTAAGATGTTTGAATAGTTCTTTGAGATCATGAATGTGACATTCTTCTGATTCTGAAGCAATAAATATATCATCCAGGTAGCTGAATGTATTGCGAGTATTTTTCAAAACTTCATTGATAAATCTTTGAAACGTTTGCGAAGCATTTCGCAGACCGAAGCTCATTTTGTAATCTCAAACAGACCAAAAGGAGTTATTATTGCGGTATTCGGTGTGTCGTCAGGTGCAACTGTTATATCATAGTAAGCACGTCGAATATCAATTGTAGATAGTATTATTTAATTTTTAAGGATGTATGTAAAATCCGTTAAATGAGGAATCGGGTGGCGGTCGGGCTCGGTGATGGGCGTAATTCACCGTTTTTCTTTTAAACGATGTGTAAAGCATTTGCCCATGAGCACGGACGAATGCATATTCCTAAATATACCATGCGTTGGAATTAATCCTCTGCCACTTTGTATTTTTCAGCGTTAAGTGGACGTGCTTTTTCGTAAACAGGTTCACGGGTACAAATATGATGCATTACATTGTGTTTAGGTGGATCCTTGATAAACTCGCTCTTAGTCTGGGATTTCTGTTAAAATGCGGTGGTATTTATTATCCAAATCGATGACTTTTATTGTAGGAATATTTGAGGCATCTCCTAAGTTTGTGTTCCTAGAGAGTAGAGTGACTTTGTCTATCAACATCAACAAGCAATTGATGTTTGGCTAGGAAATCTGCCCCTATAATAGATTGCTGTACATCGGCTAGGACAAATTCCCAGGTAAAAGCTCAACGTAGGTCAAAATCCAAAGTCATTTTCAGAGACCCATATGCTTTAATTGTTGTACCATTGGCAGCAAATAACGTAAAATCAGCGGGTTGACGATTCGCGTTTTTGTAGGCAATAACTGAAATTTCGGCGCCGGTGTCGATAAGAAAATGCGTAACACTTTTCCAGTCGGTGACGGTCAAGCGATGTGTTCCTTCGACACCTACGCTCGCCAAAGCAGGTGTCGGCTTTAGTTGAACGCCTTTTTGATGCATTGTTCGTCGCCATATTTCGTGGCGTTATCCCTATAAATATAGTGATAAAAACACACACTAATTTTTTGTCTCCCCGTTGCACTGTTTGACGCCTGTATTTATTTTGATTTTCAAAATACCGACAGCGCGATCGTGACCGTGATCGCGACCGATAATTGACACGACTCCTATTGTTGCTCTGGCGCGTGTTTTCTAAATCACTAATTTTAGTGTTTAACGCGGCAATTTCTTTATGTAAATTATTAAATTGTTAATCAATTATTGATTGTCTTGGCATAGCGACAAGATTTAGTGAACAAACTTCGGATGGCCGTGATGTTTCCATTATATTACGAGTATCAGCAATTGCTGCGACATTGTCCAATGTAACATCGCAGACAGTGACTAGTGCGCGGACTGTTTGAGATAGGCGATCTAACCACAAAATTTTGATGGTGTCTTCGGGTATTTTATTCCTTCCGAGTGACCGAGTTCTCGCATTTTACGAAGGAGTTGAGTGGGTCGTTGATCCCTTAGCTCGACTTTCGTAAGCTGCAACGTATGTAATTGCTTGGACTCGGATTCTTTATATGCCGAAATTAACCTATATTTTAGAGCGTGATATTTACCGTTCTTAGGCAGGTTCTCGAGAATGGCTAAATTGACCTAATTCGTCTCGACCTAACATAGCTATAACTAGTTGGTATTTATGTACTTCACCTGCTTTTGTGCACCGATTATGGCCTTGAACTGATAGAACCATAGTCGCGGACGTGCTGCCTAGAAATCGGCGATGCGGGAGTTGATGGTGATCGTCGTGGCGACTGGTGCTGGTCTACGGTCTAACACGGACCAGCTTGCTGAGGTGCGTAGATGCTAACAGGTGCGGCACCAGCCGTGGCGGTTGTGTGCGCAGGATCGACGGTAACGAAGGTATAATCAGGGGCAGCAGCAGTGTTAAGGTTGGGCATCTCGAAATTTCGTAAGATAGTTTACAGTAACAACACTAAAGAATGTCTTAAGTCTGTATTAAAAGCAGTTGCACTCGCGGGTCACAGTATGGAACCATATTGTTTCGTCGGGGTCATCAATATAGAACTTTTGTTTGGGAGTGCTATATGTTATTTTGTTAGGTATATGAAATGAAATTGTTCATTCAATATTACACAATGAATTTAATGTTGAAGTTACTATAACTAAACACGTCTTATAAACAAGTAACTAAGATTAGGATTATGACTATATAACGACGCGGGTGACGCGGGATGCAGTTATTGACTGGGTGTCGTATCGTATTCGAACTGTCTCTGAACTCACAGACGGGTGGCGTCTTAAGTACTTGAGTTCGCAGGTTGTGTGCATGTGTGGGTTACATATCACTACACGTATTTGTGTGTCACTGAAATTTCGGGAAACATTGGAAACGTTCGACTTTAAACTGTATCACTATTGTACGACTTAACCTTAAGACACTACATTGCACTATTTGTTTTTTGTATACTTAATTTGATTAAATATCCCAAGTTAGGCTTGGGTTGTTGGGTTTATCTGAAAAGATTTTCTCATTAGCTGCCGGAAATCGAGAATTAAGCCTGGTTGACAATATGCTCGCGCAAGCATCGTTTACCGTGCGATCAGCATATATATAACTTTCCGACATCAATCGTTGGGCTGTTGCCCACTAGACACAACACCCGTCTGGTCGAAGGATCCTCCCTTTTCTATAGAGGATGAGTGAACTTTACACCCTGTTCCTCATACCTTTATACGGGTGACCCCGAGTTTTAGTATCTTGACCAGCAACATGCGGCGGACGCGCATTCCTGGTCATCACCCTTAGCCTCGTCAGCAATCTTGGCACAGCACCTGCACTTTCAGCCGGTCCACAAGCAGAGCCCTTTCTACCCTCTCCTGGTCGACGCCAGCAGTCAGCCACAACCCAGCGCTGTACCACATCTGAATCACTGGATCATAACGCAGCGCCACCCCAACTCACTGGGGAATCACCGCAGATAGTTCCGACTCACCGCCCGCGAGCTATACGGCAGCCGGTTCCGACTAACTGGAACCATAACTGGCACTGTAAAGAGTCTCAAGATACAAGACTCAGCCCACTATCGACCTCCGGTCTCCGGACGGGAGTGATGTGGTGGCATCTACGACATCACATGTACGTCAAACAAATCCTGCATCTGCGCAAGCAGAGTTTACCGCGTGAGCAGAATATACATAACTTTCCGACATCAATCGTTGGGCAGTTGCCCACCAGACACGACGTGAAAATATAATGAATCATATAATTTTGCAAATCATAAAAACATCGGGGGCGAGCCTATTTCCAAATTGATTCCAGGCAGGACCAAGCACGACCAGGCACATAGGTACTGAGAATTTCTTCGTTAAGTATATCGCGTTGCCTGACTGAGGGATCGAACCCAGGTTCCAGGACTACTATACTTCAACTGAATGAAACGAAATTTAAATCTTATATTAAACGCACACTATGCAGCCAAGCATATTATAAGTTGGGGGATTACATCGCTGATAAAAATGCTTGGCTCAACGCTGGTCCTGCTCCACAAGCATAAACTAATTGATTAGCATTTGAAAATACCGTTGGAGCTGCTGAAGATTTTAAAAAACTATTTTTGCATTGTATAAATTCAATGTCTTAGCATTGTATAATTGCATGGCACACGTGTGGGCACCATGTACCGACTATAAAGCTACCATTTAGGTACTGAGTATGTCTTTCATTGACTTGAATGTGCCCTGGCGGCTGAGAGTATGTCATGCTCACTCTAATGTCTCGCTGGCGGTGGCGCGTGTGTTGGATCATTTAGCTCCCTTCAAAATGGTTGAGCTGAATGGTGCTAATCCATGCGTCATGTTCGTGAACGGGCGCCGTCAGTAGGGACTGGTCATCTCTTAGCTGCCACGGCGATTTTAATTTAATTTATATTTTTATTTCTAACGGACGCTTTTAATGTTTTGCATCGTTCTCACATGTATAACTTCAACTTGAATGATGTAACCAATATTATGTAACCATCTTATTTTATTTAAAAGAGTGTCCGTGGAGTTTCTTGCCCGTTCTTCTCCATAGGTACCTACTACGCTTTGGAATGGGCGACTAGCTTCATATTTCTGACTGACCGACCCCTTGACTATTCAAAAGTGCCTGTAATTGGTTTATTTGAAATAAATGCTTTGAGTTTGAGTTTGAGGAAGTCAGAGAGTCAGGAGGTTCTATAATAAGTTTTTAGTAGTCTGAACGACCACTAAAAACTTATTATTTTAATTATATTGAAAATATGAGATTTTTTTTAAATGTTTCATAGAAAATTGCGTTATTAGCATACATCCTGTGTAATTGAATGACCCATTATAAGATGCTGTTGCTGTAAAAGATGTTGTAAAATTAATTCGTTCAAATAAAATGTGGCTAAACGAAGACATAAACGCGTTTATAGCAGTCATTGCAAAGTTGTTTACCTTTACAGTGCGTGGAAAGTCCAATAGATGGTGTTATTTTAAGTTATTGCTAAAAGTTACAAGTTTTTGAGCTTGGTGTATCAAGATAATGTCTAACTGTTATTGTTTACATACACACTGGCACTGGGAACTGAATATTTATGTATGACAACCTTTGCAATAATATCACATTTTTGTAACCAGTTGGAACATAATAAGACTAGTAGTTAGGAGAATAATCTGCCTTCGCAGGAACACTCGGATCTTATGTCTCCTCTTCAACGTCTTACACAGCCCGTCTTATCCTTCCTACCTGCGTGAGCGTTTTTCTTACGCTCGCCCTAGCGACGCACCGTGTAGATCACACCTTAGATCCCTCCTTAAATCTCATCCTCATAAAACAAGCTACTATTCCTATTCCTTCTCTGTCCACGCAGTAAGGTTGTGGAACTCACTTCCGCCTAGCATTCGTGATTTAAAAACTGTTTCACAATTCAAATATCGAGTAAAAGATCATTACCTTTCCTCTCAACTGTGAATATTTATATACTATAGTATGTATGTTTATATATTTAAGCTCTATATATTTATTTAAGTATATATTAATTTATTACGTTATACGTGTAGGTTTATTTCAATATTTTAGTTTAAGACTTCGCAAATTTATATTTTTCTCTTGTTCTCACACACTATTGTCTACATTTCTTTCTCATTTCTCCTATCGCAGGTCTGCTGGAAGAAATTTCTTAAGAAATAAGCAGTACCTTTGTACTCATAATTATGATTATGTCTTATCTGTATCTAATTTTCTGTGTATAAATAATAAAATAAATAAATAAATAAACAGCAAATACATTACTTTTTAATCCCTTATCACAGAAAACACAAGGACCAAAGTGTTGCGGAATAATAGTCGATTCCTGTAATTTGTGGACCATTATTGGTTAAATTTAAGACTCTTGTACGAGTATCTTTACCAATTATGAAGCAAAAACCTCATACCTTTGCATAGTAAAACCTCCCATATGGAAGTACCCATCCCAGGTAAAATTAGCTTACGTATCGATTTATAATTATGCCCAGATTGGAAGGTAAGGAAAACGATTAGTTTTCCTATATAGGAACCGAGCATAAATTTGTGACGCGAGGGGCCAAAATTTTGTCAGCCTTAAAAGGCTAAAACTGAATAAAACGCAAATATCAATAACACGTGGAATTTATTTCTAAATATTTAACTTAAACGATGGGATAGTAAGGTGAGTCCAGGACGTAACAGTTGTTGTTCTTGGCAGACATCAGGATGTAGCCATCTTCTCCCCAGTCCTCTCCCCAGGAGTTCTTCACCAGCCAGTAGTCTTCTCCGTCACGTACTCCGTAGCCAACGACTGTTACTCCGTGGTTAGGGTACTCGTCCTCACTGAAAATTGAGAATATTGGTGAATAATCTTTTAATGAATATACCCGGGTGTCAAAATAACTACTGCCCGAAATATGTTATTGGGTAGCAAACCAGCTGGTGAACTAACTGATAGTAAGTGGTCACTGCCACCTATGGAGATCTAAAATACCAGAGCAATCGTAAATGCATTGCCTTCACAGAGACGAAGCAAAGTCAAAGTCAAATCATTTATTTCAAATAGGCCCGTATAAGGCACTTTTGAAAGTCAAAAATTTACAAAAAAAAAAATTGATTCTTCGTATGGAGAAGAATGGGCAAGAAACTCCACCGTTACTCTTTTAAAATGTTTTACAATATTTTGTATAAGTACATTAGTTATATAATTATATGTGAGGACGATGCACCTAGAATAAAATTATTATACCACAATAGGTAAAAAGAATTAAGAATTAAAAATGAAGCAACAACAGATAAACTAATTATGTGATAGATACATGGTGCTCACATATTTACAAACATTGTAAAAGTAGACGAATTAATAAGTCAGTGTGCGAGGAATTGGTCATAGAATGTAAAATCAATGTCATATAATAAAAAATAATAATAAAATATACACTTAAATTTGCAACCAGTTTGATTTTGTCTTGATTCTAAATTATTCTATGGAGCAGGACCAGCATGTTTCCAAGCATTCTTATCTTGGATATAATCCTCTAATTTGTAATAATTATGCTTGTTTACAAAGTGTACTTTTAATATGAGCTTTAAATTTTCTTTCATTTAATTGCAAAATATCACAAGGTATTTTGTTGTAACATTTAACACAGTACCCCATAAAAGATGTAAGTATGTACTTTAGATAATCTGAAAAATGGTTGATCTATTTTATCTTTATTTCTAGTATTAAAATTATGTCTATCACTTATTTTATTAAAAAGATGTCGATTTTTTCTAACATACATAATATTTTCATAAATGAACTGGCAAGGTACCGTCATAATATTAATCCTTTTAAATAGTTCCCTGAGAGATTCGCGGTGACGTAGATTATAAATGGCTTTGCAAAATAAAGATGGATTCAATGTCAGCAGCCCGACCCCACAGTAAAATGCCATACGACATAATACTGTGGAAGTAACTAAAATAGACCAATCGCGCGGTTTCTACGTCTGTTAACTGTCTTATCTTTCTAACAGCATAAGCGGCTGAGCTTAGCCGCCCCGCAAGAGATGTTATGTGAGGTCCCCATTGTAATTTCTCGTCTAATGTGATTCCCAGGAAAACAGTTTGATTAATAAATTCCAGTTTTTCTCCGTTCAATATGATGTCATATTCGCTACTTCTAACATTAGGTAATTTAAATCTAATGCATTTGTTTTTTTTTTTATTTAGTACCAAATTATTTACCGTAAACCAATGTTGGACCTGAAGAATAGAGCTATTCACGTCGTCAAGATTTTGTGACCGTCGATTGATTTTAAAGATCAATGATGTGTCATCTGCAAATAACACCATCTTCGGTTGATTTTGAAGTAATTGGGGTAAATCATTAATGTAAACTAAAAAGAGGAATGGACCCAATATTGAACCTTGAGGAACGCCCATTGCCATTTCAGACCCCAATGAGTTTACGCCGTTTACTTGAACTTTAACCTTTCTATCTTTCAGGTATGATCTTAGTAAATCAAGAGCTGTATTTCTAATCCCATAGTGCTCCAGTTTCAGCAGAAGTGTCTCATGGTCTACGCAATCGAACGCCTTCGAGAGGTCGCAAAAGATACCAATGGCATCAAAAAGGCATCAAAAATGTTCTTTATTAGGGTGACACCGGCGTCAGTGGTACAACGCCCTTCATTTTTTTAACGCCGTTCATGAAAGATGGAATTTTTATTAAAGTGACGTAACATTTGATTGAGCATCAACCTTTCAAACACCTTACTGAGAACTGGTAGAAAAGCTGAAATGTCTTATGTCTGTGGAACTAATTAGGAGGATATTGGACTATAGGACCCTTCAAACCGAAATGCAGTAACGCTGCTTGGAAACAGAACGTACTTTGCTGGTTGACCTCTTTCTCAAAAACCTGTACTGTTAATTACTTGGCTACTTTTTTTATTTATAAATTACGATGTCTTACCCAGAGAAGTCTTAGAAAAGTCTACTTAGAGTAGTGCTTCATGAGCCGGCTAGCGGGAATGCCGACAATAACAGGTCTGTATTTGAAAAGAACTATGATGATGATGATGACGCTGATGATAATAATGAAGATATTGATGATGTCTTACCAAGAGAAGTCGTAGAAGAGACTGCTGGAGTAGTGCTTCATCAGTTGACTGGCGAGGATATCGACAGTGACTGGCCCGTATTTGTAAAGACCTATGATGGTGACGATGACGTAGATGTTCATGATGTTTTTCCAAAAGACGTCATAGAACAGGTCGCAGTTAGCATCGGCTGATTGGCGTGGATGGTGACTGTGACCAGTCCGTATTTGAAGAAAGGGGTGATGATGATGATGGTGGTGATAATATTAAAGATATTGATGATGTCTTACTAAGAGATGTCCTGGAAAATCCGCTGCAGTAGTACTTCATCAGTTGCCTGCCGTTGACGGCGACAGTGACGGCTTGACTGGAGTGGAGGCCGACAGTGACCGGTCCATATTTGTAAAGAGCTATATCAATGATGATAATGACGATACTAATGAACATATTGCTGATGCCTTACCAATAAAAGTCGTAGAACAGTCCGCTGGAGTAGTATTTCATCAGTGGACTGGCGTGGATGGCCACAGTAACGGGCCCGTATTTGAACAGAGTCAGTTTCAAAGCGTTAGGATTTCTCGGGGTGACGCGGGAGAACCCACGGATTTTGTATGGAGATGTCATGTTTTGGATTTCACAGAAGCCGTCCTGAAATAGAATAACAATAATGAGTCAGTAAGAAAAAGTGTAATAGAACTGGGTTTTAAAAAAATGACCATGATAAAAAATATTTGGCACAAAATCTTAGGTGATCTCAGTACCCAGTACAAGGGCAAGAATATGTTGATTGTATATTCTTAGATGACGTTTTAGGCTTTTATCATATTACAACATGCTGATAATTAAAAATAAACATGTTACTTACATTAGCAGAGTAGAGACCATAGTCCATCTCAGTGGGAATGCCGTGAGTGAGGACATATTTCATGGCGCCATCCAAAGTGCCTCCGCTGCAGCCCATATTGTCGAAGCTGTAACCCAATTTGTAATATTACTACATATTAGGAAAAAATCAACGAGGACTTAATAACTCAGTGCCACTTCTAAATCGACATCGCAAACCATAACACCAATGTAGCAGCCAAATAGATATTTGCGTAGGACAAACTATAATTTCTTAATTAAATAGTACACACATAATTTAATTTATTATTAATTTATATTATTATATATAATTTATATTATTTTAATTTATTATTTAATACTACCACAGTCCATAATATGTTGACTAATATAGGAAAAGAATCATTTCCTCCCAATTAACTTCAGAAAAAAATCCGTAATGCACGCAAATAAAATTAATTGTAACCAAAAAAAAAAAATATATAATATTATACTCCGCCTGGTAGTTCTAGTTGCTTACTACACGACACCAAAGATCGCACTCACCCCCAAGCACAGTCCACAAGAGACTGTTCGCTCAGATCCAGCAGCCTTTGTCCGTTGACCCTGGCGACGGCTCCCTCGACGGCAGCAGTGGTGCAGAATGCCCAGCAAGAACCGCAGTGACCCTGGTCTATGTAGATAAATGGAAAATGATGATTAGATGTATGCAAGAAGAAGTTAATACAGTCCCAAATCCAACTATCTTTTTAATTATTTTGTAACGTGTACTACAATGCTTTGTCTTTGAATAAATAAATAAAAATAAATAAATGCCCTGCCTGTTATGTGACGGTCTGAGAATTTTATAGAAGACACAAAGTTTATTTTAAAAACCAGCACCACAATTCCGTAACACACTCCGAAGGATTTGGGAGGAAATTCGTAATCCATTGCTTCATAGGTTTAGCAGACGAATTTTTTGTCTGCTCAAGTTGAGCATTAATTGCGTTATTGACGTTGTGAAGAAATCTTCTCTTAAAGCCACTTACTCTTAACAGGAGTTACAGCTCCTTCCATCCTCAGATCGAAGTTCTCAGGCAGTTCCTGCACAATATCATCGACCTCCGTCAGGGTATGAGGGAAAGGCATCATGTCAGGGTACTCATGTGTGGAGATGTAGGTGCCAGTCAGGTACTTCAGTTCTTCGTCAGATTTGTCGGAGAACTTGTTCAGCTCGACCCTGAATCCGGCGTTCTTGCGGTTGTGTTCTTCGATCATCCTGGAAAGTAAAATTGTAAGTTTTTTTTTGGTGACAATCAGAATCTTTAGTCTACCGGACGTAGGCAGAGGTGCACTTGTAGTTACACCCACATTTCGCCAGTTATGTTTAAGTCCTATTTCATAGGGGGCGAGCCTCTTGTCATCAACCGGGCACAGTCAAGACTCCGGGCTTCTACTGAGAAAATTCCTTATGGAAAAACTCAATAACACTCTGCTCAACCTGGGAATTAAACCCAGTACCGCAGGCTCAGCAGTCGCACTTACGACCACTACACCAACGAGGCAACGACTGACTGAGCTAGGTGCAACAGGCTTTATTTGACGTAAGGCTAGGCGAATAATAATTGAAGATATCAAATGCATGTTTAAGTTTTGTTACGGTAACTACGTATGATTGTATACCCAGTACCTACTAGTATCATCATCAACATTTAAACTGGAGAACGACCACTGCTGGACATTAGCGTCCCCCCAAGAGTGCCCACATCGACTGAACTATACTAACGGACTCATCAACTGCATCAAAATTCAGAATTACTTTTGAATTTTTTTTTTCTGTTAAGTATGAAAACTTTTTAGATTAAACTAAATGAAAATGTCGAGACTGTCCATTAATGATTTAAAAAAAACAAAATTTAAAAATAGAATTGCAGTAAAAGATAAAATCATAGCCGGGAAAACAAAATGTATGCATAGTCTCAAATTCGTGTGATATTAGAGTAAAGTTTGAAATTAATTCAAGTATATTAAGTAAAGTTTAAAAAAAAACGAACCAAACTATAGGTTTCAATTTAAATTTGTATTTAAAAAGTTTGAATACTTGGTTAAAATGTTTATTTCAAAGGCGCCTTGAACATTGATGCAGTATATGAGTCCGTCAGTGTAGTATGTTTACAACTATTAGAAATATCATAGCCTAGTAATAAGTGAGTTCGTAACATAAATGAACGCGTCGAAATAAGTACCTATACAATAGACCATGATGATTTGCTCATTCATTATTGTAGCCATCTACTGAGTGAGGCTCATGTTCATCAAGCATTTTATACCTATCCAGTTGAGTAGCTCTGACAAATTCTCGTTCCAAATAGGTAGACTGTTTTCTAAATTCTCAACATCAATAATGCCGGGCTTACCTCCAGTTCTTCTCAAAGATCTTCTTCCTCATCTGGTGTTCTTGGTCCTGGTACAACTTGTTGTGGTGGTTGGTGTAGAGGTCGAAGGCCAGGTCCAGCTCCGAGGGTAAGTCGGGGTGGAAGAACTTTATGTCCTTGTGGAAGTCCTTACCGAGCCACAGCTCTTCGCAGTCGTCCTCTAGAAGTGAAAGTAATAGTTTGATGTAAATGACTGACTTGCTACCAAGATTTACATTTTGACGATGGTACAACAGTTAACATCGTCACAGACAGATGTGCAGCTGGAGACTTAAAAAAAACAAAATCAAAATATTTTATGTCACATAAACCTACATGGGCACTTATGAAACGTCAGAAGCTAGGTGCATTTCTTATAGAGAAGAGTCGGAAGAAACTAAACGGATAATCTTTTAAAAATAAATGGCTTTTACAATGTTTTCAAATTACAGTGTTAATAGGTATGTGAGGACAGTGTAGGCCATTCAACAAGTACGGGTAATACAAATCTACAGTCTATTAAGCCAACATCGTTCTCACATTCACCAAATATAAAGGAATCAATATACGGAATCTATATGTATAATCTAATCTCTGTTGCACCACTTATTCTTCTTCTCAGCTAAAACACTAGGAAGTGGTAAAGGACGGGCGTTTTAGAAAAAGTCTTAGATGTGATTTTGACCTTAGCCAACGCGCTTGGTTCTAAAGCGGCGTCCTATTTTAAGACCGTTTATTCCGAAAGTAGGCAACGTCGCAAATAGATGTCAAATATTTCCCTGTTTTGATTAATTTGCCAATATTACTGTATGGAAATAAGAAATGTGGCTAACTAGAGTATTAATTGATGAATTTGATGTTGTAACCGTTTTAGACGTAAAAAAGTTATTTGGAAAGTTTCCAAATACTTTTTTTACATCTAAAACTAAATATTCGGTGTTAAGATTTTAATTATTGCATTTCATATTAATATTTTCACTAGTTAGCCACATTTCGTATTTCCATACAGTAATATTGCTAAATTAATCAAAACAGGTAAATATATGACAGTTATTTGCGACGTTGCCAACTTTTAGGATAAACACTCTTAAAAGCGATCGTCGCATTCATATGTCACTTTTTAGTCGGGGAACCAGAACGCGTGGTCGCGCCAATAGAGGGTGGTTCGCGCGACGATCGCTTTTAAATAGAACGCAGGACAAGTGGTAGAAGCTGTTTTATGCTGCCTTTTGTCATTCATCTTTTCAGCAAGATATTTTTGGCAGCAGTTTATTTAAAAAAACTGCCAAGTGCGTGTCGAACCACGCACAATGAAGGGTTCCGTAGTTGGGATGAATTTATCCTAAGAACAAACTTAGCATTGTAGTTGAAAAACATGGTCTCCCATACATTCCAACTGCAAAAGAGACTCCCATATTCAAAATTAATTTATTTACGTTACACGTCCGTGTTGGGATCACAGAAATGCAATGTGTACCAAATTTCAAATAAATTGGTCCAGTAGATACGGAGCTAATCGGCTGACAGACAGACACCCAGCCAGCCAGCCAGACAGACACACGAGTAATCCTATAAGGGTCACAAGACATAACCATAATCACATTCGTCGATGGCGTTATTAAGTTAGGTTAGTTAGGCAAGGCCACAAGAGACAAAACTATGTATGACAGAATTTAAAAAACGACATAATGAATAAAAATTGCCGGAGAAAGCAACACACAGAAATCCATGAGGGGAACTTTGCCCAGTAATGGGCCAAGACAGATTAAAAATGATGATGATCCTTACCATCGTCGACGGTAACGTCTTCCTCGGAGACGGTATCCCTAAAGTCGAAGAAGTTGGTGATGGTGTGGGCGGCCAGCTCTCCGATATCGTAGTTGTACGCTTTGCTCACTAGTCTGTGGAGAAGGGCGAGTGATTAATGCAATGTAATGTCTTTTATATCTTCGACAGTTTAAAACGCCAAACAGACGAGGCTTACACCCAGAAATAATGAATATATGCTATTTTAGAAAGAATAGATGCTGTTAACTTCCCTTTAAAATTGTTTCCATAAAAGCCTTATTCCGAATATAAGGAACACTTTGTAACAGTACACTTTATGAATGACAGATATAAATCAGAAATAAATATCGGTAATTAATGGATGATGAAATGGCTATAACACAGCAAATTGACGTAGGGTGTCAATTGGCATAACAATAAAATTAATGTCCTTGACTGTATTTATTTGTAGCTTTAATTGTTAACTTACTGGACAGGTAGATCGATGCCGGAGTCAGTCTTGAACACGTACAGCGTCGTCTCCCGAACCAACTTCGCTTCATATTCATCGGTGCTGGTCCATATGTCCACCACCTTATCGTAGAGAGTCATAGTCTGACCTGGAGAAGATTTAACATAACGTATATGTTATCGGCAATCTGTATAATCCGGAATTCTTACGAACTTCCAAACACACTTTCGCCTATTTAACCCCTTTAGGGGATGAATTATCAAAAATATTTTCTTATGCTCACCTTCGTTATTTATGGAACTCTTGAGCAAAATTTTATGCTTCCAGACCCAGCGGTTTAGGCTGTGCATTGTCAGTTAATTTAAGATTTTTATTTAGTAAATTCTTCCATACCTGTGTAAGTAAGTTCAGAAACATCAGGAAGAAAGTCGATCTGCTCATCCTCTGCAGACCTCAACAGGCACACCTCTTTATTGGTTTCCTCTTCATTGGTGATTGGGTGTTTCTGAAAAAAGAAAAAACAATTAAATCATGTACCTGCGTTGGGATTTGACACTGTTAACCGATTATAAAATGAAATGAAATTGTTTATTCCGTAAATAGGATATCGGAATAACTTTTAGACATCCTATTAAAAAAAAAATAAGCTAGTAGGTCGGATCATTTGAGTGAGGACCATGTAGATAAGTGTCTGAAATGGTCTTTTGAGGAAAGAACCATACAGATTTGAGTGGACCTGTCCTATCAGTGCAAGCATTTGTCAGTAATCGTGGAGCTCAACTCAGAACTTAAGGAGCTCAACGACTCGACGAACAATACCAAAAACAGACATTTGGGTAGGCCGCTTATAGTACTCAATCTGCCAGACCAACTGAGAAATAAAAAATATCCACATAGTCCTTACATTATAAAACAAACAAGTGCGTGTCGGACCACGCACAATGAAGGGTTCCGTAGCTTGGATGAATTTATCCCAGGAAAAAGCTTAACATTTTAGTTGAAAAACATGTTCTCCCAAACAGAAATACGAAAAAAAAAATACAAAAAGTTTTATTGGCAAATGAAAATTTGATGACATACAGAGATCTTACATAGATACAATTAAGACTAAAGGTACATCACAAAGTTTGGTTTTGACCGTTGAACCCCAAACTAAGCAGGGCTTGTATCTTGGGGGTCGGAGTGCGATTGACAGAAATAAATATGTCACTTTAGAGGGTTAGCTTAGTAAATCGTATATTATATTGTGTGAGTGTGTGTGTGTTTGGGTGAGTGTCTTTGAGGATGAAAGTGTAAGAGAGGGGTGTTGTTTGCTGGCACTTTGGCTTGTCGATGCACGTTAGAGAAATGATTCTGTTTCGGTGTATGTTAGTTCCAGAAGCCATTTCTTTAGTACACTTTTAAGGCGAGCGGATAGCAAGTCTTTGATGTCCAGTGATTTGCAAATCAAATCAAATCAAATCATTTATTTTTGTTGAATACACTGTTACAATGGTGTTATAAGAATTACATGTTTCAAGTGATTCTACCATAAGGCATGCAAAAATTTATACAGTTATAGTTATTCATCAATTAATCAAAATAGACATTAAAATAAAAAAAATTAGATGAAATAAGCACGAATTGTTATAATAAGTTAAAGTCATAGTGGAGAATAAATTATACATTAAATAATAAAAATATTTAGATTATTTCAATGTCAATGTCAAAATTAGTTATTAAGCGATACATGCATAATTCAAATGCAGCAAATGTGTGTGGGTTAGCTGAGAGTAAGCTGGACTGCGTCTGACCAAAAGAAACTTCGCTGGCGGAGTTGGAATTCTGAATGCCCGCTTAGACAAAAATTCATTATAGTCAGCCCTTTTGGGGAGGGTCTTGTGAGTGCGGACAATTGCAGTTAAAATGAAAAGTTGCCTCACGCGGAGGACTTGAATTTCTCTGACAGATAGCAAGATAAACCTTTCTTAAGAGATCTAGAGGCGAAGATTCTTCATTATGAAGATTCGTTTCCTTGTTATGCCAGCTAAAGCAGAGATATGTGGCCAGAAGAAAAGCCTCGAGTCAATAGTGATGCTCAGATATCAGACTGACGAGGTGCGATCAATCTGGCGGCATGTGCAGTTTGCAGAGTATGAACCTGACGAAAAAGGGCAAGAGTAGGTCGTTTGGAGGACTAGAGGTTGAGGTTTTCGAGAAGGCGATGTATTTCGTTTTTTCAGTATTAAGTGACAGTAAGTTTTTATCAAATGCCTCTATAATAAAGTCATATCCTCCTCTATCCGACTGTACACAAGGTATGAAATAGAATCACTGTGTCATGCGCGTAGGTTATTATTTCGGCGTTATTTAATTCTAGGCTAGAGATGTCGTTTATGTATAGCGTAAAAAGCGTAGGACCTAATATGCTGCCCTGAGGGACCCCATAGTTCATAGATAGCTGTTGGCTACAGTGATTATCTATTTTTATAAATTGCATGCGATTAGTAAGGTAGCTTTTGAATCAGTCGTAAGTCACTCCTCGAATTCGAAACGTCTCTAATTTTCTCAGAAGTAAATCCACCGACACCGCATCGAAAGCCTTGGCAAGGTCTAGAAAGACCGCGATGCACTTATCTCTGTTGTCCGTGTGAGAGGCTATCCCATTCACCAAAAGTGTCACGGCATCCTCGGTGGACTTACCCCTGCGAAACCCAAACTGTCTGTCTGAGACCAAGCAAATGTAAGCTAGTCGATTATTACTCGTTAACTTGTAGAGCCTACTTAGCTGTGATAGTTTTCCTTTTAGTTTCGTTATACATACTACTGCCGTGAATTTTTTTACATATGCAAAACCAACCATTTAGCTGGTAGGGGGGGACACTTGACTGTAACAAAAATTAGCAAACTCAAACTCAAAGCATCAGGGGCGATGCCTTCAAACAACCCGATTCCTACTTGCTTCCCTTCGAACACAACCACTCTATCGTAATTAAATTATACGGTGTATCAAATAGTTGATATCCGTATAATTAAAACATTACAAAGCGCCTACATTTTTTTTGTCTATATGTCCCAACAACAAAACATTTTGCTCTAAAATAACTCGTAGGCGCGTCCGGCTTATCGTGAATTCAATTTCTATAGAAAATAAAGTCCGTCTTGACGTCACTTCGGTCACGTGACACCGCGGTTTCTTAGCAGCCGGGTAAGCCGCTCTGTACCGAGTTACGATAGAATACGCATGCGCGTCGTGAAACCAGAATGAAGGAGCTATTGTTCGGTCAGTTCGCTCAGTTGTTCGGTTGTTGTCGTTGAACTTCGTAATGCGTTCGGCTCGGAGTTCGGACATCCCATCATTGGATTGACAATGTGTGGTTGTTTTTTGACGTAATTGCAATAGAAAAAAAAGTACAATTAAGTAGTTAATTTGCTTTTAGTTCGGTCAGTGTAAACTGAATTTTATATTATTTTATTATTGTAGAGTGAACAGTGATTAAGATAGTGTTTATGTGTTTTGAGTTTAGTGAAAGAAAAGTACGTTGTAATTAGGTATTTGGGGTAAGTAGATAGTTTATTAAGTTGAAATTAATGTTAATTAATTTAAAGTAGATTTTAAAGGTAATTAGTAGGATTAGGATGGCGGCATGTAAATTATTGTGTGATTATTTGTTTTGTGACGAAACGTGCTTTTCAAGGTTATTCAAAAATAAAATAAGTTAGGCCGAGCTCGCCCATATATGACTATAAATTGCAAACGACGCGATGGTTTTTTCAAACATTTTAAAGTTTCCCTTTACGATAAATATCAAATTAAATAAAATGCATTGTTTCCCGTGTTTACCTATCTTAGATTCTAGTAGTTCATGGAATAAAGCTTTTACATTTTAAACTGACGAATTCATCAAAAAACATGTGCAGACTGAAAAACATGTAGCTGTTTTATGAGTTCGGGACTGGTAGGAATAGAATTATTTTCACTAATTTGCATGAAGCTCTTATTCGGAAAGTAAATCGAAATACAAATACACGTTTGTTAGGTAAACAAGAAGTAACTTTTCGCGGCCACCATGAAAGTTGAAGTGACGTCATAACAATATTAATAAGCAATCTTTTTTTGTTTTTCTTCTTTTTTTTAAAGCTCCGGCTTCCTTCTTTCGTTTCGTCACGCCACGCCACTGCAAAGCATTTATTTCAGATAAACCAATTACAGGCACTTTTAAATTGTCAAGGAGTCGGTCAGTCAGAAATATGAAGCTAGTCGCCCATTCCAAAGCGTAGTAGGTACCTATGGAGAAGAACGGGCAAGAAACTCCACGGACACTCTTTTAAATCAAAATGTTGTTACAAAATATTGGTTACATCATTCATGTTGTAGCAGTTTAAAACTTAATACGAGTATTTCGCAAACGGGTCTTTGAATCCAAAAATAGTTTTCGAACACTCACATTATTTTTGAATGACCTTTCCAACGAAACGCCATACCATGGGATACACGAGAAAAAAAAAATCCCCACTTTACATGTAGGAGACGGGGGAGGTAACTTAAAAAAATATATTTTGCATGATTTTTTCACTTGGTCGGCGTTATTAATATGTATACCCATGCCAAATTACAGCTTTCTAGTACTAAAAGTATTTGGGCTAAATCGCAGTCAGATAGACAGACGGACAGACGGGCAGACAGACGGATATGGCGAAACTATAAGGTTTCCTTGCTGACTACGGAACCCTAAAAAGGAGTTTCTAAACCTATTCAAACTAAACATCATTCTATTGCCCTTAACCCAATTTATTTGGGGTCCACGCAACATGTCTTTTTCTTCCATAGTTCTCAAAGACTATGTAACAAATGTTGATGTTATTTTCACTATAGTAATTAAGATTTCAAAATTGTCATACCACATAAGCGTATCCAGTGTCCCCGTAGTACCACTTCTGGACGGTGCCGTCGTAGTAGTCAATGCGGGAACGGTTCAGATCGCCATTGTACCTGGAACAAGCATGGTTATGTAGAAGAAACAACCATGTGCAATACGGCCGATTCATCATGGCATAATCAGCCTATAATGTTCCCACTACTAGGACACAGACCTCCTCTCTATGAGAGAGCCGTAATCTACCACGCGGGCCCAGTGCGGGTTGATAGATGTCACATGTCTTCGAATTTTTGGTTCTAGGACATGCCGGTTTCCTCACGAAGTTTTCCTTCAACGTTTTTAAAGCAGTGGTAATGCAATAATTAACAAAAAGTTAAGCGCCTGTCTGGGCTCGAATCTACGACCTACAACTCGTCAGTCGCGGCCGTTACCACTAGGCCACCACTACTCTCCGATTCATCATAGCCTTTCCGAATTTTGCGACGAAAGTCGCGCAATTCAATTGTTTATGAACTGAAAAACTAAAATGAAAATAGACAAAATAACAGATGAACAATCACAATCGGTCTTTTTGTCTATTCTTCCGTCGACAAACCCCGTTTCTATGGTGGTCATGCTACGCGTGCAGATGGTGAATTTTTCAACAGTTTTAATCTCACGGAAATAATTCTATGTAAACTAACGAAGTTCATAATTATACGGTGACATAATGTATACCCTTTCCGTTACACGTTGTTTAGTAGTAAAACTAATGGATAAACTACGAGAACAGTGGCTCGAATTTCAAATACCTTCTACATATGTACAGACACTAAGTTAAGTTCCAAGTCGATTGAGAGCGTCCGGTCTGCACCAAGTGCAGAGGGCAACTGATAACTGTTGAAACACGAAGTTTGCCGAGGGACATTAAGAAAATAGTTGTACTATTGTACTTATGTATTTCAATATTTTTAAAATGAACACATACAATTTATAGAAATCGTAAATACTCGAACAAACTCTTTTCAGGTTTTGAATTATTCCAATTAATTACACCTTGTAGGTTTACCAGAGAGAGAGAGAGCAGTGGTGGCACAGTGGTATCGGCGCTTTACTTTGTGTAAATAATTTCATCACCACTGCTCTCAAAACGGTGAAGGAAAACATCGTGAGGAAACCGGCATGTTCTAGAACCAAGAATTCGAAGATATGTAACATCTACCAACCCGTACTGGGGCCGCGTGGTAGATTATATCTACCACGCGGCCATCCCCCCTTGAAAAGAGGAGACCTGAGTCCTATCAGTGGGAACATTATAGGCTGAATATGTGTAAGTATACATATGAGGGTAGAACTTTTAAAATTAAAATAACGGACTTTCGTTTGAGTTTTTTTTTTTAAACAGTGCACCTATCTATTTTTCTGTATCGCAAATCAAGTACACAAATATACACACACATCTTACAATTTTTTTTTTACTGTGACGAAATAACTTACCAAATTTCAAAGTTTTCTCTCAGTGATGATTTAAAATTGAACTTTTCTCCCTTGAAGTGGTATTCCGTTGGCCATATTATTTCAACATCGTCATCTCCTGTATACAAAAAAATATAATATTCAATAATTTGTATTTAAAAACACGTAACGTAACACAAGACGCCTGTAATCCCCGAAGTGTTAGGCGGTGGTGTGGTGGGGTTTAAAAATACGACAAAATACAGAGTGAATCACAAAGGTGTGATCAAATTTAAAGGTCCACCCACACCCTTAAATTACAGACCATCAAACTGAACCACTTTCTCCATGAGACCAACATCGTAATCGCGAAAAAATAATCAACCGTTCTTTACATTTGGTCGATTGGAGAAAGTTAAAAATCGAATAAAAACTTTTTTTTTTTATTGATGTACAGATAACCAAAGAGTTCGTATTTCATACGCTTAAGATGCCGTCGGCTAAAAAAATAATGAAATTACGCAATGTAATAGAGATCTACTGGAATAATTAGTAACAATAATGTAAATTAATTGAATAGATAAACAAAATTAATTCCAACAATAACAACAATAATTGTTTTCTGCATTTTTGAATAAAATATTTTTAGTTCTAGAAAAAAATACATTAGGGTTTTGAAAATTACAAGTAGGTAAAGGTACTTTGTAAAACAATAAAATATGTCGAAATCCGTCGTCGTCGGTCAAAAGTCTACGACGTCGGGTACAGGGCAATGCGCCTCAAGTGGAGTTGGGCAGGACATCTGGTTAGACGTGGAGACGGCCGATGGAGTAAAGCTGTGACCGAATGGTGGCCAAAGAAACCAGGAGCGCGTTAGGTTGACAATATCGTCAAAGTAGCGGGAACACCTGCATTAGAGACGCACGGAACAGGGAAGTATGGCAGAAGAAAGGGGAGGCCTATACCAAACAGTAGTTGACTCGGGCCGACATGAAGATAATGATGATAAAGTATGAAAAAAAAACTTACGCAATAAAGTGTAGCCTGAAGCTAAAGTGAAATATAAAAACAACACTAAAGTGGCGGGGAGGGCCGCCATCTTGAATCTCCAATGATGGATTGACACAATTATTGCGAAATGTGAATTTATAGTGAAAAAGGGCCAATTAAGGCTCGTACACACTAGAATATTGATGGAGAATTATTTTTCTTTTATTACGATATTAATTTTCTTACGTATTAACTTTTTTAAATATATTTACAAAAAACATTTAAAAGTATAAAAAATAGTGGACTGTTGGTGTTGGGAGCAGGGTCCAAGCTACCGGTGGTTAGGGCTCCAGAGTTTATAAAAATATATTTTCTTTTATACGTTCAAGTACACTAATAATTGATGGTGCCTTGCTATCCTATAGTTTAGATACATGCGAGATCTATGACAGACTGTGACTAAATGTTGTATATGTGTTTAGTTGGTAAACTTTATCAAAGTCAAAGTCAAAGTCAAATCATTTATTTCAAGTAGGCCCGTATAAGGCACTTTTGAACGTCAAAAATTTACAAAAAAAAATAATTGATTCTAGTTGCCCCTTCCAAAAGGTAGTTTTCGTATGGAGAAGAATGGGCAAGAAACTCCACCGTTACTCTTTTAAAATGTTTTACAATATTTTGTATGAGTACATTAGTTATATAATTATATGCGAGGACGATGCACCTAGAATAAAATTATTATACCACAATAGGTAAAAAAAAAAATTAAGAATTAAAAATGAAGCAACAACAGATAAACTAATTATGTGATAGATACATGGTGCTCACATATTTACAAACATTGTAAAAGTAGACGATCCTCCTAAGATTCCACAATTTATAAGTCAGTGTGCGAGGAATTGGTCATAGAATGTAAAAACAATGTCATATAATAAGAAATAATAATAAAATATACACTTAAATTTGCAACCAGTTTGATTTTGTCTTGATTCTAAATTATCCTATGGAGCAGGACCAGCATGTTTCCAAGCATTCTTATCTTGGATATAATCCTCTAATTTGTAATATGCTTGTTTACAAAGTGTACTTTTAATATGAGCTTTAAATTTTCTTTCATTTAATTGCAAAATATCACAAGGTATTTTGTTGTAACATTTAACACAGTACCCCATAAAAGATGTATGTACTTTAGATAATCTGAAAAATGGTTGATCTATTTTATCTTTATTTCTAGTATTAAAATTATGTCTATCACTTATTTTATTAAAAAGATGTCGATTTTTTCTAACATACATAATATTTTCATAAATGAACTGGCAAGGTACCGTCATAATATTAATCCCTTTAAATAGTTCCCTGAGAGATTCGCGGTGACGTAGATTATAAATGGCTCTGACAGCTCTCTTTTGCAAAATAAAGATGGATTCAATGTCAGCAGCCCGACCCCACAGTAAAATGCCATACGACATAATACTGTGGAAGTAACTAAAATAGACCAATAGCGCGGTTTCTACGTCTGTTAACTGTCTTATCTTTCTAACAGCATAAGCGGCTGAGCTTAGCCGCCCCGCAAGAGATGTTATGTGAGGTCCCCATTGTAATTTCTCGTCTAATGTGATTCCCAGGAAAACAGTTTCTTTAATAAATTCCAGTTTTTCTCCGTTCAATATGATGTCACATTCGCTACTTCTAACATTAGGTAATTTAAATCTAATGCATTTGGTTTTTTTTTTATTTAGTACCAAATTATTTACCGTAAACCAATGTTGGACCTGAAGAATAGAGCTATTCACGTCGTCAAGATTTTGTGACCGTCGATTAATTTTAAAGATCAATGATGTGTCATCTGCAAATAACACCATCTTCGGTTATATAAATAAATAAGATTAGCAGCCGAAGTTAAATCGGTTTTAAATAATTTTATAATCAGGCTGGGAATTGTTTACCGTTAGTTTGTCCTACAAAGAGAATTAGTGGCTGTGTTCAGGAAAACAAACTTGAAGCTAGTTCCCCATTCCAAAGCGTAGTAGGTTCCTATGGAGAAGAACGGGTAAGTAACTCCACAGACACTCAAGTGTACCTATATATACAAAACGAACCCATCAATTATGTTTGTTTTGTAATAGTTTTGTGTCAGTGAACATGCACCCTTACTTTTTCAATCTAATATTTTATTTTAATTAGACAAAACTCATAATTAACAGTATTTTAGCTAATTTAGCCAGTAGTTAGTAACACTATAATCAATAAACTGATTATTTTAATGAAATCAATGGGAGATAAGCTTGCTTTGCTAATATTATATCATGTTTTTTTTTTCAATTAAGTATCGGCAGAGTAGGTACAATAAAATCAAGTGAATGATCAATAAAATTAAGGGTCACTGCCATGCCGTGCCCCTAGGTGTTTGAAAATTCGTATCAAGATTATATACAGTAGGTATGTCAACTAACAGAGGGCGTTCCTGTTAATCCGCATAGCGTCCATACATGAAAAAGAAAATTTACGTCGAAAAAAAAACCTTTTTATTATTTTTATTAATCATAATTAAATTGCTACGTAAAAGAAACACTCTGTACACGCGCACTTGTCTTTCAACGTGGAAAGAAAATTGCGACAAGTGCGCGTGTACAGAGTGTTTCTTTTACGTAGTAATTTAATATTTTATTTGATTTTGTATGAGTTTGTTTTATTTTATTTTATATTACCTTTAATTAATTTATTATAACGGACAGACACTTCCCTATGTTTATTATTCTAGCGTATGGCACTCGTGGGTTGCAGCTGAAAATCAGCGGCAGGTGGAACACTTTGTGTTGGCATCTGACATTATGCTGAGCTCTTTTGGCATTATAATAATTTGTTTTCTGTTTTTACAGTTTTAAGATGTATTTTTTGTAATGCCAATAAACGCATTTTTCTTTCTTTCCAATAATTAAATTACATTTATTTTTTTCGATGTTATAAGGAAACAGGGCGTGCGAATCTCCATATAAATGTATTCGCCTTTTTTCTTCCTAAATAATGCCTCTAGAGCATTCATTTTTTTTCCTAAAATCAAGGTCGGCTGTAGACACGTCCCAGTTATTTCCTTTTTTTCAGCAACTTATTGGTAAAGAAAATATGAATAAACATTTTTACCGCCGTGATTTGAGGACTACCAGACAAATTCGAAAAGTTTTTAACATAAAAGAAAATGATAGGAACCTAGACATACTCTCTTTCTTAAAAAAAAAAACGGTCTTAGCTGCAGCTGTCCCTATTGCACTCTATGGAGGCAAACTTGAGGTAAGACGACAGCAATAGTTTCTTCAAATACCTATTTTTCAAATTCCTCGCAGCCCCTGTTCCCTCTTAATATTTTTTTTAGCATGTATGGACGCTATACGATTGCGGGTTAGCGGGAACGCCCTCTGTTAGTTAACATACTGTATTACTGTCTCGACATTCTAGTGATCGCAAGCGCTGCTGAGTATGGGTTCGTTTCCCGGGTCATCAAATTGTTATTGGATTCCTTCATCAGGAATTTGTCAGTAACAGCCCGGAGTCTGGATTTGTGCCCGGGTGATGGCTATAGGCTCGCCCCCTATTACATGGGACTTAAACATAACTGGCGAAATGAGGGTGTACTATAGGTACATCTCTGCCTAGCCCCATTAGGGAATACAGGCGTGGTATTATGTTATGTTACAATAATATTAGTCACTCTGAAGGCACAACTATAACCTTGGCCACATAATGAGGCTGCTTACGTTAAAAAATAAGTAGCGTGATGATATCGCAATGTAAGTAGTTAGTTACATGTTGCAATGTGGCGGCGACAACGATCACCACGTAATCATGTAATGACAATAGACGAGCGTAACAGTTGTACCTATAGCTTTCGTTCAGTGGAAGTAGATCAGGAAATATTACATAGAGAAATCTGCAGACTCATATACCTGGTCGATTGCGCGTCATTTGTTTTTACCCGCGTCCCCCTTTTCACCAGGGTCGGGTGCGCGTCATTTGTTTTTACCCCCTTCCTCTTCACCAGGGTCGGGTGCGCGTCATTTGTTTTTACCCCCTTCCTCTTCACCCTGGTCGGGTGCGCGTCATTTGTTTTCACCCCCTTCCTCTTCACCTTGGTCGGGTGCGCGCCATTTGTTTTTACCCCCTTCGTCTTCACCTTGGTCAGGTGCGCGTCATTTGTTTTTACCCCCGTCCCCCTTCACCAGGGTCGGGTGCGCGTCATTTGTTTTTACCCCCGTCCCCCTTCACCTGGGTCGGGTGCGCGTCATTTGTTTTTACCCCGTTCCTCTTCACCTTGGTCGGGTGCGCGTCATTTGTTTTTACCCCCGGCCCCCTTCACCCGCTAGGACGATGGGACCGCCACCAAAGAAATCATCGGCCCTATGGTAGAATAGAATACTCTTTATTATGTACATACTCCTTACAAATTCTCTTCTCGAAAACTCCGGGCTTCTAATTTGAATTTCCTAATGGAAAATCCCAATAAATATATACCCAAAAACAGATGCCGAACCCAGGATCTACTACCCGTACTGGGCCCGCGTGGTGGATTACGGCCCACTGCCTCTCACAGAGTGGACGCCTGATTCCCAGCATTAGAAACATTATAAGCTGATGATGTTACTCATATACTCATTCAAGCATTGAGTATTATTTCCAAGACAGCTTAGCTTAATAAACAAATAAGTTGCTCAACAAATTATAGTATTACTAGCTGCAACCCCCAGTCTCACCCGCATAAGTCTCGATCCCGTGGGAATATCGAGATGAAAAGTATTCTATGTCCTTTTCCAGGTTATGGTGTACCTATGTGCCAAATTCTATCCGAATCCGTTCAGCCATTTTAGCGTAAAAGCGTTACAAACAAACTCAGGATAGCGCCTTCTTTTATGCAAAGATCGGCAATTTCCTATGGAAAGTCCGTTTTCACATTAATGACATGTAGCTCTTGCGAAACATATTGTACGCAGGTAATCATTACATTTGGCAAGCTTGGTATCATGACATCGTCGGCCAATATGTCAACAGTAGCCTTTCAAATGGGCTATAATCACCATGCTTGGCCAATGACTTGGTAATACTTCGACAGCAGCTATCAGTCAATGGTTTTTGTTTCAGTTAGGGCCAATCTACCATTCGAAATTGTTACTATTTTCCTTCGTTACTAACTTTTCCCGCTTTGTTAAAGCAAATTAACATTTGTTTTACTTTTATTAATTATCAGATGTTAATTCCTAATCCAAGAAAAAATGCTTGGAAACATGCTGGTCCTGCTCCATAGGACAATTTAGAATCTAGACAAAATCTAACTGGTTGCTAATTTAATTGTATAATATATATATATATATATATTTTTTTTTATATTGGTTTTACATTCTGTGATTACTCGAACTCACACACTGAGTTATATTACTTGTAAAAATGCTAGGAATATCGTATAATTTTACGATGTTTGTAAATATGTGAGCACCATGCATCTATCACATGATTAATTTATCTGTCATTCCTTAATTTTTCATTATTTTTACCTAACGTGGTATAGTAATCTTATTCTAGGTGCATCGTCTTCACATATAATTATATAATTGATGTATACAAGATATTGTGAAAACATTTTAAAAGAGTAACGGTGGAGTTTCTTGCCCATTCTTCTCCATACGAAAACTACCTTTTGGAAGGGGCAACTAGAATCAATTATTATTTAAATGTTGACGTTCAAAAGTGCCTTTTTTGTGCCTAATTGAAATAAATTATTTGACTTTAAAAAAAAAAAAAAAAAAAAAAAAAAAAAAAAAAAAAAAAAAAAAAAAAAACTTTGACTTTGCCTTAAATTCTATAACCTCATCATATTTTATCTGTATTTATTTGTATGGAAACCTTCATTCACTACTTGCAACACTGAGGAAAAAGGATTCATATCGGTCGGAGCGGCTCGTTCATTTATTAAATTTCATGTAAAATACGGAATTACTCATCAAATATTGTCAAACACTTCAAGTGGCGGTCAATAGTGAATGTGTACATTAAATCAAGATATGAAGTGAATTCATCAAGTTTTTCATTTGCCACCAATGTTAACGAAATCCTTCAACATTCCGGTTGCGATTCGAATCCGCCAGCTGGAGTGAACACGCTTACTAGTCAATTTTTCCGGGTTATAAAACCTATATCACTCTCCCACCCTACTACTATAAGCAAAATCAGCCTATAATACTTATTCTTATTGCTGGTACACAGTCCTTCTCTCGGCGAGAAGGGCCACGCGGGCCAGTGCGAGTTGGTACATGTCACATGTCTTCGAATTTACGGTTCTAAAACATGCCGGTTTCCTCACGATGTTTTTCTTCACCGGTTTGAGGGATTTAATTTACACAAAGTAAAGCGCCTGTCTGGGTTCGACCTTCGACCTACAACTCGTAAGGCGCGGCTGGCCACCACTGCTCTACCAACTATTATATCTATGCAAAATCAAGTTCGAAATGAAATGAAATGAAATGAAATTGTTTATTCTGTAAATAGGATATTGCAATCACTTTTACACGTCATATTAAAAAAAAAAAATTAAAAAAAAAGAAGAAAATGCTAGACGAGTTCGGCGTTTCCTATCTGACTACTCTGAGAAGAAAGACCGAAACAAATTCAGAGGTCACAGTCTCTTTTAAAGTCCAGACATAATCTTGGTCAGGCCATATGAGGGCCATGTAGATTAGTGTCTGAAATGGAGTTCATGCGTTGATACTGCAAATGATAATAATACCTTTATAGTTGTATATAAACGGACCGTTTATATACAACTATGAAATAATTCTAAAAGGCTTATTACAAGCAGATATCTTGTAATTGTAGTATTGTAGTAACTGTTTGAACTTTTGTGTGAGTACGTAGTGAATTAGGTAAACAAAGAGCTTCAGAAATAAAAAAATACAAACTCAAAGCATTTATTTCAAATAAACCAATTACAGGCACTTTTGAATTGTCAAGGGGTCGGTCAGTCAGAATTATGAAGCTAGCCGCCCATTCCAAAGCGTTAGTACCTATGGAGAAGAACGGGCAAGAAACTCCACGGATACTCTTTTAAATCAATATAGTATACAAAAAATATTGGTTACAAAATATTGGTTACATCATTCATGTTGAAGTTATACATGTGAGAACGATGCAAAATATTGAAAGCGTCCGTAATAAAACGTACAAACTTTATTGTTCAAGAATACTGCTCGTATTAATTCAAATACCACTGGCCTCCACGTTGGGATTCTCTGGACCCTGTGTCGTGGAGACTAGTCTCCTTCGTCTTACAAGTTTATAACAATAGTAGGTAGGCGCATACATAACATAGGTCGGTAAGATCTGTGAGGTGACAATAATCGTTATGCCAAAACAATAAATTCATCTAAACATAATTGATGTGTAGTGTATTGTATACGTGTGTAGTGTGGATGTGGATTTGGACCAAACGAAGATGGAACCAGAGCTAGAGTAAGAGCACTTCTTTCCTGTCAACCCTAACATTTCTGTAAAGCGGACCAAACACTATTAGTGCTAATGACATTATTATTACTGTCATTACTTCCAATAATGACGTAAACTATTAATAAATTTAGATCACATCATCATTCCAACCACCACACTGCCATTTTAATGACATTATTTGAATGTAATGTCATTATTACTGATAATGTCTAACGGCCGAACCCAATAACCTATTTTCAGTAAAAGATAAATCGTATTGATGGTAGACAGTATAATTCTATCTATCATTGTGTCACTTTCCATAGAATTCCTAGTCTCTGACAGATTATTAGGACGTTAAAACCATAGATAAATAGGTTTTTCTATCTCCAGTATGCTAAAACTGGTGATGGTTTTTGACAGTTATTGGGTTCGGCCGTTAGGGAAAGCCCAACAAAAGAATACTCCTACTTCGTAGACAAAGAGAATTCGGCAAAATGGAGACATCAAATATTGAAGAAGAATCATGGGCAGGCGGTATAAACAACAAACTTTTGCTCAAATCGACCCAAAAACTCTTCACATAAATATTTGACAAAGGGAAGTCAATAAACTTTTACATATTGGGACAAGAGAGTGAATCACTTGACACACATATACATAAGAGTATATTGTTTTATGTACATTCTGCCCAAACTAGTGAGCAACGTTGACTTACTAATAAATGTTGTCGTTTGGATGATCCTGACTCACTCATTGATGTTTCTCGGTTCGATGTAAGGGCGCGGCCACATTATCGCTTACTCAATATTATTCATCTGTGGTATTATTATTTCCTTTATTTCATTATTTACATATAAATTATATTTTTAAATATTAGAATAAAAAGATAAAAAAATATTTATTATCCATTATTATTACGAGTCTCTTGTGTCCCATGACAGGGCAAAGGCTTTCTAGGCCAGTCTTTCTATTTTTCTCTCTCTTTTGAAATTAGATTTCGTTTTAAGTAGGAGTTTAAGTACTACTTGCCTTTTCCTTCTGGGTGTAACGGTTCCTGTGGTTTGGATCCCAATCTGTGGCTACTTTCACTCAATTCTGACGCGACATGCGGCAGACTCAGTATAGTTTTTCATATTTTTATCTGAGGTATCGTACTTTCATCGTGACCAGAAACAACCGGTTTCTGGAATGAAAATAAACTCAAGCTATCAAAAAATTATCAAACGCTGTGATTAGATGAGTGAATTATCAACAGCCAATCAGATCACTAGACATGAGTTCGGTTTTTCTCTTCTCTTTTTTTTTTTTTTTTTTTTTTTTTTTTTTTTTTTTTTTTTTTAAAAAAACGTTGCTCCTCACTAGGAATTTCTCCTGTATCGTGGGTGCGTTTACAAACATTTTTACTCACATACACAAACAGCCAGACCCGGAACAACTACTTGTAGGTCATACAAATATTTGTCCCGTGCGGGAATCGAACCCGCGACACGCAGCGCAGCAGTCAATCGCTTAACCACTGCGCCAACCATGTCGTCCAGGTTTTGACACGTCGTCGTTGATTTTCGTTCCAGAAACCCAGTGTTTTTGAAACACTAGCTTCTGCCCGCGGCTTCCTGCTTATGTTTTTTTTTTGTTGTAACATAAAATATATCTGTATCTGTATTTGTATTTTATTTATTTTAGAAGTATGTATGATTGTATGTATGTAAGTAAGTATATTCTCATATAATTTGTTTTATTTAATTAAGTTTATTGTTTTGATTTTATGTATTTTACTTTCTCTCTACTCTTACACACGGTGTCTACATCTCTTTTTACCCTCTGTCCTATCGCAGGTATGCTGGAAGAGATTTCTTTTGTATGTGTGTACATAAATGGTTAAATAAATATGCTATGACACTTAGCAATACTGCAGCTTCCCATTAGTGGTAAAGATTTTTTACCTTTTTATATTATTGGTGTAGATCCAAGTTATAAGTTAGCTGTCTGTAAAGTAAGTTGTTGTACAGGAGGAGCTCGTGGCTAAGTAATAACACCTGCATGGGTCGATCCATCAGTAGTTGTATCGATCCATATAATAAAATAGTTAGAAAAATGCTAGGCTGATTGGTCAGTTATACAAGGTTGACCTACATTAGTCACCTCACCAGTCTCTACGCTAACCGACTATTTGTCTCTAATTTGTTGTGGATTTCTGATGGTATTAAAGAGAATGAAAATAAAGCATTCTGTTGTTGGTTAGTGAGTAAATTGGGTTAATTCAATAATTGATTAGTTACTTCCTGTCAATCACAGGGGCCGTATTATGACGTATTAATACCACCATTATTCCAGCGTGAGTGAGAGACGGAGCTATACAAGGCCGCTAGCGCCATCCTTTTTTCGCAGTGGAATAATGATGGCATTAATACTTCATAATAAGGCCCCTGAACCAATTTATTCAATTCAGTATGGGCCTGCTTGTCGAACGAAAATTAGCGCAAAATGAATGTGATTTGAGTGTCGATAAATTATTCAACCAATGTTCGCTTTTATAATTTCTAACGTCACGATACTATCGTGGACGTCCGCCTCCACGTCACGACATCACCATAACACAGGGAACTAAAATTAATGAAATATAATTATAAAGTTTAATAATTCAATTTCCGTCCACGATAACGTTGTAACGCGCGCGAATATCAATTCGAGACGTAAACGGGAACGTCCACGATAATATCGTCACGTTAGAAATTATAAAAGTACAGCAGTTACACGCGTCTGACAATTTGTCACATTTATTTTACGATAATTTTCGCTCGAGAAACTGGCCTTACGTCTACTATTATAATTTATACTCCAGCGATATTGTGGCCACACCTTTACAGCGCAGTTTTTATATCAAACAGATAACGGTGCTCCCAGCTGATGTACAAACATCTGATCTGGGACAGTGTGCGATTCTCTACAGTATTTAAAGATAAAACGCCTTAGTTTTAGCACATTTTAGTGTTAAATTCGGTACAGACGCAGCTATGAATATTTTGGTGAGTGATATTGTGTATTTTTAAGTGTAATTCGTGGAATAAATCAACGATTACAGTTAGATTAGTGTTTGTATACGTCGGACAGATTTTATTGTGACTGTGATTAGTGTATAACTGACAGAACTCGTTCAATAATCGTTTAATGGTCGAACTTGGATCCTATGAGTATGGTCCTTCTATTGTCAGTTTCTTCTATAAGGGATTTGTAAAATTAGCTAATAAACATCCACAGTGATAAGAATATTATGTTCTAAACTCGATCAGTATAAAATAATTCATATTGACATGCGCATATTAATTGTGTTATCTTTAAGTAACACAAACCTTTTTGCAGTAGATAGTTTATGAAAATCAAAATTGACATTAAGAGCGTTTACACAGAAAGTGGGCAACGTCGCAAATAGCTGTCAAATATTTCGCTGTTTTGATTAATTTGGCAATATTACTGCATAGAAATAAGAAATATGGCTAACAAGTGTGAACTAAAATATTGATTATCAAATGCAATAATTAATATCGTAAATTCGGAACACCGAATGCCTTTTTAGACCTAAAACAGTTACAACATCAAATTCAGTGTTGTAATTGCAATTCATTATTAATATTCTAGTTCATTAAATAGCCATATTTCGTATTGCCAAATTAATCAAAACAGGTAAATATTTGTCAGCTATTTGCGACGTTGCCAACTTTTTGGATGAACGCTCTTAAATAAAATTCGTTTTTGTAGATCGAAAAAGAACCGCAAGGTAACAAAGAATTACCTCATTAACACTTTGTAATTTTTTTGGCAAACTAATTATCTAGGTAATGTAGTAATCAATGAACAATACACCCTTGAATCAGCCAATAATTGTTGCAATTTAGCAAAAACTCCACAATTTTCGTGTGAACATCTTATTATTGTGTCTGTCAATTATTAATTGATGTGTCGTCATAATAATGTCCGCTGGGAACAGTAGGACTCCCCTAATTTTAATGATGTATCATAAACACACACATAAACAACATTGACAGCGCCTTTATGTCGTAGCAGCAAGGCCGATTTCTTTATTGCAAGTATTCCCAATGATGGTCGGTAGACTATACCTACTTCACAACGATAAACACTGGAATATCCAACGTTATCAATGAACTATACACTATTTCCGCTTAAAACTTATCCAGTACATGACATACTCGTGTTTATATATCGATTATAAATTAAACATAACATTAATCATACTACAGTACCTGTAAGTACATGCCATCAACCACCCTTTTTCTTTTTTTTTTTTTGTCTGAGAAATTATCAAATATCTTGTCCCGCTCTGGGCGGAGCGAGAGGGCGTGTCAGACTCTTACGGACTAAAACCCACCCGTGTTCCTTCAGTTGCCTGTACGTTGCCAGGGGCCACGGACATCCCTTTCGGAATTTCCCGCAGCCATCAAACACCCTTGCGGCTGCCTTTCTCAACATTTACACCTACATGTGTCTCATTCTTATGTGCATTAAGAGGAGGCTCCCAAAATTGTATGTTGATTTGGATTAATATTCTGAAACAGTCTCGCATACAATCAAAATGGAACTTTAGTATAATATGATTTATTGAATCTTTTTCTTTCCATGTACAAGACAGTTACGTAATTGTAATATATTCGCTCGATTAATTTTTTATTCGGAAATCATGTCTTTTTTTAAAGATTATTTAAATAAAATCAAGATTCGACTCGACTTTTATTTCTAAAATAATTATAACAGTAAGAAAATATAGTTTATTATCCAGCCACAAGATATTTTTTCTCTAGATCTATTATAACTTTAGTTCTAAACAAAATAAGAATTGAGACTTACGCCATTTAGTTCCGTGCTCAAACACAATGAAAGAGCGCACGCGATATTCAACTTTATTACTGATGTGTTAGAGTTTAGCACATAGTGGAGTGGCGGGGTGCAAGGGGGCGGAGCTTGCGTGGAAATTGTCTTTACGCCGGTAGCACATCTCCGCCGCGAAACCATAGCAGCGAAACCGCAGTACTTCAATTCGACTAGCGGAACTCGAGTAGCGGAACATGACGCGAGCCAGTTGAATAGAACTACTGGCGTTAGAATGCCTCATCATCATTCTCCTGCCCTTATTCCAGTTTGCTTAGGAGTCGGTGCAACATGTCTTCTTCTTCGATACTTCTCTATCAGTCGTCATCTCAGTGGTCAGCACCGCTTTCTAGCCATATCATCTTCCACACAGTCCATCCATCATTTCTTTGGTCTTCTCCTACCCTTATAGCCTACATTCACACTCAAAAACAACTAACTTATTTTGACCGATAACTTGTATGTGTGGTGCCAACTCCAATATTTTGTTTTCGTGTGGTTAGTGATTAAGCTGGTGTCAGATTTTTTATGCCGCCCATGGACCTCTGACTTGGCCTCGACATGCCGTCGAGAAATATCTCTCTGGAATCGCAGGCCGATTCCCGCGGCCACCGTAGGCGCGGGCTTGCGGACGGCGAGCAATGGGTAGCTCGCCGTCCGATACCATGGTCCCTGGCAACGTACAGGCAACTGAAGGAACACGGGTGGGTTTTAGTCAGTAAGAGTCTGACACGCCCTCCTGCTCCGCCCAGAGCGGGAGAAGTTATGACTTGTCTGTGCGACGGTCACACCACTAGACTGCTGTTAACTGCAAATATAAGTTGGTTACGAATAAAATATAAAATAAAATTAAAAAAAAAATTAAGTTAACGTTCCTTGCTAGTTTACCTATTTAAACTAATATTTTCTTGTTTTCCAGATAGCACTCATCATCCTCACGGCCACCTTCAGCCTCTCCTCACCAGTTCCAACAGACTACCTCCAGCAATACGAGCTGTCCATGCTGAACAAACTGCACAAACCCTGGTTCACGCCAGATAAGCCTCAGGAGTATCCTCGAAAGGGGGAGTATCCTTGCAAGGGAGGAGTCTGTCGGACTAAGGTTGTGAACGTGAATGAGTGTGAAGACTGCCAGTATGCTAAGCCTTTAAGGCTTTAAAAATGAAATGGAAGCGAAGGAGGCAGAATCATTAGCAGCGTTGCTTATACAAATCAAATAACATCTTATGCCTTTAAAGACCAGTGGGAGAGTGATCTCGACAGCAGACCACCTAAAGAATAAGCCTAAGTATTCTAACATATCCGAACTAAGCACGTACCTTCACAGCCAAGATATACATTAGCCACATAACCTGAAATGGTGACCGTAACTGAAATCGGCATATATTATACATGATGTCTCAAACGTAGTGGTCCAAAGGCAAATGGGGTAAAGCAGAGATGGCCGCCTATCATTGAAAAAAATAATATTTGGGATATTCTCAACAGTTCAGAAAATTTCTCTAATTTAATGATTTTCAAGAAATTTTATACTTGCACTTGGATTTTTCTAATATTTTCGACGTAGCGAGATCAAATCTGGCTGGGAGATGCCTTTGATAGATTATACTCCTATTTACGTCCAGTGTGGCTCTGCAACGCTTCAGATTTAAACTTTTACTTGCCTTTTTTAACATATTATTGTTAAAATTTTGCGAAACTTACTCGGTAGTACATTTTTTTAAATTCTGGGCTTAGAAAGTTTCGCTTATGATTTTAGATGATACGTGGCCACCTCCGCTTTACCCCATTTACCTTTGGACCACTACGTACGAGACACGCATTTAAAAAAGTGTAGAAAAGACAGACAATAATAATACCATTCTATTATTGTACTACTGCAAGGCAAATGCCTCTTCTCATATAGAGAAGGCATGAGCATTGATCATCAGCATCACCCACTATATGTACTTAAATAATATAATTTACCTGTACTTAATTAAGACTGAACTAATGTTAAAATATAACCCTAGTATGATATGAGGAACATAGCGAGATAATTAAATTTAAATATTAATTATTTCAATAAATTAATAAATGTTACACTAATTTATCAATTATGATGTTTTTTTATCTTATCCCTACTTTTCTGGTCCAATTAAACAGTAAATCCTAACTAATAATATAAATGTGAAAGTGGTTTTGTTTGTTTTAGTTTTAAACACAAACTCACACACAATCACACTAAAATACACACAAACCCATACCCACTCACATACAAACCCACTCACATACAAACCCACACTCAAACATAAACTCACAGTCATAAACAAACCCACACTCATACACATACCCACTTTCACACAATTCTACAGTACAAACCGTACAGAGCTGCTAAATTCTTTTAAGTATTTATCTTTTTCAAAGATTAGTTTTTTAAGTTTAAACTTTATAAAGTCAACATTTATTTGTTCTGTGGTCTTAATATTGTAAAGTACCAACTAAGGAAAAGAGCGAAGCAACCCCAACAGTAAGTAATTATTAACACTTGGTTAATAATTACTTACTGGGGCTGTTTCAATCACATTTGAAAATGTAAACTTTTTGAGACACAATAAACATATTTTTTTTTTTTTTTTTTACCCTTTCACGCTAAAACGGCTGCACGGATTGGGATGAAATTTGACACATGGGTAGACCTGGTATGACCTGGGTTGAGACATAGACATACTTTTCATCCCGATATTCCCACGGGATCGAGACTTATGCGGGTGAAACCGCGGGGCGCAGCTAGTATATCATAAATGTAGCTTTGATTTATGCAATCTACAGTTGGCCAAGTTAATTGGCCTACCAAAAAGTGAAATCGCTTTACCATTGACCTGAGTGGGACCCCTTCCTACATATCTTCTACCAGAGGTGACTCTACATCATCACCAATTCAGCTGAAAAACGTCCACTGCCGGACATAGACTTCAAGCATCGCCACCGATGGATCCTGTACTTCCCGCACCAGCGGATTCATGCGACCTTCATCTGGTCTTCGACTCTACAACATACTCACTATAGTTACTATTACTTCTATACTGCCAGTTACTGGCATACTGGAAATAGAAAAACTTATCTATCTATTGTTTTAACGTCCCAATAAACTGTCAGAGAATAAGGACCTTACGGAATTATGGAACGACATTCAATGACAGATAGAATTATACTGTCTACCATCAATAGCGATCTGTCTTTTACTGAAAATAGGTTATTGGATTCGGCCGTAAATCCATAATCATCGTAAACCACTGAACCTATCGTTATGAAAGATGAAAGACAGATACGTAGCCCGGGACCTGGAAAAGGACATAAGCTACCTTTTGGAGACAAAATCGCGAGCAACAGCTAGTCTCTCTGTCTGTTATATTTTCACACCTTAACGGCTGAACGAATTTCGATGGAATTTGGCACACAGGTGAACCATGTTCTGGGTTTTTGGATAGGATATTGGATACCTTTTTTATCCCGGTATCTACAACCTCGTGAGACAATTTCCGACTTCAACACGGGCGAAGCCTTGGAAAAAAGCTAGTATTCTATGAAACTAAGCATACTCAACCTCTCTTCGAGAGGGAGTGGGCTGTTATCTACCACGCAGGTCCCGCGTTGGTAGATATCACATACCTTCGAATTTTTGGTTCTAGGACATGCCGGCTTCCTCACCATGTTTTACTTCACCGTTTTGAGAGCAGTGGTGATGAAATTATTTACACAATTAAAGGGCTTGCCACGACCTTACAACTTGGAAGCCGGGGCATTTACCACTGGGCCACCACGGCTCTAAGAAAGTAACTAGGATATAATTCGTGATCTTATATTGTTGGTAAACCTGATTCTTGTTTAAAGCACTGCAAGTACCGGTTGACCTGAGACCTTTACGAAACTAGATTCATGTACTTAACACCTTGTGCAACCACAAGATAACCGACTTTTAATGATTTTATACTGAAGTTTACGTCTAAACAAGTATTGCTTATGTTTTGAAAATTAGAGAATATTCTTAATAACTTAATAAATGAATATTTTATATTATTTAAATTACATAGTGAAATTAATTTGTAAAGCTATGTCTAACACGGATAAAAAACTGTGAATCACACTAAATCTATCAACCGTATTTTTCTGAAATCTTCACCATTTTAAAGATAATATAAGTAATTATTGATCTTTTAGTATACGTGTTTTATTAAAATACCTTTTGTTTTATGTATAATAAATTAATAATGTGTCTAATTTGGGCCAGTGCTCCTTGATGGGCGAGTCCAATTACTGGCTGGACGTACGACGCGTTGCATGAGCTCAGTACAGAACACGCAAGTTAACCACTCAAGGTCACTGGCATATATCTGCGTCCTAAACTACCTTCTCTAAAGTGTAATGAAATACATCTTATGCATACATAAACTCAGGGATTCTTCCTATGGACCTCCATAGGAAGAAGCCCAAAGCTACAGAACACCACCGGCTACACTCCTTACATATAACAGTACCCGCACATCTGACAGAAGATGCGTCGCGTGTCGTCGGTCGCGTAACGCCAGAATGGACGAGTAGATAATGAAACATTCAACCTTACACACTCAACCGATGATGCGTTAGTGCGTCGAATATACTATCGAAATTACGCCCGACGCATTTTCCGTCAGATGTGTATCCACCCTTACTCCTTTTGCCTCGTTTACGTTCATAAATCTGCAATCTAATTGCCTAACGCACTTTCAATCACAATTTGAGAGTTATTGAGTTACAATATTGCTAATCCATTGCTTCATAGGATTGAAAAATGTATCTGCTCGACAACGTAAATAAATATTAACGTGGGTGAACTGTCAAAATGAAACCCATTGCGATCAATTGGCATTGTATGTGTGTTACGCAATTATCCCGCCGGTCATACTCGCACGCCGTTTGCGAGTACGTACTACGCACCTAAACTTTCTGAAGAACATCACCAATTAGGTCACTTAAATGTTCTCCCGGCGTTTTCACATTTTTTTTTTTTTGGGAGCGAAGTTATCAAATAACTTCTCCCGCTCTGGGTGGAGCGGGAGGGCGTGTCGGACTCTTACTGACTAAAACCCACCCGTGTTCCCTCAGTTGCCTGTACGTTGCCAGGGGCCACGGTATCCCTTTCGGACTATCCCGCAACCCCGGCAGGCATCGATCCTATCGGATCCCTTCAATTGCTGACATCTCTTTGAGGCGCGCGTGGAACACAACGCGCCGTCGACCCGGGTCCCGGCGTTTCCACTCACATCTGCCTTGTAACACTTTATAACTCAACCTAAAATCTCGGGAATATAATTATTTTTAGTAACTAAAAGGATATTTCGGAGGCCAAATCGTAGCTCAGCCGAGTCAGTAAAATGGAACAGCGTCTTACCTATTCAGCATATTTCCAGGGAAAGAAAAGCCCTTTATGTCGGCTCTAGTTTACATTATCTGATCATAACATTTACATAATAAAGTAGTATATAAGTTTACTTTCCTGTGTCTTCTTTTACGTGAGTACACGTTAAAAGGTTCGTCTTGAAATAAATCTCGTTAGATATAAGTACCTACGTACCTTCCACTTCGCAAATTTTCATGAATTATGGATATGTCTATCCATTAGTACTTCCATACCAATATTAAATATGCGAATCTCCGGGCTGTTACTAAGAAATTCCTAATGGGTAAACCCAATAACATTTTGCCCGACCCGGGAATCGAGTCCAGGACCCCATGTTCAGCAGTTGCGCTTGCGACCACGGGGCGGAGTTCGGAAGTTAGTGATATCGCCCCCGTGCCTCGGAAAGTACGTGGTGCCGCGCCTGATCTCTCTCCGGTCGTGTCGGATTGCCGTCCCATCCGACTTTGAGAGTCCCGCGCCGAAGACTGGTCTCCGCTGAGATTGAACGGGCGCCGTCAGTAGGGACTGGTCATCTCTTAGCTGCCACGGCGATTTTAATTTAATTTATATTTTTATTTCTAACGGACGCTTTTATGTTTTGCATCGTTCTCACATGTATAACTTCAACTTGAATGATGTAACCAATATTATGTAACCATCTTATTTTATTTAAAAGAGTGTCCGTGGAGTTTCTTGCCCGTTCTTCTCCATAGGTACCTACTACGCTTTGGAATGGGCGACTAGCTTCATATTTCTGACTGACCGACCCCTTGACTATTCAAAAGTGCCTGTAATTGGTTTATTTGAAATAAATGCTTTGAGTTTGAGTCTGATTGGTCCCCATGGCCGTAATTCGGTCTGGAGGAAATTTTAAAAAAAAATTGTTAGTTAGTCTGTCTGTCTGGATGTAAGGCACACAGGAAGACCATGAACTGGGTTAGGACATAGGATACTCTTTATCCCGGTAGTACCTATGTTTCCGTGGTATAATTTCCGACCTCCACGCGGAAGAAGCTGTGAGCAGAGGCTGAGTTGGTTGACATACAGACAAATGCCTTAATAAACAAATATAGACTTAAAAAAAAAAACAAAGTTAAATGCATTAAAGAAGAGCTACAGTCATTCATAAACTCCCTAAGTGTAACACACAGTGAAGGACAAATATTATACAGACTATCTCTAAAATTATCGCTAAAATTACTTAGTTTTTCACAACGACATACTCCACGGTCCTTACCGCTCTTAAAAGGTATTCATCCAACCGGCCAGTGTTGAAGAGGCTGTAAAAGCGCGCGGCCGTTGCTCCAAGCAACGACGATAAAAAACAAAACATTACGCGCCAAAATTAGTATGAATAATAAAAAACATTTACTAATTTATTACAAAAGTAAACAGAAGGTATTATTTTCATCACGTATAGTACTATTTTAACGTTATTTTAATTAGGACTGAAATAAATTGAGTGAGTCAATCTTTATTAGCGAAAATGTTAAAGGTTGTGTTTCGTGCCAGTGTTTTCTTGTTTATGGTTTCGTATCCTATTGTGGCGGATGACCATAGAGCAGAGTTCGGACATGCAGCTGGATTGATGTCTATTTGTAGGTATTCTTTTTAAAGTTTAATTTATCAACGATCGGCCTTATAAGTTTACGTGAGTGGCTTAAATTGAGGTCATTTTGGGATTTGATTTCCTGACAAAATACTCTGTCATTGGGATTTTCGTGTGTTAGGGAATTCTCAGCTGCCCTCTTCTGACTACTTAATAAGAATCTTATCATTCACTGTTGCACACATAACAGTGAATGATAAGATTCTCTTCTCTCTATACTTAGTGTTACTGTACTTACTCGGCGCAATGCTCAGCCTAAACCGCTGGTTCTAGAAGCATGAAAGTTAGCACAAGGGTTCCTTTTATAAAGCAGGGGTGAGCACTAAGAAAGGATATTTGAACATTCATCCCCTAAAGTGGTTATCACCCTCAGCGCCACCCCTTAAGTGGACGTTCCCTAAATTTTTACAAATTTGTGAGAAGCCCGGGCCTTCATTTCTGCATAAATTAAATGTACAGAGAATGTGAGCCTAAAAGATACTTGCTTGCAGAAAGATGTGTATAGGTACTTTTTTGGATACACAATGTTCCAGACACTATATGTATACTAGTATGACAAAAAGATACACATATTATGGCGCTGATAGGCGGTGTTAAAAATCCCATCGTGCTGGCGGCTATGTCATAATAAAATCCACAACTATGTCTTTTTGTTACCTTTTCACGTTTTAACGGCTGAACGATTTTCGATGTTTGGCACATAGGTAAGTGACCGTGACCTGGGTTGGACTGACGTACGTACATTCCATCTACTACCATTACCATGCACCTAACTTCTGACGTTTCATAAGTGTCCATGTAGGTTTATGTGAAATAAAATATTTTGAATTTTGAATTTTTTTTTTTTTATTGAATTGTAAAAACGTTTTATACCGGTAGTAGGTGGAACGTACAAGTTTTTTTTTTTTTTTGTCGAATGTTTTGTAAAATTTTAATTTGTGGAAGCTTGTATATGACAATCGTAAGCGCTATTGTTCATAACTTACCTTTATAGATATTAGATTGTAAGCTTTCTGAAGAATAAATGAATAAATAAAATTAATTTCAGACTACACACTCACAAGAAAGAAAGTTATTGAATAAAAATCTTAAAAAATCAGTGATGAAGTAGAGAAATATTCATTAGGCACAGGTTTTCAATTTCGCACATACCTACTCATGAAATCTATGGTATTACTTATGGTAATAATTTGCATAAAATAAATTTTAATAAAATTAAAAATTATTAGTTTCAAGTTAAAATGCGTTGCTCTCCTTGTGGCCTTACACAGCTATATTTGAGATTGACTTTCATTCAAATCATGCTGTGACGTCAAGTTAATATATTAATGACAGTTCAAGCAGATACTTAGCTTTCAACGGCACAATACATTTTCAGGCATACCTTATAACAGCCGCACGGGTCGATCAATCAGCTTAAGCTACGCTTACCGCGGTTAATCCGTCGATGGGCGACCATCTTTTCATACCAAGACCCCTCCGTGTCCCGGAAAGCACGTTAAGCCGTTGGTCCCGGCTGTCATTCGTGGATATGTGACAGAGAGACAGAAAAAAAAAAAAAAAAAAAAAAAAAAAATGTGACAGTCGCGTCAGGTCGTCAGAAGCTCGAAAGTCAATCAACCAATCTTACCAAAGGGTATCGTATTACCTAGTAACTGGATTGTGAAGGTCGGATAGGCAGTCGCTCCATGTAAAATAATAATCATAATAATCAGCTGCATCCGGTTAGACTGGTAGCCGACCAAAACATAGTTGGGAAAAGACTACGCAGGTGATGATGATCCCCCTACCAAAGGTAGACCGATATATTATTTTGTAGATTTCTGAAGTTTAACTAAAGGTGAAATTAATGCTAATTACTATGCATACTATTTTATAGAATCAAGTTTTTCTAACTCAACAGACAGATGTGTTGCGCCACTTCTTTTTCCCAACGAATGGACTAGGAAGCAGTGAAGAGCAGGCGTTTTGGGGTACTTTCTTAACTAATTTTGACGTTCAAAAAGTGCTGATTATCAGCCTAATTTAAATAAATGGATTTGATTGGATTTACTAAGCTAAGAGACTTCTGAACATCTCTGGTATTAAGATATGTGACAATATAGGATCTGATAAAGCGTACCAAGGAATTTTGATTTTATAATAACTGTCCTTTATCATAGGAACCTAATAGCTCTCACTCGTTAAACGTAGGTACATATAATTTATACTAAGTATAGAAAGCATAGCTAAGCATAGCTGTACTTTTTAAATAGCAAGCGCGCGCGCAGGCGTAGGCGACGCGACGGTGAGGGTGGGAGCGAGACAGAACACTGATCGAATCAATATTTACACCCTGGAATTTTTCTTATTTCATTCATATCTAGTTACTGACTTGATGTCCGTACGTATTTTTCGGGTGACCACTGAAAATCAGCGCTGTGCTGTGGGTCGCTCATAGCACAGAATTATGCTGAGTGGAAGCCTTCTTGTCACAGTCATGACGTGCAGCTGCCAAATATTTATGTTGTTTATTTTTTGTTATTTGTATGCACGTGTCTCTGTGACAAATAAACCTTTTTTTTTCTTTTATTTTATTTTTTAAGTAATATTAAGGCCCCGCAGACAGCAACTTCACGGAAATTGTTCTACCAGTGTAGCGTCGCGTCTGTCTGCGGAGTCTTTATGGTACTACCTTGAGTTACCACCAAAAAATTATTGGCTTATCGACAAGGCTATCGCTATTTCCATTAAATTATATTCCGCTGAGATGCCATATAAATTATTATAATTATTATAAATTTGGTCAATCAATATACACAACGATTGGCTGGACGCCAACCAATATGTTGACGCCAGAAAAAGTTTTAACATAATCAGCCTATAATGGCCACTGCTGGCACACAGGTCTCCTCTCTCGAGAGAGACTGGGCCGTAATCCACCACGCGGGCCCTGTGCTGGTTCATGGACGTCACGATGTCTTCGAATTTTTGTTTCTAGGACACGCCGATTTCCTCACGATGTTCAATGTTTTTGAGAGGAAGTTTTCTAGACCTAAACTTATCTTCGATAGATCTCTATATTATTATGTTACTTATCTTCGTGCACTAATAGTCGATGGAAGGAAGCACATTACCGATCTATCCGCAGTAGATTAATAATTTACCTCTCACATTGTAAAATGAAATGATAGTAGTCAGCGTTGCATCAAATTATAAACTCAAACTCAAAGCATTTATTTCAATAGAACCAATTACAGGCACTTTTGAATTGTCAAGAAGTCGGTCAGTCAGAAATATGAAGCTAGTTGCCCATTCCAAAGCGTAGTCGGTACCTATGGACAAGAACGGGCAAGAAACTCCACGGACACTCTTTCAAATCAAAAATAACCTCCATAACTAACTAAACAGACTAAGAAGTGATCCCAAATCACTATTTCTGAATATAATTTGCGCAGAAACCCAGCGATCGCCTTCCTCCCCCGGATTTGATTCCCGAACGAACCAAAAATATATACGAGGTCTGTCCGTAGCTTATTCCATACTAGATTTATATTTAAGATTGAGAGAAAGTGGCAAAACTGTTAAATTCCAATGGATTCCATCACATATTAGTCTGTTGGGAAACGAACAAGTAGATAAGTTGGCAAAAACAGGAACCTATGAAGGAATATCTGTTAGTTATCTACCCTTCTTCACAGATATATTAAGAGATGTTAAAATTATTTGCAATAACATGTGGAAAGTATACTTTGACAAAAGATCCGAAGAGAAGGGTATATGGTACAAGACAATTCAGTCTGAACCACCAAGGATTCCTTGGTTCTCTGAAGTACAGGTGATAAACGGTTGTTAGTAACAAGCATGCGTCTGCGATCCGGGCACATTCCATTAAACGCGTTCGGACATCTTATGAAGGTGGTTGATACCCCAAACTGTCTGATTTGTAATATGAGGGAGGACGCCTGACACGCTTTGGTGGAGTGTGCTCGGGTTGGGACAGAACGGAGACTAGAATCGGGAGGACGGAGACTAGAACCGAGGAATCGGAAGCAGGACTTAGATTAAGGGATGTTGGCACTTGTAATTTGATCTTGTCTAAACCTACATCCAAATTAGCTATTAAGTTATATTACTTGGTTGTTAAATTAATTAAGTTAAGATCTTAGCGATTAGTTTATTACCTACTTTCTATTTATTTTGTAAAACTACGAGGCTGGCATAATCGCTTTAAAAAAAAACAAAAATATTTGTATGACATTCATATAGTTACTTACTTTGTTGTTCGGTGTTTGAGTGTTGACATGTGCATCTGAGATTTGTGTTTGTAAATACATCCACGATCCAGGAAAAGTTCTAGAACACGTTAAGGTCAGCAGCAAAATTAGATATCATTGTTCTGGATTTTATTTCGAATCTCTTATCCGAAAGATTACCTAGTGTTAATGCTTCTAAACATTCTGTCCATCCTTAAACGGAAAACAACCGTGAACATATACAAACAATAGGTCTTAAAATAAATCATAATCAAGGTAGGTATGTACTGTCTAAATTAACTAACAACAATACAATCGAAGGATTTGCAAAGTCGTATTCTATTCATACGATACGTTAACATTGACCTCGAAGTTCAACTACAGGAAAACAATAGCATCTTCTGTACGAATTTCGGAAGGATTGCTATTTATTTATCTTAGTCATTGGTTAACATTGGACAACACTTTGATAACGTCATTCTTCCAAAATAATTGGAGTATGTACTTGTTTTTGCCTTTGTCCCGTTTGTGAAGGTAAAATATACCTAAAATAAATAAAAGAAATCGGATAGAAAGATACCTGGCCTCGTTGGTCCAGTGGTCGCAAGCGCTACTGCTGAACATGAGGTCCTGGGTTCGATTCCCAGGTCGGGCAGTGTTGTTGGGGTTTTTCATCGGGAATTTCTCAGTAATAGTCCGGAGTCTGGATTTGTGCCCGGTTGATGGCAATAGGCTCGTCCCCTATTACCTACATGGTATTTAAACATAACTGGCTAAATGCGGGTGTACTATAGGTACCTACACCTCTGCCTAACCTTTCGGGGAATACAGAGGCGTGATGATATGTTATGTGAGTTACAAAAAAAAGATCCACAAACATTTGCATACCTAGCTGTTTCCTCAAAGGGCTTTTCCAGACAGTGACTACAATATTCTCGCATAATAATACCAGTTTGTAAGGCCCCTTCTCATACAAAGAAGCCACGACCATTCATTACCCCTCTTGCTCAATGCAGATTGGAAATTTCAGACTCAATACTAGATATTAATTTTAAGTCCAGGTTTCCTCACGATGTTTTCCTTCACCGAAGTCAGTGATATCTACGATAATTATGCTTAAAAAGCATATTTGAATTGAAAAGTTACAAAGTCAAAGTCAAATAATAGACACTTTTGGCACATAAAAGGCACTTTTGTACGTCAAAATTTACAAAAAACATAATTGATTCTAGTCGCCCCTTCCAAAAGGTAGATTTCGTATGGAGAAGAATGGGCAAGAAATTCCACCCTACGTTGTTACTTGCCTGGATTTGAACCCTCAACCTCGTACATGAGAGGCGAGACCCTAACCACTGGGCCATCACGACATTCTCGCACGAGGCGGTGAATAATTTTGTCGTGCCAAACTCCGGTCACAAAATTAGTTTAGAAATTGGGATCCTTAGAAATTATAAAGCCCAAATTAAAAGCTCTTTCACCGTGCATACTGGCTATTTTGACATCTGTCTACCTATTTTGAGGAGATCTCGAACAAATAAATGTCTTCGGAACATCTAGGAGGCACTAATAACTGGCGATATGTGGGTTATACACAAACTCAAACTCAAACTCAAAGCATTTATTTCAATTAAACCATTTACAGGCACTTTTGAATTGTCAAAGAGTCGGTCAGTTAGTCAAAAAGTTGAAGCTAGTTGCCCATTCCAAAACGTAGATCTCTATGGAGAAGAACGGGCAAGAAACTCCAAGGACACTCTTTTAAATATAGAAATTACAAAATCCTGGTTACATTACTTTTGTTGCTTCTATATGTGAGAACAATGTAAAATAATAATCAAAAACGATTAAAAATATAAGATTAAAAATAAGCAATGGCAGATAAGAGATGACCAGTCTCAACCGACGGCGCCCGTTCACGAACCATCCAGCTCAACCATTTTGTAGGGAACCGAATGATCCAACACACTCGCCACCATCAGCGAGACATTTACACACCAATTTAAACCACCAATATTATGTTTGTACGTAGGTAATGCGGTTGTGGGTAGTGTGGTGTACTATACCTCTGCCCAACCTTTCGGGGAACAAGGTCGTGATGTTATGTTATCTAGGAGGCGAACCTTAATTGATATTATTTTATTTCTGATGCTCAGTAGCTGGTTTTACACAATTAAACACGAACATTCACAGTCAGTCTGTATTTGGGCAGAGTAACGTTCTTATTACTGGTTCACAATATTATAATGTCAAAAATGATTTGCCTCCCTTTTATACACTTAACCGCCATATTCAAATCAACTGTCAGTTAATTACTCGATATGCTATAAAATACTAAATTATTGTTATAAAAATCAAATAAATTACTTATTATGGAAAAATAAATACGAAGAATATTATTTAGATATTAATGAGAATATTTGAAAGTAATTTGGGAATAATTAAACAACTACTACGTCATAACCGTAGAGTACTACTCGTATTTGGTACTTGTTAATATTTCCTTATTTCCTTCACGTTATTATTTCAATCACGTAGCTATACCTACTAACTTAGTAGTAGGTCAATTGTATCTTTACAGATTTTACGAGCGCTAACAGTCTGTTTGTTTCTTTAACACGTTCAGTGCCGGGAGCCCTCCTGGAGGGTTCACCTAGTCGCTTATGGGATGCCGAAAGCCCTCGCGGAGAGCTCATTTAAAATGTAGGTTTTTCTTAGCAACTACAGCTGCTTTAGCTTGTTATTATAACGGCAATAGAAATACACAATCTGTGAAAATTTCAACTGTCTACCTATTACGGTTCATGAGATACAGCCCGCTGACAGACAGACGGACAGCGGAAGCTTAGTAATAGTAGGGTTTCGTTTGACACTCTTCGGGTACGGAACCCGATATTCGGATAGCTCATGACTCATGACTAGCCATGACCTAAAGAGGTGCCATAAAGAATAATAATAAAAAATAAATTTAAAAAAACTAATATAAGGTGCCATTAAAATAGATGGACAACATTTTAGAAATCATTCAAACCACCAAAACAATGGTAAAAAAATACTAAGAAAAACGCATTAGATGCTTACAAGAAAAATAAATCAGCTAACGAAAATACACTAAAAATGTTGGTTACCCAATGCCATTTATTATTTTAGGTCAAAATAAAATCACTGTCATCAGTGTTTTTTTTTTTTGCTTGGATATCTTTGGTTAGACGTACTGAACGCTGTGTTGAAATTTGTCCATCTATTTTAATGGGACCTTGTATAAATCCGTGAAATTTCGCGGGTATTCTGGTTATACACAATCCAAGAGAGACAGCCGAGGTAGGGTGTCTGTGATGCAAGCAAGCCACTGTTTAATGTCACTCGTTAGGTAGATAACTCTTCCGCTGTTACTGTGCTAGTTAGCTTTTAGACTGAACACGTAAACTAGGAAATTTTACTTCGTAATGTAGAGGAAGCGTTTAGAAACTAAATCGACACCAAAAAGAAATTGTAGCTATAAAAGGTCCAGCATTTAATTATTGCAAATCTGCATGACAATCATAAAAAGACTCGTGTTCAGTGGGCCTAAACTAAGGTAAAAGTAGACGATTTTCCTAAAATTTACAATTAATAAGTCAGTGTGCGACAGAATGTCATATAACAAAAAATAATAATAAAATATACACTTAAATTTGCAACCAGTTTGATTTTGTCTTGATTCTAAATTATCCTATGGAGCAGGACCAGCATGTTTCCAAGCATTCTTATCTTGGATATAATCCTCTAATTTGTAATATGCTTATGCCAATGCATAAAGAAAGTAGAAGTACAAATACGAAACGCTTTGAAAGCGATTGACACTTGTCTATGCCCTGGTATTTGCATCCTTTAGGTTTTCATCATCATGATCATTTCAGCTGAAAGAGCACCAAGCACCGCCACTTCGAATTGTTTCTGTGCTTGTCGCGTCCAGCGGATTTCTGCGGCCTTCACAAGGTCATCGGTCCACCTTGGCCTTCCAACGCTACGTCTTTCGGTACACGGTCGCTACTCCAGAACCTTTCGGCCCCATTGGCCATCTGTTCTGCGAGCAATGTGCGCTGCTCTCTGCCACTTTAGCTTTAGGTTTCAATGTTAGATTATCTTCATAGGATACAGGGATATGGGTATTTAACGAAACTCGTGGCTAAGTAATAACTGCCGCACGGGTCGATCCATCAGGTTAAGCTACGCTTGCCGGGGTTGGTCGGTCGATGGGTGACCATCTTTACATACCGAGAATCCTCCGTGACTCGGAAAGCACGTTAAGCCATTGGTCCCGGCTGTCATTTGTGGATCTTTGACTGTCATTACGGGTCGTCAGAAGCCTTCTCTGTATGAGATGAGGCTATTGTCCTGCCGTGGGACAGTAATAGGCTGGTATTATTATTATTAGATATGGTGATAACAACCCCCAGACGAGCTCCCTCAGAAAGATCTACTAATATTCACTTACGCAAGTGTTACAAACACGTTATTTAATTTAATCCTTATGTCAATGTGACTCTATTGAGGAAACCAAACATCGCATTTTCTTTCATTAAAAAAGATTGCCTGTCATTAAAATGTAGCGAGTCACCGCACTGTAATGGATTATTACATAGAACTATGGCTTGGAATGGAATGGTGCAGAAGCATTTTATGTTACCTAACAGCTTCAATTGGTCTAGAGTCAAGATAATGCCTGGCTTTTGGTTTCCTACTCATGAATCAATCGTCTTAGCCTTTTCCCAACTAGTCGGGGTCGGCTTCCAGTCTAACCAAATGCAGCTGAATACCAGTATTTTACATGTAGCGATAGCCTATCTGACCTCCACAACCCACTTACTGGTTATTACGATACCCCTTGGTAAGACTGGCTGTCAGACTTTCGGGGCGACTACCCGTAACGACTGTCAAAGATCTACGAATGACAGCCGGGACCAACGGCTTCACGTGCTGTCCGAGGCACGGAGGAGTCTTGGTGTGTAAAGAAGGTCACCCATCCACAGACCAACCGCGACAAGTGCAGCTTAACCTGAACGATCGACCCGTGCGGCTGTTATTACTTAGCCACAAACCCTTCACTCAACACAAGTTACACAAGAACGTAACAAAAGTTCCCATTATTTTGTTCCCAGGTCCCGGCTCCACCAAACCGGCGGTAATTCCCAAGAGCCAGTTGAAATACCTGTCGTTTGTGGTGCAAGGGAACGGGAGAAGTAGGCAGAAGTATTCCTACTGGAACGCTGGGAATATTGCTAAAGATCCTAGGATTAATTTTAAGAGGTGAGTATTCTGAAAATGTAATGTCCGTCACGTTACCGATGGTGGGAAATTATCAAATAACTCTGGACGGAGCAGAAGGGCGTCTCAGACTCTTACTGACTAAAACCCGTGTTCCATCAGTTGCCTGTACGTTGCCAGGGGCCACGGTATCCCATTCGGACTTTCCCGCAACCCCAGCAGAATATTGGTTACCCTTAAGTTTAGTTAGGTAGATTAGTGGACGCTGCACGATGCTCTAAATCCAAGATGGGTGCCAGAACTTTGCTTGATACATCAGCTCTGCACGTCGTTCCTGGACCCTCTTGAACAAAATATATAGTAGATTGTACTCTTTCCAGGAGGACGCTGCTTGTAGCCATCGGTTACCTGGACAGCCCTAACTTGCCGATATCAGCGATGTTCGCAAACGAGTATGAAGATCGAGGCTACAACGTCATCCTGGTCGACAACCAGAGATTTGCCACGGTGCATTATCATTTGTGAGTTATATTTCTGAAATGCACAATCTTTAAGACTCATATGATCAATAGTTCTATGGGACTGACTGCATGAAAGCCACATATAAATGATTTGCACAGTGACAGGACACACTGGCCTATACCAAAGGATTCTCAATAAAAATTGCTCATCTTTTGTTTTGAAGAAAAAATAATGTACCAACAGCCAATTAAGTCGATACAGATTCCACGTCGAGTTTTTAACTGTTATTCATCCCGAATTAGTAACAATATTACTGATAATTTGAAGGGTTGTAATAACGCTTCGTATTATTTATTTCAGGGCAACCCGTCTGATGCGCCCCGTAGGCAAGCACGTGGCCGAAATTCTGGTCCAGCTCACACAATACGGCCTGGACCCATCGAAACTAGAGCTCCTAGGTTTCAGCCTAGGCTGTCACACCGCCAGCTTCATAGCCAAACACTTCCACACCATGACAGGCCGAAACATATCCACGATAGCTGCATTAGAACCTTCAGGACCATGTTTCCGAAACTTAGGACCAAACGATCGACTCGATGCTTCCGACGCAGATTTCGTCCAAGTTATACACACGAACATTGATGGCTATGGCATGGCTACTCCAATGGGACACGTTGATATTTACGTTAATGGAGGGGAGTACCAACCTTCAGATATCAGCATCTACCCATGCACGACAACTTGCAGTCATTTTAGGGTCCTACCGTTATGGGTTTCGGCTTTAAAAAACCCTAGAAAGTTCGTCGGAATGAAGTGTAAAGATATTCAGCAGGCGAGGGATTCAGGGTGTTATAGCAATTTTCCTATGGAAACTATTGTCATGGGTTTGGGAATAGATAAAAGAAAAAGGGGTATTTTCTATTTGGCGACGACGATGGAGTATCCATTCTATTTGGGGGCGAAAGGGTTGAAAGAGGAAAATGTCTATTGGAAAAGATTGACTGATGTCAATAGTGGGGATGAGACGGAAATATTTACGTAGTCAATCTGCCTAGCCTTCTCCCAACTGTTTTGGGGTCGGCTTCCAGTCTGACCGGATGTAGCTGAATACCAGTATTTTACACGGAGCGACTGCCGATGAACAAGAGATTGATAGATTAGATCGTAGTGTTGATACAATAATGTACAAAATTAGTAAGGGCAGCATTTAATGGAAGTAATTTTTGTATTTTCTTACCTATTTGTGCATTTGATGGTGATAAGACTAGCCTGTCAGCAAGATTGGCAACGAGACTGACCGCCCACGATGCGCCATAAAGGTCCATCTATACAATATGTAAAAAAAACCTGTCCGATCCGAAAGAGGCACATAGATACTGCAAAAACATTACCAAAAAGTAATAAAAAATCTTAAAACATATAGCTATTTAAAATTCACATTTTTATTACCAAAATTACCCCAAACCCATTAAAAATGAGCAAATTCTCAACCAGGGTCATAAGTTATGACTTGAAGACACTCGGTATACAGCGGCCGCCCGCGCTCCAAGTAATAAATAACCCGGTAAAATTTCCGAAATTATCGATTGCCGAATATCTCGTTTTAGATGTAAAAAATGTATTTGGAAACTTTCCAAATGCTTTTTTTACACCAAAAACGGTGACAACGTCAAATTCAGTGTTATAATTGAAATTCATTATTGATATTCTAGTTCGCTAGTTAGCCATATTTCTATACAGGAATATTGTCAAATTAATCAAAACAGCGAATTATTTGACATCTATTTGCAACGTTGCCCACTTTCAGAATAAAAGCTCGACGAAACCGTTTTGAAAAATATACCGCTGTCCGAGCCCAGCAGTGCTATTCTGTAACCATCTCACCGTGAGAACTTAGGTGAAGTGAGCACGGAGTGAGCTGTCATTCCACCTGCTGCTAGGGACTGACAGCTAACTCCGAGCTCACTTCACCTAAGTTTTCACGGTGAGATGGTTACAGAATAGCACTGCTGCTCTCAATATGATACTTAAGAGGGAACAGAGCCTGCGAATCTCCATACAAATGTATTCCCGTTTTTTCTTCCTGAATATTGCTAAAGCATTCATTTTTTTTCCTAAAATCAAGGTCGGCTGTAGACACGTCCCTGTTATTTCCTTTTTTCAGCAACTTATTGGTAAAGAAAATATGACCCTCCAAAAATTACAAAAAATGCCACATTTTTACCGCCGTGATTAGAGGACTACCAGACAAATTCGAAAAGTTTTTAATATAAAAGAAAATGATAGGAACCTAGACATACTCTTTCTTAAAAAAAATATGTAAAAAATAATTTTATCGGCTCTGTTTTCGAAGAGAAAAAAGGGGAATACGAAACGTCGATCTCATCATTTTTTTGTTGTGATTTAATTGGTCTGAGTTGCAGCAGTTTCTTTCTATTTTTCAAATTCCTCGCAGCCCCTGTTCCCTCTTAACAACACCGTCACGAATCGGACGGGGTTTTTTTACATGTTGTACAATTGAATATTTTTATTAACTTGGTGCTTTCGGATTAGGTACAGAGGACCAGAAGACCAGGCCTTGACGATATTTTCCGGAATGTAAAATGGGCGTTGCCTGGTACAAATCTAAATACAGCTGTTTAGATTATTTTGCAACACTCTGAATTAGAAATAATAAAATCTCTTGCTTAGCTCAAAATGTTATTTAACTATTTCAAATGGTAAAATACTACCATACCGTACCAAGTGGTCTACATACATATTATAACACGTTCTGTCCGTATGTTACTCAATGTAATAGTTCTCAGTTATCATGTCACTTGTCACACATGCCACATGTTGATTTCGATACAACAGTACCGCGTTACACATATCATGGGTACCTACCTGCTTGTCTCTTAAAATAGTCCACTATTGTGAAATATTTTGTAGATTTCCTCCACCTTTTGATGTGTGTGGGTTTGGTAACACGGTCCTAAGTACCTACAGCTTTTGAAATAGTTCTACTCGTTAAAAAGAAATCGTGTAACTCCGTTTTCCAAGATCCAGATAAGGACCAGGTTTTTCCCGCGGCTTCGCCCGTATAGCGGTCGGAATAAAAAAACCTATATAAGTAAAACCATCTCCATGAAAAAATACGTACTGACGCCAGCATATCAACCTACTACAATCTGTCAAATTTCTTTAATAGATTTTCAACTTTATCACTAGAGCATAAGGTTAAAAGTTGATTGGGAAAATTTTACAGTTTCCGGTAGGTTGACCTGCTGGCGTCTGTACCTACCTGTACATAATAAATGCCAACTTTCATGGTGATCAGTCAAACGGTACTAGGGTTTTAACAATCTCATATGAACCAACATCCATTTTTATACCTTTTTATAGATAGATTTTCACTATTTAATAAAAAAATTGTCATACTAATAATATCATCGTGCAGCAGCTTTCGAACTCTGTTTACCAATGTTTTCTTCAACGTATCAATATAATATTTATTGTTACCGTCCTGTATTTCTTTGGACTGTCAAAAATTACTTTAAATTCTCCAAATAAAAAAATCTCTTCTACTCAGACAAAGTGTTACCAAAAGTCCTCTTCCTACGTCTCTATATTACATTTGCTACGCCCTACGGTATTTATTCTGTGGCTACGGGCCTACGCCATTACGATTAGGTATAGTAATGGCGTAGGCTTGTAGGGCGTAGCAAATGTAGCGTACTCTGCGACTCTGCGTAGTCGTAGACTCTGGTAAGATTGTAGTGCATACCTATAGGTAGTAAGACAATTATTATTATTTATAGAAAAAGCCAGTAAGTACTTACCTATTTATTGCAGTTTTTGTAAGTCTCTTATTATGTTTTAATACTTATAAAAAGGTTTTACTTATTTACTAAGTAAATATTGTATTATAAATTAATTATCGGTAAAATTATACTTAAATAAATATGTTTGGAGATATTTATGATGTTTTCATAATTTTTAATCGATAAAAACTTCTCTCCTCATGATAACACAAACAGACATCAACATAAATGCATTTTATCTCGAAGGCTGTTGGGTCAGACGAGCCCTTGAGTGAAGACCATAAATCGGCAAGTGTGGCGTATCGGGGGATATGCCACACTTGCCGATTTATGGTCTTCAGTGCTAGATGAACCGATAACTTTGCAGAGTCGGTTCGGATCTTTGGACAGACTACAGTCCGGCCGTTGCGAGAATGCGTTCATGACACCTGGTCAGTTGGACAATTTCTAGTAGTAGGTAATAAGGATCAAATTCACAAAACACATATTCCTTAGTATGAAACTGACAGGTGTCAGTGAACGCATTGTCTCGACGGCCGGACTGTAGTTGCGTAAAGCTTCGTACAGACTAGCGCGACGCAACACCGGTTATTGTTATACCGTGAAGTTTTCTTAGAAGTTGTATTGATCGAGTCGCGTCAAGCCATCGTCGTGTCCCACTAGTCTGCACTAGGCTTAAAGGCTACAGTGCCGGCGGCATGGATCGCTGCCGGCTTTTGCCGAGCGGCACTACTTTGTTTGGCGTCTTCATTGTGCGGCAAGCCGGGCGCACCGCGGCTTGCCCAGCGGCAGTGCCGGCGGCGGCAATGGCAATTGAGGCTGGCAGTATACGTACGGTTTCCTGATCAGGATTCCTGATTCGGAATTCCGTGAGACGCTCCATTTTTTTTCTATTTGTTTCGAAACGAATGTCAAAAAAAAGAAAGAAAATAAATTTATTTGACTCAGGTTTTTTTTCCGTTCGGAAAATGTACAAACGTGTACGCCTAGTTAAGCATTTTGTAGGTGTAAGGCATGCAGGTTTCTGAATCAGGATTCCTGATCAGGAAACCGAATTAGGGAACCGTACGTATACGGCTAAGGCGAAAAACCGGGTGTTGTGGCGCAACTTGAGAGTGGCCTATGTCCAGCAGTGGCCTAGGGCTTTATAGGCTTTTAAACTCGATACTAATGCATAACCTTGACATAAGTAATACCTATTATGATTAGAAGAGTAAAGCATTCAAATTAATTAAGTAACAAAATGATTACCTACCCTGCTAGCCTTCCGTCAAAATGCCGTCATAGCACTATAATTCTAATGACAACCCACCAAATTTAGGCCCTTCCCAGGCCTTGACGGCCCTACCTTCTGTAATAACAACTAACGATGACACAATATTTAAGACTAACACAATTATCTATAAGGTCATCAATTTATTCATTACCTACATGGTTTGCAAATAGTCACGAAACTGATTTTGTCTTATCCGTCTTACCACTTAATGAGTTTATCTCCAAAATCGTGACAGTGGTTTAAAAAAAAAGATAAGTTACCATTTCTGAGATTTATCTAGTACTTAATTCACTACAATAAGAGTGATGATGCTGTTCAACTTTTAATCGTTAAGCCCTCGTCTCTCATGCACGAGTAGTGACCGGTAATAAATCCGGGTAGTGAATTTCTCAATTCATAATTATGTAGGTAGGTACAGAAGCACATCAATCTACTACAATCTGTCAAATTTCTTTAATAGAATTTCAACTTTATCACTAAAGTATAAGGTTCAAAGTTGATTGAGAAAATTTGACAGTTTCGGGTAGGTTGACCTGCTGGCGTCTGTACTTTCTGAGTGTGTCTTGGACAATATTGACATCGGTGAAGGAAACCTGTTACGTAATACACGATCAATCTGAATCTGAATCGTTTTGAAACAAATTGCTATCCATGCATCCATGCTTCAAAAGTTCGAAAAAAAAATCTGCTCAACAACCTAAATAACGCAATGAATGTTGTTGAACTGTCAAAATGAAACACATTTGTCGTAATCGTTTACGAAAATGTGTTGCGTAATTAGATAGCTGGACTCTGCAATGATAATATAAGTCTGAAATCGCCCGTCTTGGGAAAGCGTAGTGATCAATTCTCGTGCCTTCCCTCTATGAGAAGAGGCCTTTGCCCAGCCGTGGGACAATAATAGGCTGGTATTATAATTTATTATTCAGTAGGTATTTGATAAAATTTTCAATCTACCCGATCCCGAAATAAATAGCTGGGAGACGTTAAGCAGTTTTCCGACAGAATTTATGAAAAAACTGAAGTTAGAACTATAGTTTACGACGATATAATTATTGCAGTAGTAAATTACTATGTATACATATTAGCAGTACACTTCGTAGCTCCTTCATAGTTGCAAAATATAAAATTACATGGTATTATAATGTTATTGCTGTATGATTTATGAACGCAACTTTGTCATGAAAATTGCAATTTACGAACGCAACTTCAATAATTTGGAGGAGAAATAATGTTGCTATGTTATTAATATTCCCTTATACGAAGAAGCAAATATCTTGTTGGAAAAACTAAAATTGGCTTCACACATAAAACTGAAATCAAACTATTTCTACATTAATAATCAAAATATATTACGACTTCGTCAACATTTCATAAACATTGCTTTATTTTTATTTATACTGGTATACTATGCTGCGAATAAACACTATTCAAAGAATATGAAGTAGACCCCGCAATTTTCCTCAGTTATCAAACCTATAAAAAGCAAAAAAGATGTGGAAATTTATCTTTGATAGTAAAAAAAAAATGAGTAGTCGCATAAATGATGTGTAACATTTGACACTCACTTTGGTAATAAGCAACATTAAAGGGGCGGCGCCTCATGAAGCTCGTTTCTGATGGCCAACTCTAGCACCACGCGTGCTTATTGGTCAAATCAAATAGCGCGCGCTTCCTCGACTTCCTGTGACACATTTCCGTCCTATTTCATGAAATGGGACAGATTTGATTATTTAGATTTTTTTAGACTTAGATTTTAATTTTGATCGCAGGAAAGCGATAGGAAAGTATTTTATTTACGAATTATATTTATTACAATCAATAACTAATCTCCTTAAAACATTAAGACAAGCTAACACAAGCTTGAGCCTTGAGGTTTAATTAATTTGCCGTGTGGTAAATTTTGAAATAATAATAAAATAATAATAATAAAAAAGTATATTCAGGTAAAAAGGTAAAACACTAAATACAAATTTGCTTATCTACGAAAAATTCAAAAACGAAAAATAACTTCTGGTAACACCAGTAGAACAAACGTCAAATTGCCGCAATGACGCAAGCAGTTGACATGAAAGAAGGGGAAAAATCCTTGACGATCTTTTCTTCAATCTTTCAAAATGGTGTTTCATACTAACGAGTTTCTTTCTAAATTATATCAATTAATACTAAATTGAACTGTAAATTGTACGTGTAAGAAGTGAACACCATTAATTACTGTAAATAAAAATTCTTTGTGATAATTTATATTAGCGAATCCTGTGTGTGAAAAAAAAATCTGATCGGCGATATCTAAAATCAATTACCTCTGTGATGTTTGTGTTCTGACTGTTATTTAGAGTGTATTACGTAAGTATATTGCATATTTTTGTTATTAACATGTTTGGTGCGGGCCGACAGTGCCAAGTTTTAAGTATGTGTCAGTGATATATTTTTTAAATAGATTCAATTTTGTCGCGGAAGACACCCCTTTTCCTTTACAATTTTGGCGGCATTAGTGTTTGTTATGAAGGTAATCAAGGTTTATTAGTGTCTGCGGAGCGATAAAACCTGTTTGCTGGTATCGTCGAAGGCTGGCGTGCTTTGTACTTAGCAACGAGTAACCAATAACTTGGGAAGCCGTATTATTTTTCCTGCCGCGGGTTGACTTGGCACAGAACATTTTTGATATAGTAATGTAATTGATGAGAGTATATTCATAGAATGGTTAAGTTTTTCAGGTCATTGATTTGTTCTTTAACATGTTTACAGGAGTAATGTTCATAGTAATTTATTAAAAGGCTAGTACATCTTTTGTGGTCATATTTTATATTATAATAAGCTTTTAATAAATCATAACAAAAATCTATTAAAACATATGGTTGGAACATTGCCAGTAATATAAATTATATCATTGGGAAATATTTTATTAGGCACTATTATTACATCAAAGTGGATTTAAATTATAAATATTTTCTGATTGAGTTTCGCCCCTATTACAATTTATGATTGAATGTATTAATTTCTCAAACAACAATTCCTACAGTTTATTACCCCTGTTGTCATAATGCCTAGTTTATTAATGAGCTCATAATCTCATAGTCTCATTAAGTTTTTTCCACAATTTTTTTTTTTATTTGATTCAATTCCACTGTAAACCCATATAAAAAATATTGTGAAAATATCTCATAGAAAACATACTGGCAGTAATAAAAAACCTAATATAGCATTGTAATTTGCAGTCAAACCACTTAATTCCACTCATCATAGTTTTACAACAGATGTAATTAACGAGGAAGTGTATGTACGCTAATCTCAGTATTAATTGAAGGTCATTCGAGCCTATTGCAAAGAATTGGACCTTGGATGCTAGGTATTAAATAAAACACTTTATAAATGTTTTAATTTATTTTTTTCTTTTCTTTTATGAAATATTATTCAAAATTGGCACAATGGTTGTATGTAGTACCAAAATCAATCTGCCTAGCCTTTTCACAACTATGTTGGGGTCAGCTTCCATTGTAACTGGATGCAGAAGAAGGAAAACATGGTGTGGAAACTGACATGCCTGAGAATATTTCTCGATGGCATGTGAAGCCAAGTTAGAGACCCACCGGCGACATAAAAATTCTGACACCAGGTTAGTCACTAACCACACAAAGAAAAAAAGAAGAAGAACTGTGAAAAGATAAGGAAATTGTTCTCATGGCAAATATGACTACTATAGAAAACGAACATGGCTTTTGAAATTACATGCTAACAATCTGTTCATAGCGTTGTTTGTTTCTCACTTTATGAGTCAAGCGTAATCCTGTCTATTTTGAATGATGACTGTTGCTGTTAAAGCCTTCAACACAGCTTGAATGATAAAAGTCATACAAGGTGATCTCACATCACAGTCATCTCAGAGATTTTCATTTATTCTGTACCAAATAAAAAAAGGTAAAAAAAATTCAAGTGAAAAGTTTCTATTGAAAGAAATAATATTGATAATGTTCATGGATGTTTAGATTAAGGAAATGGGCCTGATAAAAAAAAAATGCTCCTAATTTGTGAGGCTGTCAAACTCTGGAATCCATTGACACTCTTAAATAATATAACAATATACATTTTAATGTTTAAAAAAATATAATAATACAAATTATTAATTTTATTATATGGTGTTAACAAATAATTAATTATATCATGCGATACACGTAAAAAATATTATACATTAAGCCAGTTGCATTCCTTTTTGCAATTTCAATGAGTCAAATTCTTTATGAATTTTATTAAAATAAGATATTTTTTAACCTTGCGTCTGTCATTCACCTATATCCACATTCTGAAGAGCATTTTAAATATTCATACTTTAAATTGCTAAAGCATAAGTTTGCATAGCATAACTTGCTTTAGAATAGACTGTAAATAACCTCTGAACAAAAGACTTCAATTATTTATGAGATACATAATTAACTACAAATTATACAGTTAATGCATCTATGTTCTATGTTAAGGGGTTTGGTTTCCGCAATTAGTCCGTCAGGTGGACCATTGTGTGTGGGCCATAGCGGCCGTTTGGTGGTTATTCCAACCAGCCCACCTCCCTCCAGAAGTTGATTAAGTCTCCTGGTCTGTTTAGAACATCTGTGTATGATCTGGGTGACCCGAGGGTTTCTGTTCTAATCTGGGTGACGCCCGTACATTCGAAGAGCACGTGCGCAACGGTCTCCTCAGCCTCCATGCACACCCTGCACAGAGGACTGTCTGTTATGCCTATTGTGTGGAAGTGCTTGTTTAGCGAGCAGTGTCCTGTGATGGTCCCCCTCCACCAGGCGCAGGCCGTTCCTGTCCAGGCGTAGCAAACGCCTGGTCAGCCTGCTGTCCAAGGATGGCATAGCCTCCTTTGACTGCCTGCAACCTGGTGTCGAGGTCCACCAGCGTTCCGCTTGTGTGTGGGTGAACTCCTGCAGCCACCTGCGTATTTGGTTGAAGGAGATGGGTACGATAGGCTAGGGTCCGCAGACTGCCGTGCTGGATCCACGTCCAGCAAGTTCGTCAGCCGCGTCGTAAAAAGTGTAAAGTGCGTTGCAAGATACTAGCAGGAATGTGTGACTTTATAGGTCTTTCAAAGTCGCAAGCATCAAGGGATTCCCGAAGAAATTGCTTGGAACATGCCATGTTCCATTACAAACCATTGTGTAAATTACTCGGGCCAGTATCATTCCCAACAATGAGCAACACCTGACTACACTATTGCTCAATCTCGAAACGAATAAAAGCATAAAAGTGTTCAACGACAATTTAAATAACTACACAATGGAATCAATTTGAATAACTTTGTTAGCTCTGTATACTTTAGATTTTGTTATCTTTTACGAGCAAATAATAACTAAGTCTAGAGTACATAAGTGCCTATTTATTTTGTTCAAGTATTTATGGCACTCCAGCAACCACTTATTTGTAATTAAGTTGCCGACCTGCTGGCTTTCAGTCGAGGTATCAACCTTGCTGAATGGATAATCTTTTCACCTCGGTGTGATCCGTTAACGTAGCTTGTGCGATACGAGAGAATAGAATAAGTAATGCTCATTCAGTATAAAATACACAAAGTATGGGGTTAGATGAACACATAAATACCGGTCAAAATAATAACCCTCCTTTTTAAATTGCCGTAGTCGGGTGAAAAGAAAAGTCCTGATTCATCAACGCCAAGCCGAAACCCTCGGACCTAGACCGACCATTTTGCAAAGTGGTTCCCTTGATGTAAGCAAGTAAGGCCAGCTTTTGCAAATTTTCACGGGTTTAAAAATATGGGGCGGACGAAGTCACTGGCAGAAATGGCAGACTTAGTAAAAAAATAAGACTAACTTAACAACCTAATGTCCCGTTTTTTTGGTCAATATGTTCAATCGTTCAATATCTAGTATTTCGTTGGTCAAACAATGAAATGAAAAAAGCCATTTTGTCTAGATTTGGAAGAAAATTCTGACGGCTTATTAATGTAACGAGCACAAAAAAGGACGAACCTTGCAAGAATCTTCAAAGCATTGCTAAGAAAATGTTTAATGATAAGCTAAGTCCCGTTTCTCCCATTTTGCGAAACACGGTTGGTTTCGTAATCCTGTTTTCTATCTCTGAGCCAACCAAGAAATTGTCTAGACCAGAAAACGTTTTTAAAGCAAAAACGCAGCTACTTCCTGCCAAAATATGGTCGCGTGCGGAAGTTCTATTTATAAGATTCGTAAAAGCCAGATGATGATATCATTAAAAAATACGATAGACCACTCCGAAATATCAGATTATTACTAACTAGCTGCGCCCCGCGGTTTCACCCGCACTTAATAAGTCTCGATCCCGTGGGAATATCGGGATAAAAAGTTGCCTATGTCCTAACCCAGGTCCTGGTCTACCCATGATCCAAATCCGTTCAGCCGTTTTAGCGTTAAAGCGTAACAAACAAACAAACATACAAAAAATCTAATCTTTTCTCTTTTATAATATTAGTTTAGATTTAGAAGACAAAATATTTAATATATCTAAGTTGGTATGTCATAGTTACCGGTTTCAACGGCTGCACGCCTTGTTTAGAACTAGTTTTTTCTACGACATTGTTAATGATTTATTTCTATTGTTTATACCTAACCATAATAATTATTGCTGTGTGGTCTATCTTATGGTGGCACTTCACATCGCTATTCGTGGTCGCGTATTCGTTCGAAGTTACTCTATTCGTCTATATTTGCCTATTTATACGCGAATACGCAAATACACGAACACCACCGTATCCACCGTTTGTCGGTGTTTGGTCACATATCAAAGGATTGCGAACCGAATAAGTTCGTTTACCGTCCACACATGGCTTGCTCAGTATAGTGCCGTGTTTTATGTACTATACATAACATGTATTGGTAATTATGTAATACAGAGGAAATAATAAGTCGCTGCTGCCGTCAACACGTCCATCTTTGCGTTTAGATTAGCAAAAATATTGTTGAATGTTCGTCATATTCGCTATTCATGACGATGTGTCGACGGTGTGTTGGAGTTATTTGGAGGTCTACACTATACATATAGACCCAGCCAACTATATTACACACATATATACCAACAGACTAACATGTTTACACTAATTGCAAGATATAAAAGAGCGGCGCTTCCTGGCACAGGCATTTTTATGCTTAAAAGGAGACGCCACCAGCTTTATAACGTACAAAGTGT